>JAHFWJ010000391.1:2400000-3668273 GCA_028555115.1 Himalopsyche japonica
TTGTGCTGAAAAATTCGTTATTTCCATGATAATAATTCAAAATTCCTATCACAGGTGAAAATCTGGTTTCAAAATCGGCGTACAAAATGGAAAAAACAGAACCCTGGAATGGACGTCAACAGTCCAACTGTACCACCACCATCATCCGGAGGCCCGTTCCCCGGTGGGCCTCCATACGGGGGTGCCCTGCTTTACGCCCCTCATGCGGCGCATTACGGTTTTGGAGGCTCAGGTGCTCCTTACGGCCCCTACTTCCACCATCTCGCAGCGGGGCACCATCATCATGCAATGTCACACTCGCACACCGCGTGATCTATGCTAAGTGAATGTGGTAGAATCAATTCATCAAAGTAATTTTGACACTTCATTTTTATTGAGAAAAAATCTAATCGATTTAGAATTTTGTGATACATTTTAAAAGCACTATTCATAGATACGAAGGTTGAAACTAAATACAAGTTTTGGACAAGTATGTGATAAGCCGTCATTGTTTATGAAACGTTTAACAATATGAAAAAAAGCAACAGGGAGACTACGATGCATTGTAATATTGATGACTGTAAACTTAAAATCTATATAACCGTAAAAATTTAATTTCCAAGCGATTAATGGATTACACATAAACCTTTTCATTCACGCCAATATTTATTAATCGTCACAAACAATATCAATATTATATAACATAACCATAGTGTCAACAGAGAATACAGGTCAAAAGAATTGATTCCACAGATATTTAAATTTGTATCAATTCTTCTAAAGACTTGACAAGACAAACGTTTTTGAGATACAAAATTATATTTAAAAAAATGAGTGATCGCACAAAAACATAAAAGGTGAGATAAACAAAGTGAAAACTGTGCTAAAATTATCAAATAACAGAAAAAAGGTAAATTTTGTATTTTTTAAAGACGTCACAATGAATATTTTCAATAAGTTATTGGCGGTGTTTGTTATAATGTATTGTAAACATCACATTTGTAATTTAATATTACTGAAGGTATATGATATAATTTTTTCTCTACCCGTTTTCACATCAATACGAATTATTTATGAGAACTAAATTTCAGTGCTTTTAAGAAATAAAAAATATTGTCGCCGAGATAAAATTTTATCGAACATATTTTTGCTGCTGTTATTATGTAAAAATAATGTGAAAATGTGTTGGAATTACGTTGCGGAGACTTTTTAAAAAGTAACTGAAACCTTTTCTTTAACTGCCTTTTTCATTTTACGTTATTACTAAGAATATTAATTTCAACATGTACAATTATTACGATTATATTTTACTTCGCAATAGCTCTATGAAGTTGGCTTTCTAAATATGCAAAAAAGCCTTTTTCCAAATACTAAATGTATAATTTCTTTATATTGTGCATTCAAAGTCAAAAATAAAATTCAACATAGTGAAATAACAGCAACAAGAAAATTCGTGCGACGTGATTGATAACTACTCACCCATCCGAGATACAAAGCATTTGTATGCAACATTCATTTAAAAATTGTGTAAAAAAGATTTGATAAAAAACACCAGTTACTTGTTTTATATTTTGTTGAATTGACAAAATTTCCTTTTTCGTTTTTTATATAGTCAATAGAAAGACGTAAAGAACAAGCTGCGGACATGTAATTTTATTAATTTTTGTCGATATCATTACTGAACAAAATATCATGTTTCAGCCGCTACACACTTTGATTTAATCTGTAGATTTTAGATTGTAACGTCGGGATGTGCAAATATTGTATTGTTTTACAATTTTTAAATAGGAAAAATAAATAGTCGCGTTTTGTTTTCAAGTTGCAAAGCTAATTAAAAATGTATCGAACAAATAAATAGTTGTATATATAGCGCCTATTTTCAAATTTGTGTTTGATTTATTTATTACATAATAGAACCGTGACTTAATAATCAATAACACACAAGAAAAGTTCTATTAGTAAATTTACTTTGATTTACTTATATAAGCGATCATGAATTTATTTATATTGAGACCCAAATTATTTGAATTTTTTTGTTTATTATTGTAAGAAAAACTATTTTAGTCTTATTGTTTAACAATTAAGGCAATGCTTAAACATTTTTAACAGTTACATTCATTCATAGAAAAACAATTGATATCAATTAACTCTGTTATTCTTATAACTGACAAAAACTCTTGATTATTTAAACTTGATTAAAATTGACTTAAACGATTCCACTGATCTGATGTAATGTTGATTTATTAAAACAAAAAATGTAGGTTTATTAATTTTTTTAGATCAACTGTATTTAACCCATCAATTTATGTCTTTGTTATCAAATGTAAAGCATTGCTCTGCTAATTAAAGAATGCCGTTAGATATTAAATACATTTAGATAGAATATAAATTGTTTATATGTAAAATATGCATTGTAAATAAATTTCACGGATTAAGTAAATATTTTCAAAAACTATTTTAAGCGTCACTTGTTTGGTAAAAGTGAATATGTTTTCGATTATTCAATAACCATAAGCTTATGGAGATACATTAAAATTTAAAAAAAAATACTTAAACATATGTATATTTATCAATATGTGTTATATTTTCAATATTTCACTTAAATCTTTCTTCTGTTGTTATGCGAGTTAAATAATTCTGAAATAAAACATTTCATATTCACTTTGACTATTCAATGACATCTTGTAGTAGAGCCAAATAAACGAGATGTTTGAATGTTCCATGTGGAAACTGCTTACTGTTTTTACTTCGTACCTGTACAATTCAATTTTATTTGTAAGCGAATAAACTGAAAACAATCAAAATAACAATTACTCGAAAGATTGTTCAAAAATTTATTGTTTTATTTATCACTAATCTCCAGGTAGCAATGCCACCTGTCAACACTTGTTCTCCTACTCACTGTGTGTCTGCGCATCACGCACAGTGTTCATACTATTCGCTCTACGTTACAGACAGAAAAATAAAAACGAGTTGAAAAATGTATGCTAACAACATATTTATATGGATTAATACTTGATTATTTAGTACAATGATTCCTATCAATGATTAATACCAAATGGTTTTAAATTTATTGGTCACATTACGTTATATTTTTTTTTATAATCTATCGTAGATCTCATTTTTTGTAGTCTAAATTACCTAAATAAACAAGAATTCATGAATAAAATCCAAAGAGTTCTTTCCTTTCCTTTAAAGTTGATTTGCTTGTTTATCCGTGGATTGCAATTTTACAATCTTACCACTTTTGATATTTAGAAATAAGGATTTAAAGAGAGCTTATTATTATGAGAAAGTATTTTCTGTAAAATATTACATGTTTTAATTTTCTTAAGCATTCGAGAATTCGTGAATCAAGAGAGAGACATTATCATATCAAGCAAGACAAGACTTTATCATATTAAGTAAGGTGTTGTTTGATTGTTCACAAACGAAGATGTCTTGCGTAAAAGAATGCTCTTAAATAAATATCTTCTTCATATTTATCTCTATCAGACTATTTACTTTCAAAAACATTTGCTACCATTTCCCAAAAGACTTCAATATAATTTTAATCACACGTGAAGATATTTAAATTTTAAAAACAGTATCATGTGTCTTTCGTGAAAATTATTTTCTATTCACATATCGTAATAGCTGATTAATTTACCCCGATAGGATACCAAAACAGGTCTTATAACCACTGTTTTTACAGACGTCAATATTTTGTAAAAGGTCTCTAAGATACCGCGGATGTACGTGTTGTTGATTCAATGACTTGAAATAATACATCCGGATCAATGTTCAGTATCTGTACAGTGGTTAAATTCTTACGTTCAAATAAAATCGGTGTTTTATCAATCAAATGTCATTAAAGTGGCGAACGAAATAAATCGACTTTATTTAATGTTACGCTTTCAAAATAAAAGTCATTGTTAACTTTTATATTCCCGATATTTATTATGGCTTATAATAATCTATAATATAATATTGGCCAAACAAGAATATGAAGAAATCACTCATTTGCTCTTACATAAATGATTCATTTTTTAATGCAGTTTATACAAATGGAGTTTCACTTTAAAAAAATTGAAAAAAAAAATCTATTGACAAAATAAAAATAACTCAGAATGACTGATCAGACGTCATTCAATACCAAGTTTTCGTGGAGATATCGTGATCAATATTTCCCTGATCATCTTTTTTTATAAATTCGACTTCATAGGGATTTTTTTTTTTGAAATTTTTATAGTATTTACATTCCCTTAGGATATTGATATTTTTCTCGTTTCCAATTATACCTCCATTACTTTCGGATTGTCAACGTGGAGCATGTAGAACAGTTATGAAATATTCCAATATATCTTCAGCTTCTAAATTGGTCATTTTCTATAGAGTAAGGCTACAAAATAAAGAGAAAGAATGCTGGCGTCCTTTATGTTCAAAAGCCGAAAACGTCACTTCTATTAGCATTGACCACGCAGCTGCATAGATAAAAAATGAATTATTTAAGTAATACATCAAATATTTAAAATATTATTTTCAGATAAATTGTAAAAAAATGCCTTTTGGGTAAGGCTTTAATGAGATATGCTTAATTCTTCAAATAATATGAAAATTGAAAATGACACAGACGCAACATAATTTGAATACTTAAAGTTTTACGCAAACTCTTTAAAATCTTAAATCATTGCCATTATTGGAAAATCAACAATATGAATTTACGTCCTTACTCGATCTTGATTACAATTATAATAGAAATTAAATATACACCAATTAATCAAATATATTTTTGTTCGACAAATTTACAAACGGGTCACTGTTGAAACTTGAATCCTCAAATGTCGTCTAATGTTCCACTTTGGTGGGACACAATAATATAAAATACCATTCGGAGGTAATTAACTTAACAAAACCATTCGGATGTGACAAATCGATGTAACAAATTCTATTGAATAAGCTTTCTGGTTTACCCGCCAATAGAGGGAAATCAAAATTAACATAAAACACCTTTTCAACAATATAAAAAAACAACAATCTCTGATTCGTCATGCATTTAATTGAACTTAAAGAGACGATAAATTAGTTGGCTTTTACATGGGAAAAATACTCGACTTTTTGCAAAATTCCGAATTTATTTGACAATGGCTAATTTATTGTTACCTATTTTTTTACTATTTCTAGTCTGTGGCTTACTGAAGAACATGCCGACTACTACTAATCTGTTGTATCCCAAATTCACAAATTACTCGCGTGAAACTATGTATTTCTGAATATTTGATCATATTTATTTTTTACTCTATATTATATTTAACTTTTCAATTTTGGATTTTCAAATTAGAAAGCCGACTGATACCTTACTATTTCTTAAGAACTGTATTTTCTATTCACATCGACTCATTGCGGAGTTAATATTAATAAGAGTCACCAATAAGACTAAAACTAGAGTCATAAATTGGAATAAAAATCAATTTATGAAACTATACTGAGTGATATTCGCGTCCATACTACTGCAAATTAAGTCAATGACAATCCACCCACATGATAAGAATAAACCAGAATAATTATAAAGCTATATGGCGAATTGCATTTGAAACCTCGGATATCCGTTATATTTGAAATTCTTTAATTGATCTGTATACAGCGCACTTAACATATGTAGCAAAAAGAATTCATTTATTTGTTATAAACACCCTGGTGTATCCAACATTTCTAAAATTGAGCTATGTATAATACAATAAATAATTCATGTTTATTTTTCGGTGATATTGTTTGAAAATGATAAATAGTAAAAATATCGTCAGTTATAATACTAAGCGACCAAGCTCAGCAGTGTACGTATTCCTAAATAAAATAATATACAATATGGAGATACGTTATACTATTTTTATATTTTTATAAACGTCTAATAAGAATGTCAAATTAATTAAACGATCATTAATTAATATTTGAGTTAACTTATATCGACTCTTGCATTTTTCGCTCCAATCAGTAACTATGGATATACAAAAAATATCATATGTTTCCTTTTATATTTAGGAGATCAAAACCTGTTGGGTACATTATAGTTTTGAAAAGATTTCTTTGTTAACTAAGTCACTACACCACGTTTAGGATATGTAAAAATTAGCACATTCAACTGACGGTTATTTGTCTAACAGTTAGTAGCATTGAATGCATATTTGCCTATTCTTGCCAATGACGAATAATGTTTGTATCAAAATAATTTGTCTGAATATTGTCATTCAATAGCGGATACACGGCAATTTAATAGACTGTAACCGCTCCGTGAAAAGCTTTGAAGAAATAACATGTTCAATCCAAGCGAAAAGAGCTTTCACCGACTTCAAAATAAAGCACAATGCAGACCTCAGAATGCGAGCGAGCAATTAGACGCATAATTAACGTGCGTTCGCCTGCCTTTATTCCATATTCTAATTATGTATTTTTTATTCATAATATTTGAAAATAATTCTTACGTCAAGACTTGAAAATATTCTCAAAAGATTCTTTGATCAAAATGACAGACGTCTCTTAAAATACATGTTATTTGTTCGTTTTTATCACATGATATACTCAAGACAAATTTTTTAAAGATTTATTTTTATCATTTGATCATCTCGATACAGGAAAGCCAGTAAGTTTGTACATGTAGATATTTTTAACAAACATGACTTACTGTTATTTTGAAACAGTCATATCAAAAATATTTTCCCACTAAAATCATGATGAGCGTGAAAAATCTTTATTGAAAATATTGCCTTGCTTCGTTATTAGATCGGAAGTTGACTGAAAAGTGTCGGAAATAATTACCATGTCAGCATGTATGTCTGAAAGACCCATATCCAAAAAATAACAAACATGTTTTTTGTGTCATGTTACTCTCCGTCAGTTTATATTAGAGCTGTTTTTGAATGACTAAATGAAAGAGACGTAATATTTGTGGTGCGTCTCTTTTTATTTTGCATCAGTTAGGCTTCTTACGTTAACCTGTCATCACTAGGAATAGAATTTGACACCCAAAAACATCTGGCCTTTGATTTCAAACAGGCCGACTGCTAATAAAGTTCTTCTTTACGGTATAATGACAAAAATCAGTTAAGTACTATTCTACACCAACATTTACTTCTAATTTTAATGATGATACTATTATCGTTTTTACGCTTAATGAAAACTTTTGATGTAAATTGTGAGCTATGGACTGTGAAAATTATGTGAAGAACTTAAGTGCTACTTAAAAAGGAACTGTTTCGATTAATTCTCGAGTCTTATTTTGATTTTTAAAATATTTCTAAAATACCGACTTTTTTAAATTTTCAATGCTAAGTTCATTAACGAAATAATCTAATGGTTATAAGAAATGAGTTCAATTATAAAATCCCTACCTAAATACAGTTCTTCCTTCAATTAAAACCCTAAGAAAGGCCAAAGCAATTTTTATAACAATTAAGAAACGATGGTTAATTTTTGTACGTATCTAATATTTTTTAACAATCAGAATCATTCAGGAAATTGTTATCGCAGGATAAAAATAATAAACTATGACTTCTTTTGCATTATCGTAGATAGCCACAAACCTAACTCTGATCAACAACCTGTCATTTTGTGGTTAAGATTACCATCGACTCCATGCTTAAAATTCTCATCAGACGCGAAATATTTTCCAACGGAAGGAATTTGAGAATTTTATTTGACGACATATTTATCCCGCAAAATGATTTAACGAATATTCAAAATGACTTTGAGATTAATAGTCTCACAACAAATATCGACCAATCTAAAACAGAAGAAATTTCACCACAAAGGAAAGCACTTCCATCAGATATAACAAACCTGAAATGAAAGATGCAGTGCAAGACAAGAATGGAAAAGTTCTTTTCCTAGTTGGTAAGACAACGCTTCGACAGACTGTCATCATAAATCCGCCTAGTTTTGAATTTGTATCGCGAAAAAGCTACCGACGAAGGTTGCAATCCATTCTGGGCTCTCTCAAAAGTTCTTCGCGTAGAAAAATATCTCTTATTGCCACTTCGTTGAACGAAGAGCTCTGTTTTCACCATCAGCGAAAACGTGGAAGAATTTGCGGATAGCCTCCAAAAACAATATACACCCAACACAATCGACCGAAGCTTAAAAAATAAAGTGTTATATATTAAAGCAACCGCTTAGTCAATTCTAGAAAAACTGCACAGCTTAGACTGCCAGACTATTTTTCATTCCCCACTTGCCGAAGTGGAAGAACTAATCAAAGTCCTTCCTAACAGAAAAGCTTTGCAAAACGACAGAATTAGTAACAAGGCTATCAAGCAGCTATTGAATAAACGTATTAGCTCGTTAGTCAATATTATCAACGTGTGCTTAAGATTTCTATATTTTCCGTCACAGTAGAAGACAGCAGATATTATTTTTATTCTAGAGATCTAAAGGTCACTCCCTTCTATCAATAAGTCTATTTTTTTTCAATGAGTAAAATTCTAGAGCGTGTGATAAAAACTAAGCTGCAAGAAGTAGTTGTGGAGAAAAAATAATCTCCGACACACAACAAGGCTTCCGCGCGAATCACTCGACCAACCACCAACTTCTTTGGGTAGTTAGACGTGTTAATCACAAGTGAATTCATTCTTAAAGAGGTTCCAGCGGACCTCTTTTTAGATGTTGCGAAAGCCTTCGACAGGGTATGTATGTATGTATGTGTGAGGTTATAAATATAATGAGTGTGGTGTCTATGGAACTGGATTTAGTACTGGAGTACTCAGCTCTGCAGCGACTTCTGTCAACAATTATACAACTAAAATCCACGCTCAAGAGATAAAGAAGGCTTCAAGAGCTCTGATGCTAACACGTTATATATCTTAGCGCTTCATTAATCTGATATTAAAAAATGTAGATAGCTATTTTGATTACGCCATTCTCAGAACTATCTTTGAACTTTAAAATCTTATCTCAGCGTATATACCGATAAAGATCTAAAAATAAGTGAGAATATACAGGATGTATAGTGAAGATGTATCGTGTCACATATTCAAACACCATCAATTTTATGGCGTAGTGGCATAAGTCAGTAAAGCAAAATAGTATGTGATATTTACCCCCTTATAGCTCAATAAAAAAGGTGTTTACAAACGTTATGCAAAACACACCTAATTATTATTTTCTAAGTGCTTCAAAGTTCGCATCAAATTATAGGCCACCCTACATTGCATGTTTATTTGCTACACGCTTACCTATGCATATTTTACTTTAATAAAATATAATTCCTTCATATTCATTTTTTAAGAATATTCCTTTAATTATACTACAAAACCGAGAAAAAAGATGCTGTGAACATGGATTTATTAAAATCTATTTAGAAGATGAATTAATCAATACGAAACATACAGTTCTCTTCCGACGCAGTTTGAGTACTGCACCCTTTATATAACTTCAAATAATTCACTAATGGTAGATAATGTTAATTATAACACAGTCTCATCGTCTCCTAATTACACGCTTCTGACATTATCCTTTTCATATCCCTTCTAACGACCAAAAATAACAACGCTATGAATCAGTCTTCACTAGTCGTCCTGTGATCATTACATGGTTGAAATAATACCAAGGCGTTTTGGTCGACAACTTACGGCAGACTGCTCACAAATGCTACGCTTCTTCCTCGTTTGCCTGAATCCGCATTTGATATTAGGGCCGCTATACTTCTAAAAACTTACATTATGGAATTATGACAAAGAAAAATATTATTTGTTTTATCACACAGTATATTAGCATTATTCTTACGATTTGGTTTTTATTATTGTATTATATTTATGTAAGAGAAAAACATCAGAAATGCCCTACTAAAAAGCGCTACCACTAAACAAAATTCGCTCAAAATGTTTCTCACGAGCTGTATATTGTGCGCAAATGCATTGCTATGATGTTACAACCCGGATTATAGCAAGAGTAATTCATATTACATTGTTTTATTTAATTTACTGTATGTAAAATAAATTTCATTCTACATTACTAACTAATAAAAAATACTCTTCTTCGTTTCTTCTTTGACCCCACTGATGACTTTAAAAGACTCTCAGTAAATTGTGTAAGAAATTGTCTTATTTTATTATGAAGTTCATGAAATTTAAATGGAAAATTTTAGATACGACCTAATCAATTATGGACTAATTAATCAGTGCATCAATGTTGAAGCTCAGTTACTTTATGTTATATCTTATGAAACTATCCCACGGAGCTTAAGGTTGTAACATTAAGCGTTTATTAAAATTAATATTATATTCATAGTATATATTAACGAATTAAATTTTATTGCGTATGACAAATCGTTATTACTTTAGTTGACAGATCAAAGCATCAGACACAAAATTTATTCAAACATTTTGAACACAAACTTATCATTACTGCGAATATACGACAGTCAGTTTTTGTACACGTCAACTAAAATACGTAGAATTGAATATCTGTGTATTATTTATTGTTTGTCAATTTTATTTTTCAGTGAACACACATTAATTATTAACACTTTACGTATAATATATTGAATTAACATACATCGTGATTTGTATTAATTACGAATAAACTAATCGAATAAATAGGGAGTCTGATATCTGATTGAAATTCATTTTTTTTCAGTAAGCGAAATTTAACATTACAACCTCTATAGATCAACTTCACTCCAGGAAATTTCCGGAAGCCCATAGAATCTAGCTTACGATCGGTCTTTCAATACTTAAAATTATTTGTAGAATGAGATTAAGTTTACTACCATATTTAAAGAGTTTTCACACGAAATAAATCGATATTTGCTTATTTGGTGTGTATACTGCAAATGGATTTTTGTTTTCATGACTGCATCTCTAATACTGCACTTCTACATTATCGTAAATTTTCAATGAAGTTCGGCGAATTTCCTCCATCACTGCTATATAAATGGTTATCCTAGGTGTAAATTATTCCTGGAATCCATTTTTTTGATGAAACATCACAAATGACAATAAATCATTATTGATAATTAAATATTTAGTAATACACATACAAAATAAACATCAAATATCTTCATCATTCATTCGATACCTTTGCTTTATCTTTAGTGTATACTTAATTGTATTATTAATATGAGTAAAAATATCTAAATAATCATATGGTTAATATTAATACATATTATAACTTCATAAAAAATCTATACTTAAAAATCTTATGTAATAATATATAATTTGACAATATAAAATGAAAACATCTGATTTAAAGCAACAAAACAACTGAAACATTAATTGACACACAAACCATCAACCTTTTACGCATTTAATTAGTGAATGAATAAAATTCCTTTTTATTATTTACACTTTTGCTTTTGCGTCAAATCCAATTATATTAAGCAAAATAGTCTAGTGTCTAATAATACAAGTAACGCAATAAAATAAAATACAAAACGGTTTCAAAATTTATGATATGGCTTAGCAAAATAGCCTCGAAGCTTAATTTTTTGAATCTTGTTTATAATTCACAGTATTTTTCAGCATATCAGAAATTGTCTGAGCGGTACAGCGATAAATAAATTTACGAGGACAAAAAAGTACTCTTTCTCTTTTAACGATCCATTAAAATTAAAAAGCCTTAACTGATCCATTATTAAATTAATACTTTTTATGGACACTCTGCGAATCTCAGTCTTTAGATCAGCCATACTCAAACTTTTTTTCCTCCGGACCGCATTACGATTTTTGCTTTTCTAGGTAGGCCGCAACATATAAATAGTAAACTGTAAATGTAACACATGCTATACTTCATACATATGTATGTATTATGATGTCAAAAAAAAAATATTTTACTTTTTTGTGAATATTTATTTATTTATTAAATAAGACTTACCAGTATAAGAACAAGCATAAAAAAATTTGGTAATAAAAGGAAATTTTTCTGCCAAAAGCAGGCTCCTAGATACAGCTTTATAAGATTAAATTTAAGAAATCTAATCTAAAGTTATATACTAGATATATCACGTCTGCTGAGCGTAATCAAAACATCGGAATTTGGTTCGACTTTGTTGTTTTATCATATTGCAATGTGTGTTCTTATAATTTTCACAACTTTACTCGTGCCTAAGTCAGGCGTCTGTTCGTTTCCAGACCACATTTTATGTTGTGGGCATATGTTATTAAAAATTATAAATAGCTTCAGAAACCTCTTTTCTAACTAATAGCAATTTACATGCCACTCATAAAAGATTGCATTGTCGAAATGATAAAAAAGGTTAGAGAATTATATTTTGAAAATAAGAATTGCTTTTCAACTAGTTATCAAACTGTTAAATGATAATTTATGTTAATTTGGTACGCCAGTGTATAAAATAACTCTTGTTGACTTGGAGAGCTTCCAGAAATTTCAGAATAGTCTTTTGTTGAAACTTAATTTATTGGTCGTGAACAACTGATAGCTATATCGTTTTATTTAATTAAAAAAACTAATTTCTGATGATTTCTTTGACGCCAAACATCAAAAGATTTTTTAAGCTAAAGAGAATTTTTTTTTTTAAATTAATGAAACGTTTTATAATTATATATTAGTATTATAAAATGTACTAAATGTTCGAAGTGTAAGATATGTTTTTAACTGTGTAAAAAAAAAAAATTATTACTAAACATTTTGTGTTAAGTAAGTATGATGGTAATCTTTTTTTGACTAGCAAATATTTCAATATCACTTGAATCATATCTCGAAAAGTATGATTCTAACTGTTATAGTTATATCATTTTTTTTTCTTAATTTGTCACAGTTTTTCACTTTTTTATTATGAAACTCATTTCTTTTAATGAGTAAACGTTTTCAACAGATGAAATATCGAATATTTTACAGTGCTATTGAGTTAATAGTTATATCACAAAAAAGAGAAATGATTACTAAATATACTTTTTATGTATCAACTGTCGCTTCTTGGCGTGAAAAGTTTGGATAATATTATTATGAGAATATTAAAAATCAATATTTATATCGTCAAAATAGTAATTATACGTTTAATTTCTATAACAAGTAAAATCTTTTTTTATTTCATAATAATGAAGTTATCAAATATTTTTTTTTCAATAAATAAACTTATATATATATATATAATTTAATGTTCTATTTCTGTTATCAGTTTTTTAAATCATTTGCACGGACGCTAAAATGTATTGTATCACACATTGTTAAAAACTTGTCGAGTTGGTATGCGAATTCATATGAAAAGTTCTTGTAAAAAATGACTTCTGATTCAGTGGGGCTAATGCGAAACGATTTTCTAATTTGGTCTCTCGGCCATAAATCATATACACTTCGGTTAACACGCTAAGTGCTCAAGTAAACTCCGACATTGATATTTTAATACTGCCAAATTAGATAGCGGCAGTAAAGGTACATATTAAATATGTGTACAACTTTTCTGCATATCTGAAATTTTTTAAACACAATATAATTAGACGCATCAATTTTGACAATATTATTTTTATTTTTAAGTAAATATTTATATTTTTACTGAAAATGCTTGGCTAATAATATTTTATTAAAAGAAGTGATCATTATCAAACTTGGAAGAAATAATTGTTTTTTTTTAATTAGAATGTTTTTTGGTACGTACATTTTACTTTTTCGTTCTTTTTTTCTTCTCTTTTAAGCATACTAGTATATGGTTCAACGACAGTTCCGTGCAGTTATCTATCGGGCTAAGAAAATGAGAAATAAAATCGATCCTTTTTATCAATATTATGTTATGGAAGGCGGACGTGTAACAGCGGTTTCATATATATATATACAGAACGGGTACATATCTGACAACCAACTTGGTATAGGTTGTTTTTTTAGAGGTATAGAACTTTGAAATCGAATAAAACAAAGACGATTTTTTTAAATAGACATGAAGTTTACTTTGCTCGAAAGATAATTTTCTGGCATTATAATGTATACATTGAATTTATTTTTATGCTTATCATAAAAGAATTATAAAATATCTAACCTTGATAAAGATATGTTGACTTTAAAACTTTTCGCAATAGTATTTTACGTGTTTATTGTTTATTAAAAATATAATCGTTTATGTTTTTATTAGTGTGATATTTTTATTTTTGTAAGTAAGTGAAAGAAGTCTCAATCTTATAATTTTCAAATGAAGTAAGTATAAATTAAGGGTTTCTTAATTGAATACGCAGAAAATTTCAAGCGCATTGGCTTACTTTTACTCAGTCCGTCTTCTACTGATTTGTTCAGTCACAGGAGGAAGCTCAAAGGATAATTGAATTCTTACTAGAGGGCTTTCTATGTCGCTTCCTTTTAGACTTTATCCCGTTTAAAAGGATGCTGCAAGATATAAACTGTTTGCAAAAAGAAATCAATTACATAATGAGATCCATCAGATGTATTACATTATAATTATCTTTCCACCGCAAAATATCGTTTTTGAATATTTCAATCATAATATATAATATTACCCTTTTTTTCTTTTTACTCACCTGTCTGGTGTGTTTTTCTTTTGAACACTATAAACTACTTCATGTTTTGTAAAATACATTTAATATGTATTCATCAACAAATTATTCAAAGCTTCTATCTTGAAACTGAGCCAACGTAAAATTTTATAAAATTAATACCTTGCGTGAACTAATATAACAATACTGTTGTACCTTTACTGTAGTACCTTTTTAATTTGCAATACTATTTAATTTAAGGGCAAACCATTGATAATCAATTCCAGAGATCAGTTTATTATTTACTTTCTATACTATTAAAATTTATTAATAAAAAATACTTTTCGATTTATGGTTTTCTATTAATATGATTGCCTGCAATGTATAATACTAAGAAAAACGATTTTTCAATTCTATATGGCGGTTTTAAAATGTCAATTTGATTATTTGTGGATTTTTATTTTGCAGATAATTTATTATTTCTTTATGAATTAATAGTAACACAACCCTTCATCAATAATTGCATTTTTTTATGAAATAACCTTTTCAAAATATTTCATTTGATTCCAATATGTATTCGGATTGGGCGAGGATAGTAAATATTAGAAACAACCATTTAATTTTAATATTCCTCGAAACCTGAATTGCTTTCCCTGCCTATTGGTGTGATGTCGCTTCGATCATTATGTAGGTAACGGTACTCCGCACTGAATGTTCTGTAATTCTGTAACAAGAAAGAATTTTTACATGACAACGTACTTTGATGGATTTCTCTACCGACAAATCATTATTTTAACTTTTGATACTAATCTTTTACTTTTCACGTATAGTTATCTTTATTCTCCTGTTATATTAATTGCTGCATAAATATTAACACCTTGTTAGTATTTTTTTCGTCTTAGTGACCAATTATATAAAAAAAAAATGATTCGATAAAGAGTTCAACAAAAATTACGGTGAAATTTTCATGTCTCGTGGTGCTGGTAACAGGTAATTACGATAAACCCACTTTGCACTAGCCGTGATCATAATACATCTCTCTTATAATATATATAATATACACTTTAAATAATGAAAACACGTTTTTAGTATTTATTTCCAAAATATATTTTATGATCAGGACTGGTTCAACTGAACTTATCAGTTATCATCAAATGATAATGCTCGCAATGAGCCAAACCGGTCCTGGTCATAAAATATATTTTGGAAATATATACTGAAAAATATGATATTATTATAATAATATCATGCCTTTCCGTTAAGGAGTGACAGTTAACACCGTAAAAGTGAACAATATATACATTTAAGGTTTCTTTTTAAGTGACTTAGTATCTTTTTGAACTGAAACGTTCTTTTAGGTTTTATTCATATTCGAAAACGCTTTTAACTATTTGCAGCCCTGAAAACGAACGATACGGCGGCTATATAAGAGTGGGGGTACACATACAACCATAGTAGAAGGCAATTTAAGATTACAGCGAGGAGACGATGTTCTCAATTATACGGCGTATTGATCAAGACCACTTGGAGTGTTTAAGTGGATATTTTGCACACCGATTACTATTATCAGGATGGCATGAATATGTATTCGACTGAGAACAACTTTATACAAAATTTATTTACTATGCCAAATAGTTACGAATATTCATTAAAAAAAAAAATTATACATTTCTATCACTACTACACTAACTTTTTTATATCCTTTAGCCTTGTTTACAGCAGCATTTTTTCAGTTCCAGTCACCCTACTAGATCCATTTTTTTTCAATTTAAAACTATTCGTTTATATACTAACTAGGTTTTCATTTATCCAAGTATATTTTGTCATATTTCAGACTAATTCACAGTACTTCCATTTCAAATAAGATTCCCTAAGTCTCAAAACTATAATGAATAAGATTTTTTTTTAATATTATTTTTATTATCATATTCACCCATTATATGAAGTATTATATATAGACTTTCGATGTAGATTTTCTCAACGAAAAGATATTTGACATTTTTTCGAACGCAATTTTTTTTTTGAAAGAGTCGATTTTATGGCTAATCAATTGCTCTCACAATGTAGGCTGTACACTTTTAGTATCGTAGTTACTAATATTTCATCATCATAAATTAATAAAAAAATAAATGTTAATATAATTGCCGATAATGGAAGTGGAGCTAAAAACGTACAAACACTTATTGAGCTTTCATCTCTGTCACCAATAACGCCAGAACTATAGTAAATACTATATTTAAAACCCATGCACGAAATCTAGCAGAATGCATACATTAATGATATTTCGTAAAATATGCGTTAAAAAACATTATTTTTAACATAAAAAAATATTATGAACATTCAATATGCTTGCTTGTAATATGCGACGAAATCATTGAAAAAAAAAATCAAAACCACATAAATGATGTCAGAATTCTTATAAGATATTATTTTAACTTTATTTCATCAACACATTTTTAATATGATTGATATAAAAACATTAAACAATAATTAGAACCTAGAATTTTTCGAACTAACGATTATATTCAAGAAATATTCTTTGACAAATCGAAGACACTTTTCATACCACTTCTCAATGATTTCATACAGCACCCACCCAAGAGTGAATTGGTCCCGCGGACGCTAAATCTATTTCACGCATCGACACCCACAGTTGGGTCACCCCCTCGTTGCTAACCCCCTGGCCCCAAAGCCAAGCCACCCTCTCAATAAAATCCCCTACCCCCGAAATAACATCCCATGGCGTTGAGGACTCTTCGACTTCAGAATAATTTTAACGTAAGATATTACACTGTAAGCACTAATCAAAAGGACGCTTGCACAGATAACTATCTTAAGTTTTCTTAAGTAAGAAAATTTGCAAATCATTCATATGTGACTTATATCTTCATACATATATCTTTGTTTTATTTTTTAAAATAATGTTTTTTAACAAATTTTCTCTTTAGCACTGATAGTTGTTCCAGCTTATGAATATTTTGATTGACTGAATATATAAGAAATTCAGTTATTGTAATATCTTATAACTTCTGTCAAGCGATCATTACAACGAAATAAAATTACATTCTTAACTATAATATTATACAATTATAGTAGTCCCGATTGGCACTTAGTAAAAATTGCGTATAAATATCAGAGTAGAACACTGTCTTCTCACTTTATGGAGAAAACAATAGATATCCCACAACAATATTATTACTTATAGAAACTTAATAGTTAATAAACTGCTGAATCACCAAAAATCGCCGAAAAACTTATTTCATTAAATAATTCACAGAAATAATAGCCGTAGAAGTTCACTGATCATTCAGTCAAATCAAAATCTATCCATCTTATTACTTCATAAATAAATAATTGACATATATCGTACAAAATGTAGAATATTGTAGAAATATAACTAAACAAGCTCATTTATTATGTCTATTATAAAAATTAATTACTCTTATGTCAGTTTCCTGGGTATCAGTAGAAAAAAATATCACACATTATCTTTTAATACATTAAGAATTCTCTGTTCATGAATTACGGATCTCGTTCCGGTAGTCACTTAACTTGGCCACTCCTGAAGCATCCTTGCGAAAAGTTTTTTAAATGGATATTACGACAGTATAAAAGGTTCATTCGATCATGTGACAGTTTTAAATTGAACCGGATTAGCAACGGATGCGGGAGAGACTGCGCGCATCATTTCAATGGGACGGAATATTTAGAAAGCTTAATTTTATCGGTCAGTGACAATCAATAGACTGGGAATATTCTTTGGTTATTCAATATTATTAGGTACAGATTCATTAAAATATAATTTATTATATTGAAACATAAAAAACACAGATTTATCTCAACTACGTTAGTCGATTTCTATTTCATCCAATGACTGCTATTTATTTGTGTTCTTATGCGAAATTGATTAAATTTAGTAGTTATCATTTTTTGTAAATATGTATATTATTAAATTTATCTGAAAAAAATATTTTTTTTTATATTATTGAATTGTCAAATATGAAAAATATTATTGTCTCACTAATACATATAATCAGTAGGCCCAAAGGATAACTGTTTTTGAAAATACCTTTCTAATATTTGTCTTTTTAAATCAAAACAAAAGTAATATTATTAACAGAACAATATCTTTTGAGGTAGAAAAAGCCGTGATAGGATCACAGTGACAAGACCGTATTTTAAAATTTATCATATTCTTCGTATCAGATTGTTCGCGGAACATGAAGTTTGAAACTGTCTAGTTTGAATACAAAATAAGACGATATTAGCCTTATTTTATCAAATGTACCCGCAAACATTATATTTACTAAGAGTGATTTCAAATTTCTTGATAATATGAACATTTTTTTTATTTTTTCAAATAAAAACATTTAATAGAACAAGGATGCAACTCCGGTTCATAGTTTAAGGATACTTCAAAAAACAATATTAATTAATTAATATTGCATCGACAATTCAAATACTTTTATGCAATAATGGAAATATTTTTCTTCTTTAGTCACAGATATTCGCGAAAATATATTTATAATGATATGCGATTTTGGTCGCCATTTCTTCTTTACTGAGAAAGAATTGGATATCAAAAAGTATCGTTATAATTTTAATTAAATTTTCACAACTTTTATTTTGTTTGTTAAATAGGACTGGCTGCTGATAAGAAACAACTCAATTATGTTTTTATCTGCGATTTATTATTGTAGGGTGCTAGACAGGAATTATAGGATTATTAAAATGATTGTGAAAACAAACTGTCATCAACATTGGTGATTAAGATAACATTCAAGTGGTTGCAGAATAGTGATGGGAAGAGATTTAATCTTAAAAGTGTGGCATCCCTGAATAATAATCATTATTAGGGGTGGCCTTTTATCATTGCACCTATTCTATTGTTGGCCGCCCTTGCATCCTGTTTAGATGGTGTGTTTGTTCTATACAATAACACACTTACTTAGAAATATTATCGAAAGTATTTTTCTAATATAATATTATATATTGCAATAATAAAACACAATATTTTGTACTATTTTCACAGCCTTATTTGATTAATATGAACACCGGTTCGCTCATTGAGATGATCCTGATCTTAATAATATTAATTTTGGCAAACAATATTTAAAATTCTGTTTACATTTTTTAAATACAAAATAATGATTTTTGACAAAAAAGTGAACAGCAAAGTTTCTTTTAATACTATTAAAATATAAATAAATTAAATAGTTTATCGCTATTATGAAATATACAGTATATATAAAGTAGCATAACTTGGTGAAAGACAAATTAATTGTTTTAAAAGTCATTGATTATAAATTTGTTTCGCATTACTGTCTCTTTACAAAAATTAATTTATTAAATATATAATAATCATGATTTGATGATGTATATCATTTTTTTCGGTCGAGTATGAACACAATAAAAAAACTTTTCTAACAAAACTTCAAGTATTACTCTTAAAGGCATAAACATGAATTACTATATCTTGTTGGACATATTATTGCATATTAACAGTTATGCAATATTGCATTAGTAAACAGAACCAAAAACACAAAATATATCATTTATAGACTATTTTCAGTTACGTAAGTACGTAGTTAAGTAATTTGAATTTCGAATGGTCTATGTATCATAGAATTATCAGTCTTTTTAAACTGTCACGATAATTGATAACACAGTAGCAATAAACCAGTTGCACAAAATGTATTGACAATAAACCAGAATGATATTAATGCAACATGACCGATCACTACTGCTCCCCATTGTGCTCTATTCCCCAACTAGTATAATTATAATACCAATCGTATCGAATCAGTGAGTATAATTATTTTATTTGTATCGCAAGTGAGCCGTTTTGGGAATAAGCACAATAAATTGGGGTGGCTACTGTATGACTACAGCATGTGCAATAATTTTAGGATAGTTCTATAAGATGTATTTTGTCCAATAGATGATATGCAATGGAATACCTGAAAAGGAGGATTTAGAGTAAGTTTACTTTTATTTTGTCGTCATAATAAATTGATCAGAAAATTGGAAATAGTAATAGACTAGTAGTCAGCTTAATACTCTACGTAGGCCCTGGTTTTTAGGTATATGGATTAAATGTAATTTAAGCAGAACAGATTTTATGTTTGTGAAAAAGATGCATTTATCGATGGGAAAATCAGTGTACAACTGAGTCCAATTTTAGTTATGTAATCATAATTACAGTTACCGAACGGCATGGGCGTCCAAAAGTTTCAACTACTCGGCATTACAACCAATATTTTTTCATACATTTTTATAGCAGAAAAAAGAGTGATCATGTTCAATATTGAGCAATATGTTGTTAAAATAATATGCGCTGACCAGTAAGTAATTGTGTTACAAATAATTAAAGTAATACTGGAATTCTAAAATCAAGGAAAGTCTATTCAAAATAACTGCATAATAGTTTGTAAATATACTGTATTCTTTACCTTGGGGGCTACACAAAGGGTGTGTGTTGCCATTTTTCTTTTTCTAAAGGCCGTCGTTAACTTGCGCAAAATGTTTGTATAATTCGATTTGATTATTGCAGGGGTGGGAAGTGAAAGACGGGCGACCGCGGGCCACGTGCAATCTGCCCCTGTTTTATCGCATGTCATTAAATCACTAAATGTTTTTCATTTTAAGGATACAGGAAAATACATTGTAATCGGCAATGTCAAGTTTGAAGATACTTATGCAAAATAGTTACATACATCATATGTTAGATTAGTTTTATTATTAAAATTATGTAACAGATTTTACCAAATCTTTATATTTTGACTAATCTTATCTATTTGTAAGAATAATGATATATTATATTTGTTCCCAAGAGTTTAATTATATAATACTGTTATGGTGCTAGCTCACAACTTAAGTTAACAACATACATATCATAAAAATATTACATAATTATATTAATTTAGTTCCTAATTCCATTTTTTTCAGTACCGATAAGTAAATTACACTTGTCACAAAAAGAATATTTTCATCTTAAATATTTTTTATTTATTACACAATGATTTTAATACAATTTAAAATCAAGACAATCATCGAGAACACAACCAACTGATTTTCAAATTATCAGTTTAATGACGGTATTTTTTCATAAAACGCTCTTTAGAAAATCTATTGTGAAACAGCATTTTTATTACGTTGTTGATAAAAGACCCTGCTGTTCAAACAAGTGTTAAGGGCTGCCAATACCCTCGGTATATAAATTATTATTTGTATCGTATTAATTTATTGCAATTTAAGAGGGTGTCGCCTTCATATCTTCTCTTTCTGGTAAAACTTGTCAAGGGCGGAACTTACTCTTTTATTATTTAATTTATTTATTTTTCTCTGAAAATATCAACTAGCTAAAGAAGCATTAATTAGATCAAGTCAATGACGAGATTATTGGGCATTTAAATGACTTCAATAACAATTAATGTAATACCATCAAATATTATTAAAGTGTTTTGTAAATACGTGCAGGTAATATTAAGATTAATTAATTTTTCTTTTATTGGAAGAGCTTATTGATACTCGACTGTTTATTTTTATAAATATGATACCGTTTTACCAAGAATGTTCAGTTAACATCTCAGTTAACTTATCACATTTATAGTGTAGTAGCTATAAAAAACTTCTTAATTTACATTCTTTCAATGCATTGAAAATGTTTTTTCCGTTCGGCCTATTTCAACAATTTGTAGTTATGATTCAGCTACGATATTATTTTTACAAAATCATTAGTACATATTTAAAGAGTCACTCAATTATTGCCACTGTTATAAATTAGTAAAAAAAGTATTGATTTCGTTTATTGTTTGGCTGCATAATTTATTGATTGAATTGGCATTCACATGGTAGAAATCCATTATAATACGGTGAAAAAATAGCAATATATGCTAGTTCTACATATAATTTTTTACGATATATAGTTGATAGCTATTTCGGTTCACGCCATCGTCAGAACTAAGTTCCAAAATAGCCGAAATAGCTATCAACTATATCTTATAAAAAAAATGTAGAACTCATATACATTGCTATTTTTTCACCGTGCATAATTTATGTTTTGAGACGATATTAAAATTTTGCAAAACTAAACTATACTATGTGCTGGTTGGATAGACTTTGAATTTAGTTTCAATCAAAATTATATTTACTTTTTTAATAAAACATGTTCTGATTATAAATCGACAAAACCGTGTTAACCTTCTTCGGATAGAACCGTCAAAGTATGCACTTATCTTCACACCTCAATCAGCTTCACTAACTTTAAAGCTATGGATTTTTTTTAAGCTTCTTTAGTTATACTTAATATCTAAATTATTTAGAACAGTCCGCCAATGGTTTTATCTCAAATTCTATTGGTCATAGAAAGTGTATAGTTTACTAGTTACATCGTAGCGAATCTCACTAAAGCCAAGGGTGGCAGCGTTACTGATCTGATCGTTTTTCTTTTATTTTTTGAAAATGCTAACGTGACACTAACGATGGTTGTCCTTTTGAAAGGGGGTGATATCGGCATTTACAAAAGCCAACCACCCCAATTAGTTCGGATTGATATATTAAATAATTGGTCTTTTTGTTGCATGAAAATTATGTGATGCCAGAAATATTCCAACACAAACATTCTATCTAGCTATACAAACAGAGATAACTACTTTTCTTCAAATATCTACAACGTATTTTTAATATGTTACAAACACTCAAAAACATAATAATTTTATTTTAATTTTAATAATGGTAGTTTTAAGCCACAGTAATATTTTTCATTGATTTTTCCAGCTCAATTATATCAAAATGGCTACTCACATCAGTTATAAAGGTAAATGTCAAATTTGATTGATTCACTATAAAAAGACTAGCTCTGATTTTTATTACATAGATTTAAGAGTTGATGAAACACTGTTTAATATTTTTACTAGACGCTTTTATAAATGGGTAATTAATGTTGGTAATGGTTTGTCGTATTAAAATTATACGCGGAGATTTTGATGTATTTTTCATAATTTCCTTCACAATCCTTAAAGGCAGAGTTTTTAGCTAGATTTGATAGTATTCATATCTAGCCCATCGTGTTATCCTCTCTGTAGACTCTTTAGAGAGACTTAAACATTCAATCAGTTCTCGCAAAAATTTGATTGTAAGTGTACTCATAAATTCTGTATTTGTTTATGAATGAAAAATATATATGGGAAAATTGATATTATCTGTGAGAATATGAAAAATTGTCACATTAATACATTCGTAAATGGTAGCCTATCAAAATTCAATTAATTACTTACTCATTCTATTGGCAAATTATCGAACTGAATTAATCGGTGGAATCGTTTGACTGAATTAATCGACTATTTCGTTTGACTAAATTCTATTAGAGCGTTCATTTAATTATGCTTGTGCTCCTAAACGAATACGCATTTTAATTTTAAATTCGTTTTTCCCTGAAAAAATCTGTCATCACCATTACAAAAAGGATAAAGTACTCATTCATTTAAGTAACAAAAAAACAATGAGCAAAATTTATTTTCAAATTATATTTTTTTCTCATTTTTTTTCAAGGAAATAATTCTTAAACCAACTTACTTATCGTAATGTTGTACAATTGAAATACACTAGAATCTAGAATGTCCGTCCCGTACATGGAATGGATTATTTCGACGCCAACAAAGTGTTCGAACTTTTCTGGAGAAAGTAAACATTAAAAATAGCAGAGTAAGTTTCTGAAACGAATCGGTAAAAAGTTAAGCAACACACTCACCCACGCCTGGATTTGTATACAAATATTTGAAAGAATCGAATATTTATTTAATAAAATCTCATCTCTAAAATTCAGCTCCTAGCTTGCGCAACAAATTATGATAGACGTTCCAATCCTCGGCAGAACCGATAGACGGTTTTTAATTAATATGATAAATCAGCTAAAAAGAGTTTTGTTAAAATATATTGTTATTGAGACCAATATAAATATAAATCCTTTTACAACACGAACATTAAAGTCATATAATCTCGATCTTTGTTCAGAACGAAAGCTCAAACTTGTCATTCAATCTATTTACATAAAAATTATCATTGAAACACAACCCAATAAATTTATTGCTTTAGCGTGAATTTAGCCACTGGTGCAAAAAAATCGAATTTACCAAATCCATAACGGGTAACGATTATATAAACAAATTGCATTTTTGCATTCAATTATTTCATTTGTCAGTTTTAATTTGAAATAACAAGCAGGAATTTTCGATTGTTACTTTACCCGATTGCGAATTATTATATTAGCTATTGCAACGAAGTAATGTATTATTACGATGCCATATCGTTCAAATATATTTTCAATGCATTTTTATAGAAATTGCAGTTATTTTTTTCCATTTTTTAACAAAATTTTATTATGTTTCGGATAATTTTTATTGAATTTACTCCAATGCAACAAATAAATAATCTTCGTTAATTAAAATATTAAATATTTTTTATTCAAAACCATGTGTATGAACTTAAATATTAAATAAGTACAAATTATTTATAACCGAAATATATCGATTATCGACTCATAAATGACCACATTTTGACTATTTCGACCCAAATTTTTATCAACAAATACAGGTTCTTTACATATAAATGCTGATGCTTTTTTTAGAATTGAAGTGATTAATTTAAAAATATAGATTTACTATAATGAGTATATATGTACATAATGTTTGCATGTATACTCAACATATCTCACATTGCCATAGTGACTAATATAATCGATCATGGAATCAAATATCCTCGCAATAAATTATCATAATGACTTGACGTTTTGGCGACAATTTTCACACCCCATCTTCCTGGATGTATTGTTATAATTACTTCCCCTGGGAGGAAAACGAATGAAACCAGGGATATTTCATACGGAAGATTGATAAATCATAACAGGTGCGTACGAACACCAAACTAGCTCGGGTGGACATTATACAATAAATAATAGCCCGTGGAAATGAGGGGTGACATTATATTTAAACAAATTTCCATCGTTTGTTAGTATTGTTTAAAAAAAATGTATATTATGTATATATGTTACATAATGATTATTTAGCAATGTTAAAATTAATTAATACCCCACAAAAACAATTTTTTAGATACATTTAAAATTATTATTGACTTTTCAAAAGTTGGTGTTTATTATATTATCCCTTACAAACGTTGCCATTTACTTACTACATAATGTAATCATTTAGGATACAAATAAAATCGAATTCTACTTTTTTCATTACTTAAAAAAATACAACTTTACATCATAGCTCGATTAAAAATTTTTGATGGAAAATTTTAATAATTGTAGTATTTAAATTCTAATATAATTAAGGTTATTTAAATATAATATAACATAGAGGAGAGACGATGTATTGTGTACCTTTTCTACACAGCTCTATATATATAAGCAAATGCTCGCTTAAGCATAGTTCTGACAATGGCGTAAGCCGAAATAGCTATCAACTATATTTAAAAAAATAATTTTGTAGAATTAAAATGCATTGCTATTTTTTTCATCGTGTTATAATGGAGTTCTACCAAGTGAATGCCAATTCAATCAATAAATTCAAAATACCTATTTGGAGGCCACAAATTACAATAAATCATAAATAAAGATCGGTTGCTTCAAATGTAGAAAGGCATCACAGTGTGTTTTTATTTATTCAAGTGCCTTTGAGTTCCATCAGTTTTAAGCATCTAAATCAGTTGATATTGTAGTGCGTTTACCGCGCATTTAAGATTGGTTGAAAGCTTCAAAGTTAAGTTAATATGAATGATTTGATGAAACGCGCATGATTTAATTGAATAGTATAAAAACTTTATTATAGGAAATAATTTAAGTTGATAAATAACATACAAAAACGATCAATTGTAAAGCTCTGTCATTTTACTGTGTATATCAAATAAAAATTATATGTTTTGACTTTTAAAAGTCTTTGAATGAAAGATTTTATGTCGAGCTTAATACATAATACAAATTGATTTTTCCACTGAAATAAATTACTTTATTAAAATGTATTCCCATACATGCATATAATTTTAGTTTGAATTCTTTAAATTGCTTGTACGTTTTCAGATCTGTACTTTTCGTTTTCCCCGGTGGTTTCATAAAATTCAAACACTGCGATGCAGCTTCGCCATCTGTCGGCAAGAGTTTAAAATGTCCCTTCGGGGGAAAATAAATATTTATTATTTAAATAAGGGGGATACATTAACGGAGCAAAATGTCATATCAAAACTAAAAAGCGGCCAGTTGTTAATGAAAACCACTTTACCCGAATGTCAATAAGACAAAAAATGGGGAGCTCGATTATTTAATACTCAATAAAATATAATTAGATAGAAGCGCCCTCCTCAAATGTTAATGGGTTCACTGATTTTATAAATGACAATCTGTTTTTGATTTTGTTTATTTACAGGAGCAGTCTGTCGTGTTTTGTTTTGTATAACTATAACATCTATTTGTATAAGTTCCACAAGTTAAATACTTCGTAGAGATATCTAAATATTCATTGTATTACTTGAGTCATTGGAGATATTCTGAAAATATGAAATAAATAATGTTCTTAAAAGAGACCTTGTTAGAAAACCGATTTTTAAGCCATATCCGCTCCCCGTATTTAGGTTATAGAGTACTGTATAGAATTTTTCTGAACAAACTCTCCTCACGAGAAATGCCTATCTTATGCCTTTTTTCGAAGGGAATGAATATTGAAAGAAATAACAAATAGGAACTGTTTGTTAGGCAGTCGATCTCTTTAAGCTCCAATTGGATGGGTATGAGAAAAATTCTTCAAATTCATGCCAATGAAAATGAAGTCATAATTTTTTTAAAAATCAAACAACAAGATTGTCCAAAATGAGATAAGAATCCATAAGCACCCCGATCGAAACGTGTGACGCTGACCACTCGATCACGTACCCGGCAAAACTGAATAATATGATAAAATATTAATTATTTTTACTTCAAATCAATTGATTGTTAAAAATCATGCTTTGAGCTTTACATTCGGTACTATCTTAAAAGCTTATGTGCCCGACATATATGAATCAATCAAGGAAGGTAAATTGTTAACCAAAATATCTTTGCAACCACTACGTGAAATTTTTCTTGGGTTAATTAATATTTGAGATACAAGTAAACAGACAATTGGACTTATTGGAAAATATTCTAATCTATACTGTGCTATTCACGCTCTTTTGTAATAGCACTAAACTTCATTGAGGAATTCGGCACTGCCATAGTATGCATTTAATATTTAGTGGTTAATTTGCAAACCGCCACTACAAAATGTGACCCCCAGCGAGATTTTACTTGGTGGCACTTTACATAGGTATGTTTCAGATCTGTTCAACTCCAGGTAAACGTATTGCTTTCTATAACTAATTATATTTCGCTTTCCGATAAATAATTTATAGGATGTTGTATCCAACATAAAATAATTTAATTTATGATATCGACTGAATATTCTTGATGGAATTTCAATATCAAATTTGAATTATGAAATTTTGTACGATTCCACATGCTTTGTCACTAACGATGTACGTACAAAATAATCAACAATTCCATTTCAAAAGTGAGAATTTTTTTTTTTGATTATATATAATTCGATTTAATCAAAATCACTCAGCTAATATAAGACACCGAATCCATTATTTGGAATCATTCGTTTTAATATATTTTCAACCATTGTTTTAATGAGAACGTGTCTGTCTTATTAACTTATATCATGGTGCCTTTGTACATAGTGTATTGATATTTTGATATCTAATTGAATTGAAATTATTATTTTTCAAATCGTAGCATTTTTCACATCACATTTCGTAGAGTCTACGACTGGTATCGTAGTAAGTTTTTGATTGCAAAGGCCTGTTCCTATCCAAAGCGACCATGATTCACTGACTTGGTAATGGTACGCCGCTAATGTGGTGTACAGTCGACCACTGCCTACAACATGGAGGCAATAAAAATAACAATGCCGAGAGAAGGCACTGCCCCCATGGGACCACTGTACCCAAGCTTTTTACCGTATAAACTCGATGAAAATATCTTATAATCAAAAGTATGTTTGGTTTCATCTTTTACATCGTATAAGATTTACAATATCTAAAACAAAAATAATAAGCGTACTTAACCTATCAGTATTTTTTAACAGCATATTCATCATTGTATCATATACTTCTGAACAATGACGGTTCGAAGGAGAATATCGCTGAGACAAAAACTAAAATTGTAACATGGTGAAAAAATGGAGTTCTACCAAGTAAATGCCAATTCACTCAATAGACTAAAATTTTTATTATCACCAAAACAAGCTCATATCAAAAACATGATTTCTTTTAAAATTTAAGAAATCTTTTTAATAAAATTGCTATCATTATTTATACTGTTTAATGAAAAATATTTTTTTATGCGTGATATATTTTATACATTTGAAATAAACATTTGAATAAAACACATATATCTATGATAGATTAAAAATATTGATGCGAGAAATAGAACTTAGGATGAATAATAATAGTTTTTTGCTTAATACTTTTAATAAAAAAAAAACTATGTATTCCATGAGCGCATAGCGCACAACAATCTGTTCTGACGAAATAGGGAGCGCGTGAAAACGTTTTTGATATCATAGTAATATATGATAACCGCACAAATGGGCCGGAGCTGTGGACAGTAATTGCGCTATTTTTTCACTTCATTATACAGGGCTGAACTAAGTGAACCAATAACGTAAGAATATGAAACAATTCGCTTATTTTTTGTTTTCTTATGTTTACAACGACGAGAATTCAGTCTGGATATTGAAAACAAGTCAGTGTGATTACTTGTAAAATAACATCGTTTTTTATTCCGATGTTTTAATGATAAATACAACAATTTTCGTTTTCTAATTAACTATGATTTTAATGTCGGAAACTTTAATCATTGGTTGACGGATGTTGGGTTTTTCCCCAAAATAATAATATCAAGAATACCAAAAAAAATATTGTATTCTGAAATGCGACTTATTGTAGAAGTATGTACTATTTTTTGTTCTGTTTTATATTAGCAATCATATTTGTCCCTTATCAAAGTATCATGCAACCAATTTAAGTTATCAGATTACGGGGAGAGCGGGCTATTCGTTAGTTTTGCACATTGCAACAATGATAGTGTCACTTTTCATCACGTTCTCATCCATTATTCGTTTATCATCAGCACTTAAACTGTCTTTATGGTCACTTCACTCCCACACACAAACTGCTTCTGCCTATCTACATATACGAGCTATAAATATAACGAGTTGAATTTCTGCATTTGGGGTTGAAGCAACCCCTTACAGTAGGTATCGTTTATATTATAATTCGAGATCATTTGTATTTAGCTTGTAAATGTGCGATATATTAAAATCGAGATAGATTAAAAAAAGATATATTTTATTCATTCGATATTTTTGAAACATGTTTTATTAAATAAAATTGACTTTAATTTAATGTTGCATGCAAACAGTAAATGTATTTATAAATAACTGTACAGTCGATTATATTTCATCTGATATAAAAGGAAACAATTTGTAAATAATTATACATTAAAAACGTAATTCTTGTGTCATAAAAATAAATAATTTCATATTTTGACGCTATAACAAGGGGTGCTCGTGTCATGTTATGATAAAATCTCGTAGTTTTATTAAATTATATGTAATATTCAACATTTAAAAAAATACTGCTTTTCAGAAGCTTTTAAAGAAAGTGTTATAAAAACAAAATAAAACTTTGGTTAGAAAATTGCCGATTCAATTTAACCACCATGAAAAATATGGCACAAATTCAGATTAATTATTATACATTTGCAAGCCAGATTATAATTGGCTGTAATTGAAACACATAAATATCGGCTTTAATGATTACGGCTAAATCTCAAAACAGTTATTTTGTAATGAAAGCGACAATTTTTTTATGTCATCTTTTTTTTAGAATATCTAATTTATTTTTCAAACCAATTTTGAATATAAGAAATGGTGTGCAATAGAACAAAAAAGCCGCAATTTAATGGATTATAATAAAAAAAAATCGAACGTGAAACAACGATTCATGGTATTTGAAGTAATGTTAGTTTTTTTCTAAAAGTCGTAAATTTCAAAAGAGAAACTATTTTCCGATTAAAATATTAATTATGTCAATGTTGAAAAAAATAATTGAAGTAATGTGTATTAAATGTAACTAACTTGTTTATTAAATTGGCCTCCGAAAATAAATGATTTTATTTTTACAGGTAGTGTTGGTGAAAAAGCTTAAATTTCCGTGTTTGAAAAGATATTCTATACCAATTCGAATAATTTCGTGCGAACGGATATCACAACCTGTTGAGAATGAGTTAATTGTGTCGGTCACGTGACACTTTTGCGGCGGCTCCGTCCAATGAAGCTGTTAATTTAACAGCTCTAGCCTCATATTCTAAAATTGCGGCCATTACGCGCTTGCAAATTTAGCTTCAAGTAAAGGGGACAAGCGTTCCCAAAGGTCTTAGCATGATTGCGTTAAGCCCTAAGATCCTTAAACTGTATCAACACATGTATATCTCACAAATGATCGGTCCATTTACGATTCATATTCATGCGGTATAGAATGTGAGCCTTAACATTTCCATTTACGGGTAAAACTTTTACTTCTATTACCTAGAAACCACGAATACACCTAAACGTTCTCGTTCACCGCAGATTTTTTTAAAATAAAATTTCTAAGAATTCACTTTTTTAAACTGAAATAAAATCTCTAATAACTAACCGGAATGTAAAATTTACTAAGTATAACATAAAATATTATAACCAAATTTTAATTTGGTTAAAATAAGTGAAATTCTCCATGTTTTGACACTCACACATGCAATAAAAACGACTCTATTGCATCCGAATGAATATTTGTATCCAACGAAACTCGGAAGATTAAAAAATTCAAATTGAAAATGGATTTTAAGATAAAATTTCATCAAGCACACTCTATCCATATTATATTATTACCAGCTTTTATTTACGTAATCATAAGAATATTATTGGACGATAATTGATTGATCCAAATTCATGGGAACTGTATCCAAATAGTCATCTGATCGAGCCTTAAATTGGATACATTCGTATATTGCTTTTTATGGCTCAATGGATCTTAGTGTCAGCATGGTTATTTTTTCCTAGTAAAACCCTTTTATCATCTTCATCCATATCGTTTTGATTAGTGGCATATAAACACTTAATGGAGATATCTTAACAACTTTATTCTATAACCAATGTTTGATAAGGCACTAAATTTTTCAGAGAAATACACGATATATAATATGAATGCGTTGGGAGAAACGAGATAGCTAATTGCTCTTAAGAAAGGTGAATGCAGAAATTACTTTGAATTTGTTGTAAAGATTTGAACTAGTGAACACTGCGAGCAAAAAGCGCTTCAAACAGTTTGTATTGATATGCTTCATCAGAAACGGATAAAGAGAAAATTTTGACTAAACACATACAACGCAAGCCGTTATTATAAAACACAATGTTATTCTGTTATCCCAGGGAATTAAAATGTTCAGCAGTTAAAATCGTGGAAAAAATGTAATGCATGAAATTTGATGTATAATTGGGTAAAGCAACGCAAGTTTTATAATGTGACAGTGGTTTCTCGTTAACGAGCGGCTGGAATATAAAGTGTTCTCATTAAGGCATTTGATGCCCACGTAAACGAAGTGATATTATCGTGAGGCGATAACACTTAGGTACGGAGTAAAGATATGAATTTATATTAATGGATGTACGTAATTCAAAGCTCTTTTATTTTGAGTCATATTATTTATAGAGACTGCTGATATCTCTATTTATAAAGCATTATATAAAATGCTGATTGATGATATGTTTTCAGTGTTTTATCCGTGAAAGTCATTGAAAAAAGAGTACAGAAAGAAAAAAATCACAAGTATAAAATCATAATTCACATAATTAATAATCGAATAAAATAATATAATACATATGGTTAATATATAATTGATCTGTAATCTTCTTAATAAATGACTTAAAAAAAGAACTGCCCGTCTCTGTGTCTTCTGTAAAATATATGTAGAATTTTAAAGAAGATTTTTCAAATATTTTTTAACCCTTTTCACTCCGTAAAAAAGCCCTGTACCAATATCTTAATAATTTTTTAGATTTTCGTAATTTTCGAACGTTATTGAATCAAATAGGCGATATACATGCTCATATATAATATAAACATATTTTATAATTATTTCATCATTGCTAAGCTATCAAATAAAAAAAAATATTTAAAAACCATCCATATAATATTTATATTATTTTACATGATAATTTTTATTTTAAAAACAAAATAATATCACAAAATTTTATCGTGAATTATTTTATTGATATTTGAAAAAAATCAATAACTTATACATCGTATGTCATTAAAATTTTCAGCATTCTTAAATGTCTATTCGTTATTCAGAAAAAGGCGAGTTAGCGCCTCTTAATTATCGCAGTTTAATGTATAAAATGTCATTATTAATTGCAGCATCAAATGATTAATGCACGGAATATTCTGTATGTTGTAAACTTGCAACAGTGAAAGCAATTAAGTTAGCCAGCTCATAACTGCTTTATTAATGAGTGCAGTATTGCATAATTGCTAATTCATGTTATCGCCATCAGTGGGAAATTGCTTGATGCTTGATATTGTTACACCAAGTGTAAATACAAACCTATTGTCTATGTTTACGGTACATCAATCGTTATAAATATCTATTATGACTAAGTTAACGAATATTTTAATCACCGTTCATTTCATGAAACTTTTTTTTAAATTTATAATGCTACATCTTATTTAGTATAAATTAAACCATATGCGTCCGTATTCGGCCCTTTGGACCCCCCGTTAACCCATTAATACTAGCATAGCAACCATCTTTTCAATGAAGGTTTGATTGAAAATATTTTTTTTTTTTTACATTTTTCAACTTGAATATTAAACCAATTACAGTGAGTAGTAATGTGTCCAGTTTTCATGTAAAAAACTTTATAAAAATTCAATATGCTCGAACCTATGAAACAAAGTGATTTGTATTCCTAGGGAATCTCTTTGAAAGAAGATTTAAATATTTATTGATGTTCAAGAACATTTCAAGTTCCAAGTTGATGGTTTTTGTCTCATATAAGTTTTTTTGCGCTTTTTATTGAAAAAATACAGAATATATATTTTTTATTTCATACAAAAAAACGTTTTTCGCTAGCATAATACACATTTTTATAAAAATAGACAACAACAAAATAGGATAACGTTTATTCTATTCAAGTAATAAACAAAATTTAATATTAAAAATAACTTAAATGGCCGGCATTGATGTTCAAAACAAAACATGGATTTTCTAAGAAAATTCAATTATGAAATCATGCACACATGTTTTATTTAAAAACTTTGTTCACTAAATTTCCTTTAACTGAATTCTGTTTTATGGGTCATCTTGATATCAAATTTAAAGGATATATTCTCTGAATATGTATTTTTTTTTAAATAAGTGTGTACCCTTGAAACTTACAGTGTATATGTAGATACAAAGGTTGTCACTAAGCCATTTGAATAGATGAAGAAATACATGGCGTCACCAAAATCATTCAGATGGATTTCCGCAACGAGCTTTTCCTGTAAGATTACTGGGGACTTATGTATCCTATTAACAGGGTCGAATCAGCGACTAGGAAAATGTAAATCAAATTTGAGTTATTTAAGCGGTGTACACTTTTACAATTTAGTCATTCTCCAACAGAATTTAGCCTTTCAGAATCTATCAGGCATTCTATCAAACCAAAACAGTTAGTCTGAAAGAGGTTTGCACCGTTTGCACAAGAGATACAATTTCAAAAAATATAGTCTACTGAGAGTAGTAAAACTTAAAGTGTTAGTAGTTTGAACGATTCAAATTTGATATAAAAATTCCATCAATTCCCTTAAGTCGCCTTCAATTGATAACAGAAGATAATAAAATTTATGTTTGAGTTAAAAATACATTGCTTTTATATGTTAATAAGGATTATTGTTTTTTAAAATTGTAAAAATACGCTTAAACGAATTATTTCTAGAAGAATGCCAAATAAATATGTGTACTGAATGTTGTAAACAAAGAACTTGACGATTTTTAATTATATTGGACTATAATAAATATAGATTAATAAATAAATTTTAACATTTACGAGACACCAAAAAATAATCAATTTTACACCTTACAAACTAAGTAAGTCAGAATAATTATTTATTGATAAAATGATTAAAAAAGAGAGTTTAATATGCGTATAAATTTAATTAATGTATGGTTTTTCTTTTCATAAATGGATTGCTGGAAAAAAAAATATTATTACAATATTTATGTACTCGATGCCACATTTGTTTTCGAGCCATTCATAGAAGACGACAGTTGCAAGAATTGTTCGCCTGACCTATATTATTTTTTTCCAAGCGCTCCCTAGAGAATTTGTCTTATTCATTATTGATTTTTTCATAAAAATCTTTTTGCATGGTAAAAAATTGTTGGGAATGTTTGTTGTAACGTCAAGTTTTTCAATGCATTTGGCATCAGATGTAAAGAAATGTGTATTTAGTTTACTGAATTTCATGTTGACTATACCAAGGAATTGTTATTTAAATAATCCTTTATGCATACAATAATCATATACGACTACATAACGTAAAAATTATGTTATTCATTCTGCATTCAATTATGCATTTAATAAAATTAGTTTTTGGTTCGAAGTATGGAAACTTTTTCCAATATAAGAAAAATATCCAATTCGTCCCCAATTGAGGTTACTTCACAGATTCATCTGAGAAGCGATCGTTTTCATAAATTCGTAAGCGGTCTCGTGTGTTGCCGTACGACCAATCAAAAGCCTCCATTTGCCAGACCAACCAATCACAGGCGTGATGTTCCGACGTCATCAAACATTCAGGAGCCAAGAACGATAAATCAAGGCATATCTGATCGGCGCACTTGTTCCCAAGACACTCAAAATTGTGGTTCATCAATAACCACATCTATTCATACACGAGTTATCTTTAATAGAACTAATTTTTTGGCTGCTGACGTATAATCATTTTCATTTCATAATTGAAGGCCCAGTGAATTTTTGTCAGTAGAACAAATATTTTATTGAAGTCTAAAAACACCAAAAAAACATCGAATTCTGCAATTTAATAATCAATTTCATGATTATAACGTAAGAATTGACAATTACATACGATAATTTAAATAAAAATTATATAAAATTTCAATAGAAACCCCTGACTGACTTGCATTATAATACAAGGTCCATGTTGTTTACATACACTTTATTGACGTTTTTGGATATTAATTAACATATGATCTACTAGAACTGTATCCGCTAATACGGATGCAATAAAACTGACAGGTCTATTGCATCCGTGTGAAAGAATGCCTGAAGAAGCCGAAAGGCAAAAAATGTGGAAATGTAAAAATATAAGTTTTTAATGATTTCAAAATGATTATTAGTATTTTTACAACGTACGCTATAAAAAAATATTTGTATTTGTTTTATTTTATTTTATTTTATCTCACTGTTATTTTTTTATTAATTTTGAAACAATGATATTTTATATTTACATACCAGCTTTAAAAAAACAGAGAAATATGTTCTCTTAAGACGATTGTTGAAAAGTCTCACCTAGTTATATTTTAGATTCTCTGGTTTTGCTTGCCTCACTAAAAAAAACCCCTGGGAAATGTGATGTTCGATTGGTACGCATTTAGGCAGAATGTCACGATCTTATGATAGTTTTTTCATAAAACCTAAGAAAAAAAATATTTCTTAGAGAACTCAATTTGTGAAATATCACATACAATAAACCTTGATTCTTTTACAGATGTGTCACTTTCTGAAATTTAATACAATAAAATTTATATAATATTTAGAAACAGAAACAGAAAATTTACCCGCACTCTTTTATGATGTTGACTGTCACTTCTTGATGGAGAGGCATGATATTTTAAATAATAAAAACACATTTTTAGTACTTATTTCCACAATATATTTTATGGGCGAAAGTACTAATAAAATGTTTTTATTATAAAAAAAACGAAGGTTATTTTATACTATTATATATAAGTATATTAAGAACAAGTATTTTTTTAATCCGTCCTGAATTAAATCTTATCTTATATCGAAATTATATTTATGTACAAAATTATATTGTTTTTCCAAAAATATTACTAATAAAAAAAATCGTTAATTTTTAAACAAAAAATCATTACATAGATATGCGTTGTATATTTTTTTTCTATAATAGAGCTGTATTATTTATCAGCATTCGAGATAATATTGATTGTGAGCATTCAAATTCATTTCTAACGAATTAAATCTAATAGAATTTCCAAAATTTGTCGATAAAAAATAATGATTTGTATTCAATTTAGAATGAATATCGTCATTTTCATTAAATATAACGTGTTGTATGCGCTTTTTTGTCCTAATGCACACGATGTTATTTTAGGTGTGGATCAACATAAAAACGTTCAGTATATTCTATTTGTGTAGCAAAACTAAACGTCAGGCCTTCGGGTTAATTCAAATAATCCAATCCTAATCCGTTGTGAGTGCTTTCTCATTGTTCATTATTAAACTAAAAGTCTAAACAAAAATACGCCTTGAAAAAAACAAAAGTAAATTGCCGGTTAGGCGCAAAATGGATTGGTACAAATGCGAGTCCGATTGTCGAAAAACTTTCTCTTCGTTATTAAAAAACTCCGATTACCAACATTTTTGGGAACAGAAAGCTTGCCATTATTCATATATACATATACACAGTTGATATTTTTTTTAGTTCTGTATTCTATTTATTTACACTGTTCAACGATTTTAGACTATATTTTTGACATCACTTTAAAAATGTGTGTGTTAAGCAAGCAGCTAAGAAAACATTTTTTGTGTTACCAAGATTCTAGAACAGTGGTTCTCACGTGAAATTTCACTGTGGCCGCATAATAAACAACGGCGGTATTATGTGAATGTCTCGTGGCCGCACCAAATATGAAAATAAATAACAGTTGCATTTACTCAAAAATGGATGAACTTATAAGTTTATATTAAATAAAATATCAATATTTACTAAAAAACTGTTGGTGGCCGCTGTAAAATTCTTTGGTGGCCGCACATGAGAACCACTGTTCTAGAATGTTAATATTTCACTGCCGATATAATCACTGACGTACAGTAGCCCATAGATAATAAATTAATACAATTCACACATGACTATAGAATCAAACCATTTTTTTTTTGTTTAAAAAGTTGATGATACCTTTAAAAGAATCCTATTTCGTGAAAAACAAATGCTCGTTCTTAAAAAACGTACTCGGGCTCACGTGGTAAATAGGATTCCGCGTATCTGTGTTACTGAGCGCCTGGCAGGAAAATTCTCTTCCCCAGTTGCGGGAAATGTAAATAAATGATGACATCTGCCGAGTGGAGGAAATAGAGATAGCTCAGGAACACTTGTAAACGTACTTGTTGGGATCAAAATGACGAATGCTTACGTAACTCTATGAAACTAGGGGAACTCTTACGATTCGCAAAGATTTCCGACAAGTCCCTGTCTATACATACCGAATTATAGCACTATCGCTAAGCTCATTTTAATGCTACATATTCCAATATATTATACTTTAATCACCACAAATCATTAAAAATGTTTAAACCTTAATTCTGTATCGATCACAATATGATATGGTTCATATACTATGTAAATAAAGTATTGAACATTTTTTTCATACAATAATTAAGTATTATACTATCCAAATAATAAGAAATCTTATACAGTCAAATTATTTATCACTTTTGTGGAGATAGCTAAACCAAACATGTCCGCTACCAATTTGAAGTATATAAATGCCTAATCCACCTAATCTTAACAGAAGTTTTAGTATAAGAAGTATTTGTTCTCGGTCCTTATTTTGAAGAGATTAAAGGTTAACAGATAGGACTAAGGAATAGTGTTTTATTCATTCCTCTCATAAAGCACCGGTTACAGAATCAGGTAGGTGGAAATAAATATATTTATTAGTTAACGTATTTTTTTATTATTTATCGATTAGCGATCAATTAACTAACAAGTAGTTCAGGTAGAAAGAGGCAAATACATATCCTTTATTAATCGTTGAATTGACGTTACTACTATATTGTTGCAATAAAATGACAAACATGTATTGTTTATATTCGTAAAATATCATTTATATAAATATTCATTTTCAAACTATTTTACATGAATAGCGATAATTATGAGATGGTGTGACGAATATATTGACTAACATAATTTGTAGATTTTTGTACTCGAATTCTATTTCGCATTGACGTTGCACATAGACATACAATATTATCTATTTAGCTTTTTTGGCAAGCGATAGAAAACCCACCCCGTAAACCGCCAAAGATTAAGTAGGCTTAAAAACAGATAAAGCGACAAATCCTTCCTTTCGCTGTGGGATTTGGTTAAGCAATGCACTGCCATGTTTGGAAGCGGGGTGATGGATATGCTGGAATTAAAATGGAGGTAACAACATCCCCTCGATATGTGCAATACTAAAGTAAGGTAAACCAAACACAGTGAAAAGGGTTCAGAAGGGTTCAAACGCAATTCACGTTATCGGTACAAATCCGTGTGATTAAATTTTATAGTTGACATATCAGTATTTAATATTACTGGCAGTATTTTTATGTAACGTATTAATTATATGCTAGAATGTGAAATAATGGGTTGAATATTTAAAAAATCTATACTTTTTTTTCCATTTCCGAAGTTTATATTCAAAATATGGCATCTTAGTAGTATGTTTCGACATATTAATTTCTGTATCATAAATTTTAATTGTAAAAAAAAACTAATTTATTGTAAGCCGTTACATAAGCGTCATCCATCTTAAGGATTAGTTAAATTTTCATTGTTCGTCAATAGAGTATTAAAAAAGAGGCAGAGTCAAAATTCATTTGAATAAACAGAATTTAGAACAAATATACAAATACTTATTATGTTTTGTTCAGTTAATTATTAATTCTTGTTAATTCATAGAAACGAAACAAACCCAGCTAAGATATATAATTTTTTTAATTTTAAAAATGAACACTGAAGAAAATTCGCTGACCGGAAATAAACAAGATCAAGGATAATTTATTAAAGATTATATTCACGTTATTGACATCATTAGAATCTTACAGACTTATATTGCATCCATGTAATAGAATGCTTGAAGCAAATGACAAAACATGTTGACTTGTACAATTTTTCAACAATTCTTACTCTCAGTATCATTCCTTAGCATTTGAAGCATATTAAACAAGGACGGTTAATTCTTTTTTTTATATTCGCAGAAAATAATCAGACATATTAAATCATGTTAATGTGAAAGTATAAATTACAGCGATAACCCATCGTAAATTGTCACGACACATACATCATGATGTCTATATTCACGACTAAAATACACGTTTACACTCTAGACTTCAGATTAAACGACAGGGGTAAAACCGAGCGTTGATTTCAAATTTAAAAAAAGGTTAACAGAATTTAGAGGTTAATATTATCAATATATAAAGAAACAGAGAATGTTATATAAACATCGTCATGGTGAAAACGATATCATTATTATCAAATATTAAAAAATGTATTAATGATCGTCACATTTAAAAAACATTATCCAGTTCAATGCGTATTCAATAAACTGTGTTATATAGTCTCTGGGATGATTTAACGATCAATCCCTGGAATGTTCAACATCAACTTCAAAATTTTCTCCTAAAATTTTTGAGATCATTGCAAAAGACATTGACGATTTCTCTCCTCTACAATCTTAATATTGATCACGAGTGAAATAAAAATATATCAAATATAATATATTCTATACAATTCAAAATAATCAAAATATCTGCCGCCTTGCCTATCTTATATTGTCTTTAATATTGTTATAACTCTTCAATTTAATTAACTGAGACAAGTTTAATGTTCAACGAAAGCTTGTTACATGAGATATATACTTCTTACTGTTTTTACTTAATTAAACTTCACGCTCTAATAGTTCGAAATTAATATGTTGCTAGACTTATTGTCAATAACAACCCAAATCTCGTACTTCGGCATTTTATTATGCATTTATGAGCCAAAACATACATAAATTATTTATACCTATGAAGCAAAAGAAATATATTTTTACTAAATTCTCTCATATAATCTATCATTTATTATAACACTTATTTTTAAAAAATATCACGACTCTTCCGCCTCTGTAATGATATTTTGAATTGCAGAGTGCAATCGTGTGAATCGCTTTCTGGCAGAGTGCAAGACTGTCACTGTGGTTTAAACTACTCAAAGTATTCTACGACAACTTCTCAACGTATATTTAAATATGCCTTACTAATAATGCTTAAAACTACTTTACTGTCTCGATTTCTATATAAACAGTATTCCCATATAATCTCAAAGCATATAAATAGTTTTCCATATATTTATATTAATAAAAAAAAATTGGCATAGTCCATTGACAATTTAATTTATGTTTATTAGTATGTATGTATGTATGTATGTATGTATGTATATGTTTTACCCCCCTGGACCACAATACTTCGCCGCCGAGACCGTCATTTTTCATTGTTTTTTTTTTTGGATTGTATAGAATCACTGTATATTTTATGTATTTTGGTTTATATAGAATCCATGTTTTGTTTTTTGTTTTGTACCTGGTGCTGCAAGTGACACGCAACCTGCGAGTCACTTGCCCTAAAAGAGATCGAAAAAGCGTCACGTAAAAAATTTAGCGTGACGCTATTAAAAAAAATAAGAGGATCCACCAAAAAGATTACTAAACACAAAACACCAGCGACGAAAGGGAAAGAAGGGCGTTAAACGCGCCCTTAATCCCCATTGTAGTGTTATACGATACTAGACTAAGTTTAAGCATAGTTCTGATGAGATCGTAAGTCGTAGTAATAGCAATCAACTATAGAGGTTATCAATTTTGTAGACCTAAAATATATTGCTGTTTTTTCACCGTGTTATGATGGAGCTCTACCAAATAAGAACCAATTCAATCAATAAATAAAGTGTTTTAATATTTCTTGTACCACTGCTTAAATCCTCGAGGGGACATAATTTTATATTTCGATGAGGTGAGATGGCCGCCCTCATGTTTTAAATATGTGTATCCGATTACTTCTGCATTCTGTATTTTTTTTCATTATTTTATTTATTATTGTATTGTATTTCCATTTATGTATTTTACCAATTAGAGTAAGCAATGGAGTATTTTATAATAATAATGCCCATTGTTTGCTTTGCGTTAGTTTCCTTCATAAAATATTTATGTATAATATATGTTTCATTTGACTAAAATAATTTACAATTAAACTGTTGAATAGAATTCAAGTAGAACGTTGTAAAACGTATCAAAATTAACAAATAATTGTTACCTACGTATATATCACCCAATCTTTATCAAGTTAGTACAATAATTTGTATGTATATAGTATGAAAGAATTTTCATCTATCTTGAGTACTAAGATGATGATTTTTCGCTTTGAAAATATGAAAATAGTTTCATGGAATTTCTTTCGGTCGAAATTTCCATTGAGCCCAATAGACTCAAGCCTTTGAGGTTACAAGGAACAGTCCGTAAATATTTACACACTGTAATGTATTGAAATACAATTTAAAATGCGACCCGAAGCGATGGACGTCTGTGGTAAAGAGGTTCGGTAAATAGACTGCGAAATAAGTTTTCTACATATTCAACTTCGGTGAAAGAAATTGAATTTGAGAAATGTAAATATCAAATACCGTTTCGCAAGGCCAAACACATTTACCACATATTTAAAGACGGAGTCAATTCGGAAAGGTTTAGGGTCAAGGTTTCTTGAAGTATTGTATAAATATCAGTATAATAATTGTTTTTCGATGTTGTGTATAGATTATATGTAACCAAATACTCTTAATTTTATTATGCTATAAAAGTATACACAAAATACCGTTAAAAATAATCCGTACGAATTTTTAGTTTTAATTACTTTTTTATAGAAATATTTATTTATATCTCTTATTGTACTCCTTGTTAAAATCTCTATAAAGCCCCATTTTTTCTCCGGTTTTAACGCAAATCATAATATTTATTAAAATACTGCGTGATTCATAGTATTGTTTCCGAATTTAAGTAGGTTTTTTTATTTTATTTAGATATCTTATGTTTCTATAGTATAGATTTTTATTCTAATGTCAAATGGCATAAATCAATTTAAAGATTATAGAAGACAGTTATTTGATTAATTAAATTTAAATTTTGATGCAATATTTTTCTTTTTGATAATGTATTTAAATTGATAACACATCACCCATTTGAAAGATTTTTTACTGTATAAAACTGAAAAAAAAACCTATTTCGAAAAAATTCTTTAGCTTTATTTGGACAATAGTCATCATGTTAAATAGTGTAATCACGTGGCTGAGTAGATTCCTTAAATAACACCTTCTCAGTTACAGAATCCATTGAAAGTGAAGACCTAATTATTTATTTGATTTTCATCTAACGAGTCGGTAAGGGCAGAAACCTGGTGTCGATAAATAACCTCAAGCAGTTAGGTGGGTAGTACCTTCAGCAGTATCAAACTGATTACGCTATTTGTTTTGTAGCGGAAGATAGCGATTCGGCTTCAGATGGGAATGTATCGAGTGACAACCCCGAAGTGGTGTGCTTTGTCTTAGAAAATGGCTATTTTATATGGGTTATTGACTACAATCAACTTGACTTATCATATCTATAAAGAGGATAGCGTGTGTATTCTAAAGGGGAGTAATTTACGGAGTATTTTTAGATTATTTTAGCTTTTTATACCATTATCGTATATTTTATATTATTTTGTTACACTCGATAATTAACAAATACTAAACTTTTGATGTATAGTGCAGTTAATATAACAATATTTCTGAATATAATGAACTGCATCAGACATTTTTGCTTACATCAATAACTTCAATGTTTGTGAACAGATTATTCAATATACGAATTCTCCGTCTTTTGATTGAAAAATTTTAAAATAATTAAAATCATAAAATATAAGTATGTCAGTTTTCACAATATTTTTCAATGTCCACTGCTTGTAATGCATCCAGTAAGACGAAAACTTTTTCAAAAATGTAAGAATACATCGTACCAACAACGGCCTACCGACGTAGCTGGCTCTACAGAAAACGATAGCCGAACAAAATGTTTTAAGAGCATCACTATTTTCTAACAGCGTACGACGTAAACGCTTCTCGCTCCGTTAAGTTAAACTTTTACGACCTATAATTAGGTCGTTTAATCACATCCGAGCGAGGCATTTGTCTTTTACCAGTTGGGTAACCTGCAAGACACTTGCTTAGTGTAACCCATACATCCGTGTAAAAATATGGTCCAGTTTTAATTCATTTCATATCTTATGTCAAAAATACTATATGTACATTAAAATTTCAACAAGTATCGAACTTATTGAAATATGATATATATAACCTACCTGAAAAATATTTTGAAAAATTTAACATACATATAATAGGACACTCAGTTATAAATATATTTGTACAAATGTTTGCTAAACTTTATTATAATAGTCAATAAGCTGAATAATTATTGACTCATAAATCTTTATTTGATAACTAAATCGAAGAAAATTTAACATTTTTTAGATTGAAAAAAAAATTAAGAGACAAAAATGCACACTGTCTGTGTTATTTACAAATACATTATCAAATTGTAGAATTTATAAATTTTATAAAATATTATAATAATTCATATAATATGACTAAAAACACATTTAAATTAATTCATATGAATAGTTTATACACATACTGCTTTTACTTCAATAAACAAATAAAAAGTCAAATTCATTTATTCAATCGTGATATAAAATTACTTCGTATGTTAGCAGTATACACAATCTTATTCTTGCAATATTATAATCTTCTCTATAAAAGTACATTTTTGTATAAAATATAAGTGTTCATAAAAAAGCATGTTAAACAGTCAATGCTGCATTGTACTATAAGTATTTATAATTCAAATATTTTAAAAAAATTCGGACTTACTGGTCACAGCAATAGCTATCCAACCCGAAAGCTCTGACAAAATTATCCCATTCGTAGGGATAAAATGAATTTTTCACCTATTAAAGACATCCCAGTTCACCCAGAGATAATTTCCTTGGATTATTTACAATATTGCATTTTCTTACACACTGATACTAATTGCATGCTTAACCTAAATAATAAACTAATCTCCTGTATTTTTCTCTATATTTATTTATCTTTCAAGGGGTTCGTAGGCATTATCATAAGGTATTAAATAAAAAAAATCCTTTAATTGTTCTAGGATTTGTTTTTGTATAAGTGCAGCACGATTTATATGAAATTATTAAGCTTTAAAAACTATATTTATAAAATTGATGGCCAGTAAACTTTGGTCTATATTTTTAACCATTTTTTTTGTAAATCTAGTTATTATTATCTTTGAATAAAAAGCCTTATTTTTATTTGTATTTCCTTTGTATGAGTTGATGATGTTTGGGATGAATATAAGCGTTCTTGATCAGTATATTACAAAATTGTGTAACAACCGAAATACCTAATTTTATGTATTTAAATACATTGCTTTTCCAACAAAAAGTGGCGGTTAAGATTACAAATGTAATAATTAGTTTTCGTTTCAATCAACCACTGTGTATTAATAATTCTTTGCTATTTTATAGGTAAACCATATTTTATATATTATATATAGCAAATGAAGATTCCGGTCGTTTTTAAATAAACATCTGAACCGGAAAAGATTCAGAAACAACATCTTTCCCCTAAATCCGGTCTAACGAACTACAAAACAGCACTTAGATTTGAGACGATTCGTACACAATCTATCCTCAGGTTGGACCTCTCATTGAGGCCTCAGGGGAGTTTGGTCAACCACATTGCTACTTCCAAGGGGTTGCATCATTTATTCAACACAACGCACCCTTAATTCTTACCCCACCTTTTAGCTATGTAATATAACCAACCTTCTTAGCTTAGTACTTACTGATACAGTAAAATCTTAGATTGTTGTTTAAAATTTATTTAATGTAAATGTTGAAGGAATTTCAATCTCAGCGTAAATTGCAGTGTAGTGGTAGCGGTCTTTTATTTCGTGTCAATTGAGCATCGGTGTCGTAGGATCGACACAGAATGAAGAGATCTAAATAAAGGTGTATTAAAATAACCTATAAACTTAAATAAAAGTTAGTCTCCGTTCTTTATTTTTCGATATTTCAGATTGGTTTCATAAGTGTGTATAGTTCTCATTCCCTCAATTACGTATACAATAAAACTACTAGAAACATTTCATTCGCGTCTGATATAATTCAGCATACAATAAACATACAAGGATTATTTTTTCTAATACCTAATGCATTTGGATAAAAAAGAACATTTAAACAGAAATTTATATTTTTAAAACAACTGCGTAATTTCACTAAAAACGATGGAAGTAATAGAAAATAAAAGGTGTAGTAACTTGTCAATGCTCTAGTTTTAATGACCAAATTTGTTGAAAATTATTCTGAATAAAACCCACTTTCTGGAAATGGAGTTCTACCAAGTGAATGCCAATTCAATCAATAAAACCATCTTTATTATTTTACACTGTCTCATAAAGGTATCAATAAAAAAATAAGCGTAATATTTTTCTATAAATCAGAAACTAGCATTAAATTTACTAGCCACACCGTGAAATTGAAGTTTTAAGTATGGTGAATATTGAAATATGCATCTATTTTAAAATTAATTTTCATTTTAAGCTATAAAAATTAAGTATGTTTTGTAGACAATTGCTAACTGTAAATATATACAACCTGCCTGCTGTTAGAAACTTGAGATTTATGTACTTTGGTTGAATGTAAACTTTACCGGTTTCTCTAACAACTATTACTCTAAACATATGAGCCCATTAAGAGGCGAACTTAACGGCCTGATATCTTGGACTGAGGGCGGTGTAGTTTATTTCAAATGCCTTCTTCCGTTACACTAAGGCAACAATTGTTAAGCTTTATACCAATTGCAATCAATTTGGAAAGACGTAACATTAGTTATAAGTCCACTTTAAAGTATTATCATAGGTAAAACATCTAAATATATTTGAAAATGATGCTCATTTTTTACATAAATTTTAAAGTTATTATTTCCTGCACAAGGCAGAAAATATAAGATAATACACCAGATGGACCTGTCAACATTCTCTTCAATACAGACAAACACATTATTTATTTTTAAAAAAATGGGTTGAAAAATGGCGCCAAATAGACGATAACATTTAAAATAACTACTATGTGAAAATTAGTTTAACATTCTTTAATAAACCATTTCTTCTATATTACTTGAAATATTGTTGGCATTTAATTGATCATTACCTGTTTTTAAAAAGCTACAAACCTCATATTCGCGGGATAATTACACACTCTGAAAACTTTCTCTTAATTGCTCACCTGTACTTAGCACGTCCCCGACCATTTTCCCTTTCTAAATTGATCACTAGCCTACTAATGGATTACCCTTGTTTGTACTTATTTACTCTCGTTTTAATCGATGCAAGCACTTTGAGATGTGACACTAATCCCGAAAGAAACTGCCAGCTGCATACATACTGATTAGAATCATCAGAAGTTGGGTATATTGTACTGTGGAGGGTGATTCGAATTTTAACAAACTAAACAATATGCGCTCTCACTGCACTATCTCATGTGGTTTTATAATCTCTACGTTACTCAGAGGGAAGATTTTGCACAAGCTGAAAGCAATTTTATTGAAAACCGATTAACGAGTTTGGCCAAATTCACTATTTTATAACTTTGCTTCTATAATGAATTGTTAAATAATTAATTTGAATATATTTTTATTGCTATTTTAGATCTAGAAAATTTATATTTTATTTAAAAAAAGTTACAGAATCTCATCTATAAAAAAAACATTTAAAAGATAATGTTTATAATAAAACTGAATAAAAATTCTTTTTATACTGTTCATAATAGTATTATGAATTTTATATTGCATTTCAACAGAACAGTATAATCAAATTTTTCTATCTAACGTACATAATAAGACTTTTTTGTGTTATTTCGACACTCTAAAGTATTAAGGCTATATTTACGATAATGATTTTTACTTGAAAGTTTATCTATATTTTTATCGTGAAAACTCATCTTATCAGATTATTATCTATTTTCATAACTAGCATTACAATACTTTAGATTTTTAATCAAATCGGAAATGTGTAAAGAAAAAATGTATTTCCATTTCTCATCTCTCTCTCATCTTCTCAGTAAACATGAATGTACAAAATTAACTTCACAACAAATCTGAAATCTTTTCAAAGATTACCTCCGATATGATTGGGTATCAGATATCAAATTATCATGTAAGGGATAAAGGTACCTTTTATAAAAATATCTTGTGGAACGAAGGTGACATATGATCTTTCAAAGATTAATCTCACCTCCGAGACTCCCCTAAATATAATAACACCCTTATTTGTTTACAAATTAATACCCTAGAGCTGTTGATACGTCCATATTATCTACTGATGGAAATATTAATAAGATTTGGCTTTTTGTGGTATGGTTGATTAAATAAATATAACAATATTAATGTTTTTTTGGATTATTGCGATTAAATTACAAAATTAATTCAACGTCTTTAAGAGAAGCCAAATTATATTTCTACGTCAGACAGACGCTTTAGAAAGAACGTCAAATTTAAAATTCAAGCAATACGAACCATTCAATGTCACGGTTTAACCAAATATATGCTATGTGTCTAAAAAAACATATATAATAACTTTATAAGTACTTTGTAAAAGTATCATTGTTCATAAACATATAAAATTCATTCAGTGATTGAGCTAAAAAAGAAGACCTTAAATTACGTACAAACATCAGTAAATATTGATACTATAAAATACCGTGTTGAAACAGGCAAGATATAAAATATGAAGAAAATTATACAATATTTATCATGAAATCGATGATCAATTTTCAACCATACTTGTTTCTAATGTGGAAAATAATAACTTTAACTATTAACTTCTGGTAGAAAAAAAACTAAGCAAATAAAGGGAACTGTTTTTATTATTACGTTGCTCAACCGCCATTTTTGGGGGAAACGGTAGATATATTGATAATTATATTAATGGAATACTAGTAAGCCAATTATATTATTAATAACTTAGGCGAAAGGAAATGTCAACAACATTCACATCCATAAATCTATAGATTAATTAATAATCGATTCATGAAATTGTTCGACAAATTTCTAAAGAGGCACAGAGATTGATCACTTGGCTATAAGAACTGTCTTTAATAATCTATTGATTATAATGATTAAATTTCTTTCCAGTTTGTATACATAGCTAGAATTTAGGAAACTTTTAAATATATTACAAGATGAAATTTGATACCGTTGCTTAATCACATTCATTGAATGAACAACAAAATCATAAAATTGTTTCAATTATTGAAAAGTTTTCATCTATGATTATCAATAAGGCAAAACTATCTGAACACATTCACCTTTTGGACGTAGCTATGGTAACCAGCAAGGATGTGTTATCTAGTGAGAGGGAGAATAGATTCGCTCTTCATACTATGGGCAATGCGTGGACAATAGAACCGACGCCAAACACTTTGACAAAGCGACGCCGAGCGCCGTACGCTATGATGTGATTTCCATTCAAGTTCGGCGCCGTCACTTGGGTGGAGTCTACGTAATACTATTAATGCTTCACACACTTTGAAAACTTTACACAACTCATCGTACACATCAAAAGCTAATTGGTCCAGTAATTCTATATAAATCTTAGTCTAGATTTTGAAACCTAGATAGCGTCAAATAAAAGCTTGTAGTTTACGATATCGACTGAGATTTGAGAGACTTTAATATCAAATTTAATTTTTTCAATCTTTATATGCTTTTATAAAGCTGACAAGCTGTTTTCTTAATTGACACACAGAGAGCTCTATGGTAGTCATGTGATAAAATATATGAAGATGCAGAAAAGCGAAACCCAGTTGGCGAGTGACAAAATATTTAGAAATGCATACAATTACAAAACTTATTAAATTTTAAATATTTGATTTTAACACCACTTATAAACAATCTATTACCAAAACAACTAATCCAGTTGATTTAATTAAAAATGATTGTTTTAATTCATTGAAGTTTTTATTTCATTGATGCTTATTTTATGTATTAAATAAAAGCCATGTTAACATTTGAATGGCATTCTAATGAAAGTTATTTTAAGACTTATGTTGTCTTAACACTTAACTTACATCTTATTTTCATCAGAATATATTATTATTATTATTTCTCTTTTGAAGTCTCAATCAATTTATATTAGAGAATAATCTACATTAATAAATTCCATTGACTATGTAGCATTGACAGACACACTTTTGAAATAAAAAAGTTGTTAAATCTTAATCACTAAATATTGATTAAAAAATAAAAGCTTTCTTTGCTTGCGCTAAAAGTCAAATAAAGTGTGCATTTTCAAGATGAACATGAATTTTTTGTCATTATATACTTAACTGAATATTTATTTATATTCAATTACCACTAGACCAAAATAACACAAAATTTATTTGTTGTTTTTTTTGTAGTGTTTTACACAAAAAAATTAGTCAATTTCAATAGCTACATTTTCATAAATAATCCTTGCAAGTATTTCTAATATACAAAATTTTCGTTGATAACCAAGCACTTACGACAAACATATTATGACAGAAGTGAGAACGTATAGTGCCGTAAACGTAATTTTCACATAATCCAGTGCGACTCTATACAATTTGAGTCCCCGGCGTCTATTGTTCTAAAGTTTAGTGATACAGCATGACCCAAAGCAATTGCCGAGTCAAAACACAAGTTTAGTCTACACAATTGCACGCCAAAATTGTACAGAACAAATAGCATCCAACACCTTTGGTGACAAATTAGCAAACCGGTGATAATTATACAACTCAAAATGTGTAGCCGGAAAATTTCATACTTAATAATGTGATGGATATCAGTAACCAAATTAAGGTGCTTGGATTTCAAAACTTTTCAATAGATTGCTTAAAAGATTTCATTTCATGTTACTATACATGCAAAAAATACAGCAATAATTAATCTTCGTATCATTTTACAAAATTAAATAAAAAATGATTGTTCCTATTTAGTGAATTTTGATAACAATGTATTTCGAGTACCCGTTTTTCCATTATTGACTCTTACAATACATCTCTACATAAATTTGCTTGAATGAACTGTTTAACTATATATTTAACTATGTTGAACTAAACTTCTTGATTTTGAGTGCATATAATAAAGTACAATGAATGGGACAAGAAGCGTACTCGTGCCACTTCTACTGAATCTCTCAATACTTATATACTATAAACATCAATAACGTAGGATAAAAATCCATACAGTACTTAAATAATGAATATATGAACGTTCTAAATTAAACACTCCCAGAACCATAGACCTCTCAAACGCGTATGATTGCAGCACAATAGCATTAACAGGTGACATTTGATGGACGAGTATTAGTTTTCAATACAAACATGCGTATGAGACAAGAAAAAGTTTACAAAATCTGTCGTTATGGATTTTAAAAATAAAACGATTTACCAAATTCGTTTAATGAAAATTAATATAAGTAGTGATAAGTTTAGTTTTTTTTATGAATTAAGCGTTTGCATAAATTAATCTTGAGCATACAATTTTTTTGGATAAAAGCAAAGTTTTATGATAAAATAATGATTTTGCAACAATATCACTTTTGTTATTGCAAATATTCGATATACATTTGAAGACAGTTTTCGTCTGTAAGTACTTTTCAAACGAAAATAATATTGTTTCCATAAACTGTAACTAAAAAAGAAACTGTTTCAATCAATAAAATTACTTGTTATTACTTAAATTAGTATTAATTGGTGTATTGTTATCAACAATAAATCGGTATCATCCCTGAAAGGTCGCGTCAATTAATTGGTCCCTCGAGTTTCGCTTCCATTTGCGGCCCCGTCGATGACACCTACTGTCCGCTATCTGGTAATTAACTACCACGTACCCTATTGTGATCCCCAAAGCCTTTTACAGGTGAAAATGGCTACCGATCGGTAACAGAGGGGGATGATAATATTATATGAATTGCAACTCCCCGCACCAGTGTAGGCCGATTTAATAAGCGAACTATAAAAAAAAATATTCGATAGATTATAAAACATTACAAAAAATATCATTTTCACATAACTGCAATATATAAATAATAATAATGTGATCGTTAGCATTTGGAGTCACATAGTAGTAAAATCACTTTTCTAACATTCTGGTAATTCCAGATTCAAGTCCCAATATTTTTTTTGTATTATATAAGCTTAGAATAAATAACAATAAATCAGATAAAAAAACCGTAATTAGAGAATTTTTCTCCAATGGGAGAAACATACTTCACAATAATTATTAGTGGCCCAATCAATGTAAAAACAATGTTGAAAATTTATAATTATACTGTTATTCAAAATCGTAATCTTACCATTTTTTTTAATTTGGCAACATATTGATTGAATGGTAAATTATTTTATTAGAATTTATGGGTATCGAATAGCTGGAATTAAAAAATATATGTCTTTTTTCATCAAACATATTAAAGATTACTTTGTATATTCCAGTTAATAATCAGAGTAATATTAAAAATTAAATACCGATCACATGTTCCTAAAAATAGTTTTTAAATCTACACCACTGTATACATGCAAGAAATCGTTACTCTTCGCAGGGGTGATATGGTCTGTATTCATATGAGCATGATTTGTTAGGTTGATTATCTAATTAGGAAGCTACCCTGCTTATATTTTCTATCCTTAGCAATAATTAAGTACATGAGAACTGAAATACGGCTCATACTGTCAACACTCTCAAAATTTTAACATAGATTTACACTAACAAAAACTTTCTTTAAACCAACATTTTCAAATAAAATTTTCCCACAAGATGTAACATGATGTTTCGCTTTTCGTTGAATCGTTCTAATATGGTTCCATTCAAGCAAAAACTATCGTACACAATATTAATATACATGTATTTATGTCGGATATAGCCTGTTATATTTTATTTAATACAGAATTGAATCATATTTCTTATTATCTATTCAGATCAATCTAAAATTTGGAAAGATTTTGTTTCGTCAAACTAAAGCAAGAAATATATTGTATAATTGATTCTTCCACAAATGCACCAATTTTATTTTACGTTTCTGGAACCTCGTATGCTATTTATTAAAACACTTTATTTGAAATATATATGTATTCTTGTAAAACCCATGTATTCATTGAAATTCAATTTTTTAAATATTTTTTCAAAAAGGTTTTAACAAATTTAAAATCATTTAAAATGTAAAAAAATATTATTGATTCTTGAAAGTGTCTTTATGTGCTTCTTTCTCAAAAGCATTTATTCGTTTTATTTTTCTTTAAATTTATTTCAATTATATTTCATCACAACAATCAATAGGGTTAAAAACTTATATATTCAATATAAATACAAGTAAAACTTTTGATTTCACCTTTCATATGCGAAAGCCAATGAAATATTTTGTATCAGTCAAAAAATATTTATTGTAGTATATGATACCAAATATCGGACAATGAAAATCTCAAGTAATCGTAAAAATATGTTGCGACGCTGTAATTGAACAGTCCACCAATCAAATGTCCTATATTTCCATTCAGCGTGCATTTGTACCTATCCGAAATCATAAAATCGTTCAGTAATTCTTTATTTGGCGCGATGCAGAATCCCCTGTCAAATAAAAATGTATTTAACGGTTGCCAGCCAAAAAGCCTACGCTCTATGATTTTTTCGTTCCAATGCAATTAAAATGGAGCACAGTTCCGGAAGAAGATCAGTTTAACGCTTGCATGATGCTCTTTTGATACTCTGACAACAAATAATGCCTAAAATCTATTACCTTACTTCACCATTCGAGTGTAATAAATATGTCGAAGCTACACACAAATAGTTAGTAACTCACCTATGACAACCAAAGGCTTATCGAAAAGTTTTACAGGTGTTCTACTGTATTGCCGTTTCGTTGTAAATAAAAATGAGTTTTTCAATATAGCTCTAATAAACGGATAAGAAGTTGACGAGTTATAAAAAAATGGTTAGTTTTACCCTGATTTACTTAATGATTTATATCTAAATAATAAATAAAAATGTAGGAAAAGATTCGTAAGATTCCCAAACAAAGATGAAAGGCGCCGAATCAAATAAAAATATACATAAAAGAATTACTAAATCATAGAAGTAAGACAAACTAAAAAAACAACCGACCGGCGATAATTCATTGATTACATTATTCACTAATAAGGTGCTAACTGTCACTTCTTGATGGAAAGGCATGATACTTTCAATAACAAAAACACATTTTTTGAGTACTTATTTCTATAATATATTTTATGATCAGGCCCGGTTTAGGTAATCATATTAATATACATATCAATAATAAAATTAATATAAAAGTGAAACGTTCACTATCACTTATTACAATACAATTAAAGTAAATAAATCAATAATCCATTAAGAGCTCAGAACAATTGTGAAACACTCATTAGGAAAAATAATGAGTAGGAAATTTTCATAATCTAAATTATCTGCACTTAATTAATGGAACAGTAGTCAAATAGAATGAGTAGAAATAGTCAGTCAGAGGTGTTCCAGTACTTTCTGAAACACACAAAAGAAAAAAGGGACAGCAATATCATTTTTTCGAAAAACAAATCTTATTGTATTAATAAATGAACGGGTATATTAATATAATGAATATAACAATGTTCTCGACGCGAAATGTCTTTGTTCATTTAAAAGGATAGAATAAGACAAAAATTTATATTGATTAATTTCAAGAATTTCTTGTTTATCTAAAAGAAATAGTAACATTATGTCATCAAATATTAATCCTTAACACCAAAAAAAAAATTAAAAAGTTATTGTATATTTACTGCTGTAGGTTTTCAAACAAAATTAACATAATTAAAAATTAAATCTCAATCAATTTTCATCGTAATTTATCCACTTACATAATAGGTTATTATTACGTTACATGGTATTTTTAACACCCAAAACACCCTGTTTGCATTATAAGGGTTTGTTTTAGCGAAAGCTTTTGGCAAGTGGGAGTGTGGAAGGGGAGGAAAAAGTCGCTGAAAGGTAGTTCATGTAAAAAACATGGCGTAAAAGCTCAGGCGGTCGGTTGCTATTGGTCGCGACTCTTTGCTACTGACAATTCGGAGTATCAGGAAGATTATAAAATGTCTGGATATCGCTTGTAAAATTACGGCATTCTTTTCAGAATAAAATTCGAAAATTGAATTTTTCGGATATTGCCAAATTAGTTATACGTCAATAATAAACTTTCATTCACGTTAGAAACCATTTACCGCTACCTAATCTAATTGAAAACAAACTATTTTAATTTATATATCTCATCCCTTTGAGTTAAAATGGCTAACCATAGACAATCATTTGATATGACTGTGAATTATGGCATACCTATATTTTCTTACTGCAGTATCTCCAAGTAAACATTTCAAAACGAATATATAATTTACCTCATAAGTTCAGGAGTTTTTTCTAGAAAAAATGTCTTCAAATAATGTCTATATTTTTTTTCTACTAGCTCACGTTACTATCATCATATATTAAAATTATAATTTGTTTATTTGCTATATTCAAACGTTTTCCATTCAATATGCCATAATTTTTAAGTATGTTTTCAAAGTTTGAAAATTTTCAATAAATTTTTGTATTTACAATTTTCCTGTGACTTATAGAAGGTATTTTCTCTGTAATAGAGAAACATTGTGAAACAACGTACAAAATAAATACCTACTTACCGCTTCATAGAATACAAAACTTTTTTTTCAAAGCATTTACTTGTTATATATATTGAAATGATCTTCGTTGTGTTATTTTTATTTACTCAATAGCATCTGCATAATACATTTTAAATTTCATTGTGTGTCAAAGTATGTTAGTATACAAGTACAGAAAATAATTACTTTTTTGATAAATATAACTCCGCGTTGACAAAATACAATAATTTAATTACAGGATTTCAATTAACTTGATTTGACATTTTTATGTAAAGAAAACAACCATATACATCTTATATATGTTGTTTTTTTTTAATTGTTTATTTTGGTGTATAATTTATGCTTGAAAATTTTTAGTTATTGAAACAATCGGACCCTGTAATCATATGCATATATAATACAAAACAATCGTCGTAGGTATTAAAAAATTCTCAAAAAATATTACTTACAATGACAACCGTGGGGTACTCGATAACCATATAAATACACATATTATATAAGGTATGTCGACTTGATGCAAGATTGTATATCTTATTTCGTTCAAGCATACGAAAACATTTGATTGATTTAATGAGGGTCATTAAAAAAACACGACGCCAACTCAGACGCCGACATCGATAAAAAACCCGACCCCGAATAAAAAAAAACGTTTTTTTTTGTTTGTCCTTTCTTTTCCTATTTATGTCCAAAGAATCAAAGACCAACCAACAAATTCAGCGAATTTTTTAATGAAATATTCTTCAAAATCGTCTAATCGAAACGATAGTCAGAGTCGCTCGTTTTTCACAACACCAATGTTGACGAAAATACGACTTAGACTCCACAACCCTGGATTTAACCATGCAATGTTTATATGTATAAAAATGATATTGAAGCTTTTGAATAGAATGACAAATTTTCTAAATTTCAAATCGATGTTCTACTTTTCACACTTACTCCTATAATAAAAAAGATATTTTATTAAACAGAATTATATCAGCTATATGCTAAATATATAAGATTAAAGTAAAAGTGCTCCATGAGAAGCGCTATGAAAAACATGCAAAGCCAACATCATCTAGGTAGGTTGGAGTGCCTGCCTACAACACCGACTTTTATGGAAAATTCTCCCTTTTTCCAACGCTGTGGGTTTATTTAAGTATAAAAGGTGATTCATATTTAATGCTCCACTTACTGCGTGAAAAGCGGGGGCTGCGATAAAAGAGTGGGGTTTACCGCCCTCTCCGGGATGGTTTTTGTAACAACGTAGAGATATTTCGACTCATGTTGCAGTATGATTATGTGTGTAGCAGAAAATAAACTCTCCTTAGATACAACGCAAGGAAGTTCGTAAGAACAGGGTATAATTTTGAAATTTATATTCATATTGTAAGCTTTTTTACGCTCTTGAGTCAATACTCGATGTTTATTTTTTACATTTCATATTTTATGTATTCTGTGTGAAACTTTTAAGTGTGATAATTCATGAAAAAATCAATTATTATATTGTATTATGAAAAGGTATAAAATTCAGTAGAACAATTAAATAACAAATGCTTAAAAACCCTGCTATACAATTCAACTGAATTGTTTTTGCGCTACATAAAAATCATAAAATTTCTGTGCTTTGTAAAAGCTCGAAAATATGGTCGTTGAAATAAATGCAAACATATTTTACTATGAATTCTCATTATTAGAATAGTTCCTTTACTTATACGTTTATATTAATGACTACAAATTGCAATTATAATTTTTTTGTTATTTAGTGATTATATAAAATACGTAAAATTTTCATGATATATGAATTCATGAAAAATTTTATTTAATGTCTGGGACAATTACTCTATTTACCGGTTCACCATGGTAGTAGTAGTGTTGGCTCCGGCGGGCTCGAAGGGTGGGTATTTTATTCGAGATGGAGGAAGTTTGTGAAACGGTTTCATCTTTCCTTCAAAGGGTCATATTTTCAAATCAACTTTACGACATCCACTCAGAATTGTCTTGCACGAATTATTGCCCGAATTTTCGCCTTTAGATGGTTGGAACATAGAATTCAGGCGCTGACAACAATCTGAATCTGGATAATTGTGTATAAAATTATTGCGTTAATCCATTGTTAATCAATGTACAGTGAACCATTATTGAGTAGATCGCAGAAAGTACACCATGGGAAATGTTTAACCCTAAATATCAACCGACTTTAAACAGCAGAAGGCAAATGGCTAATTCCCATTACTTAAAATAAGCTGACACTCTACCCAAAACAGGAAAAAAATTGAGAAAAATACTAGGCCAATCCAGACAATCGACCAGTTTGAACTCATCTCAAGGAAACACAAAGCGCAAGATTAATCATCCTTTCTTCTCAAACTCAGTAATTACGATACCGCCTCACAGAAACCTCCAACGCACAGCAAATAGCTAGCAGGTATGAGGATATAATACTCTCTCACAACCACTCCAAGTGCATAAGTGTAGCATAAAACGTGTGTTGTATTCGTACACAAGAAATAGCCTACACAACACTCATGCAAAAATATTCTCTTGATATATTTCTTGGGCATCGGAAAGGCTTAAAGAAATGTTGTTTTAGAACGGATTTACTATTTTATCTTCAGATTAAAGCAAAACCATCACTGGGTGGTGGCCAGATGAAGTTGAATAGAGCTGATTGCTTACTTGATGATGAAATGACAATCTATTTTAGAAATACTGGTACGAGTCAAGACATAAAACAATAAATTAATATTTTTTTAACTTCTTATATAACTTTGAATTAATACATGATGGGTTATGTTTAAACGCTAAAACACAAAATATTATTTTCAATATTAAAAGTTTATTTATCTTAAAATTAAAATATTATCCAACGGCTTGCGACTCCTGACTTCAGTAGTGGCGACGAAGTATTTTAAATTTAACGACCTGCGTTTTATTTAAGTAACTTTTTTTCGCAAACGCATTTTACTTTTGTCATTTTGAAACGCGTAAAAAACAAGCCAGCAAATCAGGAAAATAAGATTTTTGATGAAAATATACGGCATCCGGATACCGAAAATTTTGTGCGCTTTTACTAAATTATCTTCTTCCGAGCCTGAATCGTAAATCTTGAAAAAGCTTCGATTGGTGCTTAATGATTCACGCAATTTTGTGACTTGATGAACAGTAATAATATAGTTCCTTTTATCTTAATTATTAAAAATATATATTATAATATATCCATTCATATAACATTATGTATAGAAGCGTGAAAATTATTTTCTCTTAACTGTAAAAGACCTACAAAACTATTGTGATCATACTGGCTGTATCTAATAAGTATTTTAAACATTCAATTTTAATTTTAATAAAACTTTTAATCAGTTTCAATTGTTATATATATATATTTTTGTAAAAGGAAATCATGGATTGTCGACAGTATCTTAAGAAATAAAATCGGTTGTAATTTTTAATTTAAAAAAACAATTTTTCTACAGAAACTCATTTCCAAATATTGCATATATGTAGCTATCTCAGTGGTATATTTCTCCATAATTTATCGCCAAATCACGTTAATCAAACTTATCAAATCACAAAGAAACATTTTTTTCTAAAAAAATGTGTCAGTACCGTATGAAACAATTATGCTTTATTAAACATAGTAAAAATCTTACATTATTTAGAAAACCTATTGAAATAATAAAAACGAATTTTTATTAGTACTTCTACAATTGAAAATTTATATATCTAAGACCGGGTTTTCTCATCGCAAGCATTATCAATTTATAAAAATATTAAATTGTGGAAATAATTTTAAAAATTGTTTTTTTATTACAATATTTGAATATAATGCCTTTCAGCCAAAAAGTCATAGTAAAAACCTTAAAAAAGAATCATATAAACATATTTTCAAAAGTTTTACACGATATTACCTTTTATTTGTTTTTATATTTAGAGCTACATTAGATTTACACTGTTAAATATCAATTAGTTTCTTACATATTTTAATATCGATTGAGTATTTCACAAATTGTATTTTAAAAATAAACTTATCGATAGTAAGTGTTAACATGTGCTATAAAAATAATTTTAAAACAAAATTATTCAAAAAGCTCTTAATGTTAAATGATAACAATCTAATGAATAAATAAAGATTCACCCTTAATAAGATACACTCTCACGCCATCTCGCCTACTTCAATTTGCCGAGTATCTGAAAAGCTGAGAGCGAAGGGACCATTTTAAAAACTTTCACCTTCCAAAAAACACTTACAAAGTTTGGTCTTAACCCAGAAACTATTTATTTTTACAGCACGTTAAGGCAAGGCGTTTTAACACAAGGAAACTTGAGATCTCGACAGTACCTATGTATGTAAGCACTTGTGTACGCGTTTGTTAAATATCTTCATTAGCAATTCCTAACCAAACTTATTTCATTATCAATATAATTATATCTTTTTTATTCACAAAAAAAAAACAAAATGAAACCAATTTCCATGATATTCCATTATCTCCATTAATTTTACTTCACTGCTAAAACTTATTTATGTCAATCATCAATAGACAAACTCGTTTTTAATAATTTTATTTTTACCGCTCGTTTGATTAAATCTCTATAGAGATAAGTTCTTACTCCATTGAGTGTGTCAAAATGTACGTATAAAACTTTAAGCTAATGAAATTAATACTAAGTAAAAATTAAAATGTTAAAATGGAGCACACAAATTATTTTTGTCACTATAATATCTTGGCACTTTTATCAAATTGTCATAAAATCGTTGAGAAATCGATTTCATATCAGAAATATTTATGATAATGACATAATTAATAAAGCTGATTAAAGTAACGCTTTACGATAGCAATATGTTTATATTTAAAAGCAAAGTTTTCTTAGTACTTGTTTTGGGATTTTTTCTAACATGACTCTGAATACTTACACAGTACTACATAATGTCAAAAACTGACTGATCCACGAAGGCAGATCTCGCGGACGAGTCTTGTCGAGTAGATGAGAAAGCACAATAAGCTACTCTGTTGGTTCCATTTCCGGTGTGTGGTATGCTTTATGGCGGTATCCGCGCAAATTGGCTAAGCATAGATAATTTGTAGCGTCGTAGAAGCGTGGCGGGAAAGTCAGTCGCAAACCAAAGACAAGCAAACGTTACGGATCCCATTAGCGGACGTGTGTCCGATACGCTCTGTGACAAGCTGTATCGCAGGGTAGACGAAGGTTGAAAATAATTTAATTTTGACTGTAAATTATGATCTATATTATATATCGTATTATAAAAAATAACACAGAAGCTTATTTTTTTTTTGTAGAAAAACTATAGCAGACGATAGGGTTTTCAAAAGCTTGCAGATGAAAGTTTTCCAGTTTGGCAATTTTATCATAATAAATAATACTTGTGCTTTTAACAAAAAAAAATGTCAAAAATGATTTATTAAGGATAATTGATTCGTAGCATCACAAAAAATAACACCATTTTATATTAGATTTACGTCTATAAAATATGCACATCTAATAACACTTATAATACAAACCAATCAATTTATCACATTTAAAAAAATATATTTTAGTTTTAGCATTTCTGCCATGAAATATAAAACGGTACTTCTACATAAATTGTGTATTCAAATTTGTGTTTAAATATAATAAATAAAATTAAAATTATTTCCCAATATTTTGACATACTTTTATAAATAAAAAAACTATTAAATTTAACTGTAAGTGTTATTTAATATACATAATTGTAAAAACAATAACATCAAATCTATTTCATGGCCTCAATAAAATTTATTTACTGTGACAAGAATGGATTGTTCAACTTTGAATAAGTATGATCCAAAAATAAATCTTGAAATTGAAGAAATCTTTATTTAATTGAATGTATGAGACTTTTCAGAATCATTAAGATCTTTATTTATGTATGAACATAAGGTTAAGATGTTAAAGTTAAGAGGTAAAGTTTAATATTATTATTATATGTTATTATATAACTTGATGGAAAGGCATGATTTATAAAAAATTAAATCGCAATTTTTGTACTTATTTCAACAATATACAAGGTTAAGAGTCCCTGGACACCAGAAGCAAGCAGCAAGTGTTGTAAGACACGGTTTGGTGGCGTGAAAGAAAAAATCTTCAAATTTATTCTCGTCTCATATTTCGTAGACAGAGGGGCTTAGAAAGCCGACACTTTTATAATCGGCATGTTTGATAGTATATCAAAGCGGTGTTTGTTTTTAAATTAATAACTAGAACTGAATTAGAGTTTTGATTTACAGCGTTAAAAGTATTGACATTTAGGATTATAAAGAAATCTTTGCTATTAACGCAGAATATTTATGTAATTATAACTAATACAAATAAACCAGATAAAAAAAACTTGTATCAATAAGTAAATACAATAATTGGAGTCGTTTATAGTTAGATCTTTCCTTTCTAAATTTAAAGTCTCAAATTTCCTGCTGGAAATTCACACTTTTTTACTACTAACATAAAGATTCGATTGAATAATCAATCATCTCAGAAACGATACCACATTAACACAAAGCTTGTGTAAGAATTCACTGAACTTATAACTAGTTCTACCTAGATCACAGAACTTCTACTTATGTTACGTTCCAAGCACAAATATTTTATATGACAATGATATAGTGAAATTGTTGAAAACCGTTCAAATATTTTTGCTTAAAATCAGTTATACTAACCAACAGAATTTATTCAAAAGGATATCATTCATACACATCCATTTTTTTCTAAATGTATTTCAAACATCATGTAATTGTTCACAATACAGTAATACAATAAAATAAAATAATCTACCATTTTTCTGAAAAAAAATAAAGCAACATTTTTATTTAGCCAAAATATCGTTAGGAATGCGAGATACAGTAAACAAAGTACAGCTTAAATCATTAGATTAAGGTCTAAATATTTAATTTAAATCAAGTAGTAATAAATGGAAGGAGCCTATCCAGACCCAAAAGATATTCGTCTTTTGGATTGGAAACCAATACATTTAAAATTTACCAACATAAACTACATATATTCGTGAAAGAGTCGTCGGCAGAATGGGTGTTGACAAAAAATTTGAGAAGTTTTCGAATAAATAATTTATTTAATAATATCTCTATGACGAGACCGCTACACACATGTTTCGGGTTAGCCTGGAAAGGCGACACACTGTCTGCCATACGTGACGAGCTTTATAAAAGCTCTGAACACTAGTTCTCAACAATAAAATAAATGAAATGCAATTTAAATTTTACTGTCTCTATATTTATTACAATGATCAGTAAGTACCGGCTTTGTTCATCACTAACACACGACAGAGCACTTTATGTTCTCATTTATTTGTGTATATAAATGACAAAAGCTTTGATTTTAATATGAATTTGAAAAACCTTTCGAAAAAAGAAGCAATGACAGTCGAAAAAATCGAATACAAAATAAAAAAAATTACTCCCATTCTTATTTGATTGCTATGTAACGGAAGTCAAAAACTCATTCTAAAAATATGCTTTTAGTTTATTAATTATTAAATACGCTACCCATCTATAGCATAAGAAAATACACATATGTAAAATTACACATATTTCCGAGGTTCGTCATTTTTTGATTCCAAATCCTTAAGCAAATCGTCATTTCCCTTAATCAGTTTTCACGGAAACATAGCTATGGATTTCAGTTATGTTTTAATGACTGACATCCCATTCAAACAACCAAATCTTGAATTGATTTTGTTGGTAAATCTAGAAGTTAGTTCATTAGTAAACCCAATCTTCCTGAACGGGTATCAGATATTAATAGGGAAAAAAATTGTTGTAGTTACAATTTCGAAACACACTCATAATGATAATGATGATGTTTCGAATGTTTGAAAAGTCTTGAGATGGCTAATATTTTAGTAAATATTAGAATTTTTTTTAATTCAAAAATCTTTAATAACAAACAATTCTTCTTCTAATATAATGAAGGGGGCTTATTTAACTTAATTATAATATTTGTCAGAACTACTTCCCAATCAATTTTATGGCTTGAATAGTTTAACTTTCAGGAAGATTTGAGGTATTAGAAATCATTCATACTTTACACAAAGACTATAAAAAATATATTCACACTGTTATAATAGGCTACATTTTTTCTTATCATAAAAATCATTGACGAAATTAATACTAAACAAAAAATAGAAAAGTAAATAAATGTTTGGCAAAAACAATTCTCATACAGTGACAAAAGAATATTTAATCGGAAAAAAAACTAACAATTTTAGAGAATAGATTTATTTTCAAAAATATTATTTGAGTTCAGAGAGACATCACTGCCTACTCAGCAATAATGCCGAAACATGAATCAGTGGATATATTTGGCGCGAAAATCGGCAATTAGAACGTGAGCCGTGAATTTAGTCGCGGCTTAATTACGGATCACCGTCGCGGTGCCGCTTGCTCGTTAAACGGCCCGTTAGTTGCACTAACGGCCGCTGGGCGGGGCCTAACGGCACCTCATTAACTGTTGGATTATTGTTCGCACATTTTGAGCGGTGAATTTACAAAAGGCGGGAATGTCACCTTTTTTACAAACATTCATTTTTGTCTTGGTTACCTAACCGATAGGCTAATGATGTATTTCTTAGCCAGGAAACATTAGTTGTAATAAATAAAAATATTACTACTTAAAAACGACCTTTTTGGAAATCTCTTGAAGAAAGAGAATTTCATATTAAAAAATGTTGGACATTCATGGTGAGTGTCTCCGTCTTACTTGTAATTGTGTCCATACTTTTGGATCATTAAGAATAATCTTTATGCACAATATTTAATAATAAAACGTAATGCTAAGTGACAAATATTCAATAAAAAAGGTAAGACCTTAACCCGAAAAATTACCGTTTACCTAAATGGTCGAGAAACACGGATGCACATAAATAACTGACGAAACTTATATACGTATTTCATATCCTGTTTTTAATTTTTATCTTCAGCGTATGGGATCAAAAATAGTGAAATAAAATCTAAGCACAAATCTAATACATTTTTTTTGTTGGCAGTCTTTTTCTATTAAGTTCTTTTTTGTGTGGTCTCACTGATATTTTAAACCGACCATAAAGATATTTATATACGTGCTTTCATTATTTGTGGCTTGTGAAGTTAATATCTCCATTCATAAAATCAGGTCGTAAAATTGAATGAATAACATTTTTTGGTGGAAATTCAACTAAAAAAAAATGTGTGTAGTATGCCGAAAATGTGTGAACAGTAAAATACACACTAATGAGTCAAATATATTCTTAATCACCCCATTATTGAACATATGGTTTTCATTTCCACACCAATATTATCTTCTAAGACTATTTTGGGTAACGTTTAAATATTTCCGGGTTTTTTTCGTATACGTAGTATGTTGTATCGAAAAAAACTTTTCTAATTTTCAAGTTTTTACAAACATAGAAAACTGATATATCCATTTTTATAACGGGAAAGGAATTAACAAAATCTGGTAAAGTATGATATCTAAATTATATTTTTAAAGGTGTAAATTAATTTTTTCGGTACAACCACTTTATGTTTAAATAAATAAAACACAAGTTTAAGTAGTAGTTTAAGTAGTTTACTATTTTCGCAGTTGTATAATTTAGTGATCTGCATTGATTTTACACACTACGTAAATTGCGGTAATGCTTCTAAAAATCGTTTTTCGTTTATTTAGAATAATTAAGGTTTGTTGAAATTAGGTCCTAAATTATTTATTGTTCAAAAAATCGTGTAATTCATATAATGTATGTATCTTTTCGCTTAATTTTTCAGTCGTTGAGATATAAATTATATATCATATCATATAGCATATTAATTATATGAATATCCTTGTGACTTGTTTTCAACTCCAATTTTTTGTTTTAAAAATCTATAAGAATTAAAAGATTTTCATAATTATAATGTTATGATGTTACAAAACTCAGCAACAATAACGAGTAAAAAATCAATAGATCTCTCTTTATTACCCTTTATAAAATCACATTTTAACGCTCTTTTGTAAAATCGTTTATAATAGATTTTGATCTTAAATTTTTTGACAAAAAACGCGCCCCTGCTGTAAAATTTTCCGTCCACCAAAACGATTTTTTTTTGTTGTTCATTTAGTTAAAAATTACATATTTTATTCAACCATTATGTATATGTGCAAGCTTGAGTTTCCCTGACTTAATATAACCGTGGGGCATTTTTAATACAGTTTACACAAGGCGCTTATTCTATGGTTTATTCAATAACCCTGCTTTGCAAAATATAAAATTGGTGAACAATCCGTCTGAATTAATAATAGACGGGATATAGAGCTAACATTACATCACAAACAAGTTAAAGTGCACGATAAAAACTTTAATATATGAACAAAGTTGTTTGATCACACCGCATATCACAGTGCAGTAGTCAACATTTCCACTCTTAATAATCAATAAATAATTCAAGAGCATTTTACTAAGTTTTTGCCAAAAGAATATATACGTATGTACGATTACAATCCTATATTCTCAGTAAATTCTTTTCCAATATAAAATAAGATTTGAGAATTTATTTTTTCACAAACAGTGTAACAACATGTGATATATAATTTGACTATTTTGTCTGGTGTTTCAGATTAAATGAGTAGAAAAAAAATCTTTTTTTCATAACTCCGTCAATTATTGAACAAACAAGATATTTTACGGGAAATATTTCACTGACCACAAGCCGTGGAAAAATTAATCATAGACTGTATTGCATGTGACCATTGTGAATATTTTTATTTGGAAATAAAAATCTACCCGAATTTTACCAATAATGTAAACGATATTTACCAATAACAAAAAAATATTATTGATTTCGGAAAATGCTACGGTACTCATTTTTACACCTTGTGAAACTTTTGTAGAAAAAAATTGAAAAATGAAACCCCAACAAAACCAAACTAAGATTAAAAATTTTGAAAATAATATAGTTAATAAATTAATATTAACCTGTAACACATTTTTTAAATATGTGTAATGCTAGCCGCCACTGTTAACATCCGAGGCCAGCAGAAATACAAGTACGTTGGCCCAATGTCTCTCGGGAAATTTCGGCCATCGGGGCTTTCCAACGCTTTTTGAAAAAACATTTTTTTATTTCTATAATAAAGCATATAATTAGTATACCAATTGCCCATGTGTAACTGAACTTAATATTTCTCAGCTTCAGCTCAGTTTCACTTGAGGTATTGATCACTATATGAATGAATTTTTTTCGTCAAATATTTTAGAGAAGTGTAAAAAATCTTTGAAACACAATACGGAGTGATTTTTGACTGGATTATAGCCACTATTATTATGAAAGGGCAGCATTTAACAGAGGATTTTTTCTTCATATGATAAGCACTTGTCTCCATTGAAAACATTCAATATTAAATGAGATTTTTTTTTTAATTCATCCTTATGATTTGAAGGGAAAGCTTTGTCACTATAAATGTTATTTTTTTTTCAAATTTACAGCTTACTATAACAAAATCATTTCTATAACATTCAGGACACTGACATCGGGGAGCTTTCTTCACCTCTCCCTAAATTGGATTGAAAGTCGGTTTCCAGACAAATCTCCGAGGATTTGCAACCTTGTTGTAAAGACTGCGCTGACTGGTATGTTATTTCAGAGGGCTGAAGAGGAGGAGGAATTTTGTGTGAGAAGGATAGCGATTCAAGCTAGTAAAGAGATAGATATATTTTGCAAGAGAGAGAAGTTCACGGTAAAGGGTTGCCAAATTTTCAATGTAAAAGAATTAAATCATATGTTCAAAGTTTATCAAAGAATTACAACGCATTAATAAGCTGTATGAATATTATAAAATATAATTTAAATACGAGACAGGTTTATCAATGTATTTTTTATATTAGTAGATAAAGTACTTAGGATATTTTGTTTTAAATACCAAGTGTAGAACGTATTTTTTAGACAGAATATTCTCAAAAACTGCTACTTGTTAGTCAGTCATTCAATATCTTTTTTTCAGAAAGAGTAAAAATGAATCTAGATGCTCAGTATTAAAGATCAGACGGTTGGGGAGGGAAATTCACACGTTAATACCATTAAATGTATCTCAATTTATAAAACTATTCCTCCTGAAATATAAATCCGTTCAATTAATAATTAATTCTCTCTTAATTCAAAAAATGTTTCCAATGCGCAAAGCAACATGTTTGTTTTGAATTATTTGAAGTATTTTTTCATTATCGAAATTTGGTAACCCTAAACATGGTGAATAAGTATGTACCTACTTTCAGCAGTATTTGAATTATATGATTTGTTTGCTTTAGTTAAATGCATCGCGCACAAAACAAATAAAAAATATACTGATCGAAATATTAATTATCTTTAAATTTAAATGAATATTTTAATTTGATTGTTGCTTTCTAAGTTTTATTTTTATTAAAAACAAATGTTATTCAAAATAAACATTTCATATTTTGAAGTATTTGAGTTATTCCATTTTTTTTTTTTTTTTGACTCATGTTTTAAAATGAAAACCTTTAGGTTATATGAAACCTTATATATTCCTAGGCAACAAACACAGCAGGCCTTTTATGGTGTTCTTTAACGCATTGAAATTTATCTTCACATTATTAAACAAAAGGCAGTGTAAGTAATATAAAAAATAATGGATTTGATTTCTGCTACTTCATGACCACTACCGGATTCACTGTTAAACTGGTTGAACAAATATTATAATAATTTATGTTTAATAATGATAAAAAAGTGAAAATATTAATATCTTTCTACAAATCAATTCTCAATAATTATTGAATAGTATAAAAAATACTAATAAACATGAAATATTTCTGAAAATTAGTATGTGTTTAAAATTATTTCATGAATTTATATTCACAAAAAAAAATAAGTAAATGTGAAACGTTTTTAATGGAATTCGGCACAATTACGTTTCAAATTGTTTTTTATTACAACATAAGTAGTTGAAAAAATGCAAATATCAATTTGAATGAATTAAGTTTCTCACCAGCAATCTTTTAAGAAATAAGGGTTTCTCAAATGGCTTAAATCTTGCTGTATAAATTGCTAATGATTAATTTATTATCAACTTCGCTTGAAAAGAGAATAAGAGTCAAACTTACTTATTTTATTGCCATTAGCACCATTTTAAACTACTTATTAAAATACACATTACACATTCATTTTTACCCCTTGGTGGCGTCGGACGGGGAGTATAAAAAAGCTGATATTTTTTACAAGAAAACTCTTACATCATTAGAATGTTGCTTCACTTCAATTTGTGGCGTTCATTAAGAAAATAAGTTCAATGAGTGCTTTAGTGAAATTGAAATATGATAGTTTCAATTACACTCGAATATGAGAAAAATAGTTCAAAGTCATTTTCACGATATGATAATATACCGGTAGAGAAGTATATGTTACAGCTCGAAAACATGCTTAAACGATAGGGTATATTCCATATACCCTCTTCGAAGATTGTTTAGCAGAGTATTAAAAAACAATTATATTAATTCATATGCGATTTCAGCAAAACGATTTATATCAAAAATATAATTAGCCATTTGATATAACAGCCCTTTTCGTGTACACATATTTTTGTTCGTTTATATTTGCTAATGGCTTCTGCGACACATTTCCCCTTGAGAGAGCATTCTTCTCTAGCTTGCCTAGCTGTGTGACACTACTCACATAAATAATAGCTTCAAATGGATCGCCTCTTGCGACACAATTATTGTGGATCATTTCAAGATGCCCCCTAAGGATTGCGACCCGTCTAAACGATTTCTGAGCCAAACAATTCCGTGTCCAATTTGCGATGACGTATTTTATTGTATCTTTATATGATATATAACAAATAACGTGCCGTAATAATAGATTGTAACTGAACAAATCTCATTTTATTGTAATAAATAAAGAGCCTACATATATAAGTAAAAACATAAAAAATATTTCTTATATCTATTTGTTATGTATAGTAAATGAATCAATATAAACTAAGATATTTTGATATATAATTTCAATACTAATTCAACTTGATTGTAATAGTTACAAGTGAATGAAAAAAATAACGATTAAAAACTGGACTAGTTTCAATGATTAGATGAAAATGCTCAGTAGTTTAACGAAACGAATCTCAATTTAAAAAATAACCAGCAGACAATTTTGTCTCACTACGAAATAGATTTTTTTATATACTCATGATATTATGTATGCCGACCCCTGATTAAATGTTTTTCTTCACGTAGCAAAACCAATCAAACAATTAATAGCGAATAAATTGAAAACTGTGTGAGGATTTTTGAAAGAAACATTACTCTTAAATTCTATAACATATTTTTCTTATTATTTGTGTCAGTCGTTTAGATTGGCACAAGTGCTTTGAATTAATTGACATCAACTAATAAACATACGATATCATAAATACTCATGTCTTAGATAATAAAATAAAGACTTAAAAACTTACTGTTGATATTAATTAACTTTTTCGACGATTCAATATTCGTATCATTTAACGGAGTTCATTTAATTTATTATCAGGTTATAAAATTATTTTATTGATTGAATTGGCATTCACTTGGTAGAACTCCATTATAACACGGTGAAAAAATAGCAATGTATTTTAGTTCTACAAAATTATTTTTAACAAATATAGTTGATAGCTATTTCGGCTCACGCCATCGTCAGAACTATCGTTATATAACTATAGATATAGTTCTGACGATGGCGTGAGCCGAAATAGCTATCAACTATATTTGTTAAAAATAATTTTGTAGAACTAAAATACATTGCTATTTTTTCACCGTGTTATAAAATTATTGATACTGGCTTTAAATAGAATTTAAATATCGTGAAATAGTGATCCGATCATTAATTATTTTGTTATTTCAATGCATTAATTGGACGGATACTTTCATTCTCAGATTTAACATAAATATAAAACAAAAATACACAACGCTTAATCGAATTATATGGGCACTAAAGAGCTGAAACTCTTTAGCCGATTTTGCAACAACACACTCTTCTCGCATCTCTCCCATACTCGCAAGACGCCCTTTTAATATGGTAATTCCTTTGTGCGTAGAATTATAGAAGGGGGGTGTAAATGGAAAACGTTTCCCATTCGGACGTCCCTAAAAAATTCTCAAAGGGGCTACTCGCGACGATAATTATTTTTACTAATAAACTATGATAGTTTTTAGCTGTTTATACAATAATACAAACCGAAGCATTTTTTTTTTGCTTTCGCTATAAAAGCTCTGCATCGAATATCATGAGACCAAAATTACGCAAAAAGTAACCAGTCAACGATTATATTTAAAATTTATTTTCTCGGTTTGGCTGAATTTTAGTTTTAACATTACAGACAAAAATTACATGTATGAAAACCATATTTATATAATAAAATCACATCTAGCTGTTGAACCACGCTTGGAATATTCAAAAAATAAATATCTCAGATATTTATTTAGTGCTAAATTATATTCAGACAAAATGTAAGCACAAAAATAATTTTGTGATTAAGCTTACAAATATATTTTTGAGTGTCATCGATCAATACACAGTAATCAACAATCTAAAGCATAGACTTCCAACCTTTTTCGGATAGCAACCCCATTTTATACAATCCATGTGACCCGCGACCCCCCATACAATCCAACAGCATACAAAAAAAATATTTTTTGAGTTGACCATATAAGTTGGCGATCCCCCTAAAAAACCCTTCGCGACCCCCAGGTTGGGAAACTAGGATCTAAAGAGTTGTGACGTTAATAGTCATTTAACTTAAACAGCTTTGCAGAAAGCTTTTTTGTAGCACACTATCAATAGGAAGAAGTTCTTCTAAAGTAATATTATATTAATCTTTCAACTCCATAAATCCACACATTTCCTATTATACATGTTCCTGTTTTGTTTTGTTTTACTTTTGTTACGTTAACTTTTAAATAAGCTGTAAATGTCTCACATAAGCAATTCAAATTTTTCAAAAGAAATAATTTTAAACTTAAAAGGAACATATGTTAAGCGTTTTGCAAATGAGTATCCGTTTCACTTTATAAATATCGGACGCCAATGGTAATGGGGTACGGGATGGAGTAAGTGGTTAGGGGGGGTAGCGAAAACAATTTGTCGCATCATTGACGCCAGGACACGATGCCTGAAGAATATGCAGGAATAAACCCAATAGGATGAGATGTGATGTATAGGTGAGTTCTATAATCGTCCTGAAATTATAGACTGGGATGAAATTTCCGATTGAATTTTATGCAGAGCTAGAAGAAATGATCGCATATATATTACTGAAACGAGTATATACATTATAGCATTGAAGAAAGAATATTCTTATATTTTTCATAGTCAGCTAGTTAAAAGCTAGCTAGCTAAAAATATTTGCGCAGAATAATATCTGTCAGAATAAAATTCAGTCAACATTCCAATTTTTTCCGCTCCGAACTTGGGGTCCAATAATTATTTTTTTAAATTAATGTTTAGATAAAATAGTTGACCGTCAGTTACTTAACTTTCGTCCACAGAGAATAGGTAAGATTATGTTAGTGAAGAATTAGTAGTTGCCGTCTGTAATTACGTCCAATTATCAAAAGGGTATATATAACTTAGTGGAAATGACTTCAATTGTCACAAATTTTAATTAAAATCTATAAATCAATTGAAAAAAACATGTATGGATTTTTCTTTTCCGGAGATAATACTGCACTCCTGAATATATAATATCAAAAACAGAAAAAAATTGTATCGTCACTTACAATTAAAAGTAGTATGTTCTCTTTATTTGCAACGCTTTATAAAACGATTCTGCTCTTACGTAATCTCACTCTAAAACAAAAATAAAGTTTCTATAGCAAGATTAATTAATATCATTAATTAGTGTCAATCAAATTCACACCTTTGAAACACATTGATTAAACCGCTTTTTCCTCTACATATAATATGATATAACGTTAGGGTCATATCCCCAAAAAAGTGAGCACTCGTCTTGTTTACAAGGCTTTAGATTTTAATTTAGATAGGGGAACGCTACTGTAGCTTTACTGATACAAGTCTACTCCATCTACAATAAACCATATTGAGTATTATTCCCGAATACAACAAGGGTTGTTATTGTTTGGTCGCGTCTAACTTTTACGATATATTTCATCTGCACCAATTTTATATCCATTAAAAGCCCATTCATATGTGATTACTCCGTATAATGAATTAGGCTTCTGCAGAATGAGGGGAGTAAGTTGCCTTTGGATTGGGAAAGAATTATAGGATATCAATTGGTGGAAAATGTGGCGAATATTAAAATCGAATAAGCATTTTTCGTAGAAATTATTTATATCAGAGTTTCCAACAGGGAGGTTCCACTACATAAATCTTCATAAAGAATATACAAAAAAGTATTTTTCAATTCTTAAAAATATAATACAAGGTTTTAATAAATATATTTTACAAATTTTACTTATATGCAAAATTTTAAAACTCAAAATACAGAACAAAAAATCAAGTGTATTAATTGATTAATGAAAACACGGTGTATATATACACCCAGTCCCTTTTTTATGCGATACATTGGTTCCAGAAAAAGGCGTGTAAAAAATCGCGTAAAGAAAATGATTTCACACAATTGCATTGTATGTTATTTCTTTACACACCCTAAAACATAAATTCGCATAATATCCGATACACTTGTCAACATTTGGCAATTGTATGTATATTTAAAAAAATGGAATGCTTTACAAAATCAAGTCTTAAAAACACACATTTTTTTTAATTAAAAAAATAATGAACATGCCTAGCATAGAAGCGCGTAAAAAAATGTAGCGTTGCCGTCAAAAAAAATCGCGTATAATCGAATTCGCGTAAAAAAAATCGCGAAAAAAAAGGACTGGGTGTACATAAATGTCGAGAAACAAGTTATATTGTGTACTGTCTTTGACCAAAGAAAATATAAATATTTTCGGGCTTCCGTTATGTTGTACACCATATTTATAAAATAACATAAGAAATGGATTTCAAGATAAAATTAAATTTAAAAAAAAATGTTTTTACAGCAATTCTAAAGCTGTTGCAATTGGTATGCACAATAAGTATTCCATTGCATAATCGTATGTAATCAACTAAAAAGTGGTATTTCTGAGTAAATGTATTTTCTTTTTGGAAAGATATTATGAGCAGTAAATACAATTTTTACTTTCTAAAACTGTTTGAACAAACAGTTTATTGTGTCTGAATTAGAAAATATTTCAAAATTATCGCTATGTTATGGATAAAACAAAATAGAAAGTGCAATAAAAAACGCTTTTATTAAGCTATAGTTTTTGAAGAACATCTTATTATGATACGTAGTAAGCTTGCTTTTATTTTTTCAAACAATATTCCCACTATAATTATGAATGTAATACTGAGACAAGCAGTGTTCTCAAGCAATTTACAAAATTAGTGCTGCAATTAAATCATATGAATACATGCAAGCGCTTCTAATGGAGATAATTTATTTTCATTTTGCTTCGTTGAAGTTGCAATTCGACTGTAACGAAATTGCAATGGAACTGATTCGATTTGAAACACTGCGCACATTTACAATTTTATTTAAATTACACCGTCAAATTTAAGCTAACGTCATGATAATTCCCATGTACAGCTATTTTATGCACGCCATATTTTTTTCGCAATCAATATAGAGGCCACTAATACCGATTTATGGATCGTTATTTGGAATGATTGTAAACTTCATATCCACCTTACCAATATACTAAAATCTCTGTTAGAGTAAGCCATACATGAAGTCTTTTCTTAGCTCTTAGTAATAAAAAAAGACGAATTATTCCTAGATGCTTCATTACAAAACTATACACGTTGAGAGCAAACAACTATGTTGGAAGCAAATTGAAAAAAATGTTTTTCTAAGATGTCTACCTATATAGATCTGGCGGTGGCGAAAGAGGAGAAAACTCAATAAACATTTATAAATTTTTAGAGGTAAATTGTGTGATCCTATTAATTACTAATTGAAAAAATATTGCTGTTTTTCCATCTCAATGTAAGCCATTTCCATATGGACATCTTAAAAACGTCTCAACAAAAATAATGAAAACTCATCGTATACCAGTAAACTTCATTTTTATTTAATTACATATACTGGGGCATTGAAAGAACTAAAAGTTACTGAATTGATTTATCTACACCCCGTTTTCAGGATCAGAAGAAAAGAAATCTCGCTATGCTGCTGGGCTTAACATTTATTCGATATTACACATATAATACAATGCTAGCAAGTTTTTTTAGACCTCATTAGGTATTATTATAAAAACCTCGGGTGTGATTTTCAACTCATTACGGTTACCAACGTCGAAGGTTAAGTACCCATAAACTGGTACAAAAACACACATAGTTGCCTCAGTTGGGATTTACGCAAGCGCACTCAATAGTGAATAGGAGAGTGGTCGTTGAGAAAGGCAACTAGAAGCAAATGGGTACGTACTAGGCACGCCTTGCTTTTGCTCTACAACACAGAGACGTACGAAAGAAATGTCAGTATATAATTTGATGTCAATTGTCGTGTATTATAATATCTATTTTGTCACTTTCACTGTATATGTATGTATATAACGGCTAAGAAGTGAAGCGATTAACTACAATGGTGTTTCTCTAACATATTTACTCTCCCAAAATAATACATTTGCCTTTTTGTATTTATCCATCGATGGCTATGAACGGTAAACTATGAATACGTTTTTTTTATATTTCTATAAGAAGACAACGTTGAAATTAAATCTTTTCTAATGCATCCTTCTTAATGCACTACAATCAGTTCCATCGCCATTCTAGCCTCTCACCGAATCTTTTATGCGGACATTCAGATAGACTAAACTTTTTGTTGCGTACGAACACCACTGCTGTCAGGGAGAAGGATATTCAATTACACTTAATTTTGTGCGATGATGCGGTATCAACTACATACAGCCTCCACACCCAACTAACAGCAGCCCTCTCGTAGACTGTTTACAAAGACACAATATCATGACAAATACATGCAAAAATAATTCTAAATTACAAACATTATTTGTAAATTTTATTTTAACAACACTTATCTCTCTATAATAAATAGAAATCGAACATAAATTTAAGCAGTATTTTTTGACAAACATTAATATTTCTTAGTCTTCAATGAATATGTTCTGCAACCGTATTTTTTTTTGCATGAATCAACTGCATTAAAATGTTTTTCCAGGACAAATATTCGAAGAATCAAATTGAGAATGACGAAAGTGTAGTTAGAAGTATAAATAAAGTGTTAGTGAATTTGATGTTACAATAATAATTAATTATTGTCAATATTTTTTTCATTATTTTGATAGTATACATATATTAATATTCAATCAATTTGGATAATCATCCAAAGTATCAAAACAAAAAAATGGTTTTTAGTGCTTTATGAAAAGAAAATAAAAATTATGTTCCATTTTTTTTTCATAAGGAAATATATGTTATTTATAGTATATAGGTAAACAATACTGGTTACTCTTAAAGGGATAAAAAATATTTTGTTAAATGTATGAAAATTTCAACCCTTTCCAGATGTCAGGGCATCGTGTTGCCGTAGAAAACCTATGCCGGAAAGTAAATATTTACATCCGCCATGTTGGTCAGAATAATGCTCCCGAATTGAGCTTAACTTCCATCTCAATACATTTTAATAAATTCTTGTCAATTATTTTTTACAATTTGTACAATTTATATTTTATAATACTTTCAATTAATTACATATTTTTATTCTCACCATATTGCTTCCACTTTTTTTTTTGGCCTTAGGGCTTTTAAATTAATATACTGCTTGTGACCAATATACCAAAATATTTCTTAGTAGCACATTTTCGGTGATAATTAAATAAAAATATTTTCAAAAACTTTCACGTAAATGTTATTCTAGTAAAATTCTGCTCATTTGCATACTAATAAAAATAATATATATATATATATATCTGGATGTAGGTTACCGGTCAGTTTTAATCACCTTGTACACATTCAATCATTAATTTTCCGATAGTTCGATAAATATGCAAATACTGGTAAGGATATCTGTGATGTTCAAAAGACTTGAAATTTGCTTTTAAAAACGCAAAAATGAGCATTAAGCTCAAAATTGAATCCAATGACTCTGTTCTATGTAGTTCTTATAAGAAAACTTCTATAGCGATGCTTCATTAGCAAAGAATACTTCTCACTTGAATCGGACATGGTTATAAAACAATTGATACAAAATACAAAAAAAAATTGACGCAGAAATGCGTGAAATATCGAAATCAATTAAATGCTCCAATTTTAAATTTTATAGTTTATACAGACATGTACCAAAAAAAAATATTTTTATTTACCCAAAGTAATTTTAGATTATTTCTCTTTTAGTTTACAAAAAAAATTTACATAATTAAATATTCGTTTTATAAACAATGTATAAAAACAGTTAGTGGTATTGAACTCTTACACACCAACAACAGCTGAATTATTTAATAGCAAACTAAACTAGTAGTAGTCTACTTGTTCGCCATATTAGTCTGTTAAATTTGCTTGATAATTTTGTGGAAAGGTTTGAAGCAATTAATGTAATTTCCACTTGGAGACTACGAGCGAGGTTTGGGTATTTCGCGAAACACGGGTGGAGAAAGGCAAAATGTCAGACCCGTCACTAAGAAAACAAAAACAAATGAATTTAACAAAAATATTTTGTAATAAAAGATTTTTTCTCCCAGTTTTATGAAATCGGTAGAATTATTTAAGATTTGACAGAATTGTTTGTGGCGAATAACAATATTGAGGGAATTAAAATTGTATACAAGAACTTCTTTCGTAAATATGTTTCTCTTTACTAAATACATACATTAAAAAAATATTCCTATTAAGCTCCATGTTTTGATGGCATTTATAAATATATGCATCGTATTTTGTTTTACATGTGAAACAAAAATTTCGCCATTTACATTTTTTTATACAATAAAAAATAATAACAATATATTATTTCCAAAAAATAACACTTTATCTGGCAAGTGTTACCTTTTAAAAAGCAGTTGTTTGATATTTTACTATTACAAAATATTTGAATTTACATTTAACAACTAGATTCAGCCCTGATGTACTGAGTAGAATTGAATGGGGGTAAGTGTGGAAATGGAAACTCGGGAGAGCAGCGTTAGTGGAACTTCACCGCAAACCCGGTGGAAACGAGAGAAAACCGATACTGCAGTCGTGTAAAACCATGCAACTAAAAATAGTACATTAAAAGCTTTTCGTTTAAATTCAAACAACTCTAAAGGCAGATCATTTTCAGCAAGATGTAAAATTTCGTGAAGCTAAAATAGATTTCGGTTTATGATTTCTTTTCTAAAAATCACGATTTTAGCTTTTCAGTGTTTCAAAATGTGACGTTAATTCATTTAGTATTTATTTCGTAATAGTTCTGTATCATCACACTGTTTTCCAATATTATTTGATTATCAATAGAATTGCTTGCAAGAAAACAATTTCTTTTTTTATACAATTAACTCGACGAATCAAAAATCTTTTTTTCATCCGAATAATATATTTAAATGAAAATAAATACAAGTTTATTTATTTTTACATTAAACCAACAAAACAATAATATTTTGTGTAACCATTTTTATCACTTGTTTAATAGTAAATTATCTTTTTATGTATAAAAAAAATATTCTGAAACTGAACATTCGATGACTTCTTTGATAACGTAATTGCTATATCCGTTTTGTATAGTATTAGTTTATGTATTTTTTTTTAAATTTATAAACTTTTCATTTTATGAGGCGGTTCATAAAAATAATGTCATCTTGACCATTAAAAATAATTTGACACACATGCCATAATTTACTTTCCATGTAAAACTTCTTCATGGTACCTTTGCTAAGAGAGGCATAATGGGCAAATACAGCGTTTACCAGAAATTAAGGGAAAGACAGTCTAGCTATCTTCCGAATCAGAAACGGTAGTAACTGATTGAACCTCTGAACAAAATAAATAAGAAATATAAAATATATTTTTTTCTCACAAGAATAGTAAGTATCGAAATCAGAAATCTTTCACAGGATTCGGATATAACTGGATTACAAAAATGTTCATACCATTATATCCATATATGTAAAATTTCTTACTCTACTTAAAGTTAATATCATAAACACATTTTTTGTATATAATTTTTTACAACACAGCAAAGTTATTCTAGATGAATATCAAATCAATTCATAACGCAACTCAAATGTCGAACATTTTCTTGATACGAAACGAAATTGTTCTGTCTTCCGAGTGTAAGAGAAAAATATTTCTGACGAAATATTTTTATTTTCAACTGCTTTATAGACTTTATTTTTTTCTTTTTTACGCTATTTTGCTAGAAAATGGTCTAAATTATACTCTCCGCAGTAATGGATGTTGGATAAATTGAGCGTGGAAATAATATGTTGATGGAGTCGTCTACTGTGATATATCCCTATAATTACATTTTATAAAAACGTAATCCCTTTCTTTAAGAAATTTCTTCATCATCGATATATTAATTATAGAAAAAATGTTTATTTTAGTAACAAGAAAAGAATAATAAATATATTTTATTCGTCGATAAAATGAAACTCTTCAAATGGCTATAGGACTTCTTTTTTTTTTTTTTAATTTAACTACTTCGCTTATGTTCATATATCCTGAGATAAAACTGTGGAATCAGTAAAAGAAATGAAAAGTTTTTGGTATTTTTAAATTCACAATTAGATTTTCAATCAATTGTTTATGATATTGATTATCTATATCTCCTGAAATATTCACAACAAAAATCATTGATTGGGATAAGAGATGTATATTTTTTATTCTAAACGAGAACTCGTTGTTTTTTTTTGTAATTTCTATAATCTCGCACGGGGGTAATTCGTAACCATTTTTTAAGTCTTCTCTCATAAATAAACATCATTAATGGAATATCTATGATTATGTTTTAAACTATTTTTGTTATTACATAAAAACTTCTAACATTGTTTTTACTAACAAGCATCTCAACCAAAATCAAAGTAATATTGTAAAGAAATGTCTGGTAGAAATCACAAAAAATATACAATTGATGAAAGAGTGCCGTTCTATGTAAATTTATATGTATTTTGACTATTTTAATTATGAAAACAAATAATATGAATCGTTTCTAAGCTATATTGTGACATCAACACATAATGGCAAGTATAATTCAAGTAGAACTAAAAATATCCATGAAAATTTTCGTGAAGCTATAAATAAATATAATTAAAGTCCCAACTGTGGCAACTTTCACATAGCATCACTCTCCCATTATACATGAAACCTTAGACAAAGCAACACATATTCATCTGTGTCCTTACACTTCCATAAAATAAGCATTACCGTAATATTTTTTCTGCGAGTAACGGCATGTGAATGCTTCGTAATATCGCAAATTAATCTATACTTACATATGTTATTTCAAATCATAGTAAAATACAAAGTTCAATCACCATACAGTATAATACGACATATTAAAATGCTATAAAGATGTAAAAAAATAGTGATTATTTTACATTATCAATCACTTTCCATATTGTTTTTTTTAGATTTTAATAAATATTATTGATATATCCAACTTTGCATCGCTCCAAAAAAATAATAAATGTGCATCCTACAATATTTACTTTTTTCTCGTTTTAGAATGATGAAAAGTGTAGCCGTGTAACTTTTCATCAATTTAATATGTTGAGAATAGAGAAAAACACATTTCATATTCTTTTAGTATTTTTGTATCCGAAAACTAAGATGTTAGAACTTGCATAAAACTTTTACTTGGAAAAAAATACAAAATTATTCTACCCCACCTACCAAAAATCTATACAGCTTTCTTAAGAATAAGTTCACTGATGTCACATTGTCAAAAAGATGTAGTTAGGCTTGCCATCCGTGTGCACCGCATAACTTGGACACAAATAACGGTCAATATTCTATGGAATCCTAATGGAGCTTTTATTTACATGATTATTCTCACTTTAATTGACTTTTACTCAGCCTCTGTTTTTCAGAGAGAGTTATAGTATTGGGCAAAGATCAGTAGTTAGGTAATCAACTTCAGACTCTGCACTTCTATACATATAATATTTGTGATATTACTCGAAGCATACAATTATTGTTTATTTGAAAACAAAGCTCCTATGATTATATAGCGTTGTTCAGTACAGTATACAATGATTTATTGTTAATCTAGAATCGCATTTAGATATTTAGTATTCGGCTTCTGTATTGGAAAACGTTTAGTCAAAATATGACAGACAGTAGGTGTTTTAGTTTTTATCTGTTAAAAATACGAATAGAAAAATTTCAAGGCGTGTTACGTGTTACAGTTGCATACTTAAGACTTTTTTGATAAGTCGTACCAGTCCCCTTTCGTGAATTTGCTTGTTTGTAATGGTTACCAAATAATAAATAAGGCAATTTGTTGTTCTCGCTCCGCCCTCTCTCGCTTCTCCAAGGCGTCCCTCTTTCAGATCTTATCCCCTCTTTACCTAAGAAACTAACACTACGTGGGACGCCATTGTATGAAGCATCATATCGCAGTAAACTTCATACGTAAATATAAACTACATTTTTGATCCGAAAAGATGTCAAACGATGCCAATTGTCTAAATATAAATAGTAGTTGAAATTTTGTTGAAATTTCATATTATGAGGACAATGTATTTGTATTTAAAATTATACAATTTAGCATTCCAATTCATTGTTATGAAATTTTTTCGTAAATAAGTCTGAATATTCCGTATTAGCAAAACAAATGGTTTTCTATTCGATTTCGTAAAAATGACAAAATATATATCCTCAACCTTAATTACAATATTATTGTAAAAGTACTATCGATTACCAAATTTTTCAAAGATGTAACGTTCTGGATATTGATATCTAAAAGATACTAATTTCATTATGTTTCAACCGAAACAATTACTAATTTACGATGCAACTTGACTATCTTCATATTAAACTACAATTATATCAGCGTGGATAACAAACATATTCGTCAAAGTAATAATATTATTTTCCAAGATATTTCGATACGATTTTATACCGTCAGCGTGCATTGTGTTTGTTATATTCAATTGGAGTATTCATTTGAATTTTTTTGGCAAATTTGAAAGCTAAAGCGTTTTGTAAGCTGAAAAAACATGAAAAATGTTATATCTTGGCAAAATTTTCACTCTTTCGCCATAACGAAAGCAGTCAGAATCATTTGAACTTTACTCATCGCCAATTTCAATACATAAATCTCATTAATTCATCGAAGACTATTAACGCTTCATTCATTGAAACTGATTTTTTATCAGTATTTTGCAGTCCGCTTTCCATTTGTTTATTTTGTTTTCATTTGGCGCCCTCCAGTAGATGGTGCACGCGTGCAATTACACCAAAACGTGTCCGTATTTGCAGAGCACACGTGCGTTGAATCAGTATCGTAGCCGGAACATCCTTTACGCTGACTTATACAAGTTAAAAATGTATATTGTTAAAAAATTACGAATTCATACTTTAAATGGATGGTTATTATTGTTTAATCATGGCGATTTCATTATATTTTCTCAAATGCAGCCACCAAGTTTATTTATAGTTACTGGTAACATTTTTTATTATATTGGTATATATTGAATCTATACATCAAAGCACAGCGCTACCTACTTGAATATGGTGTATTTTATTATATATTTTTTTCTGTTTTTACAAGTAAAAGCACACTTTGGCTTTGACCAAATATCTCTATTCTGTAACAACGTTCTTTCGGTCATAAAGTGAAAGTTAATACATTAAAAATGACGACATCATCCTTGAAATCTTCTTTAGCGTAGTCCATCTACCAATATCTACATACTTACTGGACTATAATCAACCAGTCTGCTATCTAAGATACCTTAGATGCTTAGATGAACAAAAAAATAAGCATTTTTAATTTTCACTTTTAAGGTGTTAACTGTCACTTCTTGATGGAAAGGCATTATATTTTAAATAATAAAAACACATTTTTTAGTACTTATTTCCACAATATATTTTTTGATCAGGACCGGTTTCGCTCATCGCGAGCATTATCAACTGATAGAATGTTAGTAGTTGTAGTGTAATAGTAGTAGTTGTGTAGATTTGATGTAGTGAGCCTATTTACTAGTGTGCCTATATCTGACCTAAAGTCAGCGATTGTTGATTTCATAGATATGAAAAATCTTAATCCCCGGTTGGCTACAGATGTAAAATCAATCATTAACTGTTGCATAGATCAAAATTATTTTAAATTTAAAGATAAATTTTATAAACAGTTGGATGGTTTGGCAATGGGTAGTCCATTGTCACCAATTTTAGCTGATTTTTTCATGAATTTGATTGAATCAAAAATTTCAAAATTAGATCTTTTTAAAAATATCATCTATTGGTATAGATATGTAGATGATATTTTAGTACTTTGGGGAGGTACCGAAAGGCAACTGCATACTTTCTTGAATAATATGAATAAGATTCATAGTTCAATTCAATTCACAATGGAATTGGGTATGCATAAAATAAACTTTTTAGATTTAACCGTTGAAATAATTAATAATCGTCATAGTTTCAGTATTTACAGAAAAGAGACTTTTAGTGACAATATCATAAGTAGCTCGTCTAGACACCACATTTCACATAAGTTGTCAACTTTTCATTCTTTTATTCATCGCTTGTTGACAATTCCTATGACAGAATCAAATTTCAATTTAGAATTAAACACCATTAAACAGATCGCACTTAACAATGGATACGATGCAAAGTTGATTGATCGACTTGTCTTTAAAAAAACTAAAAAATTAGCTTTATTAAATGTAACCTCGAGCTTGATGATTGATGTTCCCTCCGTTGAAAAACGTTGGGTAAAACTAAGTTATTTAGGCCGAGTTTCTGAAAACATATCCAAGAAGTTAGACAAAAAACTTTTTAATGTAACTTTTTATAACAATCATAATCTTAGTCGAATGTTAGTTAACACGAAAGACAAAATTAATATTTTAAGCCAAAGTGGTATTTATCTTCTAAAATGTGATTCCTGTGAGGCTAGGTATATTGGTCAAACAGGAAGATCGTTTCATACTAGATTTAAGGAACATTTAGCTTGTGCCAAAAAAGGCGATGAGATTTCTACTTTTGGAAACCATTTGTTTCAAAATAAACATTCATGTGATTTTACTATAAACTACAAAATCCTGCATTTCAATAACAAATCACTGAAATTAGATAAACAAGAAATCCTTGAAATTAATCGATATAAATTTTTGCTAATTCTAACCTTATAAATGAACAAACTACTTTTGCGTCGTCACCATTGTTATACTCATTAAATTAGATTAATAAATATATATTCATTTTTTTTTTTTTGAAAATGATATTGCCTCCTTTTACTTAATTTTTTTACAGAAAATATTGGAACGCCCCTGACTGACCATATCTTCCCATCTCATCGATTCATCTTTAATCGACTTCTCATGTATTAATTTATTTTGTTCCATTAAGTAGTGATTGTGGGTTATTTTCGTCATTAAAAATTTCCCACTCCTTACTTCCTTATTGATTGTTTAGAGCTCCTAATGGATTATTGATTTACCATAATTGTAATTGTAATTCTTAATAAGTGATTGTGAACATTTAATTTTTATACTAATTTACTTTATTTGTATCAATATTGTATGATTTTATGTAAATCGTTTCCTAGTTCTTGTACCCATGGTTTTGTACACCTGCTACCATTAACTCAAATAATTTTTTGTTTTTTTGTTTTGTATAAATAGACTTGTTTGTAAATTGTATTCTATCAGTTGATAATGCTCGCGATGAGCGAAACCGGTCCTGATCAAAAATATATTGTGGAAATAAGTACTAAAAATGTGTTTTTATTATTTAAAAAAAAAAAAAAAAAAAAATTTTAATTTTAATATCATTAACGATTCAAAAAAAAATCAGTATTATTTTAGTGTATATAATACTTGATAATATGGGTAGTAATTATTATGCAGATCACATGTGAAAAAATATTTTAATTTTTTAATAGGCCTGTGTGAAGAATTTCCTAAGTAAAAAATTCAACGCTTTAACGTATTTTTTAAAATGTGTTATCGTTTTGTGTTATAAAGAATTAATAAGAATGTTTGAACAAGGGGGTTGTGTTAGTACGGGTGCAGTGGTTTGATTTAATGCCTTATAGATGACCGCCCACCGTTCGATAATGACGGATTGATGACTGAACGCCAAAATGTTTCGTCAAATCGCACCCCTCTTCATTTCAAAATCCTCATGAGCTTTCAACTTTCTACTCATCTTTATATGGAAACCGGAATATTATTTTTTCACATACCCATTCATAATACACTTCAATTTCATTGCACATATAAAACGCTCCTGGATCCAACGTTGAAGAAAAAGACAAATTTCATCAATATAAAGACCTAATTTTTTTTTTCAATGAGTATAACATTTTTACTTCAATAATAATATTTGAATATATTTAAATCAAAATGACATACAACATATTGTTATTTAGTGATTAGTTTTTGATACCGGCTGAGGGTGCTAAACATAATTTTAATTTATAACATGATTTGTTTAAGCTAATAATTGTATTAAGTATTTTGTTATTCATAATTCCTGTTTGGCTTTTTGGCATCTTCAAGTATTCTAATATATTCATGAACTCAAACTGTACTTTTTTAAAACCACATTTACTTCCAATATGAAGCATATGAACTATGTATGACTTCAAAAGAAATCGTTCTATTATACGAAAACTGTTTGCTCCTTTCATATTTCAGTGAGAGTAAGAATATTTGAAGGCAAAATTAAATGAAATCAATCTCTTTGAATATGCTACAATTCAAAAATCAGATTGATTTTAGGTAATTTACTCATTACAGACGTCCATATCTTCGAGTATAAATACGTAATAAGATCTTAATCCAAAGCTGAGCGAAAAATTAATTTATGAAACAATACGTTCTGAGATATGATCCAGTGAATATTGCCAAAGAAATCAATTTGATTGAATAATTTTGATTACACCGAAAACTTAGAAATGTAATTTTAAGTTATACGTTATCTATAAATTCTGCAACAATGGAATAAGTAGCTATCAATTGCTTATATTTGTGTTCAATGTATTTAAATACAAGTAGACGTGAGGGTATCGAAATTTCTTCAAATAAAAGAATTTTACAACATCACACACTTTTGGATGAATGATGAATGTAATATGAATAAAGCACTCAACCTTTATTATTATAAATCATCCGATTTCTATTAAAAACTATAATAATTTTAGAAATAGTCCATCGCTTTGATACCCCTGAATCGGAGTAAATAGCTGCGATTGTGGTATCACCCAGTAGACAAATCACCGCAGCTTGTCAGTGGATTGATGGATATGCTAGTGATTACAGCGGATCTGGTTTCAACATTAAGGTGAAAACTTAATACTAAAAAATATTTCGATTTAAAAAAAAGCATTCGAAATTAATATTTTTCAAAGAGTGGTTTAAAAAATTGCAATAGTATAATAAAGGTTTGTGTGCACAAAAACTTTACGTTTTACCATTTTTTTCTGCTCTATAAAACAAGAACTAGGTGTGTTAAAAACCATAAATCACGAATATTAGTGAAGTATCTAATAGAGCTTTCTCATTATGATTAAACGGGTCTAGGTAAGATTTTCTACTTGACTAAATTCAAGTTTCGACTTTTTCAAAATGTATTATATTTCAGTTCTTGAGCGGGTGTATTTGGCATTTCTTTTATTTTATAGTAAAATTAATTATTCTTATCAAAAATATTTCACATGATTAAAAGAAATATCTTTCACCTATTGGCTGCTAGTCAAAGTAAATATTCTGTAGGCAATAAAGTATAAAATTTTAAGACAATTATCGTTAAAATATAATGTTTCATTGGCCGTATTCATATTACAGTCTTTCGTCACAAGTACAAGTAAAATTTACATTAATCAACTAATCATCTAAAACGTTTTTAATAAAATGAATTGATTTTACTAATAGGAGTAGAAAAGTAATATATTTGTATTATAATACAACGTAATCGTTTATTTTGCTAGTTCCGAGATCATGTGTTAAATTTTTATGTCCATTGTTATTTAAGTAGGTAACTAAATACAAAACGTCACCAATTTACAATGTTTTTCCCTAACAGCAAACTGAACAACATGATTAATTATAAATTAGTTTAATGTTTTGCGAAAACATCAGAGCGCGCAATAATTTTCTCCCCCATTTTGTAAAATGCCGGGGAATATTTACCGCTCGCTATGAGATGCGTCTATATAATTATTATGGCGTGCCAAGCCTTCATTAACTCGAATAATTATCAACCCTTATGCTCGAAGTTTACCCGTTTCCGTAACAAGGAAATAATTTAATCAAAAACTCATGTCTAAATTTGCACAGGCAAGCACAAACTTTGTATAAAACCAGAAGTTAAACTAACTAACTATTGTATGATTCATGGACACGTTACCTGTATAAACGAATTATTTATATTCTAGTCAATGAGCGAATAAGAAATATACGATTTACGGATAAGTGAAAAAGTTCAGATTTTGAGACACTGACATCTATAATTTTATTAATGGCAAAAATTGATATATTCATATACACTGGATGAATCAATGAGACATTGACGTCTTTGAGATAATAAGTGTTATCGATGAAAACTTGTTGATTTAAGTTTATTGCAATAGATTGAAAAAGGGTATCTTCACTTAAAATGACAGTTTTTCGATTCATTGAAATTCTTAGTTATTATAATAAACAATAGCTTCAATATAGTTTATTGAAGCTCATAATCAACATTTACGTTTTCAAAATAAAAATTATCGTCTCTACACATTTTTGTTAACATAGTTTACTATCCCGTGTAATACTTTCTTTGGTCCTGACTCAATATTCTATACAATTTTTTAAGTATAAAAGTCTGGCCTATTATAGTCATGTCAGTATTAATCTACATACTAACATTACTATTCTTTTTCATTATAAAAAGTAAACGCATATAAAAATATATTTAATACCTTGGTACTTGGGTGCGACCGGCTATTTATTGTCCGTTTGATCCGTTGATGAAAGTAAATATTTTTATATTTCAAATGCGATCTTAATCTTTCAAACCACAGTATTGATAAAACTGTTTATTATATTAAAGAGCTTTTTGTTACTATAATGAAATGAAATAAATTTCCTGTAGTAGATAAAATTTTTGAGTTTAATACTCTTCTCATTATCTGTATAAAATAAATTTCGTCAGTGAAATTTCAGTAAACGGGTTAAAATTACCTTCTCAGAAAGTGGTACAATATATATGTATATATTGTAATGTATATAGAGGGAAAGAGAGAGATAGTCTCTATTGTGCCGAAATATTAAACACCACCTCAGTTTCCAAATTAATAACACTTTATGACTTTCAGTATCATTAAGTTAATACCTCTGCCGGCGTAATTATTGCCAAGGCTTTGTTTACAAGTTTATCTGAATAAACCCACCCTTAGTACAGCGGGGTTTATGGTAAAACGGTTCTCACACAACTTTTCATTTAAAATGAATATCTGTTCAATTAAAATCGAATTGTTAAAATGTTGTACATGCACTTACTATTACTTCACAATGATTTCTTTGATATCATGAACGTTTTTAATGACAAACGAGGATTACAGGCAATAGTTACAAACTTTAAATGATTTTATTATTGATGTTTGTTGCTCACTCTGTGTAATTTTTCAATATAACCAAGATATGATTTTATCATTATTTGGAAAAAATAAAACATTAAAAACATCGATTGGTTTATTAATTATATAAAATAGATTTTATTAAGTAAATAGACGAGTAACATTCTATCAATTAGCAAAGGAAACCTTAGTACAGAAATTTTCATTTTCATAACCTAGCTTTTTTCACAATATTTTCTTATAAAACTACGTACAAATGTTTTTAGGATATTTATTTACTTAATAATATGCAAAGATTGCCTGTTAAAAAAAATAGGAAATATACGGTGCGAGGTGATTATAAAAAAAATAAACTGTCTTGCAAAAAATTTTCAAAACAAATCCCATTTTAATATCAAAATTTTCTACACTATACGCTCACAAATCTTGCCATCAACTCACAAACTATATGATTTCTTCGATGACGAACTGCCTGTGTACATGGAACTCTTAGCTGGATGGATACTATACCCCTGGCGACCCCCTCCTATCTGTATTTCGCTTACAATGTTTCTTAACAGGGGTGTTTTGTGATAGACTTGATTAAGTATAAGTTACCCGTATTTGACGAATATCCAGATATTTTAAACTCAATAATGGGTATCAAAAAATACATCCGACCAAACAATATGAAATCAATATGTTTTGAACCTAGTGTTTGAGATTCGATCGGCAATTCAAACAGAATTTGAATTATCCGTATTTTCATTTTACAAAATATTATACCTTTGAGGTTGTTTGTAAATTTATAATTTAACTTGAGAATTCATAAAAAAATATTTGGCTTTTTTTTGATAAACCTATTGTTTTTTTAATTATTTGCCTGTTTATAGGAGAATTTTTTGGTTGGTATTTTTTTTATTGCAGAAACATATTTTTGTGTCTTAAAAAATGTAAAAATAAATCTCAATACCACTTTATCGGCTATTCAAAACCTTACATTAATTACATTCAAAATTCTTTCTACAGTTAAACTCTTGTATATTTCTATTATTTTATGCATTCGTTTTTAGAGCTTTCATTATAAATTTCGTTTTAATGATATGTTGGTATTTAAAATTATGTAGGTTAGTTGAGGTATGTAAATATTTAAAGTCTTTAAATTGATAAAAATGTACATAATAGTTAGGTAGCCCTGCATAAAAAGAGATGTTTACATACTAAAGGGTGGTTAAAGTGGATGTCGGTTAGGAGGCGGTTTTTTGCGGGCGCAAGTTGAAGTTAGCAGAAACAGCGAAGAAGTGGGCGAGAGGGAGGAAAACGTGGGGGTGAAATGAGAGACGTAGCCAGCGACTTAATTAACTGGCTTTCTTAATTACATCCTGCGTTTATATCACCATTAGTATGGACGCTCTGCGGGATACTTGCCAAAGAATATTACTACAGCTTAATTGTTGAGGCTTTGCTCAAAATGATTCAGCCTCTCGTCAATTATGCAATATTTTCGAATACAAAAATTAATTATATGAACAAATGAAATTCATTGAATACAAACTTTTTTATCGGAACTTTAAAATTATCACAAAATTACGACCAAAAGTCTACCATTTAAAAATATAACGAAACCTCATCTCGAACATTTTCAATCGAAACCAGAAACTGTTTGACTTTTTTATTTACTGCCGTGACATTTAAAAAATGTGATTTATTTTTAAGAAAATAATGGTTGCTCAACCAGTATCGATAGCTGAAACCTTTAAAGTATGTGTAAGATTATAATTTTCCAGAATTGAAATATCTTTGTTTCATCAAAATAATACGTTATCGTCATTATTTTGTAAAAAGTGATTGAGTGTTCGTATTATAAATACGTAAAGCAAACACGCATATTTAAAAGCCGTACAAAAGTATGGAATTCAAAATAACTTTATTCACTATCAATTTTTTTAAATAAACAATTCTGAACACGTTCTGTCAAAAGAATATAAATTTACTTTTCAATCTTTGAATAAGAAGGGCCTGACAAATTTGCGACCAAGGAAAAGGATTTAGAAAACATAATTGGTTTTTCTTAAATAACCACTTAATTGGAAAGAGAATGGGTAAATGAATCACCCATTTATTAGTCTTCTACCACTTCCGGGCTGTGTGCATTATATGTAATTTAATTTTTACTATAAAACATTCAAAGTGCATTGTTTGCTCCTTTTGGAATACTTGTTCTGCATAGAATTAACCTAATGGCCTTTCTACAGTCGATACATATTTATAAATATAAATGAATCTTAATAAAATAAAAGTGAAAATAGTCAATTTTCGAAGCAAGTTTTCTTGTTTTTTCGAAGTGAGAAGTTTTTTGTGTAAATAATAAATTTTCCGTGCTCAATTTTGTGCAATAAATCTTCATTGAACCAAAAATTTTCAAGCTTCATAACTATTCAAAGACAAAAACAAAGTCTCAGTTGTATTTCATTAATGGTTTACCGATTAAAAGACTTAACGCCAGTTATATTGAATAGAAGTAGAAAACTGTATTATTAGTCTCGTTTTATTTGTTTCGCTAAACGTACGAACACTTTCTCATTTTCGTTTTCTTTTCGAATATCTTGCATACAGAGATTCTGGGAATATCTCATTTTTAGTCACCCTCGAATAACCAAGTTCTTGGCTGTAAGGAATAGGTAGGTTGGTAGGTATAAGAATACGACATGCCGCATTGTTTTCGTAAAACAACCGTGTCGAAATAAAGTGACTCTAGAGTCCTTAACACGCTAAGAACTTGCATATCAAGGAAATCGACAACAAGCTTTTAATATTATTCATTTGTTGCTAACCGTTAGTCATTTGAATCTAATTATTATCCATATACAAATAATATTTTGAAAAGGCAGCTATTCAATAAATTATAAAATTCAAATCAGCTTCTGAAATCTAGCTTCTACGGAACCTCAGGTTGGGTTCATGTCCTAGTGGAAATAATATAAATTGTCGATTTTTTAACATTAGATTTCAGATCTTCAAAATGGCAATTTGCTTTTTTAATTCCTAAATACGGCTGGCTTGAAAAAAATCATACTTCAAAAAAACGATATTCTGTGATTAACTTATTGACTGTCATACATAAGATATTGTATATTACTAGTACTAAAAATGTGTTTTTACTATCCAAAATAGCATGCCTTTCCATCATGAAGTAACAGTTAACACCCTAAAGTAAGATATTTTTACAGAAAAAAATATAATCTGTTTTTTCTGCTAAATATTCTTGGGTATACCACTTTTTTAAGCAAATATTAATTTGAATAACCTTAATATTTCAATTTCGCTTTAATATGATATTGAACCATATCGATGAAAAAATATCGATTTAAATCATCAATCTGAACAATATTAAGTGTATTAAATTGAAATAAGAATAAAATAAGTTTTACCGCGATAATACATGATATAAAAAAAGTTAAAGATCTAGAAACGTTGGGGGGTCAAAAAAATACAGACGGGCTCTTAGCAAAGGGGGTCGGGATATAAACCACCCCTAATGGTGTTTATCAGTCCGGAAATGATGGAGCTTTCTTTTGTCACCGCAAGAGTTTCATTTTCCGGTCGACTTCCGTTACCAGTTCCCTCCTACACTATTTTCATCTTCTAGGCTACTTACCGGATAAGTACATCCGGAAGATCCGGATACGAAAACTACTAGAGTAGATCATCACTTATGCCATATAATAGATAAGTCTTATAAGGTATTACGTCACACAATATTCTCCATTAGATAATTCTAAATCACAAAACAGTATTTTCTTATGAGTCTTTTAGGTTATATATTTGTTATTGTCTGTACACTATTAAGAGAATACAGATGAGCTATTGCTATTTTATTTTTTCTTGTATCATTCTTATCAAACCTTAAAAAAAAACATATTTGTGAAAACTCAAATGAATTTATACATCAGTTTCTATAGTGACGTGTTTGCTTTACATATGGAATATTTTCGATGACAAAAAACAACCATAGTCATAAAAACAGACACTTAAACCAGTATAAATAAATAAAGTTCTACACAAATTTAACATGAAACGTATACATATTGACTGTATAATTTAAATATTGTGAGATTTACATATTAAATGATGTTGTTTAAATATATTTTTATTTTAATACTAAATTGTGTCATATCTGCCATCATGTAGAGTGAATCACGCTGTATATAATTTGTAATTAACCAACCTTAGGTAATAAACTTATTATTTATTTTGACGTTATTAAATATTGTAGAAGAATATTAATAATCCGTCTTCTAGTTAAAATTTAACTAACTTGCACTATTTTAACGCTGAATATTATTTACAAAAAAAGCATCTAAGTATTGTTTGGATCAATGTTATTAAAATACAACGTAATTTAAGTATTTTTAAGCATTCTTTTTTATTCATTTTTAAAAGACTGTTTTAGCCAACCGCTCTAATTGCCCAATTAAAAAACCTTTCACAATTATTTCATCTCGAATATTCAAATTACAACAATCTGTTTATATTAACTGCCAATTAAATTTTGCATAATTCCGTTTAAATTAAATTGTTAATTACAAACGAGGAGCGAAAAAAGCTCTGTTAATTTTATAATTGAGCTTTATTGAGTAGAAGACGCCGTTGAAGCGTGCGAGTATTTTTAAGATTATTTTATTACAGGGCTTTTGAACTCCCTGATCTTATATTAATAGTTTGCACTACTTTTTAAGATTAGATTACTATTAGATGTTCTTATTACTGAAATAAAACATGTTACATTAACAGTCAACGATCAGTTGATAATGCTCGCGATGAGCGAAATCGGCCCTGATCATAAAATATATTGTTGAAATAGTACTAAAAATGTGTTTTTATTATTTAAAATAGTTAACGATGTATTCGTGTTTCAGGTTCATGTTATTACTTTTAACAATACTTTTTACGTTTTTTAAACGTATTGTGTGTGTACACATTAAGTGTACATATTTTTAGTGCACAATAGTCTCTAATACCAATAAACATACGCAACTGCTCTTTTACATATTTGCATTTGCTTAGAGCTCTCAAGCTTACCGGATTCTGTATGCCACACGAACTTAAACATTATCCATTCTTTTTTAGAATTTTACAGCATTATTATCATTATATTGTATATTCTGTGAAAAGAGTATTTTATGTAAGATTTTCCAAAAATATCTACGTATCGGGGTTTGCTTTTAAGCACCTTATATATTGGGTAACAATAAGGTGTAAGTAATCTTCTTCTTTCCTTATGTATTTGGAGAAAATAATAGTAAACATTTAAACATTTTGAAATGCTTCTTTTATTTATAATATTATTGTACCCATTCGGTACACCACTGAAGACTTCGGAATTCCGCGACATATCGCTTTTTCGACTTCACTATTATTCGATCACTTAGCTGAAACTGAATAATTCAACGATAACAATGAATAAAAAATTAATGAAACTCCAAGTAGTTTTAACTTCCTGGTTTATATTCAAGAACACTCATTTTTATAGAAACTCAATTTATCGACGTAAAATATCAAATAAATTTTGATTATTCAAGTTCAACATTAACATTTTTAATACCTAAATTACTAATTATGATCATAATGGATATTGATTTAATTTTATAATCAGTAAGTTTTTTTTGCATATAGTTTCATTTTATTTAATGACTTATAGTTTTTTTACTTTATTTTTATTTACCATATTAAACGCGTCTATTTTTTTTTTACTTCGTTTAATGTTTAAACGATAAGATGCTACTTATATGCTAATTAATTTTGTAAAAAAAATACGATTTTTTCTGTCACCTGTTACTTCATTCCACTTTAATTACATTAAAGGATAAAATCGTAACATTTTTTTTAATAAATATTATAAATGTCAGGGTGGGCATTTTATTTTTCCAATATGAAACTTGAAACTTAGCGAAATACACCTCTCTTGTCGTCGTATTTGCAAACTTTTATCAACTTATTAAAAGAACAAAAAATAGAAACGCTTTTAAAAATGAAACCGAGAGACAATGGCGAAATATAAAAAGGGTGGCAGAAACGAGACAGACAAACACAAATATCAATTAGAAAGAATGAGATAAAGCTAGATATACCTAAAGCTTCAAGAAAAATCAGAAGTTGGCAACAACAATTTTAAAAAAATCTTTTTGAATTAAGCAACAGAACCACCTATGAATCATGAAAAAATAGTCGTCTGCCAAATTATAAATTTCGTATTGCAGATAGCATTTGTTGTTATAGCCACTATAATTGTGTGTTATGTTTGAAATCTAATTCATAATTATGATGCATAAATTATATCGGCTTAATTGGTTATTTTCTGTCAACCATATAATTTTGTTGGCCAGTAAATAAAACAACTTCCGTAATAAATATGTTATATCATTTAAATGGACAGCAATTTGTGCAAAGTCATCGGTGTTAATGTTATTAGTTAAAATATAGGCATACAAATCACTGGTCCTTTTAGTGATTTACTGGTCGTTCAAACATTCAATCATGCATCAAATAATTTGATGAGATTCAATTCAATTGAGTATCGTCTAAGTTAAGACAGTCATTGTAGAAAATTATTCAAGTAACCAAAGATTTACCATTTAAGTAATTATTCGACACCGTGTTTATTGTAAAAATACTGTTATGGTAATGTTTATAGTAAATAAAAGTTTAATGACCCATAATTAAATATGACTTACACTGAAACTGAACGTTAAATAGCAATAAAATCACGGGACATTTAAGTGAACATACTTCATAATAAAAGATTTCCAGAAAGTTTACATACTTCTGGAGTAAAGTGTGAGGGAATTTTTTCTTGTTCTTTGAATAAAAAGCGTGTTAAAATTTTCGCGATTACCCAACCTCCCTTGAAAAACCTCCTCCCTGTTTTTGCAGGCTTACTCAGACAAACTCTCCCCTTTTAGGATTTTCATTTCATAAAATGGCGGTGATTCTAGATTCTACGTATCACTGTTAGGTAGATAGATATCTCTCTGTATTTCACTAACACGTTTTTTTCCTTTTTCTTTTAATACTTTTAGATTATATACACATTCAATTGTTGTACGTGTGATATAAAAAAAAATTTCAATTTCAAAATTTATCGCATATTTCCTTTTTCAATTAATTTCGATAACTTAAAATTTTTGGGTAAGTCAAATTTTACATATATTTTTTCAGCAAATTTCATAATTTTAATTTTAAAAAAACTGTCATGTCAGCTACTAATTTTCAGTGCTCCCGGGTTTTATCACATTAGTTATATACTCTATAGGATTTTATCTTAAGATAACTTTTAAATGTTTTATTAAAAAACACCTAAAAACGAAATTTATTCATAAGATTAGATTCTTAACAGTAAAAAACACAATCATATCTATACCATGACAATTTAAATGTAAAGCAGCGAGGCGCTGGTCTAGTGGATATTTCGAAAAAAATAATCAATCTCTGGTAAATATTATTTTCTTAAATGTAGTGATATCTTGTATTAGTAAGCTCTCGTCATCGTAAACAAAGATGCCAAAATGATGAAAAAATATATAGAAGACACAGACAAAAATATCTAAAAATGTTTATTTAATATGGCGTCCCAAAGCGGCAGTTTAGCTGAAGCAGACCACTGCACGGGGCCGTCATGTTGTGCCGTTTCGTCTCTTTGCTTTGTGGAAAGAAAATTGTATCCCGCGCTGGCGACGCCTCCAGCTCGATCCGGAAAAGGAAAAACCTCGGAAACGCTTTTGTTTTTTTCACAAAAAAAGCCTGTTAAATTCTTAAGTAGCCAGCATGCGCCAATCAAACAGAGATGGAAATTTACAATATACTGTAGTCTTTTTTCAATGAAATTTTATGCAACTTTTTTCCGTTGAAACCGTACATAAATGATGTATTTTGTTATAAACATTATTCAAAAAAAAAAAACACAACTCTCACTAACTATGAAATCGTCGAACAAAAATACAGCAGACGTTTATTACGTTATTATTTCTAACAATTTCACTGAGAGGCGCGGAGGGTAAAATTTTGTTGTTAACATTACTGGAAAGCATAATTGTGCTACTGGACAAGCTTTGATAGATATATCTTTTAACAATAAAACAGCATTATTAAACTGTATAAAATTTTATATGTCACTAGAAAACAATCATGTACAACAGTCTCACAGACTCGATGTTCACAATAAAACATAAAGGAAATGTTAACAGACAAAATGTTCACAACTAAAAGTTCACACACAAAAGAACAATGTTAAATGTTAACTTTTAAGCAAATGTTTTTTTTTTTAATTTGAATGCTTCAAATAAAAAGAATTGAAAATAATAATATTTACTTATAATATAAGAATATAAAAAATAAACATCCTTTTTTCTTTAAATCTGTAATTTATTTCTTAAAACATCGACTAAGAGCCTTTGTGAACTATACATTTCTATTTAATATTATAGATTGATAGAGTACATTGTTAAGATTGAATGGTCATCTCTAATTTTGATTTAATAGTTATATTAACTTTATAAATGAGTCCGTATTAATAAAAATGTACGTATACTATCAACTATTTTACATAAAAGTTTATTTAAATCGCCATATTATATAAAATCAATTCTAGATGAACGATAAAACAGTATAACTAAGAGAGCTGTCATCTTTCGAGTGTATTTATACAATTTTTTTAGAATTCAAACATTTTTAAATGGCAACGCTTAGAAAAGTTCAAATATTATTTTCGGTAAATAAAGTAGTAGTATCATCTTTCACTGAACGTTCTAGCCAAAATCTAGTCTTCGAAAAATATCAAATGTGTATTAGCGACGAATAGGTATACAATGAGAATCCAGGGGAGCCTCTCAGACTGTAACTCTCGAACCCTTAGCGTGCATCTTCGTCGAATTACTGAGCCTGTAGCTTCACAGTCTCAGCGAAAACAACCCTGTTTTTGATCTTGGGTCGACACATTTTTAAATTCCCATAGAGTTAAAGAAATTACCCCGGAAGGGTGGGTAAAACAAAGAGGATCGCGCAGAAAAGGACGAAAGCACACGGCAAAGGGAGACGGATGGGTTTTTATGGTGGAAATTTGTCCAATATATTGAGACAGAATGGCACACGTTACATTTTTTTGAGTTTTTATTGGATTAAATAGATAACTCTTGCAATGGTATTCATTCAATCATTAGTAGTTTTGAAGCTGCACACATTATGTTTTCGTTTTCCTATATATGCGACAAGACAAAATTTACACTGATGGTTTTATTTTTTACCAGAATAAAAAAATACTTATTAAATAACAATTTAATATTGCACCCATGTATTTCAAATTGCTTAAAACAATTTTTATACACTTATTTTAATTGCGTATTTACATACAGAAAAAATGGGTGTTAACTAATACTCGCAAAACCTAATATTCTGTATCCAAATTTTATTCTACCAAGTAATAAATAACCATCACTTCAAAGTTATTCACGATCACTTTTCACTGGAACAGTTATGTATTTGTCCACAAATATATACAATATGGTTAGATTCGGTTTCGGTTAAATAACTGATTCGTTTAAATTGCACACAATGAGTGGGATCGGTCCCGACTATTTCATAAAATTGTAGAAAAGATACAAAACGTTTGAATGAAAAACAACTTAATATGTTTTTAAATTTCCTACACAAAATTCTGAAGATATTATAATTTACCCTATCCCATTAAGTAAGAATTTTTATGTTTCCATCACATGATACAAAATTCACATTTGAACACGTATTCTACAATACCCAACGATTATTTGAATTGTTACTTAATTTTATATACAGTTTACGTTTAAAAATATCTCAGAGGTTCACAGTTTTCATAGTCATCGCCACTTAAAAAGTAATCTCATTGCTGATATGATTTGACAATCTTCATAGTTTTTTTTCCAAATATATTTGGTCTGTTGAAGATATGCAACGAGCTATGAAATAATATTGTTACTCAATAAAATATAGCTATTTATAAATATATTATACTTTATTTTGAATTACGCTATAGCTTGACTTTTAAGATTGGTTTGACCTCAGAGATAAATAAATCGGATTTTTAACTAAAATTTTACATTGGTCGTCAGCTTTGAATAAGTTGAAAATGGTTCAATAAACTTATTCGTAAGTGATACTATTATTCTAAAAACTCTTGTGTAAAGCATTCTTGTGTGACAGCAAGTTGGAAATATTCGGTTTATACGCATGATAACGGTCCGGAAAATTCAGAGATAAAAAAATCGTGAAGAATATTTATGATCGCAATAATCTTTGTAAAAAATTTGTGAATATTCTTGTAATGGAGGGAGAGACGTGAGCAGATATTATTTTGTTATTCTTAAAAGAAAGGAGAAGATATTAAAAAATAAATGGCTCCCGATAAATATTAATGTTAATTTCATATTTCGCTTTTAGAATGTAAAATACTTATAAATAAACACCTATATTAACCAATTGTTATAAGGTTCATAAAGATTTTTGGGGATTAAAAATATCTCTATTTATCTGGTATATTATTATTAGTTATTGTAACCATATCCTCTTCCAGTGCAACATCTCCTCATCGAGCTTGTCTCAATAAAAGTTGTCAGCGCCGCGTGTTGGAATTTAGACACCTGTGTGAAAATATCATCTGGTTACTCCAATTGTTCTACCCTATATTCCTCAAAATCGAAATCCAATATCCTTTGACCTAAATGTTAAAATTGTTTCGTTTGATAACCATACAAACCGAAATCGTGTAAAATCACATACATACAATATGTTGAGAAAGAAGAAACTTTTTTTTTATGAACAGGATCAACGCAATTTATCTATTTATTATTTTATTGCACCCATGCAATACCAAAAGAATGAATCCCAACAGAAGTTTTTCTATGAGAAATGCTTGATATTACTTATTTTCAACTGCCTGAAATACGTAAAATATTATATATATATAATGAAGAAACGGGCCAGCATACAAACATTTTTGATTGGAGTAATGATAATTTGATATTAAACTTACTGGATTTTGGACCTAGACATGCCTGACCTATAGAGTAAACCGACTTCTAGCGAACTCATTATGTACATTTAACATGATTTTGGATGAAGTGTCGCAGACATATCTTCCATAAATTTATGGTAAACATAAACACGTCTCTGGGTATGTAGGTTAAAAAAAACAACAAATTTGACAATATATGAATAATACTTTATTCGATTTGCTAAAATACAAGCAAAGCCTTCATATTGTACATTTAACTATATTTGAATCATCAATACACAAGTTATCTATGCTACCAATAAATAGAATAATCAAGCATTATTACAATATCAGTTGACAATGCAGAATATAAGAGTCATTTGGATCAAACACGAATATTACTGTAGCCAGAAACTATAAATGTTTCATCATACTAAAATCAAACATTCAAAAAAGCATTCCTGATATATCCCTAACATAAAATTTCATATATATAATTCCAAGTGTGGTCTTTTTAATTTTCTGAAAATCAATACATAGAATACGTTTTTATGTAATAATTAATAGGAAATACTAAATAGATAAGAGAAATATAATAACTTTTCCAAACATCTGAAGCAGTTAAAAATTTCTAAACAAAATTATACTCGACATTTGTGACGTATTTACAATATTTTCATGTAAATTTAATAATTTAACAGATAAGCAACGGAAATATGCAATGATAATAAAAATTCGACAAAACATATTCCACAGCTACTATATTTGAAAATTTTTGGTATTGTTAATTGTTAAAACAATTCTTATTTCAATATGGGACAATTTTTCAATTAATAAAACTGGTCTAAATATAGGTCAAGTTCAATATTTTATGTTTATTGATATAGTAAAAAAAAGTATTGTAGAAAATTAAGAAATTTAAAATCATTACAAGCAAAATACAGGATTTTTGGCATGTACTTAAATTGTTAATATATCTTAGCTGTGCTTACACATAAGTGTGGGTGTTGACTGAAATACAGAGTAGAAATGGTGAATCCATTATTTTTTTATGTAGGCATAAAGCCAATATGACAATTGACAAATGCATTTACTTTAAAATAAACAATTTCAATCACTGTGTATAAATTCTTACATGAGTAGTTGGTTCTACCAGATATTAAAAATCTGCTTCAATTATATGAAATAAAAATTCAAAAGATCAATTAGAAAATATCTACACAGGCACATATTTTCAAAAACTCCCTTTAGCAAAATTTTAATTGACCTGGCATTATTTTTTACTTTATAAAAGTATTAATTTTAGATTAAAAGTACATATTTTTATGATAATAGTTATTTATAGAAAAAAAAACAATATTATTGCTGTCATATTCGGGATTGCGTTTCATGTATCTCGCACATTGAGCTACTATTTAATGAGAGTAAAATGAGTCAAACTATTTTCATGTTCACTATCAGTATTTTGCCTTTATCTAAATGTTAAATTTAAACAAATTTTACCAAGCTGCATTGACAGTGCTATCTATCATAACCTTTCAAAATTATGACTTCTGCAATTGGATTTGCATAGTATTGTACGTTGTGATAATAGCTGAAACCAAGTGTAACTCACAAAATTCATTAAAAAAGCACAAAAGAACCACCACTTCGAGAGAAGCTCAATGGTCACACGACAATTGATGAATATTTGGGATTACTCAATGCAGATGTGACAGAATTACAGTGCAACAAATTTTACACGGTACATAAAAAAAAACTAAATTTTGACATATTATTTTCAAGTGATTATTACGAACAATCAGCATTTTAAACATGTACTAAATGTTGGTGAAGCAACTAAAAAAATCATCTATGAAATACAAATGTTTGTAAATATAATACATTTTCTTTTTCAGGATCAAATCCTTTGATGACTAGAGCAAACAATGGTTATAAAAAATAAGTACTGACTAGCGACATCAACTAAAAAATGGAATGAATGTTAGTATAATTTGAAAATATGTTTAGTTTTATTTTTAATAAAACAACCTTTATAAAGATTGTTCTCACATCATATTAATAATTAATAAAAGCAACAGCCGAAAACGTATACATAAAATGAAAATACATTTTAAAATAAATTGGAATAGTATAATACCAAAAGGAAAACTTTCAAAAAATTTCATTCATCATTTATGGAAGTTTTTTTTTAGAAATACATTTATAACAGCCTGAAAAAGCCAAAATTGATTCTTGAATGTTGGATATGTGGATGTTGTAAAAGGCAATAATTTTTATTACACTGAAACATTAATTTAAGCATTATTACATCAATATACACTCAGCTCTAAAACTATTTTATTTAATATTGCCTAAGAATCTTGTTTATGAAATTTTCACGTGGGAAATGTCAATAATAATTCAACATTCAAATGGGCACCTACAGTTTACTGAAATTATTTAAAATTTTAACAAGTATACGGGACATAGTGTGAAATGAAGACCGCCAAACCTCATATCTAATTATAATTAAAATAGGTGAAAATAAATATTCATTGCACATTATAAAACACTAGTAAAAACTGATGCATTATTCTTAGTAGGGTTAACATCATTATTCCTATTATTGATAATGATAAATATATCATCCATTTTAAAATAATGACATATACATAAACAAGATAAACAAATAAATAATATAATCAATCATATATTGTTAAAACTAAATACCATACACAGGATCTGTGAAATTTATGAAATGGGCAAGGTCATTGTTTCGTTTATGAATCAGGCAAATTATAAATGAAGAGCATGACTTGGGAAGAACAGAATTCTCAAACATTTCATTTTAAACTTCACTTTGTATCAAAATTAACTTGATTTATAAAATTATTTAGGTAAGGTTGGGTTTGAATATTTTATGCACTTTTTATTCTTACTTTTAAAATATAATATTAACTTTGAATTGTTACAACTTTGTACGATTCCTCGTTATAAGTTTTTATTTTAATCTACAAATGAATTGCAGTAAGTTGTAACAATCGAAATTTAATATTGAAATTCCATCAAGCACCTTCAGTCGACATCATAAATTATAATATCAACCTTGAAAACTCCCGTCCAACTTCCATGTTTATTAGTGACCAGACACCTTTAGACAGAATAATATGATTTTTGAATTCCTCATTGCACTATTTTTATGGTGGTAGTTGATTGAGATGCGGCATTCATTATAGCTATATTCATAGTTTCTATTGTTTGAATCTAGTTGTACAACTTCAACTGATAACTAATGGTCATTTTCTTTTTGATCAATCCTTTATAGCTGGTGTAACTGCTCACAATACACCAGTCCTTTAATTGTTTGACCATGTCTATGTGGCTAATACATTTTCAAAATATATTAAGCCTAATTTATGATACTCTGAATATTGATGAACGAGAAAAAAATTACACCAATTTTCAAAAATCCTAATATTATAATAGTAAACTTTTTGACGCATTAAATGGAAATGAGCATCATTTAAATCAATGATTCATATATTTTTAGAAAACTAAATGTAATTTGATTCTAAAAAAGGGTGGCACCTACTCACGAAATGAACATAAAAATATATGCCAAATTCACAGGCTAGATAGATAATTTTCCTGATTCATTAATGAATCATTAATAAACTTTCCATAAATTAGCAATTTTTTGCACATTACATGTAATAAGTGAGTTCACAGATTCAGTATACCTTAAATAAAAACAATCATGAGTAAAATTGCCAATTTAATGCGGCAAAATCTGTCAATTTGTGAAGCAAACTTACTAATAAGTTCTCGGATTACCGATTAGAAATCTTTACAAGATAAATATAATAACGCTGCAATAAACATGATGTTTAGAAATAGTCATTCTAGAGTTCATCAATTCACCTCACTCAGTGATCTATTGAAGTTTCTGATATTTTTTTCATGTTTGTAAGACTGAAACCAATTTCACTAAATTAATAATATCTCAATACTGACTTTTTTGTGTTGTGATGCATTTCTTGTAAATGAATGCAGCTTCAAAAAAAAACTTTACTACACAAAACTACATGAATCTGTGCTACATATACTCAGTTAATCCATTACAATATTAGATTTATAAAATTGGTTTACTGAGGGAAATATTTAACATAAATAAGAATAATTGTTACCATTTCCGCATGTGAAAATCTCAATAAATATTTAAAACGTAATTACTTTTCTGTCTAAATACACATTTACTCATTTTACACATCATACTGATAATAATCATCATCATCATCATCGTCATCGTCATCGTCATCGTCATCGTCATCGTCATCGTCATCGTCATCGTCATCGTCATCATCATCATCATCATCATCATCATCATCATTAAATACTTATTTAGAATTTTAATACTGTTAAAAAGCTTTTTTTAATTTCCAGCAATTCACACTAATCATAAAATTATTGAGATTTCTTCATTTTAACATAGTACTTATTGTGCATTTAATAGGAATTTTCATTTCAGTTGAAAATGATAAAATAAATGTTTCCTGCATTGACCAATAAATTTAATTAAGGCATATTTTATGATATGCCAAACATTTACAATATACATAGATACTAAGCTAGTCAACTTGGCTAATTCATTTTATTTTGGCTTCTCTATTACAGTCTACTAATAAGCCATTCGTCAAACAATAAAACTCAGGCGTAGATTATAAACAAATAACTTTTGTAAATGCTAATCAAACTGATTGGGTTGATGCAAAAATTATGACCGTTTTTTATCATTCTAGGTAAAAAAAAAAATTCTTCAGAAATGATGAATAGTATCTTCTTTTAAATGATTCCATTGTATAAAGGAGCCTTTCCCTCTACTTTCTATTCAGTTTTGGCCTGGCCAGAGTACAGTGAAGAGCCCTTTTATTTTTTCAAAATGTCGATCGACAAAGTGCATTTACGTCATTGTTTACTTTATGAATTTCGTAAAGACAATACCGCGAGTGTGGCAACCAAAAACATTTGCGAAGTGTATGGAGAAGATGTCATCAAAGTTCGACAAGTACGAAGATGGTTTACAAAATTCCGATCTGGGGATTTTTCACTAATTGATAAACCACGTACCGGGCGGCCATTGAAGTCTGATGACGACAAGTTAAAAGTTATAATTGACACCAATCCACGTCTAACCACCAGGGAGATCGCGTCGATGATGGAAGTCAAGCAAACAACCGTATTAAGACATTTGAAGCGTATGGGGATGGTTTCGCGGTACGACGTTTGGATACCTCATCAATTGTCAGCTGCCAATTTATTGGATCGTGTTTCAACGTGCGTTGCCTTGAGTGCGAGACAAAAACATGAACCTTTTTTGCATCGTTTGGTAACGGGAGATGAGAAATGGGTCGTTTACAACAACGTGACAAGAAAAAGACATTGGGCTATACCTGGACAAGCCCCATTAACAACTTCGAAGGCCGAAATCCATCAAAAAAAAGTTATGCTTTGTGTTTGGTGGGATTGCAAGGGTATTGTGTATTTTGAACTCTTGGAACGCAATCAGACGATTACAGCAGAACGATATTGTCAGCAATTATCCAAATTAAACATCGCCCTTCAAAAGGATAGACCAGAATTGGTAAACAGAAAAGGGGTAGTGTTTCATCATGACAACGCGCACCACATGTGGCTATGATGACCCAACACAAGCTAAATGAGTTGAATTGGGATGTTATCAAGCATCCACCGTATTCTCCAGATCTTGCTCCTTCCGATTTTCATTTATTCCGATCGTTGCAAAATTTTTTAAATAATAAAAAATTTGATACAATAGAACAGGTAAAAACATCCCTTAATACATTTTTCGCATCAAAATCCACGGAATTTTACACTAGTGGTATTAATAAGTTGATAGAAAGATGGGAGAAAGTTATAAGAGCGGATGGAAATTATATAATTGATTAAATAAATAATATAAATAAAAAAAAAATGTTTAATTTTATATGTAAAAAACGGTCATAACTTTTGCATCAACCCAATATATAAATTATCAACACCATCAATTTCATGATGAAAGTAGTAATAGCCTAAACGGTGAGGAAGATCAAATCAATGTTTTTAGCGAGACTAAAGCTTCAATTTCACCCGTTGAAATTTCACATCATAAATAAAATCATTGATATGAATACCTAAACAATTTCAAGCAACTATTGTATAAGTATTGCAATTATCGTGAAATGTCATAATACAACATAAGTAATTATTTTTTTGAATATTTTGAGAAATATTTTTATCTTCTCTTGCAACCATTGTGGCAAAAACAATTTTAAATAATAAGTCTGTTTAACATACTTTATTTTCAGTTCTAACCTGACCCCATAGTTAAGTTTGGTTTGATACGTAATAGTTTAAACTATAGCTAAAAATCTGATACAACAAAAAATATAAAAATTATATAATACAAAATGGGACTATGAGAGATGGTTGCATAGATTAATAGTATAACTGTTACATGCCACACTCTGCAAGCCTAAATTATAAAATATATTCATGATTTTAATCAGCAATAATTTAATAATTAAACTAAATAATTGAGCTAAAATTGCAGAGAAGAATATTAAATTACTGTATTCGTTTATAAAGCTATCAACTTTGTATTGCATTTACTCCATTTTTCTTGAAGTTTCTTGTGCTCTTCGTGTTGTGCTTCCGTTATTTGCCGTACAGGACCACCCTACAAAATAAAATTAAATATTTTGTAAAAGAATCAGATTGATGAAAATGATATTTAATAAGCACGCAAAAAATCTCAAATAACTCCATGAATTATTCATAGAATATAAGTTAAAATCAAAATAATGTTACGAAATTAATTTAGTTTTTTCTCATATTTTTTGAAATGTAAAATGGTTGATTCCCACTTGCTGACAATGTTAGGTCTTGGAAACTGTGAAAAAAATAGCATTAATGCGTACCATTACAATCATTGATAAATAGTCCAAAAGTAATAAAAAAAAAAGTTCAAAGGAGGTAAGAGATGAAACGCCATAGCTGAAACTACGTAGTTGATTCAAATATAGTTAGTTAGAAAGATGCCAAAAAGATAAAGAAGAACGAAAGATTACACTTTATTTGTAGCATATTTGCAACACGAAATGCGTAAATGAAAAATATACCTTGCCCTTCCTAGGGTCTAAATTTGCTCCCAAATTTTGCATCCCCTTAGCAAACTTAGAAAACGGAGACAAAACAAGATCTTTTGTGGCGCTCGCTACCGGACTGGTAATATTCTTCAACTGTCTGAGAGCACTTTCACTTTGACTTTGACTGATATTCAAATTCATGTCATGTTGCGAACTAGACCTCACCACTTGCTGACCGCCCTCTTTAATATTTCCGGGCTCCGCATTCACAAACATGGAACCGTCATTGCCAGACGTGAGATCCCCATCCCGATCAGAACCGGTATTGATATCAACCTCTCCAGAGCTGTGTGAAAGTTTCTGATTCAATTTTAAAGACGACGGCGGCTGTATCTTCTGCTCCCATTTGGTAGATGATGCACCATCAAAATTGATAGTGATTTCAGGCGTAGCACTTCGGTTGTGGATAGCATCAAAGTATTCGTTTCCCATTGTTTTAGCAATGCCGCAGGCATCACTGTCCATATCAAACGGGTTCAATTTCAAAGCTGGTGTTTGAATATTATAAGTAATACTGTTACAAGATATCACATCTGAATTCGACCGACTTTTCTCAAGGGCTAGTATCCCTTGCTGGATATTCGAATTGTCCACATTTAAATCGTCACATTTGCGTGATAGATATTCATTTTGATAGTTTTCAGGATCATTATTTGAAGAAGTGTTTGCATCAATCTTTGAAGAATATAAAGGATTTTCCATTAAATAAGCCTCAGAGTTCACATCAGACTGCTGAATATTACTGGCATCCATAGTGGTTGTGTGTTTATTTCCTTCAGTGGTCGACTTTAGCATTGGATTATCGCCTACATATCGAACGCAATTCTCAAGGTTATCGAGTGTAGGTTCAAAAATATTTGTTTTCCCTTCATCTTCATCTGATGAGTTATCAGAGCTGGTGCAATCTGAATGACCCCCGCTTTTATGATGTCGCTTAGAAGACATTTTTAATGAAGACTTTCCCATTGTAAAAGTAGTTTTACCAGTTGTATCAGATTTAGAAGTTTTTGAAGATTCATTTCGATTCCTGGGATTTAACGTATGTCCCAACTTATTTAGTTTAGAAAATTGCTCTGACATATTAGTCAAAGCTTTGGAACCTGTAAAGCACAAGATAATCAAGATAGGGACTCTCTTAAAAGTAATATTATAAGATGATTATAAAGGATTTTAAAAGAAGATTCAGTAAGGAGTAAAAGGTTAACATATGACCTGCTGTTTTGATGGCTAGTTGAGTTTCACTTAGATTTCTAGTGATTCCAGGCAATCCAGATAGTTCCAAATAAAGTGCACTGCGCCCACCACCCCCTCCTGTAGTTGGTCTTATCTACAATAATATTATTTTAGATAACAATAACACAAATTAAAAAAGAAGAATTAAGGAATTTCATTTCAAATAGCAAAATAAATGTCTCACTTTACTGACAGAATTTAATTCATAAAAGTGATTCATCACAATTAACCTTTAAACGCCCAGCGGTCCCGTACGGGACCGGTGATTATGGTACATTTCGCTATCGAGTTACACTGATTTATGAAAATAGTATTCAAAATATGAATATTAGCTTATATAAATAATGTCTTTGAGATACCTTTCAATAATTTTATTTTCGGTTCCAAAAAATATTTTTATCGTGATGAATATAAACATCTGTGTTACAATATTGGCTCTTGGTATATGCGTTGCTATATTAGGCGAACCATAATAAATCATCTTAATCTACACTATTCAATACATTTTGATGGGGAAACAGATTTTATTCATACAATACATAGAATATTTTTTCTTTCAGGCAGTGGCTCCCAATCTGAGTGCGCGAACCCCTCAGAGAAGTTTTTATTCTTTAACTTTAACGCGTAATTATATAAAATGTGAAAAATTACGTATAAAGCTTTTGTAAATTATAAACAATCTTTTATTTTGATAATGTTTCTTATTATACCCAAATATAATGAATAGATTTAGATATATAATTATTTTTAGAACAACTGCGGGCCGCACGAATATTTCACGAAAAAAATGCTTGGGCGGTTAAAGGTTAAATATGCAATTTACATATTCACAATAATTTTTACTATTATACATAAGTTTCCAACACACCTTAGATTTTCTTCTATCCAGTTTTCCTCCCTGCTTGAAAGGAACCCGAGATAATCCTCCAACTTCCATAGCTACTAAGAAACATTCACAAATTGACCGGAGTGATTCTGTAAAAAATATAAATATTAAATACATATGCAAAATCTGTAAAGCAGGATGACAAAAAAATAGAACTTAAAAATCATTTGTAGAGGCACCACACGGCACCTTCACGATTCACTGTCACCCACCGATTGCCATACTTCCTCCCATGACAGACTCGCATCTTTCAGTTCCGCCCAATTAATCCTATGGATATTATCCAATGTTCAAAACTGGAAACTCACTCTCAAGAGGCAGAAATGGATGAGGTTCAACCTTCCCAATAATCTGTCCAGTGATCTTATAATCAGGGTTCTATCAGTCATGAGACATTTGGCTACATATTATATTTGTTTTGATGTGTGTATTAATTAACTTTTAATCAATCAACAGCCTTCTGGACATTCAAATAATTATATTCATTGAATATTGCACTGTACAAATTTTAGCCCTTTGAAGTCTATTTTTACACTAGAAAATTAATAAGACAAAGATAAATACCAACCGTGTATTTCTTCATTTGTCTTGATGTATACGGCCATATTATTGAAGAATCTCAAATTTGTAGATCTGAAGGTATGAAAGTATCCATCTTGTCCTTCGACACGGTAATGAAATCGAACACAAGGAGCCCCATCGGCAGCACGTTTTCCACCTCCGAGAGATTTCAGATTTGTGAGGGAAATCTGTTGGAAGTTTTTTGTTTACATATAAAAAGAAAAATACTTTTTCCACATACATTCTCACTACTGATTATACCTTCATCGAGTATGTATGGCAATTGTTAAAAGTATATCATGTTATAGAATTACTAATAAAACAAAAAAAAAATGGTTTATAAAGAAAACACAACCAACTGAATACATATACAGTGAAAATCAAAGGATTGAATTACTTTTGAATGAATTTATAAAAAAGGTACTCATAATTAAAAAACACTAACGTGTACTAACTAAAAAATAGTGACGTAATCAAATGATCACCTGAGATGAGGATTCAAGTATACCAAACTCGATAGCAGTGAGATCTCGAAGTGATTGCAGTTGAAATTTGGTAACACGGTCAGACTGATCATCATAATCTGCTACAAGATAACTGTCACTTGTCAGAATTACAATACTATCCATTTCTGTCTCATAGGGATCTCCCGTTCTATCAAAATAAAAGTAAGGAAAAAGATTGAAAATTTTATACATGTGGAAAAAAGATAACAGTTAATATTGATAAATTAGTAATTACCCTGAATCTCCATCAATCAATCCCCAAGCACCTTGGGCCGTACTGGAATCGCTCAGCAACAGTTTCTTGCAATCGTCGATGAGCTGTCGCACATGATCCGCTGTTGCGTGTCGTTCCTCTTCCTCCGCTTCAGCCTCTTGTTGATTCTGCAGAGTGAGATCAGAAGTACGAGCCGATCCAAGCATAAGGTCTATCGTCGCTTGACGGAATGCATCCTTGAAGCGAGACAAGTAATAACTGTAAAACAAAAAGCAAATTTTAAAAAAGTTATCGAGTCAGTATCTCAATGCTTAACTAAAATACTTACACATTATTATGAAAAAACATATTAAGGATTCAAATTAATTTGATTTTTTTTACTCAATTAAAGGAAAATAAAATGGTATATTTATTAAAAAATTCTTGAAATATAGGTGATTTATATCCTTCAAGACTGAAAAATTGTGAAACAAAATGAGTATTAAACATGATTTATTTTACATAATAAAAACACATCTTACATTAGCAGTCAACAATCAGTTGATAATGCTCGCGATGATTCAAACCGATATTGATCTTAAAATATATTGCAGAAATAAGTTCTGTTTTTTAAAATATCATGCCTTTACATGAAGAAGTGACAGTTAACACCTTTAAAATAAAAATGATTTAAGAAAAAAAGTGAATAACAGAAAGTGTTTAAATATCAAATCACAGATACATAAAAAAAAAAAAAACAGCCATAATAGATAGTGAGTAATCATTTTTTTTTAACAATTTTATTCAAAAAAACTAGAGTTATTTCAATAAATATATGCATTTGCTGCAATGCAACTTAATTGCAGCTGCTTCACAATGGTCATTGAAATTGATAGTGGTATATAATTTTTTTTATATTTTTTAGACCATTTCAACAATTTAATATATATTGTAATAATTTGTAATCACCTAGACAAGAGGCGCTTAACATTTAATTTGTAAAATATGTTACTTCTTTTCATGTAATGTATCATGATTACCTGTTAATTATTTTCTTGGTTCATAAACCTTTGGTTTTGTTTACCTATTAATTTCTATCTCAAATTTTGATATAAATATTTATTTGTAATTTTTATTGTATCAATTGATAATGCTTGCAATGATTGAAACCAGTATTGATCGTAAATATATTAAATTGGGGAAATAGTAATAAAAAATGTGATTTTATTATTTGAAATATAATTCCTTTCCACTAAGAAGTGGTAGTCAACACATTACGTTTTTATAAATAATATTTATTCAATGATTGGCTTTCAATAATTTATTTAAATTATTATCAGTCTTGGAACAAAACACACGTGATCAAAAGAGGGGTATTTGCTAACAATTTATCTTATTTGTCACAAAAGTTAATAAGCAGTAAAAAATATGAGCCTCAATTATTATTGTTATTATATACAAAAGAATAGAAAAACAACACAGCTGTAAAAAATGCACATTAAGGGAAAAACAAGAAATTAAAGCTATCAATTCATTAATCACTGAATGCTTTAAGATTTTAATCCAACTCAAACACAAATGCATCCTTTTCTACTTTCTATTAATGCTTGTTTTCCAACAAACAATCCTCCCAACTGGCAAAGTTGTTGCCCCCACTCTTTGTTTTTTGAATTATACAATATTGACCACAGAAAAGTGAACACCTGCGAAATTAATGAATTATGTGTATTACATATTTTATATACATATATGATGCTTTTATAATGGACAAATTCACCACATGCCGTACACTTGCCATGAAACTTACCTCTTAGTACACATTCCGGGGTACTGCTTAGAATCGTTACTGACTAAAACTGCGTAATTGTGTGTTTATAGGGACAAGGTGATCTCTTTGTAAAAACTTGTGGTAATGGAACACCCACCCTACTCCCTTTTCTATCAACTTTAGAAGTGGCTAGGATACTCCACATACTTAATAAGTCTCTAATAGGTTTCCACGATCATGAAAAAGCTTCCAATACTATCAATAGAAAGTAATTGGAATATTAAAAGATATTGATATGATCTGAAAAATAGGTTTCCAAAGTGGACGCATCTGCTCTCCTGGGGATGATGAAGGAAAGCAAAGAGGCAATACTGACCACGCGGAAAGTATGTGGCTGTTGGAAGCAAAAAAAGGACAATGAAATGATATTTCCTTTACTTCAAAATATTCCAGTATATTTTTGTAAAGAAATAAAAATTGAATCAAAAAATAAAAGTAGACTTATATCGAATGAAGATTCTTAATGGAATTTCAATATCAAAGTTAAGTCAAAAAACTTATTTTACACCATTTATTGGTGTGGTCTAGGTCCTTATACTTTGGTATAACATTTATTCAACTTGTTTAATTCATTTTTTTGCTAAAAGGTGATGTATAATAGACACATCATAGCCATTATTAATAGTGATTTGTTTTATTATATTAAGTTCAAATTTGAAACATTCTACACTAAGCGGAATATTGACTAATCTATCGATTTCTGAGTTAAATACAGCTAATTTATAAGAATACAAGTGTAATGAACTATGATGGATAACAGCATCCAAAAATGAAACGAAATATTTAAAAATCATAAGCAGAATTTTCTATGTTGATATTAAAGTCTAGAAAACTTATATTCTTTCCCCTACTTCTAAGCTAAGTTTTATTTTGATGTCTAAAGAATTTAGAAAATTATGAAAGACTATGAGTTGTCTATCTGTCCCATTAAAAAGACAAAGATATATTGTTGCATCCATGTGATAAAATGGCTAAATATGCCGAAATGAGAAACCCGGGTCATTAGTGAAAAAACAATTGTACAGTTTCAACACTTAAAAGCAGACAATTATACATTTGAAAAATGGCAAAATTCCATAGACCTCAAAAAATATTACCTAGATGTCAGATTTGCATAAAAGTTAATGAAACTAAAAAAACACCTTCAAGATACTTACTTTCATGCATTTACAATGATAATAAATTACACACCATTTTTAGGATTCCTTTAGATATTTTGGGAAAATCGCATAATATCAGAGAAGATACCAGCTGTCATCAAGGTCCCACATACTGTATTACGCATGCAAGTACCTTATATTATTAAGAAAATTCCCTTGAACAATAACACAGCACAATGGTGAACTGATGAAAAAGCCAGGGGTCTAATCTCATTGTAAAATTTCTTTAAAAACAACTCAATTTTCTTTAGAACTCAATGAGATTACTTAGTATAATTTGATGATTATAGATATCTACCATATGAATCCCCATCCAAACAATTGTTTACTGTGAATAAGATATGTATATTTCGATAATCTTTGCTAAATTTTGTATATATCACTGAAGAGATGACTGCTAAAAGAATTTATCGATAAAAAAGACAAAATCTTTTGTCCAATGCTGCTGGTTTCAGTCTCAAGACAAGAGATGTCAGGAAGAATAGCTGTATTAGTCAAACAAGATTCTTAAACATTACCTGTAAACCAGTTAGTAATAAATTAAACAATTTGAACATGATTAATATGTAAAAACACATTCCAGCATTATTTAAGAGGTGTATAACAGACCCCACCAACTGTAACATCCTATTAACGCCACTGACCTTGAAAAGCCATAGGCGACATTCATCAACAGCAATTCGTCCCTCAAAGCCTGCACATAATATGGTGGAATTTCATTTTGAGTCTGAGGTGGTATTTCAATGATGGCAGGGACGATGGCATCGCAAGCGATATTACCAACGGTTCTTAAGTCATTCAACATATCTAGCTCTTGATCCAACACTGTATCGTTGAGCGGAACTCCGAGCAGTAAGTCAAGGCAACATTGTCGGAAGGTGTCGGCAAAATGCTGGATATAATATCTGCGTGAGACACCAAAAGACAAACACGTACACATGCAGAACTGTGCTTGGCAAATCAACATGTGCTGGATTGTTTTCGTAGTACCATAGCCTACTCTAATGTGTAATAATTATATTCTAATTAAATAAACCACAAATATTTAGTTAGCAGTCTTCCTTTTGTCTATTGAAACAAAACTAACAAAGCCAATTAAATGACTAATGCAGAAAATATATTTTATAAATCATCGATAATACATAATATTTTTTGTAAGGTAAATAAAAATCTAAAAACAATCGATTGGTCACAGTGGATTTGGGAAGATCAAAACTTTTGACCTCAAACTGAAAAAGGTATGTAATATTCGATAAAAATAATTAAGATATACAATAGATTTTTAATTTTCTATAGATATAACATATGATTATTAAAATACTTTTAAAAATAATATATAATACAATAGATAAAAATATTGACATATGGGTTTAGTATGAATTTTGAAATAAAGCATATCTCACCGATTTGCCGAGTTCATGCCATCTTTCATAATACCAGTGAATTTTCTTTCCCCAGTTCTAGTATAATCACCCTAAAAAAAGAATGCGTTACAATTTTATAAAAAGTTCTTTCAAGTATTATATTCACTAAGTCTTAAAAACTTTGAATCCAAAACGGTTATACCTTGAGTGCGTTGGTTCCAGCATACTGCCTACTGATAATGTCTCCATTGTCTGCCCATAACTCGTGAAGAGCAGCTCTCAGTGCAGCAGGCAATGGCCAATCGGGTCCTGAGAGTCCTAACCTTGTCACTTGTAGTTTCAGCACTGCTTTCGCAAGAGCAGTCTAAAAAAATCATCCAAACAATTTTATTTCTATAATTCAAAGTTCACAAAGTTGACTCAAAATGCTAAACACGAGTTTCGATTGACAAAAAATGTAGAAGTATAGTTTGAATGATATAAATTTTATTTCCATAGACAGATTTATAAGATTTCTATTGCGATTATGTTTGGTATAAAAAAATCTTGCACATTTCTTAAAATATATACATACATGTACAACACGAAAATAGTCTTTTTAAATTAAAAAATATTTTTAAATTCTCATTCATTGCGTTGATATTAGTTATCTCAAAACAAAAACATAGATTGATACAATGATTTAAGAACACTTTTTGAAATTCAGATCTCAATTATTATACCTGGACAACATTGGTCCGATCGAGACAATCGATGCAGTTAACCCTGAAGACTCCATTTTGACGGCAGATGTAACCTTGCGGATCTCGCCAGCAGTATCCCATATCCGCTATGATATCAGCGAGAGCATTCACCAGAAGACTTACATTTTCAAAATGCATTCCTCGGCTAAAAAAATAGTATGACTGTTTTAAATAATAAAAACACATTTTTTAGTAGTATTTCCACATTGTTTTATGGTCAGGACCGGTTTCTTCATTATCAACGGATTATCAGTTGATAATTGCTAGAGACGAGCAAAACCGGTTCTGATCATAAAATGTATTGTGGAAATAGTATTAAAAAATTAATTTTTATTATTTAAAATACCATGCCTTTCCATCAAGAAATGACAGTTAATGTGTCGAAGTGAGTAATATGACTGTTTTCAGGTATAGACTGAATGGGCATTAATGTTACTCCACTATAACAAGAAAATTTGAAAAATAGCAATATATCAATGTTACAAAATTTATCAAGTATCATTTTGATCAGCATAGATCTAATACCATGGTTAGGATGAATTAAGTCAAGCCTAAGTAAGATAGTTTTGAAAGGGTAAAAATTATAAATCACAATACACACGAGGTCCCATACAGGACCATTGATTATGGCACATCCTGCAGTCGAGTAACACCGATTTATAACAATATTACTAAACATAAAGATGGTAAACATACATGCATAATGACATTAAGATATCAAATCATATTTTTTAAGTTTTTAACAAGTATTTTTCGAAAATTTCGAAAAATGGCAACGCGGACAGATTTAATTTGTATTAAAAACAGCAGCGTCCATTGGGTAAATATTAATTTAAAACAACTCTTTTATTTGACAATGCTTTTTACTTTAGCAAATTGTCTAGTTTTGGAGATATAGTGATTTTCAATACTAATCAATTCGAGAATATAAATATTCGATGGGTTGAATCTAGAAACTAATAGCTTTTTCTAATTTACTCTTATAACTTAGGCCCTAGTTTCTCAACCAGTGGACTGCGGAGATTATTGGGTGGTTGGGGATGTAATATTATTTCGATAAACAATCAAATTTTACAGTGTATTTTGTGGATTTTTAAATTATATTTTTTTGTTACTGTCCGTATTAATAAACTTAAATATTGTTATGACAGCATACGGTGTTGCACAAATTGTTTTGAATAAAAAATCAATTATATAAATATTTATTATTTTATTTCAATGTTTATGATCCCGCAAACATTTTTGGATTTTTCGGTGGTCCGCAGATATAAAAAGGTCGAGAAACTACGCAATAGACAATCTTATTTAGTATTATTACAATTGTTATTGCAGTAAAATCAAGCAAAATGAAATTTCCATTCTATACAACAAACCACATTATTTTATTCCATATATTTAATAGATATGTTTTGATTATTACATATTGTTAGATGTTAAAATAAAATCTCGACTGGTTTCATTCAACGCGAACATTTTCAAATAATGTAATAATAATGAATGCATTATATACATAATACCCTTACTACAGTATCTTGAATGTTCAAATCATATAGAAGATGAACTCTATCCCAAAATAGTGAAGTGCATTAATATACATACCAATACTCGTGGAAGTCAAACGTGGCATATACAATATCAGGGGAGTTATACATGTAAACATGATTACTATAAGCATCCCAGATAACTTTTTCTCGTCCAGCTTGCTCCACCAAATTAACAATGCAGACCGGTCCATAAATTTCTTTTTCTTTTTCAAAATGTTTGTCAAATGCTATTTGAGTTTCTTGTTCACCTAACAACAAAATGTAAGCATAATAGTACTTATCTTAACATATTTGAATGCATAAATCAATTCATTTACAATAATTATATATCCATAAAACAATTCTTGGCTACGTGGGTCACCTTTGTCAAGCCTTGGCGGCGGCCTATATTTGTGTCCTGGCTGACTCCAATAAAGCGGCGCCGAACCTCTCACTTGAAGGAATGAAACTCTGTGTGAACGGTGGACAAGTGATTGTTCTGTTTCTACATAATTAGCAACATATCCATTATCATCCACTCCACGACGCTTATATCTGAAACATAAGAAACGTTTTCTTTTGGAATACTTCATCTTATTAATATATATTGAGACAATATCATAAAAATTAATTTTATTACAGCTCATCACAATATACGCAGTAAAAACATTTAATAATAACTAACCTAGTACCGGCCATGTGGCGTGATCGTCTCGAGACCAAACTGAGAGTGAATACTTCTCTCAGTTCATCAGTTTTTCCTCTCAAAGATTCAGTGTTAAAGTGACGAGAACATTCTCCAGCATCCACTTCACAGCGGCGAACCTTAACATGCCCTTGAATAATGGGAACAACCCAGGGATCACAAAGAGGACTCTAGAGAGAACAGAGCAAAACATTATTAAGGATGATTTATTTTGTTTATCTTATATCCAACAAGTGTGATTTTCACATTTAGATAACACTATATAAATAAATTTGTAGCATAGAAATGTAAGTGAGGCCTTTCAATCTTCCTCTAAATGTATAGGTTGTATACAATTGTGTTCATAAATGGGCTGATACTTTTTCAATATTCAACTGCACATTACTAACCCCGATTTCTAGAATATCCTTTAGCATATGTTTATTCCAGAAGAAACGGTCATCAGCAGATCCCCACTTTCCAGGGGAGCCCCAGCCTTCCCCTGATTTCTCGAGACGTTGTAATGAACTAGTTATATCAGCTGTCCGACAAAAATAGAAACTTTCCGTATCATCAAAGATTTTGTGGAGCTCATCAGTAATTCGACGTTCCAATCGATCTCGCTCTTTTGAATCACGGCTTTTGTTGACTGTTTGCTTCACCTTATAAAAAATTGTATGTGATAAATAAGCATCAAAAGGAAACAGTTCTAAAAGAAGCTATTCCTAAATTTGTACTAAGAATTTGTAAGAATCTTGGTATAGACTTTTTTTCTTTCTTGAATGTCAATCGAATATAAATTTAAATATTATCTTTTTTATCAGAATAAATGTTATATATACCAGTATTTGGAAAAATTATAGAAAAAATGTTGTTTTTTTTAATGTATATTGTGTTCTAAATGCAATGGGATGCTGTATTACAATATTTTATAATTATTAGAAATTATCTGGAATTTTTCATTTCAATAAAATAATTCTGATTTAATTTTAGGATTTTTAACTTCTTTGATCAAATACAGCCTTCTTTAGGTTATACAACTTATTGATTGAATTGCCATTTATTAGTTAGAAAGAACTCCATTATAATAAGAAAATAATTATAAATTGAAATTGGTTCCACAAGAGTTCTCTAATATGCATCACAAGCAATAAGTCTAAATAGTTTGACACTCAATTGTTACAAATTTCAACAACAAAATAAAGGAGTTTCAAGTGAAAAAAAGATGTCCACTGATAACATCAGTAAGCAATAATTTAGCAAATGGTATATATACCTGGGATGTAGCAATTGCAGCCGCCTGTTGAGTTGTATTTTTTATGGTATTACCAGCGCTTTTAACTGCTCCCCATGTTTTATTGACAAACATAGAATTTTCAAATAATCCTTTAGCCCCATCTTTTTTACCGGCCTTAGCCATTTCTATGGTACTGGATGTCTTAGATGATGAAGCACTAGAATGCTTTTTACATTGTGAAAGATTAAGTTCCATTTCTTCAGTCCCCAATGTTAGCAAGCATATTGACTTAATTTTATAAATAATATGATCATCGTATAGATTTCCAACAGGGGAACAATCTTTCACAATCATCAATCGCGGATCATATACAGTTTCGTGTTCAATTTTACCAACAATTGCATGGGTCATTCCAAGACATTCTATGTCTTGAATGCCAGATAAGTCCCATGCTAGAACAAAAAATAAATAAAATCATTAATCTTCTTGAAATTGACAATCTAACTATTTTCAAAAAATAGTAAAAAGTAAAAAAAGAATTGAATTTGAACTTTTTTGAATCATTAAAATCTGAACATATCCTTTCAGTATTACCAGGGCTTAAAATGAAAATTGTCAATAACCAGAATACTGGATATTTCACCACTTGACCGATGTAAGCACAACGGTGTGCAGTCCTAGTACGTTGCTGCATAAGCTGTAAGCCCACCGCTGGGCGAGGTATTTTTTCAGATAAATTTACAATTTTTATTATTTTTAAATCTGAATGCTTTGCAAAATATTATATCATACTTCCAGTTTGATAGATTCTATACAACAAATTCAAAGAAAATCACACATATTTGCGTATAGAGTTCTCAAAATCCAATATAATAAATAAGTCATTTATCTTATAGAAAATCGCCTTTGTGTAATTTTTGAAGCAAATTGAAAAATTTGGACAATCTCATTTTGTTAGGGCTGCCAATTTTATTTGCGTATTAAAATAGATTGAAATATTGGTTGCAGTGATTAATTTGCTGTTTCATCAGGCTAATTATGGTCCGAATGTTATATGTATTGATGCAGTCTAGACTTTATTTTATATGCAAAATATATGTATACTTTTCAAGAGCTCTTTATATCCAGAATATGTTATTTAAAATATTTCTTCTGAGTCTATATTTGAACTTGTTTTGGTCAGCGTCGTTATTGAAATTAACCTTATACATTTGATTGGTATTATTATCTCTAGTAATGTAAGTCCCATGTTTGTAACACATTGGTATTCATATTTCTTCATTATGCTCCACACCTTGTAAGTAAACATATATTGATTTACAAAGAGTATGGATTTTAGAATGCAAACAATCTTTCAGTATATTTCAATATCGAACAATTCAAATTTGATCAAACACCCTCAGTCAACATCGTCAATTGTGTCAATAGTTTATCTAGAAATAGATAAAACTTGAAGGATAAATTGATTACATTAACTGATATATTCAAAATATTACGAGATTAGCATCAATGGTTACTCTGTGAGCCAGAAAGTTTTAAATATCTAGGAGAAGGGGTAAAGATAGTGAATACTGATATTTTACAAAAGGTAACAAAAAATTTCGAAGTATGCACGTAAGTATGTTTCCAAGGATGTATAGGTGAACTACTATTTTCTTAAATTTGATTTATCATTTCCATTATAATCATCATATGATTTATTAGTACAATTTAAATGCTACAAGTAAGAAAATATATGATCAACACCTGGTAGCATAGGCAGTAGCAAAATATGCTGAGATTTTATTTGTAACTAGGTGTTTTTTTTTAATTTGCCGTAATTAAATTTGACATCTTTTACAACAAAAAATATTCTAATCAGAAACGGTGGTGGGTGAAAATTGATAATAAGTAATTGATAAACTTATGGTGTTATGATCATCTTCTAGAAAAAAAATATATATTAAGTTGCTGCCAAGCAGGGCATATGACAGTTTATCGATATAAACAAGACAATAATAATTGAATGATATTTGCGAGGCTATATTTTCAAAAACTTAACTGTGCCATCACATAGAAAATTCAAATAATATTTCATAGAGGGAGAAATCGATGTTTTAAGTGGATTTACAACCATGGCATAAAAATATATTGAAAGTGCCTCATTAGGAAATAAACACTAAACTTGTCATGTTTTTGACACAATAGTAATTTGCAAGCAATTAGAGATACCTGATTTTGATATAAATTCGCCGTTATTTCTACTCCACCACAAGCTCACATCGTCTTGAACGAATATATAAAAGTCTTCCGATCTAAAAACTTCCATCTCTAATTATTTTATTTACGTTTCACCATTAACTACTGTCAGACTATTTCATCTTTCATTACCACCCCAAATCTTATCCATCACATATGAATAAGGGGGCATTGTCTATGATATGCTATGATCTAAAATAGACAACGATCTGAAGCATAGACTAGTTGAACTGAAATCAAGATTGATGGTGCTAGTGGTTCCATGTAGTAGCGTTAGTACTTTTAACAAATAACGAGCTTTGATCTGAATTTTTGATGATTCTTCATAGAAAACAATTTTATCTTAGAGAAGGTGCTACAATAATATATTAGCCGTAAAATTAATTTGTTTTGATTATCTAAAAAATATTTTTTGAGATGCTTTATTTTAACCTGATAAATTTTTCAAAAAGTTAATGAGTATTTTATTATATATATGTATATTTTTGCCCTTTAATTCAAAACGCACAGCAACCGTGGTGCAGTAATCAATATTGTTGGCTTCCATTATGGATCATATAGATTCCAGCAACCGAACAAAATTGTAATATTTATTATATTGCAGAAATAGCTAAAGTGTCGACCGCGGTTGATCGGTTGACCATATACGCATTTAGTGATTACAGCAGATATTAGCATATAGTGTATACATATCTGATTCTTCCAAACAAGAATTTTTATTCTTTTGGTTACATAAGATAGAAAACAATTATTACAGTAGTATTGTATAAATTTTGTTTACCTTACATATCAATTACTTCATTATAGTTTTATCCATTCTCCATGCAATATTTTGAAACGTCAGCGCGCCCTTTAAAACTACATAAAGAGTTAATTTTTACAAGTCGTTTAGCTGATAATAAATATTGCTTGTTGTAATCGAAATAAATAAAATGGATCTTTTTTTATATACATATTATTCTATGTTTATTAATAAATTACTTAATATAGAATTAATATTGTTATTCAAATATTTATTTTCAAATTTATGAAACATATTTTTTACATAAAATAACTTTTCTTCAGGTTAGTAGACCGCCGCCAGAAATTTCAAAAGCAGGTTCGTTGAAGTGGTGATGTTTTGGCTAACCATATTTTTTTTGAGAAACTAATTATAAATTTATATACGAGGAACATTATTTGTGATCATAGATTTTCTATTTTCCTTAATTGGGTTTGTATAGTATTAATGAAGGATTTCTCGCTTAACAATAATCTTATCAAGTATTTATTTCGCAAGATGCATTATTTTGAAGAAATTCACGAATATTTGACTTGCTTGATTTGAAAATTACTATTTTGATGGTTTATATCTTTTATTATTGTCAAGAGGTCATACTGTTTCTAATCTGCGGGACGCTACACGCTTTTGGCTTGTAAAGGTTGGTAACACTTCCGATAGCCCGTATTTGATGCTAAAAAATCGTTGATATTGCAGTTTTATTCTAATTTTTTGACGGCTTTCGTCATAGCTATCAAAAATGGATTGGGAAATGATATGCCGGGTTTGTCTACAAGGCGGTGACATGGTTTCTTTATTCGATTGCGACGAGAACAATGAACTGCTTCGGGACAAGTACCAGTATTGCAGTTCTATCGAGGCGAGTGAAAATAAAATATTCTTGTGAAATACCTTTTCTACATGGCTACCCCACGCCCCGTGTTTTTTTGACAATGTTGCTACATTAATATTGCCGTTGTGATAAATTCTACTGTCAAATAATTGGAGGCAAAATTACTATTCTCTCGAAAACAATGAATAATTTCTTATTAATGTTGTCAATTCGACGTATAAGATGTAAACTGAAGGTCGATTGTTCTAGGTGTTGGAAACAGAACCATTGCCCTCTAATATATGTCTGACATGCGTTGACAGACTGATGTCAGCATATCAATTCAGACAGCAATGCATTTCCTCGAACGATACACTGAAAGAATGTCTGCTAGAATTCCAGGGTACGAGCACGCAGATGCCCGTTACCGTAAAAAATGGTATTTATGTAATTAATTTTCTTTTTGAAGTATACTTTCTCATTAGTGACATTTAACTGTTCGATCTGAGAAATGACGAACCATTTGGTTGTTATTGAATTTTTATCGAATGCAGAACACATTGGAGTAAAAGCCTTATTTACAATACTTCATAATCTTCATTTTTCTTCCCTCACCAAAAATTTTCAAGTAACCCCTGGTACATATGTAAATCTCAAAACTAGGAATTATCAGTATTCAAAATTTTTGTTTATTTCATTTGGATATGACTAATATAATAATACCCAATGTGGATAAAATGTAATTAGTATCTAGTGATAACATGTAACATGATTGTTTTGATGAAAACGTCTTGATACGGTGAACTGACTATCATTTAAACTGAAGGGTCTTTCAGTAGGGATGTTCAAAATTTATGAAAATGTTAATAAAAAAGTTGTGTGTGAGATATGAATTCATTTTTTTTCATTTGAAAGTATATTTTATGTCTTTAACTGTGGAATATAACATTGTTCAAATGTTCACATGGCTTTGCTTGGTGGTACTTATTCACAAGGTCCAATTTTCAATGAATATTGTATAAATCTGCCTGAATTCGTTGGATGACGCTTGTTGTTTTAACTTTGAGGATATCATTTTTTATGGCTTATTCGCAAAGATATTCGATTTAAGATAAACCCAAAGGAAGTCTAAATCGCACGATCTCGGTGGCCAATTCCATTCCCTGAAATTGCTCATGCAGAATATCCATCCAAATTTAATGATTTGCTCACATTCAACCCTGTAACTTTCTATAGTGATTTGCTGTACTCTGCTAAACAATTAGCAACAAATTCGACGAATGGCTGCTAAAACTAAAAAATTTCAACTGCCCCTATTAAAAGACTCTTTACTTAAATATGTGGTTTCTGAAATTTTTTTCCATTTTTATTTAATCTATAACTCGCGTGCAGATAGTGGTTAAAAAATAAATATTTAAGTTCTTCTGTCATTATCCATTTTGATTTTTTCTTTATCAGCTGAAGCAATCACAAAAAGACCAATATCACTATTAATGTACTCGTATTTTATAATATCGACTGAAGCTGCTTGATGGAATTTCAATATCAAATTTGAACTGTTACAACTTTGTACGATTCCACATGTTTTGTCACTAATGACCTGGGTTCGCCTTTCGGCATCTTCAGGCATTCTATCACACGGATACAACAGAACTGACAGCAAAATTATTTGTACTTTTTCAGTGGCAGATTATACTACAGATCCGTACTATGTCCCAGGTCAGTTCTGTTGCATCCATGTGATAGAATGCCTGAAGATGCTGAAAGGTGAAACCCGGGTTGTTATGACAAAATATGTGAAATCGTACAAAGTTGTAACAATTCAAATTTGTACTCGTATTTGTTTTCTATTTAGGCATATATGAAAGTTGTTTTCTGTTTTTGTGATTGTATTACTAATACTTCAGGCATGGAGACTGTTACAATAAAGCAAGAGAATGGAATTTACTTACAATATGATATTCCGGTTGAAGAAGATGTATCTGAATGGCCAATGAATCGTTCATTGCATGGTTCAGGTAAAAGGAGGCGAGGGCGACCTAGAAAATATCCAAATGCTTTTGGTCACATAGGTAAGTTATATTAAATATTTATATTTTATCTCTGTTAAACTCGGATTATAAAATTCATTAATTCCTGCTGATATTTTCTAGAGACCTCCCCATATGTGAGAAAAGATTCAAATAATCGATCGGGATTTCCTGGTGGTGTGGAGTCTATTACCAAGTTTAAAGATGAACCTTTGGAGTCAGGAAATGATCCAGATGGTGATTTAAATACTAACCGACCTGACAGCCCAATGGATGATGGAGAATGTGAGATACTAATTTTCTTGGTCATTTTAATTGGAATACATTCATCCCTCGACTTTTTCTGTTGTTAGCTTTCATAAAATATTGATGATATTGAAATCATACAAGTTAAGGTATATTACTCATTCCTTAAATGGGATATAGGTTTCTTTAAGCAAATATTCAATTAAGTTGAGCCTTAAACTCTAAGAAATCTTCTAAGATTCAAATGAATTCTTTAGTATATTTGCATCTTGTGCGTGATATAAATCCTATATATAAATACCTTAAAACGGTAAAATGGTGTTCCAGTAGTTATTTTATATGCATTTATTTTTGTTTTCAGAATTTTCAATGTCTTACATTTGTATTTTGCCGGCATTTTGTTTTTACTATATGATCAAGTTAACATCTGCTGCATTCTAAAAAGAAATAAGAAGTCATAAACAAAATTATTTGTATTTTTTCAGTGGCAGATTATACTACAGATCCAGACTATGTCCCAGGAGAAGGCAAAGAAGAAAATGAAGAATCTGATGGAATGATGGAACTCACTATCAATCCAACTGATGGAACATTAATGCATATCTTTAAGAAAGGATCTAAGGTAATGATGATACTTTTAAGGTGTTAACTCTCACTTCTCGATGGAAAGGCATGATATTTTAAATAATTCTGATCATCATCAGTTGATAATGCTCGCGATGAGCGAAACCGGTCCTGATCAAAAAATATATTGTGGAAATAAGTACTAAAAAATGTGTTTTTATTATTAAAAAAAAAAAAAAAATGTAATGATATTCAACAGCATAATTTTTTTTTTGTTAAAAAATTGTTTATGCCACCAATTATATAATAGATTACCCAATTGAATTTTTGAACCAATGATAGCACTATCTTTTGTCCAGTATATCGCCGTAAATGTCACAAATAGATTCCGCTGCATCTGTTGCAGTTATTACAGTTGCAGAACAAAAACAGAATACAGTTTCTTAAATATGTTTCCGAAGGACACCCCCTTTGTCACTATATGTGATGGAGTTAAAGAGATTTTTTTGGTTAAAAGAAAGGCAAAAGATTACAAAGAAGAAAAAAATTACAACACATCTTTACTGGCCAACGGACCCAAAAATGCTGAGTCAAAGTGCTTGTTGCTAAAACGACATTAATTCTGAAATTATTTAATACTTGTGATATCCAAATTAATTATTTTCTGTCTTGTCTTTTTCTCAAACTACTCTAAATTGATTGAAATTCTTTAACAAAAGATGTCAGCTCTGTGACTTGACTATAATATTGTTATCTAAAGACTATTGCCGGCAGAATGATAATCAATTTACTTCCGTTACAGTCTGGCGGTCGTCGAGGTAGACCTCGCAAATCGGTCTATTACAAAATTAAAAAAGAAAAGGCTGATGAGAATGATGAAGAGGATGTTCTATTGAAAGAAACCCTTTTGGCCAACTCGGAACCTATTCCGGATAGTATCCTCAACCCTAAACCCAAAGAAAAAAAAAAATATCCCAAAAAGAAATACTACTATGAAAAGATGTAAGACTAATTTTCAATTATATTACTAATAATACCAGATTATTTTATGGTAATTTGTCGAATTTTTTTTCTTTTTTCCCTAACAATGATTTTACTTAATATGAATTACCAACTGAATTATGGAAATGTTTATTGCCTACTTCTAAGCACTCAATGTATTGATATTTTTGCTAGTGAAATTCAAATGTCATTTCTATTGACCATATGTATTTAGTGATAGTAATATTGTCATTATGGCATTTACTTCGCTGTATAATATTCTATATGTACTTAGTGTTTTAAAATCAAATTTTATACTTTTGCCTTTAAAATACCCTAATTTGCTTAATATCATGCACATATTTAATAAAATTATTATGAATATATTTATTTTATGAATCACATTACTTCATCCATGCATGAAACTGCGTATAAAATGTCTCCTATGAGTGCAGTGAACTCACATCTCCATAAAACGTGATATCTTCTAATGTTCATATATCATTGATATGACAATAAGGATAATTTTTTGCACTTTTAGTTCTTTCAATTCTTCTCAAACATTTGTGAATATGGTGGGTTGTGATTTTGGCTAACCCATTTGATAACACCTAGGTCCCTTAAGTTTTTTGGTGCTTATATATATTTTCTTTTTCAGTCATACATGTGATCAATGTGGGTCATCATTTAGATCGAATGCTTCTCTTCAGGCTCACATCAGAAGACATTTGGGTATCAAGCCTTTTGTATGCAAGTAAGTTAAATCAATCATTCTGTAACCTTCATGAAAATACAAATGTTCATTTGCGACTTAAAATATTCTGTGGGATGTGAATATCCAATAGAGCTGATTTATACTGCAAGAATGAAGAAAATACTAAAAAAAAAAATCACATCTATCATTTATATTTCCGTTCGATACCATGTGAAATAGAAAATGAATTTATCCATCTCAGTTCATTTAATGTTCAACTTATCAAAAGCCAGGAAATGTTTATTGGCATATATTAATTTTTATTGTATGATTTATTTTTTATTTAAAATATATTTTCATCAGAACCGGTTTCACTTATTGTTAGAATCACTAAATGATGATTGAATGATGCTGGCAATTAGCAAAACTGGTTCTGATCATAAAATATATTGTGGAGTAGTACTTTTTATTATTGAAAATATAATGCCTTTCCACAAATAAGTAATGGTGAAAATCTTAAAAATAGTTTCAAATAAATAATTTTTATAAATACTCACTTTAATAAAAACATAGCTACAGATTATGGCCAGAGCTTGAAATTGGCTGCTGAAATAGTCTATTGCTGCTGATAATTTTGTCTTTCTTATATTATTGCAAACCACTGTTAGTAAAAAATATTTTAAAAAATCCAGCCAAGAATAACCAACTTTTCTCAATAAATTTGATTTTACAAAATTACTTAATATCTTTTATGTCAGTGTTTGCGGTTATTCCTGTGTTTTGAATATGGAGCTACGACGTCATATGATGCGGCATACAGGACTGAAGCCCTACAAATGTAGAGTGTGTGATAGATACTTCGGAGATTTCGGAAGCAGACAAAAGCATGAAAGGTAAATTGAATTTATTCAAACAAATACTTCCAATATATATGCATTTAATTTTTTGAACATTTGGTAATCATGATATATGTTTTTTTGTAAATTTTTATCAAATTCTTCTCTATGAAACGTGCACAGTACTGATTTAAACCACTCCTAGCGATGTAGGTGTGTAGAGCAAAACACTGTAGTGTTCCATTGTTTATTCATTACAGCAAAAATTCACAAGGTTTTAAGTGATTTTTTTTTTTTAATTCACAATTCGTCAAATGTGACAAACCAATAATATTAAATTATGTGTCATGATAATGGTAAAATAAAATTTAAAATTCTTCTTCCTAGACTTACTAACATAATTAACGTGACCATTTAGTGGTGAAAGTGAAAATTTCCTAATATGAATTTAAAAATAAAAACACTTCATAAATACTAGTATAAAACACCATTCATTCAAAATCTCACTACAAACGTTTCTCTGAAGAAAAAAAAAACAATTCCTCTAAAAGCTAGTTAGTAGCCTTTTCTTAGAGTGTATTCTGTTATTTATTTGATCTAGGAAGAATGTTCCTGTGACTCAGAAATGTGAACTTAATAAAATTTTGTTATTTAACCCATTATCTAATTGTGGTATAACACATACAAGAACTAAATATAGACAGGTAATTGAAATTAGGTGACCTCATGTACAAGTGTTTCAACACCATTAAGTTTTTCAGTTTCATCACAGATTCATAATATCAGTAGAATAAGCAAATAAGTTGTAACGAATGGCAAGTTACAAATTTTGAAAGATTATTTAGGATGTAATACAAAAATACTCATTTTTTTTCCAGATTACATTTAGGAGAAAGGCCATATCAATGCACATTATGTGGAAAGAGCTTTACCTATTCGTATGTACTTTCCAATCATATGCTGACGCATAGTGGAATCAAAAAATATGCGTAAGTAATTTTCACTATCCTTACTACTGTTGACATATTTTCTCAAGCTTGTGTAATCATGTTCATTCCCCTTCAGCCCAGTACAATTTTTAGATATTTTCAATCTTGTGGTATGCAAATAAACTCAATGAACTACCAAACTATCAAATGAACTCTGCAACAAGACCGAAGGCTATATGATAGTTGTAAGCATAAAAATGAGGGTATTATTTGAACGATCAAAATTTTATATCAGTTTGCCATTGAGCATCTTCCACCTCTATGATGAATTATTGCAATAACTTATTTAGAGGCTGTCAATATACCTTCCTTCAAACTGCTAATTATAAGATTTCCCATGTCAATATGTTGATTACATTTTCTAGGTGTCAACCATGTAACAAGCGGTTTACCAAGGCACATCATCTGAAATACCACAATAAAGTTCACCACAAAGATGTATACATGCAGCAACAAATGATACAGGAGGCCAAGAAGGTTAGGTTATTGAATATTTTTCTATGTCACAATGTTTTGTAAAAAAGGAAATATTTGTTGAATTTTATATTTTCCATCCCTGTAGACTGTCATGGTTTGTCACTCATGATCAGGGTGCATCTGTAATGTTGTAATTTCATCAAACACCCTCAGTTAATTTCTCAAATAATACTTTTGATTATTTATTAAATAAATTTAAAATTTATAAATAAATTATTATTAAATAATACTAACATTTCACAGGTGACAAACATTATTATTATTATAAATTTCTATAAAATTCTTTTTTATTGCACACTTTAGATTCTATACCAATAGATGACAAAAAAACAATATTGAATTATGCATTTATTAGAAATTGTGAAAGAAAGTGAAGATTTTCTAGATATATATTATTAATATATTAATAATAATATTTAATGATTTTGATTCTAAGGGTATCAATCACTCGTGTTTAAGCATCATTTTGCTTTGGCTAACAAGGCTTAGTTAATGATAGCTTGAATGAAATCTGAGTAAAAAAAGTTAATTGACTTCAATCAAAAAACATCAACTCTAGCTAAAAGTTTTTTTATGTTTAAATTTTATGTCCAATGAGATAGCTATAATATAACATTGTTTTCTACTGTTTAGCCAATTAGTGATATTATATTTCTGTTTTCAGTAAATTTATCGGTTTCAAACATCCAACTTGCTTTTCAATATTTAGGGAGAAATTTTATTCAATATATCAATTTACAAGGACAAAGAACAATTACATTTATAGTAATAATAATAATCTTTCTTAATATTCACAATACAGCTTGCCAACTTATGTGCTTTTAAAAATATTAACAATCCACTCTTTTTATGTTTTCAGATGCAACAGATAAATATTTCTGATTTGACTACTGTCTGCACCGAGCAACTTCTAGGATTGACTCAACATCCTGGGGTGAAAAGTATAATTATCCAACATGAGGAAGGAGGGGAAACCCAAGAGCAAGAAGGAGACTACACTATCGAGCAACATGAAGAAGGACAAGAACAAGATCAACAGCACCATGAAGAAGAAGAAGAAGAAGAAGAAGATGACAGGAGGTCGATGGATGAAGACGCTGAAGCTATTTTAGGTGACCTTGATCAAAAAGTTGGCAACATGGTTGAAAGTGGTAATGAAAGCTCTGATCAGAATGCAAAACAACATATTCAGATCATTCAGAGTTATCAACATGAAGAAGACGAAGACAATGATGAAAACAATGATGAACAAGTTGAGGAACAGGATGATGAAAATGAAGGAGAGAACAAGGCAGAAATTCTCTTAGGCACTTAGTGAATGAAAGGCTATTTATGATCTAGAAAATATCATGATTATCACATAAAGTCTTTGTTATTATTTAAATCCTTACAGATTGACATATCATTTCTTTCCTTCTCGGGTTTTAAAGGAAATGTTGAATATCTGTAAATCTGTTGGTTGGTTGTCTTATTATATTTGAATCACTTTTTTAACTGAAAGACACATTTTATGAAAATAATTTTATAACTTGATAAATTGTGTGTGAAACCAACAATAGCTTCAAAACAACTATAGTGATTTTCCTGAACTAATCAATACTTTAATATTGTTGCTTGTATATTTGAAAAAAACATTAATATTAATTAACATTGCATGTGGAAACTATTACACAAGTTTACAAATTGCCTTAGTGTTTTAATTCCACTTCAATAGTTTTTTTGTTAGTTGTGTTTGTAAAATATTTTTGAAAATAAATTAATATTTTTAGTGAATAGGTATAGAATATTGATTATGTATCACCTGCTGCTGTAAGGAATACAGTTTTTACTTTGGATTTATAATAAAAATATGGAAATTCTTTTACATTTTTATTATTTCTCTGTAAAACATGAAAAATGCCTTGAAATTCTGAACTGTAATGTGTGTTTTTTTTTTATCATATTTGTAAGTTTATTAAATCTCTTTTAGTGATGCAAGGCCTAAAACATGGAAGTTAGCATAAGCATCTAATGAAGATTTTTACAGCATCTTACATGGTGCATTTTTTTAAATTGCATACATTGAATTTTTAGTCAAGAGACAGATTCACCAGTGGTATTTTTGGCTCTTGTAATTGACTCTTCTGATCCACCAACCGGTCGATCCCAAAACACATTAAGATACTTTAAAATCTAATAATAGAAATGGACCTCGAAAATCGAACCAGTTGGCTCGACATGGTTTGTGATTATTTGCAATTGTGAGGAAATAACGGAGGCTGAAATTAAAGGAGATTGCCACACTGTTTTAGTATTGTTTGAGTACGGTTCCTAGAATGATATAACATAACAATCAAATTGTCCATAAGAATCTTATTCGAAGTTGATCCCAAGCAGATTTAAAATAGAAGTAGCTCCCAGTAGTCGAAAGGTTGGACATCTTTGTCCTAACAGTTTTATTGAAATAAAATCTATTACCCTCATTTTTTCCAGAGAAAATAGAATTCTTTCACCACACAATTGCATTAATTTAAAATAGTTGTCAGGGATGTAAAAATTATCAGTTTTTTTTTATTTTCTTTTAACAAACGAAAATTACGGCTATTTAGCAAAAAGTTGTTCTGTAAATCTACTCAACACATGATAGGTTATTTTCCTTAAATTTTTCCACCTAAAGGTTATAATTTTTTTTAACTTTAATTGGAGTTTAAATATTTTCTACCAGGAGTGTAGTGAGGTCTAGTGTTGTGAATTTTATTGGCTGGAAAACTCAAAATGTGCTCGTTTACAACTTTACGTTTATCTTCATCTGTTTTTTGCAATGAAATGATCCTGACATTTTTCTATGACCATCTTTTCCATTTGTTTCAAAACTCAGAGCTTGACTTAACCATCGTTTAGAAATATTAAAGCTATCTAAAAAGAATTTTTCACATATAGAAGTTGTTGAATCAATTTTAGGTAAAAAATTCTTAGCTGGCTTTTCTCATTGGTCTTTTTGTACATTGTTGAAGAACTCTGATTTTTATAGTGCTTTAGTTTCCAAAAATTAAAAAAATAGATTATCTTCCTTCATATCTAAAGAGATTAAAACATTTTTTTTTCTGCAGAAGCAATTCTTATTTTCGAAAAAATTTACTGTAACAACTTGAATGTTTTTGAAATGTATATTTCCCTACTATTTCTCTTCAATTTTCTAATATTTTTTGTATAGACTAGTTCGTTTCTTATTCTCGTTCTTTTTTCATTTTCTCTTGCTCCATGTCTGTGATTTTTAGATTTTCATCATAAATACTAAACTCTAATTCTTTATGAGATTCAGCTGAAGATCAACCCCATACTACGACTGTATTTTTTTTTGTTTTGTTATTTATCTATGGTTATAGTATATATTTTTACCTTGGCAATAAATAATATTGCTTATGGGTTAACTAGGCGAATTATGGAGTTTATGGTGGGATCCAAATTGAAAGTTATCTGTCAAAAGTGTAAATTGATAATGTTGTGGTAAAAAAACATGATTTGAAAGTGAATGCCAATAAAGCTAGTTTGTATTAGCTTAACGAAAGTTTTCTTTTTGTGTTCAGATTATTTAATTTGAATATTACATGTTATAGTCAACTTACAATATGACAACAGGAAATACTTTTGTTGAATTATATGTTTACGAAATTCCGTACGCTGAAAGAAAAGAGTTATGTCGTATTTTAGATTTAAATGATGACTGGAAAGACCTAGGTGGCGTCCACATCGGTTACAGCGTATTCGAAATCCAGGTCAGTATCTTTACATTTCATAAAATCATACAGCTGGGGAAAACCAATGACATGTGTCATGCTAATATTTAATGTATAACGTAGTGAAATACGCAAATATTTTTATGCGGACCGGACTTATGTATTTTAATATTTTTGGTCTTTACGCAACTGCTTGCAAAAAAATAATTTTTACTTTGTCGTTTGTTATCATTTCTTTTATTAGAGTTAATTTTAAAATGTATTGAGAAAATCAGATTTTGTTTTTTTCATGACGCATTACATTAATACCTTTCTACCATTGCTTGAACATTTATGAATGCAGTAAACTTTCTCTTATCTAAAATAAAAGCTTAGAAAGTTTTTAGTTCATGATCCATCTCCAGGGCTACCACATACATATTTATCATGTACGTTTAGTCTACTTGAAATAATTCTATATCAGATTATCTTTATCTTCATGATTTGTTTTCAGAAATTAACTTTGAATTATAATAGTGACTTTCTCATACCGATTTTATGTTCGTATTTCACGTAAATTATCAGATTCCCTAATACCCATGAATAAAATTGTTGGCATTTTATTATTCACAATTAAATTTCTTATAGAACTGCGCATTTACTAGTGGTATATAGTCAATTTACTCTAAGTAAATAAGCCGAGATACATATTTACCGGAATTTTGTTTTTTAGTCTTGATGAGTCTATAATTTAATGTATTTATGATCAGGACCACTTTAACTCATTGTGATGTCTGTTGATAATGCGCCCGATGATCAAATCCAATCCTTATCATCAATAAATAAAATTGTGTTAATAGATTTAAAATATCAATGCTCAGCAATAACGCATTACAATTAATTTCATTGATATTGGTTGAATTATTTAATTCATAACATGCTTTAATCTATTTGGACACTTTAGGGACATGTTTAACATTATTGGAGTTGCCAATACTAACCTATCTGGGCAGAATACTTTCTTAATTCTTTCACAATTGCTGCATCAATAATATACTAAAAATAATGCCTGGTCATCTTATTGTATAGTAAATAGGTTAATCTGTTTCTTGCTGAGCCAAATGAAGAATATTCCAACAGTAAATAATTCAAAAATTAATGCTACTGCTAAAAAAACTTATGAAGATAACTTTATAAATTAGGTAGCTTTTCACACGACTTTAATATGTTTTATAATTTAGTTTCAATATCAATCCACTGCCATCACCTGTCACAGCAATTGAGATATTATTAGTTACATGCAAGCAATGAACGCTTGAAAATTCTTTTCAAATGTTGGTTAGGTGAACAAACGAAAATTATGCAAAGCTGTGGATAAGTTCATAGAATAAAGCTAGAGAAATGATAAAATTACATATTGCTGAAATTCAAAAAAGCTAATATTGTATACATTTTTTTTTATTGAACTACATACTTTTAGTAATTTTTATAATCACCCATCAATATTGTGAAATTTTAATTCTGGTGTTTTTTATTATTTATTCTGTAGTCTTAGAATTGATTCTAAAATATAAATTTATTAAATATAGGAAAAAACAACCATACTTAAATTATTTATTTATTCAAGAGTGGTCATGTTGTGACTAATATTGCTTCTAATTCTCAAGCTCGATGATATACCATTATAAGTTATTATTTGTTTCTAACAGTTATTACAATTGTTTAAATCATCATTTTCAAACCTGGTAAATGCCTAATGATACATTAATAAATCAACTTGAATGTTAATGCACATTTAAGGAATCGTTCTGAATAACTTTGCACTTATTAGTTTTCAGGTTCTGTAACTAAAAAATCGTTAATATTCATACCTCTAGTATTTTTTTACAGTGTTTGTTAGTCTTGCTTATGCTGCTGGATAAGAATTATATTAGATCAAAAGAAAGCGTATACGCAAGTATTATTGTGATCAATGTATGGATAATGAATATGAAAAACGTTTTTATGAGAAAAATAAAATTATAATAATAAGTAATAAAATGAATGCTACACAACATGTATTACATTTAATATTCTAGTCAAACAGATGTTTGAATAGTAAAATTAATTTTTGCTTGTGCAAGTGAAGAAAGTCTAAAATAAAAACCTTTTTTCTCCCGTGAAATTTCCAAAATGAGACTTGTGTGAGTGTTCCCCTGAGCTACAAAGTTTTATAATGTGTTTAAGAGATTATTCCTGGCAGATACACATATGTACGTGATATTATTGTATATCTTGCATGTTTCGAGTATCATTTCCTGTCTTGAATACTTAATTGACTCCAGGAAACACCACAGCTTGAAGATTTCTTAGAATCAAAATTTGGCCATGAAATGATTATGTTTTGGTGTTAGACTATCTGTTCATTTTAATTATTGAATTATACTATATTCAAATCCCTATCACAAATGCGCGTAGTGAAAATCATATGAAAATAATTACATGTTTTGCAATGGTAAAAACATGAAAACATTTTGTTTCTATATTATATCGAATATGAAAACTACTTGGTAAGGTGGTACTACAATTTTTTTGTACTACGACATTTGCATTTAATGGAAATGAATTTGTGCACACTTATTTGACTCGCAATTAATTCCTCCATTTGCAAAAAGGATTGAAAGTTTTTTAGTGATGAATAGTTAATCAACAAATCACAGTTGTGGGTTCGTAATGAATTTCATAAATACGACACTACTTCCAGCTTACCCAATATTTAAAAAGATTATGTCTTAGTACTGAATCATGTTATACAGGCAATTTCAAAATAACTTAGCGTAAGATTTGTTGTATATAGACTAATAAAAATCTTTTTTTAGTGTAAAAAAATTTAAAAAATATTTACAGGAAATTGAAAATGATTCTTTGCGGTCTAGAACATCAGCAACAGATACCCTGCTCACAAAATGGGGACATCTGAATCATACTGTCCTGGAATTGTTTGTATTACTCTCTAGAATGAAGCACAAACCTGCCATGAAATGTTTGCAAAGTATTGTAGACCCTAGATACCACAAACTTATTGATCGTCATTCTTCATCCAATGGTAAGAATTTTCTTTGTTGTCATAGTTAAATTATAGTATAAGGGTGATTTTGAACATATTTCAATAATTGTTTATAATATAAATGTTTTAAAAAATAAATCAAACAATCTTTGTCATTTTATACAAATAATAGAAGTAAAATGACTTCATAATATTACTGATGATTTACTAAAAAAATGTGTGAAATTGAATGGATAAGAAATGATGTAACACTCCACTGAAACTTTGCTGAAATTATACTCAATTGGATTAATATAATTTCTATTTTAGGAAGCGCACGTCGATCATCTACTGAAAATCAAAATCAAAATATGACAACTGATAATAATAATACACATACATCTAATAACGTACCTGTACACGTCCATTACATTGAAGAGGTATGCCTTTGATTAATTTTTATTTTCATTATTTAAAATCTACATATTAATTTATATTACAGTATCAACCAATTTATTTGATAATTTTATTTTTTTTATGACAAAACCTCATCTCGAAAATGGTATTTTTAAAGTAGCGTTTTTAAATAATAAAAAAAATTCTAGATACTTTGATGATTTCTATAATATTGTATTTCATTTTATTCCACTTTTAAAATGTGAAAATTATTATTTTTTATAGTGCTTGCATACATTTTGATTTCTACAAATCAGCATATTTTTATGCATTGAAAACATAAATTTACTCTACTACAAGTATTTTTTTTTAGTAAAGATCCCCCATCTCTCCATCATATTAATTAAATCTGTCTGCGATAGATTGCAATAAACAATATACTTTGATTTAATTAACTTACTTATTAATTTTAGGGAAGAAGGATACAGACTTCTAGCAAAGTGCAAAATGGCCCTCCTCACAATTCCACTCAGACATCACAGGTGAAACGTTTATTTTATTTATATGTATACTTATGCTATGAAACATAATTTAAATTTCACTTCAATAAATAGGCTATTCCATAGCACATTATTATTATATTATTATAAAATGGCGCTAGGGGCCGTTCAGGTCCATGGCCGACTGCACAACCTCTCTCCAGGCATCTCTGTCGAGCGCTCTTTCTCTCCAGTTGACTATCCCCAGCCTCTCAACATCCTTTTGAATGTTATCCGCCCATCCTCCGTCTCCTGGTCGGGTGCCAGCTGGTGTTCCTTCATAAGTCTTATGGAGAGCTCTAGACTTCTCAGATCGTACAACGTGACCCGCCCATCTGAGCCTTCTCGATCTTAAGACATTAATGATTCTTGGTTTGTATCGGTCGAAGAGCTCAGCGTTCGTACGAATGCGCCACCGGTGGTTCTCATTAACGGGTCCAAGTATTCTCCGGAGGATTCTGTTTTCAAATACTTGGAGGGCCTTTTCTTGTTTTTCTGTTAAACCCTAGGTTTCACATCCATACATGACTATCGGTTTAATGAACACATTGTACACCCGGCACTTGGTTTTGATGGACAGCATTTTGGACCTAAACAGAGTATTTAGCGCGAAGTACGCTGCATTTCCACTTCTCAATCGGTCAGCAAGCTCCAAAGTCATCTCATTCCTAGAGGAAATATTAGAGCCCAAGTACTTGAAAACAGAGGTTCTCTCGAATGAGGAGTTTCTTATTACAATGTTTCCAGAGGGTTCGTTGCCTCTTGTCATTTTCAAATACTTAGTCATTCCCACATTTACTCGTAGATTTAACCTTTTTGCTGTGTCCTCCAAAGGAGTGAAAATATCTTTTATTTCGTCTTCAGATTCTCCAAGCACCACTAGATCATCCGTGTAGCCCAATATTTTGTGGGACCCATTCAGTATAACTCCACCTTCTGCTTTCATTGCCTCTCTTACGGCTTTCTCTAAAGCTAGGTTGAATAGCATAGGTCAGTGGTCGGCAAACTTATTAGCCAAAGAGCCAAATATGAACATCACAACAATTAAAAAATTAAATTGGGAGCCAAATCTGCTTGTTTAGCAAACTTTTATTACACTAAATAAAACTAAAGTTTGAGTAAGTCAAGTTTGAATGTTGTTGTTTTTTAATTTTAGGTATGATTCCAAGTTCTCATCAATAAGACGACTCCTCAGTTAACTCTTGAAAATGTTCATACTTGAAATAGGTTGTTCGCAAACGTTTACGATAACTAATACAATTAAACTCGATGTTTGTTACATATTTTTACCACAATATACAATTTTAATTACCTATCTATCTTTTAACTTAAACAAAAAATTATACATGTTCTCAATTTATAAAAGAATTTTAATTTATCAAAGTAAGATGTAATTTTTTTCTTACCAAGTTTTTGTTTTAATGAAAATATAATTGCGCCTTCTGTGGATATTTGTGCCAGAGCCGCACTTAAGGAGCCAAAGAGCCACATGCGGCTCTGGAGCCGTACTTTGCCGACCACTGGCATAGGTGATAAGGAGTCTCCTTGTTTTAGTCCTGCTGTCACCTCAAAAGATTCTGATAGACTACCCTGCATATGAATTCTGCTTTTGGATCCATCCATACATACTTTTATTATATTTATAAGTTTTGATGGTATTTGGAATTCCTTCAATATATTCCAGAGAGCTTCTCTATCTATAGAGTCATATGCAGTTTCAGTTCCATAACACATTGCAGATCATTTTTACCTGTTTGTGTTTTTTTTTAATGTTCATTGATATTTTTCATTAACAATGATATTTTTTTACTAACCACTTCCACAATACTATTTCCTACTTTCCTATTGAGTAATATTTCCACAATATATTTGATGATCAAGCCTGGTTTTGCTCATCTTGAGCATTATCAACTGAGTATTATTATCAAGAAGTGACAGTTAAAACCTTAAAAACAAATTGAAAATAATGAAAAAAAAGTAGCCATGAATTTGAAAAAGGTTTGATTTTCAGGAAACTAAGTCGTCCGCTTCAGCTGTATCTGTAGGGCTGGTGTCCGAAAGTGCCGGTGCTCTTCTAATGATTCCTTATGGAGAACTATCAGTAGCTACTGGAAATTGGCATTCTAATAATATTCTGGGAAAAGGTGGCTTCGGTGTTGTCTACAAAGGTTAGCATTATTTTACAAATGTTTTGACCCTGAAAGAGAAAAATGGTTTCTCTAGGTCCCCTCTGACACACTTAATCATAAGAAATTAAGAGAAAAAAAAAATCAGTTGAGATGAATTAATGTGAAGAACAAAATAATTTATCACTATTCAGGTATCCTATCCACCATATACAGTAAATGGATAGTGTCATAGTTTTTTATGGAATGTTGAAACTATCTGAGATATTTACTAAACTAAGTAATCTTCCGACTATAGCTATTGAAAATATCATTCTTATAACCATATTGTATTACTACGCAAAAGTTATTTGACAATTTCGATCATTACGAGATGTCATGAAAGGTATGATTTAGTAAGTGTTTATTTCTGGAATACTTCAATAAATTTCTTGATCACTTTTAAGGTGTTAACTGTCACTTCTTGATGGAAAGGCATGATATTTTAAATAATAAAAACACATTTTTTAGTATTTATTTCCACAATATATTTTTTGATCAGGACCGGTTTCGCTCATCGCGAGCATTCAGCATCAGTTGATAATGCTCGCGATGAGCGAAACCGGTCCTGATCAAAAAATATATTGTGGAAATAAATACTAAAAAATGTGTTTTTATTATTTAAAAAAAAAAAAATTCTTGATGTATTGTTTTTGATGATTTGATTGCTTAAGGTGACTGGAAACATACTGCAGTGGCTATAAAACGACTGAAAAGTCCATCAATAGATGGCGGAGGTGTCTTTGCTGAGAGTCTACGTGAACTCAGATATCTAAATGCTTGCCGTCACGACAATGTACTTCCATTATATGGGTATAGCATCGGAGGCAAGTTTATTCTAAATTATATTCATGTGATAAAGTTTTTAAAGACACCAAATTTAATAACTGTAGATAATTGATTTGTTTTCAATTGTTACATTAGGTGAGCAGCCATGCCTTGTTTATCAGCTGATGGAAGGAGGATCTTTGGAAGATCGGTTGAAATGTCGAAATCAGCAAACGCCATTAAACTGGAGACAGAGGTTGTGTGTTGCACAAGGTGTTGCAAAGTAAGCAGTTATTGTATATATGTATATAAATCTCATTACTTTATCATGGTTTATTAACCTTTAATTCACATGATACGAATGTGTTCATTATGTCAGACTGCTTCTGGAGTATCTAATAAAAAGAATATTTTTTGTTTATCCTTATAAAGCTATTACCATTAAAGGATTGAATTGAGAAATTGATTTGTTTACAATATAAATGGCCTCACAAATTATATGTTTCAGAGGTCTTCAATATTTACATACAGTTTCCCAAACTCCATTAATACATGGTGACATTAAATCGGCAAATATCCTTCTTGATAGTTGTAATCAGCCTAGAATTGGTGACTTTGGATTGGCAAGAGAAGGTCCAAATACAGAGTTCACTCACATGAAAGTCTCCAGGTAAATATATATATGTTTCATCACACGCAACGCTATTGTTAGTAAATGTTTTGGGCTTAACGCTTAAAACAGGTTTGTGGAGTTAGAGTCAAGGAGTTGCGGTATTTTGGCCAGATTCGTGAAAAATGGCTAAATCCGACTATTTTTTCGATTAAATGATTTTGAAAATTATCTCAAAGAAGAAGAGGAAATAAACTGTCCTCGTGTGAGTCCCAATAAAGTAGACGAAGAAGACTATTTCAAAATTTTACAATGCATTGAAAATGTCTGTAAAGACACATAAAAATATTATAACATTTACTCGATTCTATCCTCTTATTGTTTATTTAAATTTTTTTTGTTAAATTGAATTTAAATACCTGAGAGCGAAAGGGTTCAATAATGTTAATGAATTAGTAAATTATCATAACCTTCAACACTTAGGCCACCTAATGAAAAACAATACCATAAATTTCTGATTGTGATGTGACTGCATAATTTTTTTTTATTTGACACACATTTTTATGGCGATATATCAATTGTGTGAGATCTTTACTCTATGTGTTGGTGTGCTGTGAATACATTGTTGTTGGGAGACAAAAAATTATGTTTGTCACCTACTGTTGGTAGAATGCGTAACCTGTAAAAATGCATTTCAAATTTTAGATTGTTTGCATGACATATAATGGCGAGGGTTTTTGTCAGTATTAAATAAAACACTAGCGAATTATCATAAGCTCTTCTGGACAAGTCAGATGTATTCAATCAATTTGAAAATATTAATAACTTTAACATACTTTTTTAAAATATCAATATTGACTATGAAGCTGAGGTGACCGCAGCAAAAGTCACTGGTGGCCGCCCACGAGAACTATTGCTTTAGATTATACAAGATGTTAACAGTTTTAACGCTTATTTCAATGTGATTGCATTTTTTTTGAAAATAAATTTACATATAAAATAATCATTCAATTGAATACTCATTTGTAGTAAAATTAACTGTGCAACTTTTTTTATTTCTGCTTATTTATAGTTCAAGTTTTCATGCACCATCAAAAATGATGCAGTTAGACGCAGATTAAGTGAAGTGTACGAATTATTATTATTTTTTTTCTTTACCTAATTCAACAGAGTGCATGGTACCAGACCTTATCTGCCCGATGAATTCCTTCGGGGAAAATGCCTCTCCCCAAAAGTAGACACGTATAGTTTCGGAGTGGTTTTATTTGAGCTAGTTACTGGACTGGCTGCCTACGATGAAAGACGTGATAAGAGATTCCTTAAAGATCATGTTGTAGAGTACTGCCATAACAATGCCAGTAATACAGGTATTTAAAAAGAAATATGTTTTTAAATACACATTCTGTAATATTGTCTATAATACTTTATTAGAGTAAAACTTCTGCCTTAATTTCACTTTCTTTTGATTCAATTGATTGAGGCTGTCAGAAAGTGTTATTGTAGATAATTTATAATTATTTTTTAAGCCATTATTGTGCTATGTTTTTATTAATAAATAAAGTTATAATATGATTTATTTCTTTTCAGATGGCTTACAAGACAAACGATTGGTGGACTTGGGACAGTTTGCACCTGATTTATGTAATAAATTAATGATTGTCGGTATTAAGTGTATTCAGACTAAACCTGCCCAAAGACCTCATATGGTTTCTGTTTGGGAAGAACTTATGTCTATTCCTTGCGCACCACTGCTTTCACCTGATGCCAATAATTACACTTAAACTACTTCTATTATCGACTGTATGTTTTCTTGTTTTTTTAAGTACCTGTGTTTATGATTTTTATACAACTATGAATGAATGGATCAACAAAATGAAACAATGGATTATAAAAGTGATTAATGCTGCTGAATTAGAAATATAGTGTATATATCAGTAAATGAAGTAGAAACTGTTATCGTTATTATTTCAAGATATAAAATAGCTTGTTGCTCATTTAGTGTAATGTGACAATTTTCATTTTATAGTAATTGTATCTCTTAACGTTTGATTAAAAATTATTTGCATGTAGTTCATGTACCAACATTTAATAATCATGAAACAAGGGATCTTTAGTTTAACATTCCAGAATTATATAAGCCTAATTATTTATAAACATAAAATAAAAATATTTAATATTTTTAACTCGTCCGTTTGTTGACATGTGTCGTATCATTCTCATGAATGATAAAAAGGAACATTTTTGTTTGAGTTTTTTGTCTGGTAACATTTTTAAATGAGAAAATTAATAAAATGAAATATTTTCTTAATTCGAATATAACGTTGAATATTTCTAGGGATATATAGTCTTATGAAATATTTTATTTGTAACATGTAATTACTTAAAATTGTGGTTCTAAACTAGATTATTTAACAAAAATGAATCATTGTGCCTATAATTGTGGTGAAAAATAGGTGAGATGGTGTGGCGGGGATATAGAACATAAATAAAATTGAAATGTATTTAAAAAATTGAAAAAATATATACATATACAAACTACTGTTTTATTTTGGTTTACTCAGCATATTTGTTTTATTTTTTCATTTGCAGAGGATATCTAACTAACTTGTACTTTTTAATAGTAACATATTAGTAGTACAATAGAATTGAAAATAATTACGATTGTTGAATATGTTATCGAAAATGGAATAAGCACTGAAAAATGACATTTTATGTGTTTTCTTAAAGTATGATTAAACATTATGGGAGGTATTTATTGTTACTGTTATTGAATATGTGGTTTTCCCCAATCTATGGAACTCAATGAAGATTAGTAAAGTTCAATTGGTGTGTATTAAACTGTTTTCAATGATTTATTTGAAAACATCATTCATAGCTTAGCAAATTCATTTGATTATTGTAACATCAATTTCTTTATAAATAGCTAAGTTACTTACTTAAATACTTTCTATATTCAACTGCTGTTTCACATGATATTTTAATATAATAATAAAATGAAGTTTTTTTTTTTTTTGCTTAACTGATTATATAATCAGTAACCCTTTCAGGCAAAGGTGCCCAACCTTTTTTGCTCTAGGAAATACATTCTTTATAATTATATAAATCTTTTTTCACCAGTCTCATCTTTTAGCATGAAAAAAGCTGAAATTCTTGTTTTCTCCGTTTTGACAACCATAGTTTTGACTTCATCTTAAATAATTTACTGTTAAAACTACTCATAAGGTTCTCTGATTGATAATAATAATACAAATGTGTTGTGGAATTTCTTGGTTTCATTCGATTTAGAAGATAGGTCGGTCAAAAATGCTAGTTTTAAGCAGCCATTTCTTGTTTTGGCGATAATTTGGCCTCTCATTCTATCTCTCAATCAAAAGTGCTTAGGGTTAGGTTAGTTTAACATAACGTTATTTACAAAATAATTTATCTCATATACTAAGGAGTCCAATATTTATTTTCTTCTAGAAGCAATTTGAATCTTCTTCTCTTCAGTGCCATACTTCTGATGGGATTGTTATCTCTATGGTAATTTTCATTACATCCTCTACATTTAAACATTTAAAAACTTAGTGCACAATTGCTTATTGATATGAAAAAAAAAAAAAATGAAAAACAATAATTTTTTCTGCAAAATCCAAGAAAATTATTTTTACTCCTGACCATTGAAGGTATTATAATAGACATAAGTTTTCATAGTGGTAGTTTTTCTGATGATGAAGCATTTTCATAGATATTTTTCCAGCTCCCATGTTCTTTTAATAAAAATTATATTGTTATTCTTTTATGCTGCAATCGGGAATGACCTAACATGGAAATAAACTTAATTGCACCGTGTCTCTGGCATCAAGGGATTATTCGACCTGGAGTGAGAAGTAAGTGAAAACTTAGATGGCACTTTTTAGCTATAATTGCATATCATTTTCTGAAAGTTCCAATTACCTTATTACAGAGTAACTTGATAACTATACACTCTGCATCTCTCATTTTTAGGGTGTTTATTGTAACTTCTTGATGAAAAGGTATGGTATTTTAAATAATAAAAACATTTTTTTGTCCTCATTTTCTCAAAATGTTTTATGATCAGGACTGGTTTAGCTCATCATCTACTGATAATTGATAATGCTCGAAATGAGCGAAACCAGTCATCTGATCATAAAATATATTATGGAAATAATACTATAAATTTTTATTATTTAAAACTGCATCGCATTGATAATTTTATCTGTATTTTTGGGGTTGCCTGAATACCATTGTAGAACAATATTTTGAACATTGCCTTACTTCGACCATTCGCCAATCCCCTAAATTAGAGAACAGTCACGAATCAAGCCTGGATATTATTTTTCATTGTCAGGTGTTTTCAAAATTTGTGATAATCGACTAAATTTTACTTTATGATTGCCTAACCTGTTGGATGTCATTGATTTAAGTCCATATGAGGTCAAAACTACTATCAGGGTTGCACACTACTCGCTTCAAATGTCAATTTGAAACAGAAAAAGTCTGCAGGTCTGTCCCATTTCTATAAAAAATAGATCGAAGTTTTAGTTTTGGATAGTCTTTTTTTTATTAACATGTTATTTAAAAAAAATGTTTTGTTTTCAAATTTGACCCATAAAAAATATTAATAAGTGATGGTTTGAGTAGTAATTTTAAATTATAAGCTTGACAATAGGCATCATAAAATCATTTGACCTGAACGTCATCGAAATGAAAAAATGAATACACCTTTTAATTCGTGTCTTCAAAAGATGCTTATTTTGTTGTTTATTGGATCTGAGTAAAAATACTCTAGTGACTCTCCAAGTGTCTCTTAAGAAAACTTTTCTCTAATTTTATCATTTGTACTGCTGTATCCATTATAAATTTTCTGTCTCCTGTATTGTAAAGGTTAGTAAAAAACTCGAATTCAAAATTTGATTACCAAGGCATTCAGTTCTATAAAAATTATGTACTTGTAAGTGTATGTGAATTAATTGATGTACGAATTTTGAAAAAGTTATTAACAATGTTTTAAAAATAAGAATATTGTTTTAATTTTTGCAATTGAATTGAACAACGCGATTTATTTTTATGATTGTTATTCTGGAAAGTTCTGCAGTAAAGTAGGTTGTAAGATTTTACTTAAATTTTGATGTCATCACATATTTAAGGCATCTGGGTTCATTTCATTAGTTATTTACGAGTACTCCCACTCGAATTATTTTATACTTCTTTAAGTTTCTGTTAACATATAAAATGCCAGAATATTGGAAAAAAATGTAGTTTGTTGATGATTAATCTATTGAATTTCACATTATTAGTTAAGTTAGTAGGCAAAAAAATGTGTTGAATTTTAAACGATGAGGACTTGATAGAAATTTCTACAGCTAATGATTCGTAATAGAAGAGACGGGGATTCAGAGAAACCAACATTCAAATCCTGAAATGATTCAAGGATTGAAAATGTCAACACAAAGGGTAAATATTTCTTGACAAACGATCCTAATGCTAGGTGTGCTAAAAAAATCCAAATTGAATTGAGACTATATACGATGAGCCACGCGGAACTTTATAAAGAATTACAGCCACCGGAAACACGGGAATCAAACCAAATACTTCAATAACGGAATTTATTGTAAAGAGGAATAATTCACCGTCGGATCAAAAAAAAAAACAAATCTTAATAATTGACTCAGATCAAGAATCAGGAAAAACAGCATTTCATCCAATGAGTCTGAGCAAATTCAATGCGTTCTTTCAAAAAATCGCGAACGATTGTATGTATTTGCAAACTGACAGTTATAGTGTATTTTCTGTGCTGACAATGACAGCAATGAATAACTCATATACGTGAATATAATTATTTATACATACGTGCATCAGTTTCTCTTTGTATTTTTATAACCAAAAAGAAATTAATTTTTCTATGACAATTTTTTTTTGCGGATTTGAAAAACAAATTTTATTTTGTCATATATTTTTGATACTTTGTTTATGCGATATTTTCATTTTTGGAACCAATTTTTCAAATTACATGAAAGTATGATTTTTTTACGCGGTTTTTTATACGCGCTACTTTCTGGAACCAATGTATCGCATAAAAAAGGATTGGGTGTATAATAATACATTGTAAATGTATGAATTTAAAAACAGTCAGTGTCCCCTATCTTCGATGCGGAGAGTACGTGCTCAGTGCTAATCCAGCGCTTAATCTACATCATTCGCCTTGCTAAGCTTGACTGCGAAGCCACCGTGGTCGGTAATGATGGAAAAAATCAAGGCGCTGACTTATTATCTTATAATGCCGCTGAAAGTTTCAAAGCGGCACTGAAAAATCACGTTTCGCGTATCCGGCACAAAAATTAATGGAACTTCCCTATAAAGCCCGGCCTTTTCTTAATATTTTTGCCCGTGGCAACAACCTGCCTCAGTGCCTCTCAATGTGTTTCGAATCGTTACTGTATTTAATCATTATACTAAATTCGATTGTTACACAGTTCTAAATTCAAAACATATTTGGAACTGTGATGTAATAATATATTGATATTTTTTTATTTCTCCGAAAATCTTACAGATTGTACACAAGCATTTCTTCTTCACAAACGATTTCCAAAATAATACATGAAATTCATATAAATTATAAAGCTTTACTTTCTATTAAGTTGTATTTGTGGAGATTTGGGCTTGGGAGGAATTCTAGAAATAACATTAACTATTATCAAATATCACAACAAACAATCTAAAAAAGTTTTATCTAAAATTTTGACTAGAAAGTATCATTATTTTAAATAATAAAAACACGATTCTCAGTATTTATTTCCACAATATATTATATTTTATGATCTTAAAATATATTATTAAAATAAGTTTTTTTAATATTTAAAATATTATGCCTTTCCATCAAGAAATGATAGTTAACACATTAAATTCAAATCTGGCACTCAAAATATTTTGATTTATCTTTTCAATAATCATAGTAAAATAAATTGTATGTAGAGTTAGTAGAGGTAAAAAAGCACACACAACTCATGCTGTGAAAACCTCTTAAAATGAATGGCTTATTTGTCTTTTATTTATTTAGTTTTTTTTTCGCGTAAGAAAAAAACACTTACCGGGTCCAGATAATTTTCTTCCGAGATAAAATGCGCCCCTGGGAAATTTAAGCGAAGTTTTCTGCTGCCGTGCTCCGGTCGCTGATTGTAAAGACTATGGCCATTGTTGGTTTTTTTTTCATTTAATTTAAAAAAATGGTAAGTTTCATGTTGAGATAGAGTTAGTCCATTCATTCATATTACTGAACATTTAGAAGAACTAAGTCCATAAACATGATTATAATTAGTATAAAAGCAAATGTTATCATTTCGGTTATGGAAAAATTATATCGTTTCTTTATTTATACATATTACGTTTGAGAATCATGTATGGAGATAGTAAATGTTTTTACGCTTTCCACCATACATATTATATTGTCTACGCAAAATATGTACGGGTTGGGTGGTTTTCGTCTTTGGCTTCGGATAAGAACTTTGCGGGCTCGAATGCCAACATGGTAACTTGCATAAATTGTTTTCAATTGATTTGTGAATTTCTGTTAGAACCTATTGATGTTACTGATATTTAAAATTATCTCTCACCCAAGCGATGTTAACGACGACGAAAAAATTTGTTGGGATATTTATTAAGAAGCCAAATGCTCTATTGCAAGTAGACATAGGTTTTACATATTATATATTTATGCATATTTTGACAATATCTTTCACTTTAACAGTAAGCCACGAATATTCCCGATTGACTCAAATAATACAAAACTGGAATTTATATCATTGATTTGCAATTGGTTGCTTTTAAATAATAAAAGAACATAATGTTTTGGTATTTTATTAGATAAATGTCGTTACAAGCTGCTTTCAATTACATTTAAAAAAATATTATTAGCGTGTTATCTTGTATTAAAAACATTATCAAAGAAAGAGTAAAAATTAAATTTTAGAATAAAAATTAATAGGTAAACGCTAATAAATAAATCATTAGTATTACATGTAGCATTTGATCCGTATTGCATGGCATCCGCATGTTCACCTGAAATATGAAACATTGAGTCTATAAATATACCATCGGATATCATTAGTTAATTTTATCGACATTTTAATTAAACAAATTGACTATATGTGATACTTGGCTTTGAATAAATATTATCAGTCGGGGTGGGCAGCCCTGTTGCCAATTGCCACGCAGAACGAAACGTTTACGGATGTGTGGTAATTGAAGTAGCCATTGTGATATTTAATATATTAAAATAGTGCCAGCTGCATAGAAACCTTTTATACAGATATTATGAATAATTCATATTTAAGTATCTCATTGATAATATATAATTCAGTTGCAATAAATTCTTTGTTGATGACAAAACACAATAACCACGTATTTGCCCGTTGGACATATATACGACATTTTACTTTCTAAAGTATGAGAAAATTCACCATTTGTTTAAATATTATCTTTTTATCGATCTTTCATCATATTAAAATATTGGTCACTTTAAATTCTTTATTAAAATTATTTTTGGGTGCACTTTAATTAAAAAACTTTTCAAATTCAATTTGAAAATATAACAACGATTTGTATTGATTTTAGATTATATCCAAAACAAAAAGATTGGTAAATGTTGTTTAATTCGGTTCGAATCACTTTTATCATTTGCCTCTGAGGCAATCGAAACTAAGCAGCCAAGTATTTTAAATAAACTCATATTTTTTCATCGCGTAGAAATGAGATTCGCCACACCTGTAATCACATATGTTTTCCACCTCTGAGCTCAAGTATTATTCTTGGAAGTTTCATTACACAAATAATTCATTATATCGTTTGTTTGCCGTTTTCAATGTAAAGAAAAAGCAAGCGAAACTAAATAAACAAAGTTTATCGTAATTAAATTTAAATGAATTTTCTATATTGTTGTTTACCTGACAAAACATGAACCGTAACTTTTGCTAGGGCGTTTCCAAGCCTGCAAGAATATATACCGGCGTCGCTTCTTCGGGCGCTGAAAATTCGTAAACTGCTTTGTATTCCATTCCAAGACGCTTCAGTCTTCACACTGTAATATGAGCTGTCATTAAAAAAATACAGCCACAGGACAACTTAAAACTGCTTAATCAACAGAATCTTTTACTTCTTTTAAAAGAGGAAATTATTTATATTTTTTCAACCATATATGCTCCCAATGTGATGCATAGACACTTCTAACAGGGGTTTCTCAACAAGCATTTTTATACGAAAACTACTTGTTACTAAGTTGCAAAGCCTTTTATTTCCTATGAGTCTTGAGACAGACGGATAGTGCTATTGCAGGATTAGTATAATTAGTATAGTTAGCTAAAAGATCTCACTACGACTTTTTAAGATCTAATGGGTGGGAGAGAATCATGGAATATGAAAAACGTCCATGGTTTCCTACATTTTCAACTGTCTTTTATCACACAGTGCAAATGGATTAAATTGAATTCACCACTACTCATTTCAAAACCACATCCTTATCAAAATTATCTCCATAGAGTAAAGCGAATGTGCGACTGACTCGCAAGTAGTTATCGTTATTTAGATATACTAATGTTTTATATTATATTAAAATTACAATCATCATAGTTATCAATACAAATATAATTGATTGCTTTTTAACGTGAAAATTTATCATTCATTGGGAGTTGGCATGCCTTCAAAGATCTTAGAATTATTATTAATTTATTGGTAGTATTAAACAATATTAAATGTAAATTTATTTAATATTATATAAGCATTAAATAAATGGTAATGGGTATTGAACCTGATGCCGCCTCTTGTCGTATCGTGATTGAGAACTTTGGATCCATGTAACCAGAGCAGGTGTGCTGGAGCAAGCGTCGAGACTGGACGACCAGAACATCGAAGGTCGATGGTGCTGCCCAGTCGGTAGAACCTTTCGGAGACGAATAATCCTTCGGCATCGACGATTTCCACAGCCGGTACTGTTATATTAAAAATAAATTTGCAACGCTGTTAACTTTTACGTGCAACAAATCATATGTATTTCTATTTTTTTTTAAATATTCAGCGGGAAATTTGTGAAAAGTCATTTTTAGTATTAAAATTGATAACTTTGTTTTATCACTTGGTGTCCATCAAGTAGCATTACAGCACACATATTTTTTGTCTTCATTCTTTCAAGTTATGTTTGTTTTATACAATATAATACTATCTTTCCTTGGGCTTTTAATTAAATTGAGGCTTTTTCCAATCACTTATTGACTATTAAAGCTTATTTAAAAATTAAAAATTAGATTCAGGGAAATGAGATAAATATAATTTGAAATTTTTACTTTTTAAATTAATTAAAATGGAGTTCTATTAAGTTAATGCCAAATTTATGAATAATATGATCCAGGGTGTTGATCAAACAGAAAAAGAAATTCGAGACCTAGTAATAAAATACCAGTTGGATTTGTAATACAAGTTAGTCATGTCAACATGGGTCCATTTAGATAAATTTATTCTACGTATTCTAAGAATTTACAGCGCCCTATGGAGAGCGAATAAAGCACATGTCGTAAAAGCTTGTTCGAACACCATTGATATTTTTAATATTATTTCTATGATTGATACCAAAAGTAGAAATATGATGACAAATAGCTTGACAGAGTCACTCACCTATTACTATAAGATTTGTGCATCGAGCTAACGGCGGATGCGAAGAAACTTGACATTCATACACGCCGCTATCTTTTACATGAACGTTTCTTATCAAGAGTCTCCAATCATTTGGTTCGTCAAATGCTAAGGAATACCTGGAATAAAATAAAAAGATTCAAATAATTTTTCATAATTTTATCATGCTGATGGATTTAGTGTAACGATAATCCATTACTCTAGAGCAGTGCTCCGAAGCCGGTGTGTCGCGACACATCGACGTGCCGCAGCGCATTTTTCTCACATAAGAAAAATCATGTTATTCGTCTATACAAAAAAAATATTTTGTGAAAATGACAAAAGGTTGCGGTGTACTGGACTAGAGTTTTTCAAATATTTTTTGTTGCATTACCTTCTTAAATGGTGAATAATAAGATAAATCTTTTTAAAATATGAGACACCATTACTACTTTATTATTGAAAACATTGTCGACTATTATAGTAAAAAAAATAAGCATAAATAATAGCCGAAATGACGTCACAAAATGACGTCACCAAGTTCAAAATTACAAATCGTAATTAATAAAAAACTTAAATTTGAGATTGACTATACCGGAGTTTGAACCCAAATCATCTAATCGCTAGGGTAAAGCTTTTACCACAATATTGATAAATAAAGACTTTCATTCCGGATTTACAATATATATACAGTATTTTTAAGCTATGTAGGATGACTTTTATTCTAAAATAATCGGTCTTTTATCATAATAAAATATCATGGGTAAAGCTTTTTTCCTCTAAGAAAAATAGAACCAATGTACTTTCGAAGCAATTTTCAGCATGAAAATTGAGCGCTACGAAGGACGATTTAGTTGTTTAGCGCTTAGGTAGATATTCCGTATAAAATAATACACACCTACGTATTGTGTGTTCCTATTAATCCTCGCTATTCTATTGTTGAAGAAGAATCGCATTTTTCTACTTGGCATTTTTATGAGAGCGTTTATTTAATTGAATTACGACGCAATAATTCTAATACAGCAGTTCGTTTACGTCGACGGCATACTTTTATTATTTATAAGTAGGAATTCATGAAGATAATAGTATATGCAAATGTATATCTAAAATACATTTAATAGGTTTTGTTTTTATACCAACATTTATACGTTATACATAGACATCTAAGCACATTAGGTCATTTGTTGTCTAGTTAAATTCTATTATACGAAATTCAAAATTATTTACGCTCAAGTAAATGGAAAATTTAAGGGAAAATATGTCAGTAATTATACCGTATATTTCCTTTCAAATGCATTCGATTTGAAAATTGCTCAATTAAAATAGGCGAAGTAACAATTGCTACTTTAGGTTTACCGGATTTTTTATAACTGGCAAAATATTATATATTTATAAGCAATAAACCTTTATCAAAAAAATAAGGTTTTCAATAATATAATGAAATAGAGTTTATGTACACAAATATGTACTAAAATTTAAAAACTGTCACAGTCAACATGCTTGACGCTCAGATTCATTGCTAATTATTTTCACGTATACAAGTAATAACGATTATCGTAGAGTGGTACAGTTATTTAGTAATATACGATCGAAAAATGTTCAACCTTTCTTCACTACTGTAAGTTAGATGTCCAAATGTCAGTAGCTCAAAACTCTGTCCATGTTTTTTCACCCACGAAACCTAAAAACATTAAATCTTATCAAGTCATAGAAAAATAAATATACCGATTAAGAAAAATATTAAATTATTATATAATATATCTTGTTATTAAATATATGTTATGCAAATCCGATATACTTCATTAAGGAAACGTAAGTGTAGAATTATGTGCTTAACAAAAACGATTTGACTGATTCTTTTCTTTGAATACTTTCAAAGATATTTTTCTAACGCCATTCGAGGAAAATTTATGGGTCCAGTTCATATCGGTAAAAGTTAATACGCATATGGATGTTTTGATTATTCTGGTAACACCGGTAAGCTTGTTGCACTACCTTGTTTCTTTATAACTGTCGTAAATATTTTGTGATTAGACTCGAACTTTTAAAAATATATTTACTTTAGGGGCATCGAAAAATTTTCAATCATGATAAAGGCATCTAAAAGTCTTTTTACGGTTCTGCATGACTCATATATTATAATATACTCATAATCAGTTGTATATGATCAATTAATCAAAGTGAGTTTTCAGCCTTTTTCTCATTTTATTCATCTTTAAATGCATGAGAATGGGGCTTAAATCAATATACAGTGTACTCTCGATTATCCGTGTACGGATTATCCGGTTTGCGGATTATTCGTGCCTGAAAATAAATATTTTTTAATTCAAATATAATCTGATTGATTTTTTCTATAACAATTATGAGACGCATTAATGAATTGGGATCTTGAATACGTGCGTTGTTTCAAAAAAAGGATGAATTTAGCGATGTGTTTATGTTAACGTAACTAATCGGTGAATTCTTTTTAAGCACTTGTGTGTTTTGAATGTATGAATTTTCGCATATACCGCAATAAACATCACAATTTATAGGACTAGAATGAGTCAAGAATTGAAATCCCTTGTACTCCACATGCGTTTCTATTTACATTTCCAGTGAAATGCATAAACCGGCGCGAGTGCCCGCAGTAAATTTCTTTATTTCGATATTTATTGCCCATATTTGTCAGCTCTCGGGACTATGTTTGTTATTATGATAAAATATTATATTTTTACGTATTTTTTGTGTTTCCTTGATAAATAATGAATATATAATGTGTTAAAAAATTGTATTGTGTATATGATAATATATTCGAAAATAAAATAAAAAAAATGATGATTCGGATTATCCATGTTTTTCAATTATCCGTGACCATCCTCCCCAGCATTAGCCCGGATAATCAAGAGTGCACTGTAATATAAATAAATTTAATCATGTAGATATTATAATATATTTATGTATGACCTACCGTCTTATCCCCAAGTTGACTTACTCTGCAATGGAGTCCAACATCTTTACCAATTTGCGTTGATACGTTGATAGGAGCGGCTCTATCTTGAAAGTCAAAATAAGGTAAAGGCGTTTCGGGACGGGATCTTGGAGAATGTGATCCAGTTTCGGTATTTATTGCGGTCTGACCCCAAGTTGGTGCACGAAAAGAAACTGTCTGAGCGCCCCTTTGCAAAGACTCGAGTGGAAGTTTTGGTTGGATAACTGTAAAAAACATTTTTAGAGATTAGTCTGCATTTTTCACCGCAGTCAATTATAACGGTTAATAAAACTCTTGGAGATTTACATTGAATTTAAATATCAAGTTTATCTTATCACTCCGAAATGATATATTTCACAGTTTATTGTTCGTAAATTATTAATCAACATTAAAAATTACGTAGTAGATGTATTATAATAAAATAAACTCGTATTACGTTACTTGAAAACTTTAAGTCTTTAAGGAAATTCTCCTTGAAACGTATTTTAGTAACGGACCTAGGTGCCTTAAAACTGTATCTCTACTAGAAGAATGTAGTAAGTTGATATTTCTCCCTTTTGACATAAAATATTTCTTGACAGAGTAAGTAAATAGATATAATAATGTAGATATCAAATACAATTTTGAATTTTATACTTCGGTCAAAATTCAAAATTAAAATTCTCACATTATAAGCCCAAAAGAAAAAATTAACGTTTGCAAATGCTTCCAATTTTATGTTTAGCTCGTATCTTCTTAAATGTATAAAAATCTCAAATCAATCGATTACTTTATAAAAATTTTAATCAAAAGTTTTTTTTACTTCCCATTAACTAGGAATGTCTTACCTTTTTTATAATTTAAGGCATTAGAATTGATTGAAAACTCAAAACACATTTATTCGCCAATTACCCCTTGGCGGAAAGTACGGCTATTTTAAATGATGCCATTAAAAAGTTATTGGAAAACATATAAAAATGTTACTAAAACATTAAAAAACCAAAACTCACCAATTAGTGTACTCAGCTGGAAACAGGATTGTAAAGTGACAGTAAAAATGATTTTTACGAGGGACATTTTTATATTACTGATTCATATCCGCTACTACGATGAAAGCAAACGATCTGTTATTTTTCATTTCAATAATAATTTGTCGTCTGTTCTCTTCAAATTCGGGTAAAGTTGTTAAAGTTATGAGTTATTATATAATTTTTTAAAGTCTCACTAAAATATATTAAAAGAAAATGTTTTAAATTGTATTTATATGTATATAGAAATATTTTTTATAATAATAAGTAAAACGTAGTCTACAGTAAAAATTATAAAATAAGATTATTAAGATGATGGTCACAAAAACTGTTATGATCATTGTACGCTTTTCGTCCAGAATACGAGTTTTTTTAATCTAATGATTTGATTTTAATACATTCATAGATACTATTTATGGCCGACAAGTCTATTCTATTCTACGAGAGTGAAAATGGATTCATGCCTAATGTCTTGGCCATATCATTTATGAAAAATTTAAAGACAATAATATGAAAATAAGAAACGGTATATTACATATTTTTTTTTGTCTTAAGCAGGAATCGTTGTTAATAATCTTGTTTGGTCGAATGAAATTTGTGTAACAAGATGCTATTTGTAAGAATGGAAAGTATGAAAATCATTTTATTTCAAAAATCAAAAAAAAGAAATATTACAAATTTACAAATATCAAATTATACAAAAAGCTATAGAATTTTTAATACATAATTAAAAATGGAAATATAGCGATTCTTAAATAAATTAAAAGAAAAACTTCGTTGTGTCGTAATTAATATAATACTGCTTGATTTTATATTTCGCAAGAAACTGTTTTATCTGATCAGTTAATTTCATTTTTATTTTCACTAATAAAAGTGTGGAAATAGAAATGATTTAGTGGAAGAGATTAATTTCAGTTGCGAATAAAATTCGTATTTCACAATTTGTTATTAATCAATCCGTCTCTGACTGGCCGCCGGAGCCGGGAATGAATTATGAATGTCCGGGCACATCTGTTAACCGCCGTACGCGCTTCATAAAGGCAGGCGCTAATAATTAATGAGATATTTAATCGCCCTCAAGACGGACCCTAGTTGATAGCTTGGACTCTCGTTTCTGAAAGATTGGTATGATCAAGTAAAGTGAACGAAAAAATATACAAATTATTTATCGAATTAGTTAATTAATTATTAAGTAAAAAATACCATGATCAATGGCACTAATGTATTGCAGTGATATTAAATTAGCGGTCTGCGAAATGATAAGAGCTCTAATCTATAAATTAGTGTTATTTAATCTGACGTCTTCACCTTGGTAATCTTAGTTCCATCTGCTATGTTTTCACAAAACTTTTCAGAAAATTTGATTAACATATGCCTACTTCTTTTGTAAGTGCTATTTACCGTTTCTCAAAAGAGGTTTTTACGTTTTATATGGAAAATTTTATATGGTTTTTAGGTTTTATATGGAAAAATATCTTCAAAAATATGACATTTTTAAAAATTTTCTTCTAACATAATATAGTCCATCAACTTGCCTGCCACTTCTTCTTTCAATACGCAAAAATATTTTTCTTTAAACAATATGTATCGTTGGATTTGTATTTAAATTTCTCATTAGAGTTACTGCAGTGTTGTGATATCTGCTATAAATTGCGTAGCTTTAAAGAAAAATTTTAAGTATCAAAGTTCCATCAGCATTTTTTTCTTTCATATGTAAGTATAAGTATAAGTATGAAAATAAAATTAAAAAAAAAATAATAAACTAGCTAAAAATACATATCATTTTAGTTTTAATTACACTTTGAAATAATTTACTTTTAATCTGAAAATTTTTTCAGACATTTTAAATTCGTCTTTCTTAACAGTTAGATTTTCTTTAAATAGAACCGTGTATACCCAAGACGATGTTATACCCAATTATTTTGAAGGAGCGTCGTGAACATTTTTTTTTTCAATTTTATTGTAAACGAAAGACTCCGTCTACTATTAATATATTTGTAATTAAAATGAAAACACATGGCATTTCAGCGTCATGCAGTTGAAAAATGTTATTAAGACATTTTTTATAAACAGCAAAAAATAATATAATAAAATATAACCTTCAAAAATTTTAATTAGTTTTCTTTTTGTTCATACATTCGTATCAATATTTTTCTGTACAATACAATACGAAACTTTAAATTTCAATTTCAAATATTTTAAATTATGGACTTCGAAGGTTTCCAGATTATTTAATGATAAAAAAATCGTTGGATGGCTTTGATATTTGATGAAATATTTTTTTTAATAATACATTATTTCTAGTACTCTGTATATGGAAAATAAGAATGAATAATAGTAATGTTAAAAAAAAAGAATAACTTTAGCATATTTTTTTACCTTTTTACCACTATGAGAAAAAAGTTTTGTTTGGTTTAAAGGAAGTGAAGATTTCTAAAGAAAAGTTTCCTCAGAAAGGAAATGGTGACAACGTCTTAATGATTTAGATGAGAGTTATTTATTCACTCAGAACATTAAAAATACTCGACTTCAAAAATGGTTGTGCTTTTATGATGCATACTGCGGTATTCTTTCAATGTAATTTTAAATTCTAATTAGTCACTAGTTTTTCTCAAAAAATGAAGTGTAACAATAAGTTTCAATGAAATAAATTAATTATAAATAAAGTTTCTGAAAAAATATTTACGTTATTTGCTGATTTTTTATATGTTTATGTTTGTATGTTTTCATATTTGAAAATATTACATAGTCACTGTGTACAATATTTCAATTCTATTAAGATAAAAGTTTTATAAACACAAATAATTCAAAAGAATACTTCCCTAAAATGAAATAAATAAAATCTTAACGTTGAACTTATCCTGCCTTTTTCTGATATATTTTAAACTATTATATTATATTTAAACGTCACAGCAAAGGAAACTTATCTATTAATTTTATTCAAATTGTAAGTATTAATTCACTCTAAATAAATCGAAAATGATGTATTTATATTGTTAATATTGTATGTATTTCTGGTTGAAAAGTTCTGATTAATATATTTACTGTAAATTTGATAAACGTCACGATAAAACAATATAAAGAATTTGTAACTATACGAATAACAGAGTCACTTGTCATTGAATTAAACCTCATCACGGCGAGTTTTGAAAATAACTAATGGAAATTCTCGGCGTTGCCGATTCATTGTATGCGCTCGAGATTTTTCGGAAAGCCTCGGGTGAAAAAGTTACACCACAAAGCGGAGAAAATTTAAAGGGTAGAAAACATAAGTAAATTAAGCTCTTGACAAACACTGAGACAAGAAAAGATTTAAGGCGATTTGGCAAAGCTCGGGACGACCTCGTTAGAAGGAAATTGTGTTTATTTTATAACTTTACTTTATCAAAAAATCATATATTTATATTAAAGTCTTAAGAAGTATTTCGCGATGTATGTAAGATATTTTTTCTGTGAGGTTGAATTCTTTTAAGATTACAAAAATCTTGATTCTAGAAATTATTCGAAATCATCTTTTGAAAAACGATCCATTCATTGTATATTGATGCAATGGTGGTAGAAAAAAGTTATAATATCATAACACTGAATACTGTGTTATTCCGGTATTTGATTAATGCAATCAAATTAATGTTTGTATCAATTTAGATTGATCCACTACGTGGACAGAAGGTCAACGATAACAAAAGAGTTTTTTTTATAAAATTAAATCGAACCCCTTGGCAGCTAAAAATAGAATTACAGTAACCTCCCGGTTAAGTACGCATATTGAATCAAAGGGTATTGTGCGTACTTAACCGGGAGGTGCGTATTTACGTATTTTAAGGCCCGCCCCCTTTCTTTTCTGCACCTCCCCCCCTTACATTAAAAAATATGATGCAATATGGTAAATATGATGCAATAATGTCGCGACTGATTCCCTTACGGCTACCACTGGTTACTTCTTGTCTGCACATAATTATCACCGTTAACGCAAGTGAATCATCTCAACGTAAGTTTACACATGTCATACATACCTATGTATTACGTTTCATTATAAATCTTTATCTTTATTAATAGGAAAATCACTTTTTTTAGATGAAACGTCTAAATGAAGTAGAACGAAATGAAATTATTTTTCAGCTCAGTATGAAAAAACCTCAAAGCAAACGATCTCTGGCAAGAAATTATGGTGTTACTGAAGGTGCTATCAGAAAAATTTGGCTAAACAAAGATAATATACAAAGCCGTTCAGCTCTGATGTCTGAAAATACTAAAAAGAAAACATTTCGCTCTTCAGTCGGTCATCACCCAGAACTTGAAGACAAGTTGTTTCTATGGATAGAAGGGATGCGAAGAGTTCCGCTTCCAGTTACACCCATATTGGTAATTGCAAAAGCCAAATCTATTGCAGCTGATATGTCCGTTGAATCATTCAAGGCATCTTGGCAGTGGTTGAAAAAATTTCGTCAAAGAAAAGGGATACAATCAATGATGTTACACGGAGAAGGTGCAGAAGTTGATAAAGAAAATCCTGAACTGCTACAAGCCTTGTCAGAATTGTACGAAAAGATTTCTAAATATGAACCGGAAAATGTCTACAATATGGATGAAACTGGACTGTTTTTTCGACTTCTACCGCGGTATTCTCTGCTTTTACCAAACGAAAACGTTTACACGACTCGTGAAAAAAGAACACAAAAGATAGAATTTCTTTGACGGTATATGCTAATGCAACAGGCACTCACAAAATATCTTACACAATTATTGGGAAACCAAAACGTCCAGCATGCATCAAAAACCGAGAATGGCCGGCTAAATATTTTAATCAATCAAGAGCTTGGATGGATGTGGCAACCTGTTGGAAGTTTTTTTTATCCCGAAATCAAAAAGAGAACAGGAAAGCCAGTTCTTTTGCTGATGGACAGTGCACCAGGACATTTTGAGGCATTTAAACGAGATAATGTGGAGGTTGCATTTTTCCTACCTAATTGCACAAGCTGGAAACAGCCATGTGATATGGGAATTATTGCAGCCCTGAAAAAGCGATATAAATATTTGTATCTCAAAGAAGTCCTTAACTATTATGAAATGGATGATGGTTTAAAAAGCATCAAAGCAGTTCAAGGAAAACAGCTTTCAAGGGGTGCAGCTGGTGTTGCATATGGAAATGCAGCACATTTATTAGATGCTTCCAATTTTGTTAAGGAGGCATGGGACGCCATCTCAGCCGAGACAATCGCAAACTCTTTTGCCGAAACCGAGATAATGACCCTTACACCCGTCTCTGTTGAGAATTCTGAGAACGAATGGATCAATGAAATCATTTCAATGTTTGCAAAAGTAAGCATTGAAATTGACGTCAACGATGCTATAAACTTCGAAAGAATTGACGAGGAAAACACTGAAGAATATGTTCAGGAAATTCTCAAAGATGTGGACGATGTTTTGGAAGATGTGAAAGAAGTACCGGATGAAAGCCACTTATCTGACGATTCCGATCTGGAAAACAACGAATGTCTAGTCAAGTTTGAAGGCTTTGACAACTTGTGTGAAATGGCAATAAATATAGAAAATCAGCTTTTATGCCCAGTTGTTAAAAATGCAGCAGGAGCTGATTACAACGATCTTCTATGCTCTTTTGAAATTTTTCAGAAAAAAAAATAGCATCAATTTCAAAAAAATCAAACAATAAAAACAATGTGCAGTTGACACTTTACGATATGTTTGTACCCAAATAAAAATGTAAATTTGTTTTTTTCTCTTTGTATAATAGTTAATTGTTATCTTAACTGTTTTCCATTTTATAAAATAATTGTTTTCAGTTTTCTTTAATTTTTTGCATAATAAATATTGATCCAAGTTTTTTGCCATTTTTCATGCGTACTTAACCGGGATGCGTACCACATTTTTTGCGTACTTAAGCTGGAGGTTACTGTACTATAGAAAATTTTCTCTATATCTTGAGAATTTTTTTTCAATCTCAATGAATGAGTGATAGAATAGTTTCTTATCTAATTATTTTTAGTTTTTTAATTGCAGTGTCATTAAATAAGAGACTATGCTGAAAACGTATGATTTATTAAATTATGACTACACTAGTTTTTTACCGTTTCTTTTTTTTATTAAAATCCATAACAATGAAAACCATATAATTTTTTTTTTAAATTATATTTTGCTTCTAAACAATAAATCCTTCAAATATGTTTATCTTTTTATTATATTAAACGATAATTGTTATATCATTGCATGTAGACAAAAAAATTATATCAGGACTTATTTTAGTTCAACCGATCAGTTGAAGTGCTCATGAGAGGCGAAACCAGTCCTGAGCACTAGGCATATCGGTTTATTGTACAATTAAATTGTGTTTTATTTTTATGTATAATTAGAAACATGTTAAGACTTTTTATCGACAATCCACTTAACCTTAGCAAAAAAGATAGAGATTATTGCTATTTTTAGTTTATTGACATGCCACCCTCTATAATCTTTTTGCTCCATATGGCTTTTTTTGTCACTTGATAGTAAACTATATTAACTCAAGACTTATTTATAAATACACATACATATACATTGATCAAAAGATATTATCGCGAAAAATATACAATCCAATTTGGTTCTTATTCATAATTGCAAGTTCAATGTAACATGACCGACCACAAAGTAAAAATATCTTAAATGATTGCCTCAACACTTAAAGCCATCTGTTCTACTTCGTAGGCCGAGAAGGTAACATGCACAGTGTCACATAGGTATAATGTTACTATTTGCAAAAAATATGATATATCACAATGACAAGAGAAAGTGCGTGCTCTCAATATGACCCCTATGGAAAGCAATGTTTTGCAAGTGTGTTACGTGATTGACAGATATACTCTACTATCTAGTTTATTTGCTGTAAATACATCATTATGTATAGTACTAATCATTTGACTTACTATTTGTTTTATTTACGATTGAAAAAAATCAGTATTTAAAACGATTATCTAAACACTCTCAAACTTTTTTGCCCTGTGATTTTTTCTAAGCTTGTTAACTTCAAACATGGACACATTGCTACTCACTGTGATAGATTTTTGTAGGGTTGACGATTAAGTAAAAAACGTTTATTATATATATAATTAGTATTCATATTTTATTGAAAACATGATTTGTTTAAGGAAAACAAAACGATGGTAAACTCTTGGATTTGGAACGAAACAAGAATAGTAAAATTCTTACATTAAATGAATCAATTCTGTTAATGAGAGGGATAAACCTAGTGGCCAGATATCAATTACTGAATATTTTGTTTTAGATTAGTGGGGTATAGTCTTAAATATCCTCGTTCAGTAATTTGCAACTGATTTTGTTTTTTCAGAAAGAAGATTGGTAACTGCACTAAAACTTCTACATCACAAGGTATGAAAAAGGAAATGCTTTCAAAAATCTTCTTGCGATAGAACACAATTTAAGGGAAGCAACAGGAAAATCTTTCTAAGGCCTCTCTCGAAACTGTACCTTAAGATATTCGTTTGTGCTTAATTTAACATAGTCCAGTATATCTAACATATAAGTTTGATGAAGGTTTGCCGAGCGAACCTTAGTGCGTTGTGTTTCGTGGACCTTCAAATATTTCCTTTCCCGATATCGACGCTCTGTGGATCTATATGGTCTCCCGGGGTCCACATAGACTTTAATGAAAATCTGCAATCTGCGATATGTATATTTTCAGGTGTTGATTCCTCCAGTATGTGAAGTAGAGCTTAGAATATTATAAACATCTTATTTAATGTTTAAATTTATTTTGGGTCTCTATTCGAATATTTTTCGCTTTTTTTAGAATTTCGTGTTAGTAATAATTAGAAAAAATCATTATTTTATGAAATCCTAGAGCTAGAATTTGAAAATCAATATTATTTTACATTCTGATTCAATATTATCATTATAACAATAATTTTAGAAGTAATTGATCATTTAAAAATATCGAATTTTAAGCCTCAATATATTATAAGACATTTTATTTTAGTGTAAAAGAATTAGTTACAGGTAAGAACCTATTCAATTTCAAGTTCGGGAAGATATTTTTGAGGTTAACAGTTTTTCGATGAATAATCTGTTGTAATAACAACTGGCATCAAAAGTTTTTGAGACGATATACTTACTTATATATATTTTATATTGAAATTTGGAATTTTTTCTGTATCTATCTAGAATTACAATTATCATTTAACGTTTCTTTTTAAGGTGAATGAGTAATTGTTTATCTGTTAATAACAACAATTAAAATAGTATTATATTAGAAGATGGCGTATGTTAAGAGGCCTTTCATGGGCCTTTCAATAGAAAGGCTTAAATTTTGTTTGGTTAAACAGCCGTGTCGTTAAATTGACATCTTTAAATTCTCCATGGCAAATTACCATGGAAGGTCGACCAACGTGTGTTTGGAACTGTACATCCGAGATAACCCCTTTAAACTTTTTTCTTTGGGGCGACTTAAAATCACAAATCTTTGCAAATAAGCCGAAAACCATTGACGACATCAAAGTCAATATAACATTCGCCATTCAATAAATTCAGCCAGATTTATTTTAAAAAGTCATTGAAAATCGGACTTCCCAAATATGTGCCACCAAGCAAAGCCACGACGAACAACGTTATATTCCACAGTTAATATCATAAAATGTACTTTCAAATGAAAAAAGAAATGAGTGGATATTTCACATACTACTCATTTTATTTACATTTACAAAAATTTAGAGTATACCTATTGAGAGTATTTAACAATATTTTCTCAAAAAGAAATAAAAATAAAAAATAGAATTAATCATTAGAATGGTAACAAATAAACGATTTTTAATACTTTGTAGTTCTGATATTCTGACCAATAAATGCAACTATCTCTTTTCTAATTACCTGTGATTTCCGTTCTGACCGTCCGAATATAAACAAACACTTAGCCAACGCATATTTTTGACAATACTTACAGACATTAAAAGTTAAACAAAGATTCGTTATCGCAAATACCAACCAAAAACACTTCATTCGGTTCATCCAGCTGATATTTTTTATTTAATCGGCTACTGGTGTATTTGATAAATTAAAAACTTTTCCATAAAACATTTGTTAAATCTATTTGTTTCACAAGGATGTCATTGTGAGTAGGTAGAAATTAGCCTATCCCGAATATTTTAGATTTTCATCAAATGAAGCTCTTAAATTAAAAACAATGTTCTGATTTCTTATGAAGCTAAATATAAAACTCATATAACATTGGATAAAATTTATTAAAAATACCGCGATAAGTAATTTGGTCCTGATCGTTTAAAAAATGTTGAACTAAGTAAAAAAAAGTGGTTATTTTTTAAAAATTGGACCATTTGATTATTTTTAGTGTAGGAATTTTGTGCTGCTTGTTACGTGGTTTTGCTAAGCTAAAAAATACAGATTAATATAACATTTTTTGAACAAGTCATAAGATGTATCATACTATTATTTATTAGTAATATGAATTAAAGTTTTATCAGCGGCAACTTTGTTCACGTCTACCATTTCGTAACAATACTTGTCTATGGTTCATAACCTCAAAATTATGACATAAAGTCTCTGAGATTGCCTTGTGTATTTTCTTCGTTTGTTCCGCTTCGCAAAACTGACATAAGATGCCTTTCATGATAGGGCCAGCGCCTATTAGGCGTACGTTGAAATACCTTACAGCGGGTAAACTAGTTTTCAAAGATAAAATTAAAATTATGGCCGTAAATTACAATAGTTTCGGCGACCATCATACCGGTACCAAAGAATTTGTGTTCTGGTACTTACCTCAAATTCAATATAAAAACCCTGATGTACAAATTGCAACGTTTAGGAATATGACACCTTCGCCATTTATAAGATGTTATTTGAGTGATGGAAAACAAGTACTAATTGATTCGGATAGTCAATCTAAGGAAGACATTTTAGCACATTTAATAAAAACTTTAGGAAAAACTGAGGCAGTATTACAAGCAGAAAGCATTCTGAAGGAAAAGAAAGATAATCCAGCTAATTTCGGGTTCGGATGTGAAAGACCCTGTATCTGTGACTCAGCAGGTCAGGTCCCATGCAGTGGTGTTGTAACATTACCCAATTTCATGAGGGGTAAATATAAAAATGCTAAGTAAACGAAAGCCATGTTATCTTTAAAAAATAATGTCTTATTGTGTGATAGTTTCTAATAAATGTTTTAATCAACTTTTGATGTGTTTTTATTGCGATGTTATATAATTAATTTACAACAGTTTATATGATCTGATATATTAAATTGACTTTGATTTTAACTTGCTTGTTACAAGCATCCTTCACATAGTTATAGTCCAATTTAGGTGTATTTCAACAAACGGTGCAGACTGCAGGGTATAAAGACATGCTTTAAAATCCAACATAACTTTAGTAAGTATTTAAACTTAGCATTATAGTGAAGTTTTTTTTTAACGATGTTAATATCATTTCTCGAATAGAGACATCAAACCAACTCAATAATGTAAACAAACATGATATTCTCTCTTATTTCAGAAAAGGTCAACGATGGTATCTTCTTTTTTAAGTTTTGTTTTTTATGCTACACTTATCAATTTCAAATCAAAATGTTTGTTTAATACGTGTCATGATTTTCTATTATTTTGAATTATGATTCAATTTATGTCATTTCAAATAGACATAGAATTATAAATTTTAAATGCCAACACGAAAGTTCAAAATTATAAAGATAGATGCTAAAAATACAGGTTTAATATAAATTAATTGATTAATCTCAAACGAATGGTTTTACTGGGTTGAGATTTACAAATATTTTAATATGTAAGGGAGTATTAAAAGAAATTATATTCATATTTTTTTATTATAATCCTAATGCTTGACAGAGTGCAAAATATTTTTTTGACATGCGAGGATTTTTTAAACAGCCATACAGATCATTTATTTTTAGGCAATCAGTCTTGGTGAGCTGATTTCGTTGGCCAATTCGAGCTCCTTTGATTTTTGGAGTTAGAGTAGGTTTTCCTTTTCCAATTGTGAAATAGTTTCTTCCATAATGCATAATTGATTCAAAGTCATATTCGAAACTGTAAGTTGTATTTTCCAGGCTTTGCTTATCGAAATTAGAACTGTAAGCTAAAAATGAGAAGAAGATCAAAACGTTTATCATCATTATATTGATAACAGCTGACGATACATAAGCCAAAATTTTTGACAAACCTTCTTCACCTCAAAGTGACAAGTCTTGTCTAAGCCAACTGTTCAAAGCCTTACGGACAGAATTTATTGAAAATGAAATAAAAACGGTAAAATAACTTTGACATATCACACCTTTAACATTTTGTAATATAATATTACAATGCAAATATATTATAATGAATTATGTATGTATATACACTGAATATTTTAAATATTTTATGGAATAATTTATGATATCGACTGAAGGTGCTTGATGGAACTTCAATATTAATTAACATTTTTTTAATTTTTTTATTTAATAACATTTATAGGAATATAATAAATAGTCTTGGATGGCATAGCCCATACATGCAAATATGTTGCTAAATAACTACGACGTGATTCTTCTTTTATGGAATCCTTATTTTTCTATTATTTATTTATTTTTAATGTCAATACTTTCACTAAACTCTACCTGGAATAATATTTTCTACATGCACTTTAACAAAGCGGTCTCTGTCTTCCCGAGATTGTTCATGAAATATTCCTAGGGCATGCATTAGCTCATGCATAGCACGACCTTCTGTCCCTAGGCAATTTGGTCCGCGTTCATCGGGTGGTTGAAGAGATAATAGTTGTGGACCACCAATCTTTCCAACATATGACCAGCAACCCTTAAAACAATAGAATTTATGAATTTCAATGTACATTTTAAATGTAGTTTTTATGTTTATTTTTCTATTAAATTGAACTAAAAATGGCATAGTGGATTGGTATTTGTGAGATCAAAATTATCTACAATAGTAATACTCTCATCAACTGAAGCATTGTCAACACCCTCATTATATATTTTATAACAAATAATCTTATCTATAGATGTACGCTTCACACAAAGAAGAGTTCATGAATAAATTCAATATGAAAATAACATTTTATTCAATGAATAATGTCATAAATACATTTTTTTTTCTGTAAGAATTCTTTGCAATAAAGCTAATCAGTTTTTTAGAAAGTTGGTGTCTGAACCCTTATTTATTTTTTGAATAAGGGCTACTAGAAATTTATAAAATTGAAAATTATGATTAGTAAGTAACAAATACACATTGGTCTGGTGTTGTTTAGCAAATTATGAATTGTTGGCTATCCACAAGCTTACGCATTAATCATGTCCAAACATAGTTTATAACAATGATGAATCTTCTATAAAATGGTGGTTCTACAATTTTCATTCATCTGACTGGAAATTTTGTGCATTAAATCTCAATTCTGGTTACTGATGTTTTTCTTTAATCTTGAAATGTAAGTGCTACCTTTATTTACAAAAAAGAATATAATCATAATCAAGTGCTTAAGCAACATGTTTGACAAAAAAATATTTAAAAAAAATCAATATTAATAATTGAAAATAGTCATATAAAGTAAATGAAACCTGCTTATAGGGAGTATTTCCTTTAGGAATAGGAATATTTCTTATACACACAATAAATATACCTTTGGATATTTGATTGGCCATATTAATAGATAATCTTTGACTTTTCCATCCCACGGGACAAATTTTACACACGTCATGAAATTCAAAATCCGTATTGCTTGGTAAATAGTGACGAAGTCAATTGGTTCATATAAGCCACTTATATGATATGGTACTGTACCATTCTTCCATAACTTCTCAGGAAAGATGTCCCATCTAAGGCCAACTCTCCAATAATTGTACATCTGCAACAAGGCTTATAATTAAACTGTCATTCTCTGTCATTGATCCTCCTACGCCCTGTTATCAGATAGTTGATATATCTGTTAACAGATAAAAGTAGTAAACATTACACATATCCTGCCTTTGGATATCAATCCATAAAGTGATTGAGAAATTGATGTATATCTTATCCTTGGACTCAAGTCCTTGATCATACAGCTGAGCTAGACCAAAGTCCAAACAATTTTGCCACTCCCAGCACCAGCAGAAATAGTCCACAAATTAATGTTATATATTGGTTTACTTTCATATCTTATTTATAAAACATACATTGCATATGTATATTTACTGCAAGAAATATAATCTTAAACATAATTTGAAGATTTCTTTTTCATAGAGAATTTGCTTATAAAAATATGCATCGATTGAAAATATTTGTATATGTAAAAGGTCAAGTAAAAAAAAAAATTATGATTCCTATGAAAATTGGTAGATAACATAACAATTTGCTTGCCTGATCGTCCATTGCAATATCTCCTTGAAATAGTCCGGGACGAACTTCTGGATCTTGAAATGAATCTTGAAGTTTTTGAACTTGTTCGCCATCTAGTTTTACTGTAACTCATAATATAAATATATATATATATATATATATATATGTATAACTATACATTTTGGTTAATTGAAATAAATACAAGTATTGTGCGTTTTCAGTGTCATTCGAATTTTGAATACGCGGCCCTTATTTTTTTTTCCGCAGCTTAATTTTTTCATTGATTTATTGTAATGCGGATATTTAAAGCGAGTAGCTGTCCTGAACAGGGTATCTGCGCACTTTGCGGATGCGGAAAAGCTTCGATATTCAGCTAGGTACATTTTTAGCAGAGTGCTATAAAATCACTACTCAGGCTTTAAAAAAATCACGACTCCAACTGTGATTAATACCATATGGGTTAATCTGGGGGATCTATGGGATATAATATGGGGGATCCGCACTACACTAAAGTAATATCGTGTGGGGATTCCGCACTTCCTACGATCCGCATGCAGGTCACGGATGAAATCCTCTTATCATTCAATGTTTACTTATCAAAGCAGCGAATTACTTATTTTTTCCATAAGAGATAATAATTATATATAAATATATATATATATATATATATCTGAAACCTATTACAGAGTATAGTCATTTTTGATTTCTTTATTTAAGTTACGCGGCATATTAAATATGAGTGCATACCTCGCGTAGGAACCGGAGGACTCACAACATTCGGCACAATTGGAGGAACGATTCTTGCGTCAAATTGATGGCATAAAAATATAATGCTCGTAAAATATAGTATTGCGTCCATTGTAATTGATTTTTAATTATTCTGAAATTAAAACTTGACATTTTTTAATAAAAGACATTTCAATTTTATGATCATACTGTGCGTGCGATGTTAATTAATAACGCACCTAAATATATTTTTATATAAAAAAAAGGTGTATCATATTTTTTTGCGTATTATATGTATAAAGAAAACAAAAGATTTTTGTTGATTTCACAGTTTCAAAATATAATAAATAACCTGGACCGGTTTACTTATAGCGATAATTAGCGAATACATGTCCATTTTTATTAAGAAAGATTTTTTCCATTTCCGACATAAATATGATATTTTTAAATTTGAAATGTAACTAAGATAATAAAATAAGTCAAATCATAGTATTAACATAAATCAAAACATAACAAATACAATCAAAGTTGATAGGCAATTAATTCAATTGTTATGAATTAATTATATTTGTGTTCTTGTACTACAACTCGATGGTTATTGAGACAGATAAGTCGATAAACTAAAGCAATAAAATTAGGTTGTACTTTTTTTTATATAAATAAAATAAACATGAACTGAGATTTTTTGTATCTCTAGTGCTAATTATGCTACTATTAGTAATTATAGAGTTTATAGTAAAAATAATCGTTAGCATCCTCTTGCAGCGTGCTTTAATATATATTATACATTTACAAACTTTAAAATATTTATTTTAAACAGAAGCTTCGCAATTTATAATTATTCTTGGCTCGTCACGTATTATTTTATCTATTTTTATTCTAGACAAAAAAATATTATACCTGATATGTTTTGTTGATTACAAACTTTTTTGAATACAACACTCGCTCATTTTGGCCAATTTTCACAAAAAAAATATTGGTTGTTGTTGTGAACGTTCATAATATCCAATTTTGTGCGTTCAGAATTGTCACATCTTTTTCTTTTGGAGATGCACTGAAGTAGACAACCTACTGGAAACTAATCGTATGGCGAGTAAATGAAAGAAGGATTAAGAGGTAGCAACAATATAACTGTACATCGACCGATCATGTTGAACTAGTTTAACCACGCTATAATTGCATCAACATAGTGAATACTAATGCACATCGCTGATCGAAAATGTTATGGCAATAGCTCAAAATTAATTACCTACAAAAAAAAACATGTCTCATTCATACGAATTAAAAACGTTAAAAAATGTCAAGCAATTGTGTCTGAATTTATTCAAGAGCTCATCTTTATTAATGGTATCTGGCTACAACGAAAATTAATGTTTTTTGTATTGTTTAAAATTATGGAAAACGCTAAATGTTTAATTTTGACGTATTCAAGGTTGCAATACAAAACAAATCGAAACGATGTTAATACAACTTGATGGTGTGGACCAACAGAACTTCATATGCAATCATAATTTTCTAAAGCAAGTAGTCAAACTAGTTTTCTTTAATAGCGAAAATTAGCTCGGCATCCAATCCTCTTCATTTCAATAAAGGGTCATTTAGACATTTTGTAAAAATATTTCTGGGTGTTGGGACGATTTACAATCACAAGAATATGTAATTTCATTTTATGGTAAAATTCTGTTTGTTATTATTTTTCAATACCCCTTTTACCCTACTATTGGTTTATCTTATATATCGTCTCTAGAGCAATTACTAACGAAGCCGTTGAGCGATAAAATCATAGTATAACTAAACATTAACGTTAAAATTAGATAGCATGATAACGAACAAGTAAAACTAATAAGGTACTCTATTGTCTAATAAGAAATTTCTCTCTCTTCGGTTAAATTCAACAATTTAACAAAAACAATTGATATATAATTTTATATTTATTGCCAGATGGTGACTCTAAATATCTACATCTGTTTACTTATAATTTAACAAAAATCGAAAACTGTGTAAAATTTCCACATTGATATAAATTACAAATTATAACGCATATAATACATATAGAAAAAAAAATGATATTTTTTTTATTATGGAAGATCTCTTTTCTATTTTTCGATAGTGTTACTGTATTGTATCCCACATTTGAAAAGAGGATCAGGGGAAGAACAGCTAAAACGATTGGAATTACTAAAGTAAACTTTTTTTTATAATCATTCACCACTTATTTTATTAATATAATTTGTCAACAATTGTAGTCCTAATGAAATCTTCAATTCCAAGCGCCTCAAATAAATAAATGTATGAGGTACTCTTTTTGATCAAAAAAATCCTCACAGCTGGTATGTGTCGATCGTTGACTATATAAAATAAACCTCTTGAATGCCAAATTTTGCTGCGGCGTAATGATTTATTAATTAATGGATATTATTCAGAATACAATATACTGGACTTCATAGTCACACAGTAAAAGATTAATCCTCTTTAAAGCAATTGTATGTAAATTTTGACCGTGTTTCATTTCACAATGCTAAATTAGTTTCGTATGTTTTTTGTTTTATAAAAAATAGCATTCTATGTATGACACCGCGCGATTTAATCATTTCTATTTAAGTAGATGGAAATGTAGATTTTTTTGGAATTCTTTCTACAATTCACCACTATGCTTTATATATATTATGAGATTTAGTTATTTTTTCATCAAGGAGAAAAGAAAAGCGTAGATATATACACACGTTTATTACATAAAATTATAATACATTAACGAAAAGAATTAATAATTTAAATCTACCAAGATAATGATGTATTTGATAAAATTAGAAATAAAATAGTGAAAAATTTTACAACATATTAGATGATTTTGGCATTATTTATATTTTAATGGAATTATTTCAAACGTGAAATGAACAACGTTTCTTTTTTTCTCAGATTTACCACCAATCAAAATATGTGTATTAGTGGAATGAGAAAGCGACAGGTGAAATTAAAAAAAATCAAATCCTTGAATTTTATTACCCGATATATAATATGTTGGAGTGATTATTTTTCGCTAGATGTACCGGTTTTTTGTGATTTGATATTTCAAAAAACGAATTTTACATTTTGAAAGTTTTACTTAACTAATTAATAAACTAATTATACTTGTTCTGAAAATAGACAAAGAGCCAGAATTTGAGGAAATAGTTTTAGAAATATATTTCGATTCCGTTATCAATAATTGACACTTAATATCACTTAAAAAATGTTTTGACAATATATAGACATCAAAAACTGACAAATAATGAACAATCAACTCTACAATCAACTCCAATCAATTTTTAAAAGCACACAGCTTAAAATTAATGGAGATTAATTTAGAAGTAATTTTAAGGAAATCATCGTAGACTACTGAATTCAATGGACATTTTAGGTGAACATATTTTCGTGAACGTATGTTTATTTAGTCATGAATACAACCCGTATAACCAGTATATTTACAAAGTGTATAAATAACATATCGCCAATGTTAACTAAAGTAAAAAAAACATTGATGGACTATGTCACTGCCAACAATCTTAAGGAATCGGTGTCGCCTTTATATTTTATCATTAAATTTGCTTCCATTTTTCCTTTCAGACAAATAGTAAAGGATAATGGTGAGCCAAAGCTAGCCATAAACAAAATATTACTCATTTATTCGATTTTTATATATACAACATATTCATGGAGTATCATGATAGTTACTAAAAACAATGAAACGATGATCGGTTTTTTTGACAAATCTCTACTTTTGGTGATATCTGAAAAGGTCATATTTTATATGGCATTTATTGGTTCAAGTTTGATATATGTTGAATCTTTTATTAAGAGGTACAATGATTTGACTATTTGGCGTTCGCTTTTCGACGCAGATGCTATGGTTCAATTTCTCGGCATTAAAAGAAACTACACAAAGAAAAGATTTATCTTAGCCGCTTTGATTGTATTAGTTCACGCAACATTTATTTTTCACGTGTTTTTGAGCAGCTGGTTCTTCCACAAGTTGGATTCTATACCGTCGTATGAGATGCAAATTGTAATTTATCTGCCTGCATATTTATCAACAATATCATTACTGTTATACGTGCAGGCTGTTAATTTATGCTGTCAAAGTTTCAAAGGTTTGAATAAAGAACTTTCAAACATGATTAACTCTCGTATCGATGAAAGAAACAAAGAAGTTTCCAGAATAGAATTATTAGAAAGAGAATTGATAAATAATACGACGGAAGAAAAAATTAATAGCATTTTCAAGGTATATGATATGTTATGTGACATTGTTGATCATCTGAATGATTCATATTCAAGGCGATGCTTGATAATATTTGGAAGTGAGTTTGTGTCGACAATTGTGTATCTATTTCATTCGTTGAATGTAGTTGTATGGTTGGCCGAAGGAAAGAATTCGGATAATTTAGTAATCTTTCTGTATTTTACGATACACCAGGTTGTAGCTCACATTTCCAAGCTCCTCACAACCATTGTACGATGCAATGCGTGTCAAAATATGGTAAATTATATTTTTATTATGAAACATTATTTTCAAGCTCACACGCGGCTCATACGTCCACATCCTCCCTCACCTCTCTCTTTTTGTGTACTGCTGATGAAACAAAATGAATCGTTATAATTTTGTACACTTCTCTCATTAGGTCATTAAGCTCGAGATCAGAATTTGGTGATGGATTTTTAGCCTCACACGGTTTCAAAGTCTGTGGGCCGTTTTAATTTCGTTGAAAGACGCATCTTACCAGAAGACAGAACAAACTCACATTTCAATATAAATTTTACTTGCTTAAATGAACATACACAAACTTTTCAAATCTATGAAGCTCATAGAAATTTATCGAAAAACTCAAAGAATATTCGTTGTCCAACTGTACTTATTATAAATAAAGGAAAAAAATGAAAAATCATATGATTTGAGTCAATCACATTTCATATTTAAGTTCTATCAAGCACTTTCACTAAATCGTATCCCAATAATATGACTTTATACATATTATAACTGCCACCTGTCAACATAGACTCAATCGACCAGTGTGAGAGACATGTAAATGGGAAAAGATATAGTAAGTGTGACAATCATTGAAAATTCACTCTCCCCTATAAATTTTTGTTCTGCTAAACAAAAAAAAATCAGTTTGATGAAAGATTACAAAATGTTTGATTTTCTACAAAATTTATGTATCTCTTAAGACAGCCTAACTAAGTTTAAAAAAAAAATCTGTATTTCCATGATCTTAATATCGTAGATTTCAAATAATTGAGAAATCAATAAAACTATTTTTAATTCGTGTTTTTTTTTTCGTATATAATTAAGTATATTTGTCTACGTCTTATGGATATCTTTATATTGCAGGCAGAAGAAACCACCAATCTTTTTAGTAAGCTAATGCTTCAAATAACTTGCGAAAATAGAAAAAATATACTTCTACAAAAAAGTATCGGCAACACCACCAAACAGGTTCTCATAAAAAATAGATTTTTTGCTCACATTGGATTACTAGAAAAATTATTTTTAAAAGAAAGATAATGGGATAATAACAATGCATATATGAGGTTACAAAACAGTTAAAATATATCAAAACCACGATTATAAATTAAATATCGTTATTTGAAATATCAATGCCTATAATAATCGATATTACAATACTTGATCAATAAATCAACACTGTTTTATAAATATTTTAAGCACTAGTTTCAAAATGTATGTTATTGTTCTTTTTCGTGAAAAGCAAAATATTTCAATAAATAAGAATGTTTTGGTGAACTATTTCCATAATTTATGTCAAGTTCAAAGCTGCCTTCATTTGGTATTGTTATACATTTAATAAAATGTATTTTTTACAGCTTCACCTAATTTTGAAATATATTTTATGTAAACCGGTGAGGTTCACTGCTATGGATTTCTTTATCATTGATAACACTCTCCTTTTCACGGTAAGTAATTAATAAAAAAATAGTATCATTTAACAGCAAACAGCTTTATAAAGCAAAAAAGGAAACCTATCTTAAGAATAAAATTTAAATATTATACGTTTTTAACAATCAATATTTTATCTGTTTTAGATAACTGGTGCTTCTACTACATATTTAATAATTTTGGTGCAGTTTTCAATCAATTACGCAAAGAATCCAAGCACCGAACATTTTTGAATAATACGGTGAAAAAAATAGCAGTGTATATTATTTCTACAAAATTATTTTTTTAAAATATAGTTGATAGCTATTTCGGCTCACGCCATCGTCAGAACTATGCTTAAACTAACATTTGCTTATCTATATATAGCTGTGTAGAAAAGGAACAAAATACATCTTCTCTCCTGTTTTAAACTAATATATGTCGGTCACCATTATTGAATCCTCTGGGGGGTGTTTCTTTTTTTGTAATGGACCATTTCCGTGTCATATGTGAACTTATTGATATAGCCGCCTTTTAAGTTTCATTTACAATTTTTAGTTTTATTGCGAGTAGGAAACAATCTAGGCCGTTAAAACAGGAGATAAGATGTATTGCGTACCTTTTCTACATAGCTATATATTGATAAGCAAATGTTAGTTTAAGCATAGTTCTGACGATGCCGTGAGCAGGAATATCTATCAATTATATTTAAAAAAAAAAAATTGTAGAACTTAAATACATTGCTATTTTTTTCACCGTGTTATTATGGAGTTCTACCAAGTGAATGCCAATTCAATCAATAAATTTTTGAATAATAGTTTTTTTTATGATTAGAGTGTATATTTTTAAGAACCAATTTAAACATAGAATAAGAAGTGATTTTGTAGTTTCATATATCCGCCATCTTGAAAAATGTGTTTACTTAGCTTTTGTCCAGTCACGTCAATTCACGTTTAGAGGTAATTGTGAGTTTAAGACCGTCCGTTTCAAACCGCTTGTTTCAGAATTACAGAACCATGGAGTGTATGTTATTTAGTAAAAAAAATATCCTAATATATGAAATCGATCTATAAAAGCGGTGAAAAGATATTATGTAATATATATATATATAATATACTCACTATATTCGATTAAAAGCCGCACCTTTAATTGAATACTGTCAAAAGTTATTTTGCTGTGTTTTTTTTAATTAGACTAATGTGAAAACAATAATTCTCAATAGAATTTTTTGACATTCATGAATTCATTTCATATTTTTCTACTCGTCTGACACAAAACAATAATATTCTATTATCTGTCTGTTTTAAATTTATCGTATAGTAGTCCCTTTATCCAGTTCTTGAGAAAATTGAATACAAATTATTCAAATCATGAATAAAATCCTTTACGCAGACAGTGTTATGACAGCTTTTTATCCGATTTTGTTATTTTCAAAAATATTTGGCATACTACCGTTCGATTACATAATAAAGAGTAATAGAAAATCAAGGATAATCTTTAATCATTGGAGTATAATTTCTCTTTTAATCAATATACTGGCTATCGTTTGGTGTAGTTATAAGGTTACAGTTACCGGAGAGACGATAGTGAACTTTTTTGATAAATCTCCATTGTTTATAATTTTCGATTGGTCTCGTTTTGTTATAGTCGGCATTAACTACATCACCGTAATATTTGAAATTCTTTATAGACGCCAGAGTTTATTATATATTTTGGAAAGCATTGCGAATGTTGACTGCTTGATGAAAACAATCAAAGCCGCGAATGATTACACTCGTGTGAGAGTTAAGATTATCACAGTGATATTATTTTTAACCACATTCAATATAACGACTCATTTTATTGCTACCTGGATAGTTTCGTCGTGGTCTCATAGGCCTTCGTGGGAAATTATAATCCTTATGTTCTGGCCGGGATATTTTTGTACCACCATTTTATTAATTTACGGAACGTCTGTTGGAATAATTCGACATAATTTTACAAAATTAAATGAAAATTTAACAAAACTTTTGGATAAAATATCACCAAAAAACCAAATCATTTACGTAAAACAATTTCACAGACAGAAATATGACGATGTTTTGGATGAATATTTTGGCATAATGTGGATAATTTATGATAAATTGTGTGATACAATGGATGAATTGAATAAGTCTACGTCACTAAGGATATTATCACTTACAGGAATGTGCTTTTTAATAATTGTATTGAATCTCTTCTATACATTGAATACAATCGTTCGGTTAGCTACAGAAAAAGTTAAAACTGAATTGTATACGTTTCTATACTTTTGTCTGATGCAATGTTCATTGTATATAACTAATGTAATCCTGACAATTGTGCAATGCAATACGTGTAAAACGGAGGTAATTACAGTGTTTGATAAAATAATACAAGTGCTAATCAATATTATATTTTTCACTTAATAATTGTAAGCTTCCAAATAGAAGATAAGGTGGAAAGGTTGCCATTCGCGAAACAAATTTTTTCAATCCCAATTACGGCTGTTCATTTTTAATAAAATAATGATTTACACATTTGTATCGATTATTTGCACCGCAATTAATTTCCCTGTCGATCAATATCACATTCACCACCCTACCGCAGAATTTTTACGTAAAAAACGTTAGACTTTCATTACGAGCTTAATTAATTAATTAATAGCTATAAACCTTAAAGTGTTTGTATTTTATGTTTGAATGGTGCATAGACTGCTTACTGAAAATCCCAGGTGGGAAAACATGTTAATGATTAAACACACATGTATAAAATGATACATATTGATATAATTTAGTTTGTACATAGTACATAGCTACATTTCTGCATTACTTATGAAAACAAGACTACCAAATATATATTTTTTTGCATTTGTATCAATCGGTATTTGTTTAGTAACATGCGTTTGTATTAATTTGTATAATTTTTTATAGGCTGAAGAAAGTGCTTTGCTAGTGAATAAAATATTAATGCATTCCAATAATAAATCTAACGCATTAAATATGGATTAAATATATATTTTTTTGCATCTGTATCAATCGGTATTTGTTTAGTAACATGCGTTTGTATTAATTTGTATATTTTTTTATAGGCTGAAGAAAGTGCTTTGCTAGTGAATAAAATATTAATGCATTCCAATAATAAATCTAACGCATTAAATATGGACTTACACACCCGAGAAAGTATTGCGATTAAGGTGAATAGTTAAAGGTTATAACACGATAAAAACTGAAATAAATATAGGGAGAAGATGTGTCCTGTATTGATTACACATATTACCGCTTCATTTATAAACAAAAGTATTTTTCAGTGTATGATTATATAACTTGAATATTTATTATCAAATTATTATTTCAGGCACAATTATTTTCAACATATACCATGCTGAAACGGCCAACATTGACTGCTATGGGATTTTTCAATTTAGATAACACACTTTTTTTTACTGTAAGTTTTGATTACAAATTGTAATCACTATGATCGAAAATAGTTGGGAATGATCGCAAAAGAGCGATTTACATAAAAGTTTTATTATTCTTGCTGATGAAAAATACGCATGACGTTTACTTGGTTCCGTCTTTATTTGTTTCATTTTTATGTATAAATACTATTTCTATATAGCTTCACTCAAAACATATTTCTTCATCTTCCTTAAATAAAATCTTAATAAAATCACCGTACCATTTTAAGTTTATATATATTAAAAAATCACTAAATTATTATGTGTGTTGTTTTCAGATGCTTGGAGCTTCTACTACATATTTAATTATCTTAGTTCAATTTTCACTGACACTAGTTGATTCGGGTGCGCAAAATATTAACATTACATCATTCATTTAATCATATTTTGAAATACACTTACTATTTCATTTTTATAGAAAATTTATATTCTTTCTTAAAATAAATTTAGAATTTTATGATCAACGATAAAATTAAACATGCTTTATGTGTTATATAAACCTAACATAAAATCCATAACTACACACATCGTCAGTCAAGAATAAAAAAAAATAGTTCATTACTGGATCTTTTATATAATTATAGATACATTTGCATACGGATAGAATTTTATAAAGTAGATAAATGTATAAAAAGGCAATTATAAAGCTGTCAATTTGATTAACCTATGATACCTATCCCGACATATAATATATATAGTTAAATGTTATGGATCGATTTTACTACAATTGCACACATTTTATTCTTATCATTTCAAAAAAACAAATAATTTGGGAATTAATTTAATTGAAATTGATGCCACTCTTCATTAATTAACATATAGATTATATGATGTGACATTCCTTATATAATACAATACAATGCAAAGAAATTGTAACTCATTTAACACACCTATATGAACACTAACATAAAGACAATCTCTATTCAGTTAGCAATTTCAATAAGAAGTTATTCCGATTATCTACATTGTAAATTTACATTGACTTCCACAATAGATAATAATTACCAATGCTTGTTTATTTATTAATCTTCAAGCTCTTTTCATTTCGGCAATATATTTTATCGTTATCAAGGTGCGACTGGCACTTCTTGGTTAAGAGGTATTATATTTAAACAAATAAAATATAATAAAAAAAAGTAAGAGTAAGAAATAGTTATGTGTTTTCTTTATTTGAATTTATTTTATAAGGGCAAAATTGTCAAAAATTATACATTTTAAACTATGATCGAATTCATGAGCATTGTAGGCATTGAAGCTGATATGCAAATAATATAAATATTTTGTGAGGCTTCACCACTGAAATTAATTTAATATAATTCCTTTCTTTTGATTGCGATTTTTGAGTAAGCTTAAAAGATGTAATTCATAAATCCAACTAATTCAAAATTACGAAGATAAATAATATATATAATTAAATATTGATAAAAAATGTTAAAAATAATTAAGTTTATAAATTGTCCTTGATACAGCAAAATATCTGACTAACAATTTATAGGTAAATAGTCAGGCCGAGTTTTCAGACGATGCCCATTGTGTTGATCTCGTTGTATTTTTTAATATCGATTTTCGTCAAAAAGCCGTGGGATTATTCGAAAATATATTCATGGCATACTGATAACATACAATATCAGAATTTTCGGCTAATCTAATTTTGAATAACTGCTACTCATCCATTGGATCTCCCAAGAAGTTTAATGAGTTTCAAGTAGAGAGTGATAAAAACATGGGATAAAGAAAAACAGTCAATTCTGGATTAGGTAGGTCGAAAGCTATAAAACTATTGGATATATTCAAGCTTTAGAACACAGATCGATTGTAATATCGTTTATGACATTTACCATTCAAGAGTTTTCTAGAAAAATGTTCCTAAGACCCCTAGGGATTTCTGCTACAAACAGTTAACTTTGTAGGTACTAAAAGGTGTGGTTTTCATTTGACCTAAATAACACTGTTATAAAGTGGATTTATTTTGACTTCTACGTTGGGGTTTTATATCCACTTAATTCAAGCGGAAGTCAGTTGGAATAAACATTCTGGCGTGCCAGTAATGTGCCAGTGATTGGTGTGATAGATTAATTAAAATTACAATCGTATTTCATAATAAGCTCGTAAGAAAAATAAATAATATACTCCAAAATGACACCGGATATTTGGCAATTGCAGAAGGCTTCATTAGGATTAACTATCATGTCTTGGTGGAAAGACAATATATAAGCAAATAGAACACAGTTTCAGTACTGTTTTCTCAATTTATTTATATGATGATCAGAGTAGGTTTCGCGCGTTGCGTTAATAAATGATCTTTTATAATGATATGTTTATGAAAACGAATTTTCCTTACAATATAATATTATTTCCATCGTTATTAGGGATTTATTAATATTGTTAGAAAATATTTTCTTTTTGACATTTTATAATAACAGTCAAATTTATACGCGAGAAGTATTCAATATTTTTTAAATATATACCCTTTCCACTCATATGTCCTCTCTGGGGAACCAAAACTTTAAGCATGAATATTTTCTATGTACCACATTTTATTGATTTTCATTGCTGTTTATCCTATTATATATATCGTGCAGATAATATTTTCTCGATAATATGATTAAAATTCATATGAAAATGTTTAATTTGACCAGATATTTTAAAGCAAAAGTCGAGGTTCGATTTTCGTTTCGAATTGGATATAATTATAATTATTATTATTAAAAAATTTCAAATTTATGTATTTCAAATGTCTGTTTTGACTTTAAAATATGGTTTTTATAAATAATCGTTATGAAAATAAACGATATATGTGATATTCTTTATCTATAATGTTTTTAAAGCTTTTAAAAATTCATATACTTGGATTAAAACTCTCGTAAAATAGAAATTAAAAACTTTTTACGATTGTGTTTAAACATTGTAAACAACAGATTGTAGTAAAAAAATCTTATGCACGCTGTGAAAGTTTTTTGTTGAACAAAAATCCGTTGAAAATACGATTTATTTTCATTTTAAGTTTTGTTTATGAATCCTGGAAAATGCGTGAAATTAATTACGAGTTGAGGCTACCCTCACCCAAAAAAAATACGAATGCAAAGGGTTAAGATTAATACCCGTCAAAAGCATTTTGAATAAATCAATTAAAATATTTTTTTTAATGATGTGAGTTTTTCCGTCGGTTCACCATCCCTTTTGTAGTATTGCCTATAGATAAAAGAACACGCATATGTTTGTAAATATTAACGTCGACAGGAAATTAATACCGTCATATTGAAAAGTTAGCGCTTTCGAATTAGACTGTTGATTGTATAAGGTGGATTAAACGCACCCTGGTTTTAGTATACTCGTTTTACAGCAGTGGCGATTTTTTTATACGGAGATCGAGTGAATAATTTTTGATACAGTGAATACAGTGATTGAATATGGATAGACTAAGGAAAATGTTTTATGCCGACAGCGCTACCGAAGCCATTGCCCCGCTAATACTTTTCGGAAAATTGGTTACCATAACGCCATTTAATTTTATCATGAAAGGTGGAAAACTTGTCATCTCTGTAAACTATTACAGTTTTTTCTTCATGATAGTTGGAATAATAATTTTCATTATCAGTCTTGTAATCGTAACTTTATCTGGTGAAACAATGGTTGGCTACTTTTACCCATCAATTTTATTTAAAATACTTGAAAAGTCATACGTGTGTATCGTATTTTGCATCATCCTTGTGATTTTTTTTGAATTCTTCAACAAACGACAAAACATTATTAACATGTTGGAAATATTCGCAGAAGTTGATATTTTTATGGGGCGCCTTAAAGCTAAAATAAACTACACGAAACTCAAAGTCAAATTAATCATATCTATTATTTTTTTGATTATTTTTAATGTTGGAAATCAAGCTGCTAGTGTAATACTCGTATCGTCTTGGCAAGATAGGCCATCAATATGTGTATTTATGGTGACATTTTCTCCAGCGTATTTAAGTACTTGTGTCATGCTAACATACCTTGCAATTGTTGGCTTAAATCACCACAGCTTCAAAGCTCTTAACATGGAACTGGCGAGTATGATCAAAACAATTACGTGTGATAACTCTGAAAGAAACATAAATGAATTTTCTAAAAATATTCCGAGTAATCTCAACGAAAGAATAATGATATTATGGAAAATTTACGATAAATTATGTGACTGTTTGGATGAGCTTAATAAAGCTTCCGCGGTAAAAATCTTATCGCTGATTGGAATATCATTTTTGAACATTGTTTTGTATTTATTTAATGCTTTGGGCACTATAACGACGCTGGCGACTGAAAAAACAAATGACAAACTGTATACCTACCTCTACTTTTGTATCATTCAATGTACGTTGAATATAAGTAACGTCCTATTGGCCATACTGCAGTGTAATTCTTGTCAAAATCAGGTAAAAACAACATTTTTTATCACTTTTAAGGTGTTAACTGTCACTTCTTGATGGAAAGGCATGATATTTTAAATAATAAAAACACATTTTTTAGTACTTATTTCTACAATATATTTTTTGATCAGGACCGGTTTAGCTCATCGCGAGCATTATCAACTGATAGAATACAATTTACAAACCAGTCTATTTATACAAAACAAAATATTAATTTGAGTTAAAGGTAGCAGGTGTACAAAACCATGGGTACAAGAACTAGGAAACAATTTACATAAAATCATACAATATTGATACAAATAAAGTAAATTAGTATAAAAATTAAATGTTCACAATCACTTATTAAGATTTACAATTACAATTATGGTAAATCAATAATCCATTAGGAGCTCTGAACAATTGTTCAATATTGTATGATTTTATTTAAATTGTTTCCTAGTTCTTGTACCCATGGTTTTGTACACCTGCTACCTTTAACTCAAATTAATATTTTGTTTTGTATAAATAGACTGGTTTGTAAATTGTATTCTATCAGTTGATAATGCTCGCGATGAGCTAAACCGGTCCTGATCAAAAAATATATTGTAGAAATAAGTACTAAAAAATGTGTTTTTATTATTTAAAACATTTTTTATACTCACTCAATTTTTTTGACGAAGTTCAAAAAATAATTATAGGTTAGATTCATTGTGCTGTTGTCGAAATTTGATAAAATAAAAAAATATTGAAAACGTTTTATGGCCATTGAGATATTAATCAGTCAACTAGTATTGTTTACTCTTTGACTGTTATCATGTGTTGAAAAATCGCTCTTGAAATGCGACTAACTTTTAATGATATTTTTTTAATACCTAACCATGTAAACTATGTAAAATATCAATGATTATGCCAGAAACAAACGTTGAAACAACTTTTGTTTTATCACAAGCAAAGATATGTCGTTGTTCACCAGTCAAAGAGTTATTGTATAACAAAATTATAATGGACTTCTTTAATTGATTGCTTGTTGTGTCGCTGAAAACGCATAGCATGAACCTCTGAGAATCTTATATGCCACGTTGAGTCTTGAGATTATTTATTGGGTATATTTTCGTTACAAGCTATTTATCAATGAAGCATAGTAATTACTCGTGAGAAATGGTTCGAAAGCATTTAAAAGTAGAGAACCTTCTACCATATTAGCAAACTATTTATGTATGACTTTTTTATAAGTTTCAATGAATTCTAAGCCCTTCATATTCAATTCAAATATTTATAACATTTTATGTGAGAAAATAATTTATACCAGACTATTCCATAGTTTATGGAACACTAATACAATGCTAAATACGACCTCCATCACTTATAGGCAAGCGAAGTGGCGGTTTTAGTGAATAAACTGTTGATGTATTCCGTAAGTCACGAAGATATAAACATGACTGAGCACGATAAAGAAATCATTTGTTTAAAGGTAAAAAATTAGGCTTAGAAATACTACATTAAATTTCTAAGCCTATTATTTAAGTAGTCTATCATTTTAATTCAAATTTCATTCTATGATTCTTATGAATCTATGAGATACTAACTTTAATCCCTTATTTTTTGCAGATACATCGTTTTTCTACGTACACATTACTTAAGAGACCAAAACTCACTGCTATGGGACTATTTAATATTGATAACACCCTTATTTTTACAGTAAGCTATATTTTTTAACTCTAGTTATAGCCCCAATATATGTTATAACCCAATAGACTAATATATTTTTAGTACTTAATTTACATCAGTAAATTTTTTATATTTTCATCGTGACGCGCAAAACATATCAAATAAAACCAATTCTAAAGGGTTTATATCTTTAGATAAAACGCGAAAAATTACAAAACGCATTACAATTTTAGGGTTAATTATTTTAACAACGTAGCTTAAATGCCTGAATAATGATTATAAATTTATTAAGCCTGTGTTTAGCGATAGCCATGCTGGCATCATATTCATTTTCCATTTTTGCCCAGATGGAAACAAAACAATTATCCAAGGGGTGCCAACACAAAAAAATGATACAATTCATCCTTTCTTTGACTTATTAAACATTTTTACAGTGGGTTAAATATTGAAAAATATAAAACAAGAAATCTTTTTTAAAAGATTCGCCTTCTCCCTTTATTTTTAATCAATGTACAATAAAATGGAAATTTATATCTGATAAAAAAATAATAATTTATGAGTGACACTCTCTTTGTGAGAAGTATAAATATTTATTGTATAATAATTTATTGTAGACGTCCAATTTCTTTTGCAGATGGTCGGTGCCGCTACAACATATTTGATAATTTTAGTTCAATTCTCTATGTCACCTATCGATGACACAAACTCTAAAAACTACAATATTACTCAAACAAAATAAAGTCAATACATTATTTACATTAATCAACAAGAAAATATTGACGGAGTATTTTGGTGCACAATTAGGATTTCAATTTCAAAATTTTGTTAAATATAATAATTGAAACGCACGAATTTAACATTTTCATCATGTGTTTATTTATTGATTTAAATAATTTTAAATAAAACAATTCAGGTTATGCCAATGTTAAAAATCTCTTTTATTTATATACGATGTTTGTTTAATTAATTAAAAAATAATTCAACACTTTTATGAAATTCACTACCTACTATTAGCTGTGTATACTCCGTATTATTTCTTTATTGATGTATGAATCAATTACTCTGTTAATGAGAGTGATATAGTAATCATAAAGTGCCAATTTGTCCCTTATCGCATGTAATCGAAATTGAAAACGGTTCGTAGAGTACATTTATTTTTTTATGTTTGTAGTAGATATAATACTGTCATTTAAAGATTTGGTTATCATTTGACGTACAAGTAGTGTAAGAAATAAGCCGTCTACAATTTGAACAACATCTGATTTGAATGTTATAAATCATTGGTTTATGAGGTACGTATTGGTTATTAGTAGAAGTCAATATATAGATAATAGAAATTGTTTCCAAAAGTCGAAAAAAATACAAAAGAGAGTTCTAACGAATAATGAAATAACAATATGTATACAACATCTGTTGGGCTTAGAAATTTATATAGGTACACAATCTTACAGGTAGGGTAAAAAAATAATCGTTCAAAAAATTTGATTGTTTATGGAAAAAAAAACATTCGTATAATAAAAATCATATTTTCATAAAAATCGAATAAATTGATACCCACAAAAATATCAAAACGTAGAATAGATCAACTTTGTTTAAGCATATTCAATCTGATATTATATTGCATTATTAATGACATGATGTATCTTAATAGACAAATTTATAGTATTAAATGTTTTTTTTTTATTTTTCAGCATTTCTTCGGTAATTTATCTGACTGAAGAAGATATTAAATTAATTTTATATCGCTAGAGAAACGAGGCGTTTTGAATGCCTAATTGCTTCTAAAAATGTACAATATTGTAGAATTTTTCAAACAACGTTTCTATGCCGCGAATATCTTTGAAGCACTCGCTCCTTTATATTTTTTTGGGAGGCTAGGAGGAATAATGCCTTTTAAATACATTGTACATAAGGAGAAAACGATAAGAGCACATATAAGTTATAAAGCGGTATTTTTTGTTTTGTGCTCATGTTGTTTTTTTCAAATAAGTTTTTATCATATTTTCCTTAGTGGTGAGACAATGGTTGGTTTTATAAAGAATTCGTATTTGTTTGTGGCGCTTGAAAGATCTGTGACAGTAATATCAGGTTTTGCAATATTTTTCGTTGCTGTGGAAATTTTCTACAAACGCCAGAGTTCCGCGATAATTTTAAGCCGTTTACTTGAAATTGATCAACTAATTTATGAACTTGGACAACCAACCGATTACACAAAGATAAAAATAGAAATGTGCATTAGAATATTTCTTTTTTGTTTATTGAATTTTTTTAATCAATTCATTGGGCAGTTTTTTGTTTTTTACTGGCCAGATAGACCTTCAATTTACCTTTCCTACATATTTTATTCCCCGGTATATTACACTTCTTCTGTGGTATTTTTACATGTCACTTTCATAAAAGTTATTATATATCGTTTCATTAAAATAAACCGAGAATTGGTAAAAATTAGCGAAAACAATACTTACCACGAAATTAAAATGAAAAATTATATCGATTTGATCAATCTATGGCCAAAAAAACTTGCTGTTTATGCTATAAATGAAAGGGTTATGACAGTCTGGAAAATTTTCGATATATCTTGCGATTGTTTGGATCTGTTAAATGACGCATCCGCTGTAAGGATGACTTTGTTGATAGGCATATCTTTCATATCAATTGTAACGAATTTATTTACTTTTTTGAATACCATGAGATGGATTTCACGAGATGACGAAGCAGGGAAACTATTGATTTTCCAATATTTTTGTCTTCTGCAGTGCGTGATGCATTTTGTCAACTTGATATTAACAATATCATTTTCGAATTCATGTAAAAATGAGGTAAATTACGAAGAAATATTCATTAAAAGTAAATTTTTGTTTGTCAAGTATCTCTATATCTTTATAATATTATAAAATTTCAGGCTCTCAAGACTGCAACTTTGGTAAATAAACTGCTTGTCAACTCAGTCAATAAATGCCAACGTTTCGACAAACAATCGATAATGAACAACGAAGGAGTAACTGATACAGTAAAATAATTGCATATTTTGATGTTCAATCTTGTTCAATGAAATCATCAGTTTTTATGTACGCAGAAAACCTCTTTCCACACTCACGAAGAATAAATATATCGTAATTTTTTCATTTGGTATAGAACGCTGGTCATTATTTCATCACTTAATTAATATTAATGAATATACTTGAATATTAAAATCGTTAGTAGATGTCGAAATATTTAATATGGCATATAATGTCATATACAATAACGCAGAGGTACAAAGTAATATTTAATATAATTTATTTAGTACGGATAATATTTCACATACTTAATTACTGCTTATATAATAAAATTCCAATTACGTTTCAGTTGCACCGTTTTTCAATATATATGCAGCTTAATCGAGGGAAATTAACAGCTATGGGATTTTTTCACATCGACCATACATTATTTTTTACGGTACGTAATCTATACTTAAAAAAAATAAGTTATTAAATTTTAATTTTAGAAAATTCGTATATTTTCACATACATTGTCACTGACGGAGCCGGGTTTCGGATTACAGCATCATGAATGTCGTTATACCAAATTCTTAAGTTATTCAAATTATTTTAGATGTGTACTCTGCTTCTAGTTGTTCGGTTTATATTTTTCATATGTAGTTTCTCTTGTATATAACCGATGTAAACCGTTTATCGTGAATCAGTTCTATCGCACCTGTGTGATAAAACGTTTGAAGATGAAAGCCGTGTCGTGAGTGACAAATCATGAAAAAATGCATAAATTTTTAGCAATTTAAATTCAATATTGAAATTCCACTAAGCACCCTCACTTAGTATTATATATTACACTCTCCAAATATCGTCAATAAAAAGGAATACTAGTAATTCATTACTCCAAACATAGTCATTCCATTGAACTCTACATTCCATCATAAATTTTTGTATGAATTTGTTGAATGTGAAAAACCTGTTTTAAGAATGGAATTTAAAATTGCACTTGAGTATTTATTTTTTATAAAAATTATGTATTTTAGATGATTGGAGCTGCAACTACATATTTAATTATCTTAGTTCAATTTTCAATGTCAAATATTGAAAATACAAACGGCTTTGAAATAAATACTCCATCTGTGAATTTTACAGCATCAAACTAAAAACAATATAAGAGTTTTAAAAACAGATAATGGGTGTGGGAAAAAAAAAGCAAAATAAATTTTGGAAAAAATAATATCTTGTGGGAATCAAATACTAAATTTGAGATAATGATGTTCAATGAATAATGTTGGATAAGCAATCTGCATTCGGGTGAGGAGCACTCCTTCCAAATTTGAAGAAATAAACATTTATTCCTTGCTACACTCCATTTACATATTGGCAAAATAAAGAATGAATTGGGGACATTTTCTACTCTACCAAAAAATCTGGAATGAATTCCCTGATTTCAAATTATAGTTTGAAATTTAAAAAAAAGTTTGTTGCCATTACGAATAACTTTATTCTTCGTTTTTCTGGATATATTATTAGTTATATGAAAAAAAAAAACAAACTGACGAGAAGAGTAAAATACTAGTGTAGATGAAAGTATATTATGTAAGGACATGTAACTCTCTAATAGTAAAAATTGGTTGATGCAACCAAATCATCGTCGGATTAATTCAGTTTATGGGAGAAATATTTAGCGATGATTTAGAGTTTCAGTAAAGAGGCGACGGAAAATAATTTTGAGAGTGGTGTTGGTGGTTCGTTGTTTATTTTTCAATGAGACCGTGAAAGTTTTAAAAATGTGTTAATATGCAATCTCAATAAATAAACTATATAAGATAAAATGAATTGATTTACTTTTTTTAATGAGTAACGTTTATATAAAATATGGAAACGCAATATTGTATAGACATTGTTATAGAAAACCATTATCGATATAATATAATATGAAATATATATTGAAAATACCAAATAATGTTTTACTCGTTAAATTGTATCCACAGCAAGTAATTCATTTTAATTATCGGTAATTTATACATCTTCAGTCATTTTCGATATTTAACTGTCCCCTGAAAGTATCGATGAATATGTTTGATGGTGGTAATCAATTTAATTGGCAGTTAAATATTTAGCAAGTAAAATTTAATATACTAAATTATTAGTCCATCAGGACACGTTTGAAATAAATGAAAATTAAAATTAGTGTCGCAGAACAATCGTTCGTCAAAATTTGAATGGTGTGAACCTGAAAGAAATTGTTATAATTTAGCCAAACTTTAATATATAACGATGCAGAAGATACTAACATTTGCTAGAAAAAAACTTCGCGCAGATAATGTTATTGAAGCCGTTGAACCTATGTTGTTCTGTGCGAGAATCGGTGCAATTCTACCTTTCAATTACGAAATTAAAAATGAACCAAAGGCTACATTAAATATACTGTTTTTTATTCAAGCTTCCATATTTGTTTGCATTTACCAATTTTGTTATTGGTCTGTGGTTTTACATGATCAAACAATAATACGCTTATTCAAAGATTCTAAACTGTACCATTTTTTTGATAAATGCTATATTAATTTGGGTACTGTTTGTATATATAGTGCTCTTGTCGAGACGTACTATAAACGTGTACGGATAGCTAAAGTTTTAAAACTACTAAGTGATGTCGATAAAATGATGAAAGACCTCGGCATAACAAAGCGCTATTCTCTACTGAGGTTAAAAATAATTTGTGCGTTTATATTGTGCACTATTGTTAATCAAGCTAACCAATCCAGTTGTTTTTTTCTTGTTTCCTTGTTACAAAATAAACCATCATTTGAATTGCTTGCTGTAATATTTGCACCACAATATATGTGCACAATTATTTCAGTAATACAAATAACATTTATTAAAGTAATTGAAAGCTATTTCTACAAATTAAATGAAGGAATCGAAAGAATGAAGGAAAATTCATTGAAATCTCTTCTAAAATGTAAAAATATGGAACAAACCAGTAGCTTAACATTGTATAAAAGAATTGTTAATTTTTGGAAAACTTATGATAAAACATGCGATTGTTTAGAAGAAATCAACCAATGTTATTCTGTAAAAGTGCTTTTTTTAACAGGGATATCTTTTATTACAATTGTTCTGAGTTTGTTTTATTCTATGAATGCAATTCTTTGGATTTCAAGGGGAAAACAAATAGAAAAATCAATGGTTTTTCTATGTTTATGCCTTCTTCAATTTTCGTGGCAGTTTTTCAACACTCTTTTATCAGTGCTGCACTCGAATTCGTGTCAAAAAGAGGTAAAGAAAACATTAGTTTGAATTAATTATGTTTATTAAAGTAAGCAGTGGATTCATAATTTTTATATATGGTGCCATTTAAAGAGCCAATCTTGTACATAATGATTTTTAATTATTATTTAAAAAAACATATATTTCCTATTAACATATTTCATAACTATTATTAAGGCACGCAAGATGGCCGTCCAATTGAACAAGCTGCTTATGCACTGCGCGATAAAGTACGATAAGTTTGAGGTTGATGCTTATTTGAAAGAATCCATAATTGAGACGGTAAGTGATACTTATTATAAGATTTGATTCCCAACTTATTAATACTAACAATTTAAGTGTTGTCCTAGCAAGGTGCATAAAATCTTTTTTTTTAAATTGATTTCTTGAGTATGGGTTTTGTGTTGTATTTTCTTCTCAAATGAATTTCTAAAAAAAAAATCATAGCGTTGAATGATTAATCAACAAAACTTTGTATAATCAAAATGGTCTAATGGTTCTAACTATTTATTAAATGTTGAAGATTATGTATGAAAGAAAATGTCCGCTAAATGCTTATATTAACCTTGCGAATTTCATTAATTTCGTCGCTAATAATTTATTGAAGTGTAAATAAAGAGCACCTGATTTGTTGAAATAAACGTTTTTCTTTAAATACAACTAACAAAAAAGGTTTGTTGAACCCGACGACCATGGAGACCAATAATTGACATCACCATCTCTTGACATAATTTGTTATGGATATAGATCTCTCAGTAGTTTCATTGTCACATTGGCTATCTGTGAAGTTTCTTCTTGGAACTACATATTTGCCGAGTCTAAAGCGTCCAATTCACCAATGTCAAAATTCATCAATCGTGTAACGATGACTTCTGTATTAACAGTTATCGTGACACCAAATTCATCTTCAAAAAAGTAAGATCCGATGATTCTTCCAGATCACATGACTCACCATATATAGATGACTGATGAATAATTTTAAGATTTACATTTACATAGAACCGACTATTTTGGTTAATAACATTTTCATGCAAACGAGAATGAGTCTTACTCACATCATGATTTTTCATCATGTGTTAAAATGAGCAAGCTGTATCATTTTATTGTCAGGTACATTGCATATAACATAAATGATCTTGAGGTAAAACTCGTGTTCATTAAGTTTTATCGGAAGCCATTTTTACATAATAATGTTATTTTAAGTTCAACTTCTTGAGCACGATGTCGAATTGAGGTTGATAGATTGTTTGAATCACTTTCTTAGATACCTACAATGCTTTAAGTTAATCTATTATACTATAGTGTTGTGGAACAGGCGTTTGTTTATATACAACGGAGTCAGGTTTCCTCATACTATTTTAACTCGTTGGAACACTTTAGACTATCAAATATTTTATGATAACGAAGATGCTATACCTATTCATTACGACTGCCAAATATAAATTGTCAAAATTCATGTTTACCAAAATGGCGACCAAAAAAAGTAGTGAACCTTCGCGATGAACACAATGTACGAATAAATTGCAATTTCATGGATAAACATGGTAATATACTTTGATGATATGTTTATGTATTCTTAACCATTATTTACATACGGATTTATAACATGAGTTTTTGTAATTTCAGCTACAAAGATTTTTGACATTTACATTAGTAAAGCAACCAAAAATAACCGCGCTAGGATTTTTCAATTTTGATAACACATTTCTTTTTACCGTAAGTAATCAATTACTTAGTAAATTGTATTTTTATATTTTTTATTTACAAAAAAAAAAAACATTTTATATAAAAAAGATCGATCGTAATACCTGTAAATGTCACAGCACAGTGTAAGTTAGTCATATCATAAAGTTTCATGTCATCGCATTTGGTAAATTATTTGTATATTCCAGATTCTTGGTGCTACAACAACATACTTTATAATACTGATCCAGTTTTCGATATCATCAATAGACGAAGAAATATCGCACGCATATAATGTTACACATTAGTCATTATTATTAACCACAAAAATCATTACCATACATGGATTCTTAAAGGCTTTTGAAATTAATTTGTCCCAATTTGTTAACTGTGATAAAAAAAAAACAAATATTTAAAGCATTTTTAAAAATTCTTTCGCAAGTTCTTCTTCTTAATTAAGAAAGGCAATATCTTAGTGATAAAAAAACACTAAGTATTATATCCTATAAATATAACTAAACACTCTACTTTTATTATATAAGTATAATGCCTTTCCGCCAAGAAGTAGCAGTTAGCACCTCAAATGTGAGTGAAATAAATATCATTGTTTACAATTCAACTCTCCCACCTTCACCTATTGCCGCTGCTTTACGGTCGCCTGCCAAAACGTTATACTGATTAAAATAAACCAATTTACTTAAGATCCACGAACAATTTATTCTGCTTAAAAAAAGAAGTGTTGAAATTCAGATGCTGTTTTCGGCTTTATATAGGCATTAGCCCTAGGTGATTTCAACCAAAACAAGACCAAGATTCACCACAGATTATCAGATCATATAGTCTGAGGCCCCTGGTTTCGAACCAGTGTCAAATTATGCATAATCTCACTAGCAGTCAGCTGTCGTAGCTTTGACCACAAAACTTTGGGCTAAACGTAACTTTTCCCTTCGTATCGTTTTAAACGCGACCGTTTCGTTTTAAGTTTGCTTGTCCCGTTTTCAGAAAAAAAGTTGCACACAGTGACAATTTCAAATTTTCAAATTTTATTGTGTACTAGTTGGTGCCCTGAGCGTTTCGTGTAGTGTATCGTATATAGTGTGTATCGTGTGATAAAAATTCTAGAAATATCGTTTGAAATTTGAATGATAGATAGAATGGTAAAGGGTCCGCCAAATAACTTTTTTTTTTGAAAATGCTATAAAAAAAAACTACTAATATTTTCTCAAATTTCTTTTTTTATTTGAAAGTACAATCCTTCCGGTTAATAATGGAAAATAACTTCATTCAAATGGCTGCCTCGGCTGGCCATGCAGTAGCCTACACGATCGGTCCAATTTTTAAGCACATTATCGATTGTGTGCAGCTGTATTTCACCAATGGCTTCACGAATATTGTCCTTTAAAGCGTCAATTGTCTCTGGCTTGTCGGCGTAACACTTATCTTTGAGGGCACCCCACAAATAATAGTCCAACGGTGTCAAATCGCAGCTCCGAGGTGGCCAAACGACATCAGCTCTGCGGCTGATAATGAGATCTTCAAAAACAGGGCGCAAAACATCGAGTGTAGCTTCGGCTGTGTGGCACGTAGCGCCGTCCTGTTGAAACCAAATGTTGCCAATATCCTCCTCTTCAATTTTTGTGAACAAAAATTCGTTCAGCATGGTCCGATAACGATCGCCATTGACTGTAACGGCCACTCCTTGCTCATTTTCGAAGAAAAATGGCCCAATTATGCCTCTGGACCAAAATCCGCACCAAACAGTGACTCGTTTTGGGTGTACCGGCTTTTCAATGTATGCGTGCGGGTTTTCTGTGCCCCAAATGCGACAATTTTGCTTGTTTACATACCCGCCAAGATCAAAATGAGCTTCATCCGAAAAGATGATTTTTTTGGCAAAATCGGCATCTTCTGTAAGTCGATCGCAGGCCCACTCAGCGAAGCGAAAACGCATTGGATGGTCAGTTGGCTTCAACTCCTGAACCAATTGGACTTTGTATGGCGTCATACCAAGGTCTTTATGCAAAATTCGTCTCAATGATGTCTCCGAAATGTTCAATTGTTGAGAACGACGGTGAATTGATGTTGATGGCGCTTCACGCACACTTTCTGCCACAGCATCAATATTCTCGGGTGTACGCACTGTTTTTGGCTTTTCACGCTTTGGTTTATCGGTGAGGATGCCAGTTTCTTTCACTTTTTTCACAAGATAACGAACATACGGAGCTGACGGTGCTTCTCTTCTTCCAAAATCCGTACGCAATTTTCGCTAACATTCTGCAACATTACCATGATTTTCAAAGTAATGTCGCAATATTTCCCAGCGTTGTTCAAGCGTATACACAACCATATTCGATCAGCGGAAGGATAAAACTAATTATCTGTCAAATCAAACATGAGCTAAGTGTTACCATTCACGAAATAAGCACTAGTTAAAAAAAAACTTTAGATGGCGGACCCTTTATTTATTTTTATTCCGAAAATTGCAAATTACTGAATTGCATTACTGAAATTGCATGATGTATAAAATAAAAGTATTCATGATTTCTTGATTTTTTTCAACAGTGATAAGCCAGGTTATTCACGTATTATAATTGATTGAAGTTGTGTACTTATATTGTCAACATTCTTGAACATGTCCAATATTGAGTTATTCGAAATAGTAAAATTGAATGTTTGATTCAAAACTTATACATAATTAAATACATATCATTTTCATGTCATCAGTACTAGCATATCTATGTATATTATTGATCAAAAATACGTATATACGTCAATTAAAATACTTCAATGGATGATCAATGTGTGTTTTTAATATTACCTTTCAATTCCTATTAATTATGAAACACGAAGATTGCTTCAGGGACACGTTTTTCGTCATAGGCGACGCCAGCAGAATTCTGCTTCGGATTTATAATATTTAAAAATAAAAATGTACTTTGAAGGTATTTTTTGAATCGATGAATAGACAAAGAAAAAACACTTCCTTACCATATTAGTATGAATTCTTTTAATACACAGCAGTTGTGATTTTTCTTTTTATTTCGAAAAATCATATGACATGACAGTATACATCATGGAAAACATTATTATCATATTCCGAATATTTAATTTTTTGGTGAGTATTATCTCTATCAAATATTCAATAAAGTATTACTATAACTGCAGTTTACTAAGACCTCTCCTTTAAAGATTGTGTTGATACGCTAGTGTATTTGATACTGATATAAGTTCGCATATAACACGTTGGTTTTTATCAATTTCGTTTCATTCGTCAAACATTATACGATTGTTAAAAATAACGATTAAAATACCTTTTGATAAAATTGTCTGCCAATTTCAAGGAAACAATCCATCAAATTGCTTTTATAATACTTGTACTTGTATTTATAAAGTTCACCTACGTCGAGAGCTTTTATTCAGATTAAGATATGGTAATGAATTTTTACTAAGTAGTTATTTAAGTTCGTCACAAACACATGATCGTCATGATTATGGTGAAAAATAGGATAAAGAATTTGTTCATCGCTCGTGACGTTTTAGAGGCTATTTACCCGATGCTATTATTTAGTAAAATATCCGGGGTTTTACCGTTCAATTTCATTATTGAGAAAAATAAAACAAAAACAGTAGTCAGTCACATAAGTATTGTTTATTCTATCTTATTGACGTTGGCGTATTATTGGTCCTTCGCAACAGTGACAATGACTGGGGAAACAGTAGTGCAATATTTCGATGACTCGTTTGTTTTGAAAATATTTGATAAATTATCGCTATTCTTTGGCTTATTTTGTGTGACAGGGATAGCATTTCAAATTTTTCATCAGCGTGGAAGAATGGCCATCATGTTAAGAATGCTGATCGACATAAATAATTTATTTCATGGTATCGGAGTAAAAAAAGTCTATACACATATCAAAATAATTTTTTTATTTCATATTTTCTTAGTTAACTTTTTTAATATAACAAATTTTGCCATGAGTAGAGTATTCATATCATCATGGGCCGTCAAACCAACTCTCTTTTTGTTGACAGTATATTTTTCCCCTTCACTTTACTGTGCATTTCTTACTTTATTATACATAAATTTAGTAATGTTTGGTACCGAAGGTTTCAAAGATTTAAATAGAGAAATATCGAAACTTCTCTTGACCGGTATCGGTAATTCACCACGAGCCGACGAAATAGCAAGTATTTTCGATGGACCAAAAAAAATTACAAAATTCATGTTAGAAGAGAAAATTCTTTTGGTTTGGAAAATCTACGACATGTTGTGTGATTTCTTGGATGAAATGAACACATTTTCATCGTTGAAGATACTTTTGATCATCGCGTGGAACTTTTTATCCATCGTGTCAAATCTTTATTATATTGTGAATATAATTGTGTGGCTAACGCAACGAAATCAAGTGGATAAGCTTTACGTATTCTTAATCTTTTGCTCTTTCCAAGGAGGACTTGTGCTGACAAACACAATGATGCTTGTTGCGAAATGTAATGAATGTCACTGTGAAGTAAGTATATATTTATATTTACTTTTAAATAGAGTCGTAGAGGCGTAGCACTCAACTTTGTGGGTACTGAATAAGCCACTTTCCCACATCACCCACTCAATCGAATTTACGAAATCTTAAAACTCATTTCAATACTTTTTCGGTACTCAAATTTAAGCGTAATTCAAGAAATTGTTAAAATTGGAAAAAAAATATCTTAATTACTTACAAAAGGTTACTAGACGTTGAATTTTAGCGCTTAAATTTAGCTTGCACGTTGTCATCAGTAATACCAAATTATATACGGTTTTGAAATATTTTTTAACACAATAATAACAATTTATATTTTTTGGAAGTTGTAAATACATTATCTTATTTCAGGCAGACAAAGTGGCAGTTCTTGTACATAAAATGATGCTTTTATCAACTAGAAAATTTAATATACTAAAATCCGACAATACGTCTATCGAGCGCAATATTATCGATGTGGTAAGAAAAAGATTTTTTAAAATAAAATATTTAATATTTTTTTTTATGGCGCGCTGTGAAATTTCAATTGGGTCCATATATTTTAACACTTATAATTATACACTCAATAAAATATAACAATTAATTATGAGTTTAAGCAGATATCACGATCAAAAATTGTTGACAATAAACATTGACTGCCATATTGCTACATATTTCAAATAAAATATCACTGATAAAATTATCTGCTGTTGCTTAGAAATGTTTTTTTCTTGGAGTTATGTGTATATACAATATAAAACGGTTTTTAACGTTTCGGTATATTTTCAGTTACATCGATTTTCTACTTATACGCTTCTTAAAAGACCAAAGTTATCGGCGTTTGGGTTTTTTAAAATTGACAACACACTTTATTTTACTGTAAGATATTATTTTACATACAAATATATATTTTTCCATTTAATTTTTTTTAAAACAACACTTCATACTTATTTATAAAGTGGAACACAGATTTATCATACTTTATGGGCTAAAATGTTAATGAAGCAAAACCATAGATGTGGAATTCTTTGTTACTGTTGTTGTGTCGTTCTAAAAAAAGTATCTAAGAACGATAGATTGGATTGTAACTCGCTATTAGCAATTTAGAAAATAAAAGTATTTTTAATGTATTTGTGTCAACTATACATTGGAACCTCAATCTAATGTTCTTGCATTTATCGCTGTCTTTCATTGTGGCACTTCCAATACGATGAAACGGGACTCCAGTGATTTATAATATTCTATTCACAGCAATAATTGTTGAAAAGATACTTTGAAATAAATGCTTAATTAAACACAATCATTCATTTTCAGATGATTGGCGCCGCTACCACCTATTTGATAATCTTGGTTCAATTCGCTATGTCGCCAGCTAACGACTTTGACTTCAACAACAATCAAACTTTTACTTAATATATTATAATTAGTGTATATATTTATATACGAAATCTGTTCAACTTCTGCCAATTCATGAAAATAATTATATCTGATAATGATAATTATTGATATGGATTTTTGATGTAATTTATAAATTGATTATACTGAAATATTTATTTCCGTCTTTGAATATATTCGCACCAAATTTTTACCAGATACTTTCAGATAAATAATCATATTTTTAAAATTAGCTTTAATATGATATAACCAATTAATTGATTTGTAAGTCAGACTTCCAGCAGACTGAAATAAATAAAGAAGAAAACAAAATATTGTTAGATTAAATTCACCTTGGTGTAATGTCTTACAATTTAGTTACACATATAAAAACTGGCATTCATTTATATAACATATCATTTGTGTAACTAATAATAAGCTTTTAATAAATTGCTAGTTTAGAAATTAAACTTATTTATAAGGCACTTATGCTAATAAGCTATGAATGATATATATATTTGAATATTGCCAGTAAATTATGGAATATTAAGAAAAACCATTAAATGTGCCTCACAGGTATTCTATAATTCCTTTGAAGCTAATGTTCAAGCTAAATAGTTAATCCCATGATTAAGAAGTGTACCATTAAAGAGACTATGAAATAACAATTCGGTGACGAGTATATGCAATTAACCTTCAAAATATTTAAATTGGATTTTTTTCTATAATAGCCCTCGGCACGCATAGACATTAATTATCTCTTAGCACGAATATTATATGACATTACTTATATTGAGAGAAATTTAACCATGTCTCAAATTCGACACTGTTCTTCAAAAGCTTCTAGAGTAAACGTGAAGCGTCATAAGTACAGATTAAAACAACATTAATCTAAAATTGTACAGTGAACTCGTTTAAGATGATGAAATTCACAGCGAAGTTTTGTGAAGCTAACAATTTATTGGAAGGATTTACTCCTGTATTAATATTTGCTAAAGTATGTGCGGTCGCTCCGTTTGACTATGTCGAAGAAAACGGAAAATTCAAACTGACTTTGAATTACAAAAGTTTGATAGCAATGATATTTTTAGCAATCGTTTGCTTTTGGAGTCTTATACTCGTTACAATTAACAATGAAACCATGGTCGGATTTTTCAACGATTCTCTTGTTTACCGAGTCTTCGATAAGATTTCAATATTTGAAGGTTTTTTATGCGTCGTGACTGTGGGTATTGAATTTTGTTATCAACGCGAAAAAATAATAGTCCTCAGTAAAGCAATGCAAGAGGTGGATGAATTATTTCAGCAATTTGGAACATTTAAGGATTACACTAAGTTACGAGTAAAATTGACGATTTCTACAGTTACAACTTACGTTTTCAATATTATCGCTCATGCAATATGTATTATTCTCATATGTACAATGGATATAAAACATTCTTTAATGATGATGGTCGTGAATTTTCTTCCCGGATTTTATTGTTTGGTAATATTGACAATATACATTTCAGTAATTGAATTTTATATAGATAACTTTGTCGCATTGAATGAAGAGCTGTCTAAATTGTCTATCAAACCGTTCACAAATCTCACAAAAATTAAAACAATCGCTTGTTCCATCAACCCGACAATAATTAATTCAGAATACAGTATATTTGAACGAAGAATAATTTTCATTTGGAAGATTTACGATAAGATTTGTGATTCTGTAGATGTGATCAATGAGCTGTCTTCGATCAAGACTTTAATTCTTCTGTTTACCTGTTTCATGACCATAGTATTAAATCTATACTATTCAATGACCACAATCTCTTGGCTTATTAAAAAGCCGGGAATTGAATTATACACGTATCTTTATTTCTGCCTTCTAAAATGTGCAGTGCAGTTCGTAACTGTTACGGCAACTATTTTAAAATGTAATAGATTACAAAACGAGGTAAGTGAGCACATCAATTTTGAATCTTACATTGTAATGTATATCAACCCTCTATAAAGGTTCCAGTCCAGGCCTTGATACAATTTATCGCACAAAATATATTTTTGCCTCCTTTTCTATATTTTTATTTTGCGACATGATTTTTAATAGTGAATTTATGTAGGATTTTTTTCACAACAAAAAGTTATTTCTTAAAACGCTACATAAGTATCAGGTAAATTCATAAAACATACTGATAAAAGCTTTTTAAACAGAGCTTAAGTTCAAGCTTATCGTTTGATTTCAAATTTTCTGTAGTGATTTTTCAAAATCATCGAACAATTTCTCTTCGGACGACACATAAATATTTTTCTTTACACAGCTACTTTTGTTACCACATTAAAGTGTCTTTTTGTGTGTATTTTATTATATTCTTATTTAATACTATACAGCGATCTTTTAATTTACAATCACCATGAGATATATAATTCCGCGTTAAACACAGTCATCGCACGTAAAATAACGCTAAACATTTTTTAGAATAATCTAATTTTTAATATTACAATTATGTGGGTGTATTTTTTCATACGAATTTCTCATAGATACAGCTTCCTGTAATCACGAATTATAATACGGAAATATAATATTCAAATTCTAAATATATTTTCCTTGTATTTGATAAAAACAATAAATGTGATTTAAATACCAATAGAAAGAAAAATATTAAAAATTACAAATAATTCAGCCTGCTTCTTAGTAATTAGTTCGATCATTTTAAGGGATTAATTAATACTTATTTTTCACAGGCCGATAGAACAACAGTACTTGTTAACAAACTAATGCTTGCATCGAACGGAGAATACGATCAAATAAATGTAGGGAAACATTTGATTGACAGTATCGGTATAAAGGTATATTCAATAAATAATACAAAATATTTTTTTTGTAATTCAAATTTTGACGATCGAGAGTCGTTTTGAAAGACCTCTCAAAAGTAGGTAAGGAAGGAAAGAGTTACTCGAAATCATCTCCAACCGCTTTTAACTCCATATGTAAAAATGTTAAAAAGTTATTTTGTGTCAAAAATAACTTTTTATATTCCTCGCTGACATTCTGAATCAAAAACTCTACAGCTAAATGATTTATAAAAACAATTCACGTTTTTATACAGCATGCTTTAATACATTGCATTTTAGAGCACATCATATCCAAAACTCACAATTGAAAAAAAATTTATCACTTCAACACATTTGGTATAATATTTTCAAATTCAGATTAATCTACAATATTAATGAACTGCAGAATATTATTCTCGATATCATGACGATTAGAGTGAATCACAACATGTTTTAAAAATATTTTACTGTTATAATATAGTTTAGATATTTCATTAGTCAATAAAAAATACTCACCTCAAAATTTCATAAGAAAATTATCAATTAATATGAAGATTCTAACGTTAGATAATTCACTTCAGCCATGCATAACCAGTTTAATGACGTGTGCATATAATGTTGAACTAAATTTTACTCATACTGAACTTAAAAAAACATTACTTAAATAAAAAAAAAATATTAGCTGTTTGCCAGTAGATCAAATAAATACATTGCTATCAATTCATAACCGAACACATTTTTTATACATAAATATAAAAATAAAACTTACTTTCTATTTCCAGTTACACCGATTTTCTATTTACACGTTATTGAAAAGGCCCCGAATAACAGCGATGGGATTCTTTACAATAGACAATACTCTATTTTTTACAGTACGTCATTTCATTTAAAATAAACGGAAAAAGATAAATAATATTTATTGTGTACTCGAATAATTATATTCTTTTGATATTGTTTGATTTTTTCTTTGTTTTCAGATGTGTGGTGCAGCCACTACTTATTTGATAATTTTGGTACAATTTTCGATGTCACCTATAGAGGAAGCGCTTCTCTAAAACATATAAAAAATCATTAATAGCATTTTATAAAGTATTCTTATACATCTTATAACGCACGTCGTCTATTTAAATCTACTCAACATATAACACTTAAATCTTTGACGAATTAGAAGCAAGGTCAGAAATTATATAAAGCATTTCGAAGAATATTTGTTTTTTTTTGTGTAATGTTACGTAATCGAAAAAGCAATCATATATTCAATTGCATTATCATCGTAACACTGCCAACAAAAATATACTTTGTATCGATTTTCTTTCGTAAAAATATTGCTATATAAATGAAATAAAAATAAGATTTTTAGTTTTTTTTTCTGGGGGTAATTCTTTTACAACAATTGATAAATTATTGTAATTAAAAATAATGTTTATTACATAAAAAAATATTGGGAAAAAATCAGAAAAGTTTCAAGTTATACAAAAATGTTGTTGCTGATAGATACTGTCTTTTATGCAATCGTCAAAACTAGGTTAAAACGTAAATTGAGCTTAGCTGTATACATTGTTTTGAAAATCACCAGAAAGCAGAAATTTGCTTAAAATAGCATTTAAAATACAATATAATCATGTAAGCATCTACACAAAAGACAATGAAGAAATTGATAAACTAAACAGAATATTATATGTAATTTTAAATATTAGTTATGGTGTTTGTATAAGTGAGACGATATATTGTCTATCTCTAATTTTACAGTACATATATTTAACTGCACTTCTGACAATGACGTAGGCCGTATGGCTATCAAAAATATATAACTGAACTACTACAATCAATTCAGTCAATACCTTAAAGTTATTAACAAACACATTCTTGTAAATGTGCTGTTATTAGAAAAATGTTGAATCAATTTACTATTTATCGTATTCATACCACAACAAATCTTTTGAAACAAATCCATTTCATTAATATAAAATTTTAAATACTTAAGCGGAATATAGCTTGATGGTACTTACAGCCGTATTTTTGAACTGATACGTATAACAGAAAAATATTTACTCTTTAATTACTAATACAAAGCCACTACAAAACATTTCAATTTGAATAATGCCTGTATTTTTAAAATTATTATTGATGGAAATATCATTGACATATAAGCGAAATACCATCAGACAGTTGATAGACGGCAGAATTGCGATAATGGATATTAAAAAAATAATTAAGCTAGTTGCTAGGAAAGTTGAACCGGGGGTAAGCTAGAGATGGTTGAAGAGGGTTCGAAAGGGCTCGCGCGAGCCTTTTGTTAAACTTAACTAAAGCCATTTAGTCTCTGGCTAAAATTGTGTTAAATGGTACATGTGTATTTTGAAACATAGGATCTTCTGCCTGTCGAAATTTTTCGTAAACTCACTTATTTCCGATGGATAGTTAAAAAAGCCCGTGTCGTTTTATGGTCCATACTTACATAAACCTGAGATTTTTGTGAACAATGAGTAAGTGATAATACGTATACGATTGCCTTAATAACTATTCATATTTTTTTTCTGAATGCCTCAAGTTCACCCCCTTCTCGAAACACCGTGAATGGGTTCGAAAATAAGCGAACACCTTGTTAATGTATCGCACAAATTATACACTGCATTTGTGTATTGATAGCCCATCGCTGAGGTGGATGGTCATTTTTACTTTGGTGTGCAAATAATTGATTTGTAGTCACAATAATCCAAAGCCAGTAAAATATTTTAATTCTTGTCGACTCTGTTGGCAGCTTTCGATTATCCGTAACCGAAAATTTTGCGATGGTACACATCTCCAGAAAAATCTTTCATGCTGATGATATACACGAAGCAGTTTATCCCTTAACCTTACTTTTAAAAATGACAGGATTAATGCCTTATAGTCATGTTATAAAAAACGGGAAGCTGGAAACTGTTATAAGTTATCCTACTGTTGTGTTTACAATATTTGCGTGGAGTTCCTACGTATATAACTTAGTTGAAGTAATCATATCAGACGAAACGTTAGTCGGCCATTTCTACGATTCCCCTGTGCTGAAAATATTCGATAAACTGTGTCTTTATTTGGCGCCATTGTTTATCATGCTTATCATGATAGAATTGTATTTAAAGCGCAGGAGATATTGTAACATTATAAAATTATTGGTAGAAGTGGACGAATTGTTTCACATTCTTGGAGTTGAAAAACACTATACCAGAACAAAATGCCAGATAATCTTGGTTGCGGTTTTAATTTACATATCAAACATTATACATATATTTTCTTCGAATTGGATGATCTTAGAATGGATCAAGAAACCTTCTCCGAGTTTAATTCTTGTCATTGCTTCGCCGGGCTTTTTTTGTTCTTTAGTAGTGGTGCAATTTGCATGGTTTTTGATTATATGCATAGATAAATTTATGAAATTGAACGATGAATTTTCAAAAATAATCAAATCGATAATCCGACAAAATACTATTAACTTTTCTTTTAAAACCTCGGTGACCGCAAATAATGACGCTTTTGAGGAAACAATCACTGTAATGTGGAGGATTTATGATAAAATATGTGATTGTTTAGTTGAAATTAATAAATCATATTCTTTTAAATTGCTAATGTTCATTGGAATTTCATTTTTGATTTTTGTTTTGAATATTTTTCATATTTTGAGTGTACTTTTGTTTTTATCTTCTACGAAAAAACCAGAAAAGCTTTACGTTTTTTTATACATTAACGTGCATCAGGCATCGGTACATTTGATGAATGTTTTATGGACTGTGCTCAAGTGCAACTCTTGTCAGATTCAGGTAGATTTTTTTAAGTGCTATATGAAAGTAGTAAAAGGAAAAAGTAACTTCGATTCAAACGTATTTTCATAATAGTGTTCATAAATTATGATTATAGCAGATAACTAACCAAAAGACACATTGCCATCGAAACAAATTTTAAATAGAGTTGTCGACGAACAATACAACAATATCACTGATTGCATAGGAGAAATTAGAAAGATTTGAGAAATAGAAACTTTATTTTCTGCAAATAATGGTGGTATAGGTTTTTAAATAATGTTCATAACTTCGTTTGATATGTTTAATTACAAAAATAGTAAAGATATTTCAATAAATGAGATGATATATTGATTATTTCTTTTATAATAGTATGTAAAGTTATTCAAGTTTAAGGACAGCTATATTTCTGGCGATAGACTAAAGCCGAAATAGCTATTAACATCATTCAACGTGTTAGTAGAGCGAAATGTATTCTCCTTATTGTTAGATAAATATTTCTATTGTTACAAAATTCATAGTAAAAGAGTGAATAAATACCTATTATTTGATTAAATATAGATAATATAGTTGATTTTTAAAAATTGTAGGCTAACAAAACAAGTGTACTGGTAAATAAATTAATGCTAGCGGCAACAAAAAAATATGATCGATTTAACCAATGCAGAAATTCGATGGATGGTATTGCTGAAAAGGTAAAAATTAATAAATTTCATTGTTTCTGCTCCGTTATGCCAGGCAATAGGGCACTATAAAGTAGTGATCCGTAAACTATTGTCTTCCACGGCATACAAACGTTTTTTCCCGAAATTTGGCGGTTACAACACATGTCGATATTTATAAAAATACGAATTATTCACCATCGACGCAATTGTGAATAACGACTAATTATTTTTGTGTTTTTTAAACAAAAATTTTTTTTATTATAAATTCACATTTTATATTTTAGAGTATGTACAATATTTATCGATGTAACCTATTATTTCTACTCCCCTGCGATTACGTTCTTCATAGATTATTTTACTTCGTAGAAGAATTATTTGATGTTTTATTCCGTTAGAAAAAAGGCGCCAAGACACACACAGCCTTGTCTGATATTTAGTCAAATCGTGGTTAGTTTTCGAACTAGATATATAAAATTGGAAGAAGAATAAAATAGACTCAACTATATATAAAATCAACTTCAAGGAAAATTTCAATTCAAAATCCTTACTTTCTAACCAGTTTTCGCCTTATCACATCACAACCAATTTCCATTTGTTTTAAAAATACAATTCACGGCATCACAAAAAGGCAAAAATTGCTTTGACTTTGACTACTGAATAAAGAATATTTTTTACAAATTTCCAGTTGCATCACTTTTCAACATCCATGTTACTAAAACAGCCACAGGTGACAGCTTTGGGATTTTTCACAATTGACAATACTCTATTTTTTACTGTAAGTAAATTTTACTGTAAGTAATATTGTATTTAATTATGATTTAATTAAACATGTGAAGCAATATTAATTATATAATGACATTTAAATCCTTTTCTACATTATTTTCATTAATTATCATTACAAATATTGAGTTTTTAACTGCTTTTAAAGCAATTTAATAAGTTTTGTCAACTTTGCATAACTATGTGAGTATCGTCTATATGTCTATAGATACTCACATGTAGGGAAGAATAGGGGAAGGGGTAGACATTGGAAATGGGCCACAATCTCACATTCTTTCTGAGAAGATTTACACACAAATGCTGTCCGATATAAATAAATGTCATAAAAACACAGCATATTAAATATGGAATTGAAATTATATTGTTTGTAAATGGTGTTTTATTTCGTCATTGTTATTCAATAATCACAAAAATTTCCATTGATTCCTTCATCAATGATGCAGCAAATTGAAGTTCAAGTCCCTTTCTTTGCATATTTATTTCAACTATGCTAAGAATTACTGAAATATTTCATAGAAATTAATTTTTTTGGATGTTGTTTGCAGATGATTGGGGCTACAACAACATATATAATAATTCTGGTACAATTTTCAATGTCTTCAATTGATGATGATGATTGATTAATCAAAGGCTATAGTTATTATCTTAATGGTTGGCAGTATCACATAGCTGGTCATATATTCTCCGTAACATTATTATTTTATCATCTCGTAGCATACTAATCCTGATCTGTATAAAGGTGTCATCTTTTTTTTAGTAAATATTTAATAATTGCTGATTCAATAGGTAAAAGTCATCATAAGTCAGTGTTACTAATGACAAAAAATTATCATTGAAATCGTGCAAAAAACCCAGTAGCAATAATAACAAGTATCTCTACAGGGGGCCTTTTTTCCACGATGATGATATAGTTAATATATTATTTGCGGGTGAGATTCGCACTATGCTGATAGGTTAGTGCGGGCATAAAATCAATGTCACGCGTAAAAAACACATTTTTACATAAAATGCCATAACTTTTACTCACCAATTATAGCACCACCAGTTTATTAAATAAATATTCATGTTTCCGCAAAGAATACTTCTTTCAGACATGAAACATTTCAAAATATATGATAAAATAAAGGACCTTTACTAATCAACATTTAGGCGCACAGTACGTCATGCATTTATTTTTGACCGTCATAAAAGTTTGTTTTATGGGCAACTTGTCACAGCAATTAGTTGAAAAAACAATTGGTAATCTCAGGGATTTGTATAGAACAGTTAAATATATGGGCACAGTCGGCATATCGGGTATTACTACCTTTCCCGCATTGAATGTGTTAAGCATGTTATTGTACAAATGAAATTAAAGGAGAAAAATGGCAAATATAGCAAATTTTATTTGTTTGTATGTGTAGTGTTTTTTTGATACCAATAATATGCCACAGAATATCCACATTTTCTATTAGTTCCCAAGTTTTTGCGTGTCTTTCGCATTTATACCACACTTGAAAGTAGATCCCCAAAATGCTTATAAATCCTAACGAAACCTTCAGTTTGTCAGATATTTCAATAAATTTAGAGTAATCAAAGAAGCCAACTGATGTACCTTTTCTAATTGAAACCATTGTTAAACTACCATTGCATTTAAAAATTGCAACAATGACAATAAGGAAATGTGCATACATATTTCAAAATACATTTTGAATTGCCATTTTCAATAAAGTAGTAGTATTGAGCCATTCCGAAAAATTAGCTACACCCATTAATGGGTATAAACACTCCACTACGTTATCTGCATGGAATATTTTTTTGAATATCATAATAAAAACTTCTAAAATGTTATTGCCAACCAAAAGTTTTAGTTTTTCTCCATGTTGCTGCCATTTTCTATCACATCCAGTTGCACAAACAAAATAATTGATTGAATAATACTGAAAAACCTGCCTTTGTCTTTGTATGTGAAATAAAGCTTCAGTAATGTAAATCGATAGCACACCAAGGGATGACATTAAAGCAATTAGTTCAATTAAGTGATATCCAATCATTGTAATAATAATTTTAATAACATTATGACTGTCAACCATGCACATTCAATAATTATTAATGTATGAATTTAAGTAAAACTGACATTGTGTAGTTATTAATTGGAATGTTATAATTGTCCGAGTATGAAATAAATTAATCAAGAAATAGAGAGTGCTACCACGGCACACTTTTCTTCTTTATAAATACCTTATATATATGTGGTGCATTTGGCCATCAAAAGGTAGGTCTATGATTCACATTCTTCTACCAATTACGACACTCCCTAACATGTCACACTAGCATCTTTCAGTTTGACTTAACCCTTTCGATGCCACGACTTTTTGGCCGAATGTGCCAGAAATGCCACGATTATGATATAAAAATTAACATATTAAAAAGTGTTCTATAGTTTTTAAACAGTGTGTACCATTGTTTTGATAAAAATTTGCGTTCCAAATAATATGCACTGCACCAGATGCAATCAGTATTCTATTGTTTTTTAGTTTGACAGTTTTGTGGTGTGGTCAATCTTTGGCATTTTCAAGTATATAATATATTTTTTTACTTTACATATAAAATTAGCTTACTTTTAAATCTTAAGCTTACAAACTATTATTTTAGCCTTGGATAATAACGGAAATAAAATAAGAAAACGCATATCTATAGACATAGAATATATAATTTTAGAAAAACTTTACGCCCATTTACAATAGAAAATCTTGATCAAAAAAATCTTACTCTTCAAAATGAATGACGAGAGTGAAACGGATACTAGTAATTATGATTCAGATAGGGACTCGGATGGAAGTGCTTTTATACGACCCCGACAGAGATGTCAAAGACTCATTAGTGAGAGTGATAGTTCTGAAGAAGAGCATTTTGATACGATAGCACATGATTTCGAGAAAGATTTTTCTGAAGTATTTTTAGATCATGATGCTGTCAACCAAGATTCTTTTGGGTTCATGGAAATATATATATATATATTTAAAAAAATGTTATGAACCCCTGGAGCAATATGCAATGACACACCATTTTGCCTAATATTTCGTCGCCATCGGGAAGTTCCAGCTCCAGTTATTATTATTAGCAAAATGCTGTAATAATAATGACAATAGGTAGCTCAGACTTCAACAGGGCATTTAAAATATGACTCATTCTTTTATTCTTTTAATATGCAGAGCTGTCGACTCTGGCAATCCACGATATATTGCAAAAGCCGATGAAATCGGCTCTTGGAAGCCAAAGGGTTAATTCATCCTATGAAGAGTAATTGAAGGTTCTAACCCACCAATTGAATGAAGCAAGAATGGTCGTTGCTCTCTGGCAACATGTACATCAATTCACTGATCATTAATGTAACAGAAAACTGTGTGCTTTATTCCCTAATCGAATTCCAAACAAATGCAAACTAACTGACTAATGAGACAACACAAGCACTGATTCAAGCTCAAACATTCATAAGAATCTATGATTCAGCTCTGTAAAGCAGCATTGGTGTATTTCATTGGTTGCTTACACTTATATTATAACTCTACCAGTTGTTTTATCACAAATAAAAACCATTTATGTTAAATATTTTCCTTTAATATGATACAAATTTACTAGCACTTTAAACAGCAGTTACATTTCAAAAAAATCATGTTGCTTTTTAGAATACAATAAGATATAACAGAGACTGCGATTTATTAAAATACTAATGATTGAATTTTTCTCCATACACTGTTGAATGGATTATGATGACTGATTATTTAAGACTGATAGTGCTTTTTTATAACATATATTTATGTAAGCAAGTAACTTATAAAATTAAAACTTAAAAATGCACATATAATGACAGCATAAAAAATTGCAAACTTATCATTCCTTTGATATAAAATATAAGTGAAATATACTCGTGAGGATACATATTATTTTAAAAATATAAAATGTGCCTGAAAAAGAATACTTATCACAATATTAATTTTTTTATTTCAATGTTTCCAGAACTTCTAGAAAAATATTTCTTCATTAAGATTTGGGCCACATAAATAATGTCTTAATCAAATAATTGTTATGTAACACACAGGCAAACAAAATCTGACCGCCTAAATTATTTGCATGAACTTCCATTTTAAAAACAAAAGGAACAAAAACGTAATTGAACAATTTTAGCCGCATTGAATACTGGAGACATAATTTTATAACTGATCTAACACTTTGTGTACATATGAAACATAATTTAAAATGTACATCAAAGTATAAAACGACAACTAATAATTGGCATAGACTTAAATTTCATTATTGTTGTGATAATATTGAAAAATTTTAATTCGATTTGAGATACTAAAACCATATAACTCTATATTATGATAAATAGACAAGTTCAACACAAATTATCCAGCTGCTAATATTAGAATTATCTTGACTGGAACTGCATGGCCGAGATTCTCAATCCTACGCAATCTCTGCCGATTTCAGCAACATTGCAAACGGGACAAAGCATTCCTTTATACTCGGGAAGAAAAGATGCAGTGCATAAGGAGCATTTCTCTTCAGGTTTTCCTCTATATATTGGCTTGTAGCTGATTCCGCACACATTGAAAGGGTTGTGTTCATCATACGACAGTCTATGTTCATCAGCAGAGTTAGCATCACAAGCCTGAAGGACTTTTCTCGCCAGTTGAGCAACTTCTGGTCTTGGGCCTAGTTCCAGAAGTCTTCTTGCAAATGATGACGCTGTTTTAAAGTTGTTTATCTTGAATAGTAAGTTAAGGGCTGTTCTTAAGGTAAGAATTTGGTGGACTGGTTGAAGTCGACAATGGGTGAAATAAGCAGCTAGTTCACAAATGCGCTTCTGCTCGTCTAATGTAGCTTTTGGAAGACCTGGAAAGAATTCATTTACCAAAAATAATTGAATATTCATTTTGTATGTAAAATAAACAATTATAAAAAAGAAACATGCGATATACAGTTGGAATGTGCCACCATAGGGGGTGTGGGATATGACATTGCAACCCTTGTGGTTGACTATGGTGACATACAAAGCAGCTTCTATAGCAATCACCTATTTGTAGATCTAAGGGATCCTTAACATTTATGTTAATGATTATTTAACTTTTAAATTCCCGTAAATTCATATAGGAACTGCAGACTTGCATCGTTCGCTGCTCAGGTACTAAGGAGACCATTCTATTGCTATACACACAATGACAGTATACAAAAAAAGAAATTTGATTAATCAAATAATGATTTCAGTATTTAGAATTATGATTTTTTTTGGATTTTATAAAATATGTATGCCTAAATGAGTATGTTTATGTAACAAGGTCGACATTGAGTTTGTGATGTCGTGTTTTATTGTCAGACTGTAATAAATCAGTTTTTATGTTAATAGGTATTCTGGCACGCTTCATTCTGTGGGTTAATTTTATCTTTTGTCAATGGTTTTGTAATTTTGTAAGTATACAATTCTTTTTATAATCTTTTATTTTACCCACAAATACCAGTATCTTAGAGAGATAGTTACTTTCGTGACATCAAAATTGATTTTCACTCGAAAAACTGCTTGGGTAATGCTCTACTCGTAAAGCCTTAAGCACGTGGACAGATAAGGGTTAATTTCATTAGTTATTTGTATGGTTATCTGTAAATTCTTATTGTATTTCTGAAACTAGTTCTTTTATATGTCCGTTAATTATTTAAAAACACTTAAATTATTGAATTAGCATTAACTCGGTATAACTCTATTATAATATTGGTTCTGATGATGGCATAAGAAAATAGGTATCGACATTTTTATCAATAAATAAATTGTGTTTTATTTTTTGAAATATGCTTCTCAAGCAAGAAATGACAGTTAAAACGATAAATGATTTTTTTCACCTCTTCTATGAATCTCCATTTGCAGTCCGACTACATACTCTCTACATATCTGGAGAAGCTGCTGGGCTTCTGCGATTTCCTGTTTGTTTTCGACAACAAGTAACGGAATAGCCAACATTATGGTCTGCATTTTTTCAACTGCCTCTGCAAATTTTCCAGCAGTAGTTAGTTGGTAACATTGCTGCAGTCTTTGGACGAGGTCATTTAGTTTTATAGCTGTAAAAAACATTCAAAACAGATTTAGTTTTTTAGCATTCAAAACATATTCATTCATAAGTTGATTTTCAAAACAGATTCCTCCTAGTAAATTGGTAATCGCTTTAAAAATAAAAGGAATAAAGTTTATAAAGATTATTACATATGGCAGGCAGTCCATTTTTGGGGGTAGCTTCTTTCCAATTTCTTTGTAAATATGAAAATAGAGGAGGTAGGCTCGGCAGTCCCGGGAATGTCATAGAAGAAGCTGTGTAGGATGACATGAACAGTGGTTCATAAGGAGCAAAATTTACAATGCCAACTTGCTCATTTAGTAGTCTGAAATGAAAATACAGGTTGATAAGAATCATACTAATTATCAGTGATTTCATTAACAAAATCTTATTTTAAAGTGTATTTATTAACTAACCTGAAAGCACTTTCAAATGATCCTGCAGCAATGTGGTCAGCCGGTAATCTAGAATTGTCTGGCCAAAGAGATTGCAGTGACTTTCCTCGTGTGGGTGGGGCATAGTACCCTTCCCCTTCGCCATCAGCTCCGATGCCGCCCGCTAATCCGCCAGCCCCAAGGAGTTCTTCTGGAATATTCAAGTCATCATCCCCTACATCCCAGCCTGCACCTTCCGATGCCATCGCTTCACCCTGAAATAGAAATACAATTTAACTATTATACATAATCCGGCATTGGATATTTTTTGTGGATAAAATAAGCATTGCAAACATACCTCTGGTTTTTCCTCCCCATCAAGAATGTCATCATCATCTCCCCATGCATCTCCGATGGGTTCCCCGGAGTCCATCGCTTCAGCTGGAGCAGCTTGTACTGCTGAGCTCCCTTTGCCCAAGGCTTGCCCATCGAAGAATCCTCTAAGATTAAAAAAAAAAATGCTTCATAACAACAGGTAAAATTGCAATTATCACAACAATCCATATTCTGCATTGGATATGTTCCAAGATATTAGGGATAACAAAAAGAAGTCCATTTTTAGATGTCTGAGATCCGTCTGTATCTGCACAAAGTAGAGTCAACATCTTCACAAGTGTTTCATTATATAGTATTGTTCTTTTCTGCTCTCTTTTTTGGCATGTTTTTTTATTGCTGTTAAATGAACAAACCGGAAGCAACCAAAAAAACACAGCATTGTATGCCATTGTTAGGCTGTTTGTAAATTATTTTAGGAACCGAAAACACAATACATATTGTATGAGCTCTTTGAGTCTCAACCTTTCTGCATGTATTCTGGTGTTTCACAAGGCTTGAACTTGGGGCCATTGCTGTTGACTATATTTATAAATGACATAGTAAAAATCATTAAAAATACTAAATTCTTTATATTCATACTGTTTTGCAAGTTGTCACTATGGATGATTATCCGTCTCCAATCTGATATAGCCAATATAATATAGAATGGGGAAGGAGCACTAAACTCAATTTTAATATAGACAAATGCAATCTTTTATCGTTTACAAGAGGATCGCAGGTGTTATTCTTTTGCAATTTAATGAGTGTCTCGTCGAACTCTAGTGAATTTCATCAGTTTAGGATCTTGGAGTGCAATTCGAGAGCAAACTAATATTCAATAATCACATTAGGGTTACCTGCAACAAAGCTTTGCAAATGTTTTTTTGAGTGTTAAAATTTTGATATTGATGTACAATACCTTAATATGAAATAGGCTTTAGAGTGGATTTATTGTTTGGGTTTGAGGGTACGAGTTTGTTCTCGACTCTCTTTCATTTCAAAGATTAAGTTGCTCGAATTTGTTTGATTGCCGAATTATGTGGCAATAGTACACATATAAATTAAGCATACCTTGAAACAGTCAGTAGAGGCCAATTTGGTTGACACGGATATACAGGTAAAACTGGTTTGATGAATTTAGCAGCAGGATTGACTTTAGGAAGCTTCTCTTCATCCACTTTCAGAGTCTCTTTTATTTCCTCAGCTTCTTCATTAAAACCATTGGTGACAGCTGTCATATAGGCGAGAGTTTTCTAAAACAAGAATAAAAAAATATGTTAATGTGCATATTAAGGCATTGTTAACATGACACTTAAATGTAATAATAGATAGATAAAGATACGGTTCTAATAAGTTATGTAATTACTAGGAATATAGAATATTTTCAGCCTAATTTTACTTAAGTAGTTAAATTACTTGTCCACAATTCTTGAAGATTTTAATTCTTTCCATTGCATCACCAAGAAGCAGTGCAGTCTGGAATTGAGCCGAAGTATCTTTTCTGATTTCGGCAATCTTCATCATCTTTTTCAGTTTGTCAAGATTTCCAGTTACCAGGTAAAGGAATGAGAGCTTCTCAAAGTTTTTAGTTCGCTGGTAGCACATTTCCACAATCTGTAAAATACCACAAACATATTTGAAAAGAGAAAAAAATTGTTTAGCATAAAATATTCATTGATTCTACTGGATGAATTGTGAATAGATTCTGATATTCAAAAAAATTATGTTATGAAGAACCTGATGATTTCCTTGCGCGAGAGCTGCTTTAGCGAGCCTATCCCAACAAGCTGCACTGTCAATAGACTTGGCGGCTTCTAATGCAGCTTCAATGTTGCCACATTGCAGAGCTAGCGTGAAACGAGTTTTTTCATCTTTCACAAAGTGTAACGCTACCTCAGGATAACCTAAAATACAAAGTATATATTTACTGATTGAATCAGCACTCACTTGGTAGGGTCCATTATACTTGGGTAATAATAGCTATTTCAGCTTACACATCATCAGATATTTCATTGCTGCATTACAAATAACGCAACAATCATATAATTTTTGTGCCATTCAACACTTTACTATTATTACCCTAGCAAAACACCAAGATTGGCATCAACTATAACTAAATATTTTTTTATTTGTATTATCTATTATTACAAAAATTCTGATGTACAAGTGTGCAAAAATTAAAGAGATAAGTTAAATTTCATGATTAATTTATTAAATGCAGAACTAGTTTAACTGGTATTTTTTCAAACAATGATTTTTACAGCTTCTTACGATAAGGCAGTGATCTGTCAAAATGGTTTAAACTGTGATTTTAATATTTGAATTGATTTTTCACCGTTGAACTAGAGTATCATAAAAATATAGAAAAGTCAAATCATTCAACGGATCTCTTTAAAATCTTATGAAATGTTAGTTAACCCAGTTCCGCATTCAAATGCAAAATACAGAAAAGGTGATATATAGATTCAATAAAATCAACTGAATTAGTAATTTCATATTGTAAAATCAAACTTTTCATCTTGAAAAAACTATTTTTAGCTCTCTTAAAGGGTACCAATTTTCGAAATAATATTCTTTTTCTTTTGCATACACATGTACAAGTAAAGTAAAACTTACCTTTTTGTTGTAAGTATGCAATAATAGACTGCCCAACCAATTTAGCAGTACGCACCATGTTTAAAACTTCATCATACCGACGCCCAATCAGTGCAAGTTTAAACTTGTATTCAGTGGGATCCATTTTCAACACACGAGGTCGGCATTCCCGATCTAAGCAAAACGCCTGAGGTCCTTTAACTCGTGTGACATACACAGGCAGATTCAGAGTTCGAATGATGCCATGATCACTGAAAATAAAAATCATGATTTTTATTGATTGAAATTCTCATTGCACTAAGGTAAATATTATAAAAATAATCTACTGACCCGTTGGAACATGTGTATTTGATATGGTTGCTTGTAGTATAAATGAAAACCATTCCAGAGTCATCCCAAGCGCCTGACTTGACCCTGGTGCTTTCATGGATGGAGCATAGTGTTTCTAATTTTCTGTTGCAAACTGTAACAGAATTCTTGGCAAGTAGAGCAACCAGAGACATGTCTGCAGACCAAATAACATATCGGCATTTGGCAATCTTAACCTGTGGAGTGAAAAATGTTCATATGTAAATAGTCGCATGGATATGAAACACTAAAATCAAATAACAAATTTGGGAGTTTGAATGAAGTAAGTGAGAAAAAATTTTCACATTTACATGATATAAAGGTTGGAGAGAGTGATTAAAAAGTTGCACGCTGTTAATGCATACGCTTATGGCATGCGCTTTAGGTACAAGTCGTTGTGGAAAAAGGAGTTTAAATAAGTAAGTCATTGAGTCATCCTTCAAAATATGCTTCAGTTTTGGGGATCGCCTCCTCACTACAGGCATATCTTTTTCCAATAAGATTTTTTTGAGATCTACAATGAGATAATTGTTGCTAAATCTGGAGAATACGGTGGATGCAGAAGCAATTTGAAGTTCAGTTTGTGCACTTTGTCATTGTAGCGATCGACTTATGACATGGTGCATTGTCTTGATGAAAGAGCACTTTTTTCTTCTAGATTTGGCGCCGCTTTTTCGAGATTTCTCAATTCAAAAATAATATGTAATATAATATTGATTATTGATCCTTTTTCAAGATAGATAAATATATTTGATACAGATGCCATAGCCTTTCCAGTCAACTTGACTCACTATGGCGTTTTTGGTTACTTTAGACGGCTTTCACCGGTTGCTGTCCACTCAGTTGACTGTCGATTAAACTCTGAGTGTAATTATGGATTCATGATTCTTCCATTGTTACATATTGCATGAAAAATCCTTATTATTTTGCGTAAATAGCTTCAAACAGCACTTAGAATAATCAACACGTTTTTGGTCAATACATGAAATTCAGATTATTTTTATTGTTTTGAAAATTACAAAAATAGCGTCACTAAAACTACTGAAATTTGTTAAGTAATGGTCGGAATATCATAGAATTTCATTTTATATCGGTTGAAGGTTAGTACTATCAAAAAATCATATGAATTTGTCAACAGTGGTGCCATTAATAACCGTTAGAATGCTACGCGGCGCAAAAGCGCTGCGATCGTTTGTATCGAAAATTGCGGCGCAGCGCAAAAGCGCTGCGAGTTTCAGTGTGTTTTCGGTGCTCCGCGGGAGTGCACGTACGCTAACCTCGCGCGTAATTTGTAATGAGAGTGCATTCTTATACATTTAAAAATAACTTTTATCGTTTTTTATATTATTTTAAAATATCACTGCTCGAAACCATCGTAAGGGAAACAAATCGATATGCTGCACAGTTTTTGGCCTCGCACACTGTATCGGATAATTCTCGAGCAAAAAAGTGGACGCCGACAACAATATACGAAATGAAAGCCTTTATTGCTGTCATACTCGAAATGGGAATAACGAGAAGGCCAACAATTAGTAGTTATTAGTAGCTATTTGTGCGGCAAAACATAATTGTTGAGCTATTTTTTTTTGATTTTTTATTTTCTAAAAGAAATAAAATACAATAATATTGATATCACTTTATGTTTAATAAACATTAATAAACAATAAACATTTTATCTTTATAATGCAAAAATAATTAATAAAATTGATTGATATTTGTCTAAGTTAGAGTGTTTTATTTGACACCATTATTTTTTCCTCTAAATTAATCAATATGTGTATAGCAATTTTCATTTATTTTTGCCAAAATTGCTTAGCACTAAAACGGTTAAGTCATCCTATGAGCTTATTGAGTATATTATATTACTAATGAATCAACAAAGAGTTGTGCTTGCCTGAGCGATTGTACGTTTCTGCTGAAGATCAAATAAAGTAAGAGTCTCTGGATCTCTAAGAAGCAGCATACCTGTGCCAGCATAGAAAATTTCATCACATGGTGGAGTTTGCACTTTCTTTGTCACTTCATTTTTCAAATTTTTTATTACCAACTGAAAATTTGGAAAACATAATATAACAAATACACTTCTGAATTATACAGAAATACTATGTATTACATAAATAAATCACTATTATTGGATCATTATTTCCACATTCTCACAAATAAAAGCTATCACAAAAGAGTATTTCATTAATACCTGATTATTCCTATCCAGAGTGGCAAATCGATTTCTCGCTACCCAGAGGACAGTGACAGCAGACCCTCTTTTGGGTTCTTCCGGGCTAGTATTGCTTGCACCAGCTGTGTTGGATTCAGTTCCACGGGGGACACTGTACAGTTCGTACGAATATTTCTCAGAACCACCTTGAGGACGGTGAGTTAACAATATAGCAGACTCTGCCTGGTTGTATGACATACTGTTGATACACGGTGAATGATTAATTTGGGGCATAAATATTATTTTTTGATAAAATAAAAAAAAAATTATTAACTAAATTTCATATTACCTGTAAGGTGGTGTTTTACCACTTCCCTTGATCTGCATAACAGTTGAATCGACCGAAGTAGTAAGATCAAGACGACGTAGAAGTCTTTCCTTGATGTAGTATAGCAAATTATTATGAACTGAATAGGCAGGACGCTCCCGTTCCAGTTTGAAAAGAATCATTCCAGTGTCGTGGCCAGCAGCAAACAAGTTCAATGACGGGTGAGAGGTAAGTACCCAGAATCTGAGGCAAATTTATTCAATCCAAAATAAAATTACATCGATTTTAGTTGCTTTCATTAACAAATGAAATTGTACATGATATAATAAATTATGGATATCATACAAATTTTATGAGGGTAACTAATATTATGTATGTAAAAGTTTCTCTATTGTAAATTATATTTAATTACCTGTCGTGTTCCCTCCTGAAAGTGTTGAGACAGGTTCTTTTGCTCATATCCCAGACGCGAATAGATTTGTCTTCGGAATTAGAAATCATAACTTCTTGCCTTGCATGGAACAGCACACACGAAACATTGTTATAGTGACCACGGCATGTGTCAACTTCCCATGCCTAGAAGTTAAGTGACCACCATTGATTGTATATTAACTTAGATATAAATTTTTACAAAGACTAGAAAGAATTCACCTAATTAAATTCCAGTAATAATCAGGAAAAAAAAGTCATTTTAATTTATTCACAAGTATTTTGGTGTTAAAATAATTATAAAATATACATTGTATTTGATTTATTTACCTTTGATTCATTCATTCTCCACAATTTGATTTGCCTGTCATCTGCTGCGGACACAATAAGTGGTAATGTAGGATGAAAGCATGCCCAATTAACACCACGGTCGTGACCTTCCAAGACATGTTTTACCACAGCATCAGCCTGTAATAAAAATCATTACATTAACTTGATAAAATACAAAAATAAATTTATAATTTACTAAATCATTTAAAGCTGAATTAGATCATTTCTAAACATGTATCTATTCACACCTGTCCAAAGAGGTCTGTAGCTTGTGGATTCCTGAGGTGATCATGCAAACCAGTGGGACCTGGAGCAACATTCTTCTTTCTTAGTCCAGACACGTCCCACACGCGGACACTCTGGTCTAGTGAAGCTGACACAACCAAGTCATCAGTTGGATGGAATGCAGCACACATCACATAGTGATTGTGGCCAGTAAGAACACATATACACTGACGAGATTGCCAATTCCAGATTCTGATTGTCTATTAATAAAAAAAAAATTGAAGAAGCATTACAAAATATCTCTGTTAATTTATTATTATTGAAGTGCCTAAGTTTGCAGTTTAGTTTTGTCATTTAAAAAACTATAATTCTGCATACTCAGTATGTAACAATACATAGCTTGCAAAACCCGAGACAAAAATACAATTCATTTATTCAAATTCTGATGATGTGCAGTTTGATTGTTGAAAGCCATGATGATTTAATACAACATGTTTCCGATTAGATAAGTGGCAAATATACTCTTTTGGCTTTTGGACTGTGAATAAATTGAAAAAAAAACAGTAAATAAAATGAACAATTATAAATTGTTTTTATTAATATCACTTATGATGTGCGGTTCATAAATTTTGTTTCCAGTATTCTTTTTCGTATTTTGATAAGATTTGTACGAGTGCCTTACACGCACATCCTTTGAAAAAAAAAGGGACCAAATATCTAGAGGATAATCATAATTATGCTTCTAAATTGCACATCAAGGCATTTTTTTTTTTATTTACATATATGAAATATCGTTTGCAAAATACTTGCACATTAATAAAACATTACTAAAAGTACAAATTTAAAGTGGAAATTTGTATGTTAACACGTTATTTACGGTGTGCACAAATTTGTGTGTTCCAAAAACTTTGTATTGCCGTGTCGTGCACATTTTTTATTTATCAATATTATCAAATCTGAAGAATATATTTTTTCAAGACACTTTTAAAAGACAGTAAGCCCATGACAGCGTGTATCGAATTGAGTACCGAAAATCCTTTAATTACTAAAACTAACCTTGATAAATTCAATTATACTTCGATTCTATTTATTGCAATAAATAGATGGCTGGCAACAGAATTGGGTGTATCAATTTTAATTATTACAATATGATGAAAATAAAAACATTAAAACTAATAATCAAAAAATGAAATGCATAAACAATATTTAGTCTAAGCATTGGAATGGATATCATAGCGGATTATTTCTTTTTGACACCCATGAGAGTAAGAGAAAAAGCACATACAGGTTGTCCTCGACTTACGACTGAGATACATTCCTAGACTTTGGTCGTACATCGATCGAATCGGTCGTAAGTCAAATTTCATACAAAATATGTATGTACTTACATATTAAAATATAACATGTGTATTTATTTATATTTTTTTATTGTTAAGTCTATATTTATTTATTAATGCAAAATAAAATATTTACTTCATTAATATTTAAAATCTTTCATCATCTGTACTTATACAAGTACAATCCATTGGCTCATCATCAGTAGTGGAAAAAGAAGCAGTAGTCATCTTTTTAAAAAACATTTCCAATTTTAGTTGAGTTGTTTGTTGCTTTTTTTCCTTGCATGTTTCTTTGTAGCAAGCAAGATCTTCCTGAATACAGTGGTTTATACACAAAAATCTTTCATTATCCGAATCTATTTTTGCAAATTTTTGCATTACTTGGTCAATTTGAAGGAACGCTGCTTCCATATTTTCAATGCAATTTTTTTTGGAGATTACAAGACCATTTCTTTTTTTTTGTCTCTTCGTCAACTCTTTGATTTCCGATGCATAATAATAACATCATTTGTAAGATCTTCCAAATCATTTTTTATAAGTTTAAGTATAAGTCTATTTTATGGACATTGATCCTTTAACAACTTCACTGATTCTTAGTTTATTCTTCAAAATTGTAGAGATTGTTGAATGTGACAAGTGTAGATCGTCAGCTATGCCCTTCACTATTTTACCACTCTTATATGATTTAATTGTTAAAAGTTTTTTTTTTCTAATTGTCATATCTACTCCGTTTGCCAGTCATTATGGGTGCGATTTATTGATTATTCACTTCAGAAATTAAATGGGTATATGTATTATTTGTATCTTATTATATTAATGTGTATCTATGTTTAAGTTTAAAAACACAGTGTTAACTGAATTATGTATACATAATTAAAAAATATCGAAGGGAAGAAGTGAGAAACAAATGACAGGGTCAACCAAGAAAAAATGCTATTATTTTGGTCGTAAGTCGGACCGTGGTAAGTCGAGAACTACGTGTATATTTAAATTGCTAAAATTTAAAAAAAAAAATAACTTGAAAACACTAACATGAACATATGCTATAAAAATATCATGTTTCCTCATAACAGCAAGATTAAATGCTTTTTTGAATTGCCAGCTAATTTATGAATACGTTAAAAGGTTGCCTTACAAAATGTTAAATTCAGAATCTTATTTTATATTAAAGGAGATGCGGATAAGTAAAACTTTGCATCAGCTAACAAACTTTGATCACTGCTATCATGTAAACAACTACTACTGTCGTTAATTAAAGTGGTTAAAACGGTTGTTACCATCATACTTTTACATTCATAGACAATAAAGTGCCACAAGATATTATAGATAACAAACCTGATCATCAGATGCACTTAATATCCACGGGTATTCATGATGGAATACAGTTGTCCTTATGTAATCCAAGTGTCCCAACAATGTGAAGATACATCTACGCTGCTTGTAATTCCATACCTAAAATAATTAACGCCAAATATAACCAGACAGATAATGAAAAATATCTATTCAAGTGTTCATCGTAAAATAACTCATGACCAACCTTTATTTTGTAATCATCCCCGCCGGAGACGAAAAGCGGCTGCTGACTATGAAAACAAATTCCACGCACAGGGCCATCATGCTCATCAAATTTCTCCAGCAATGTACACATCCGATAATCCCATAACTGGATTACGCCATTGTGCAAGCTTGAAAGAATCCATGGTCTCTTGGGGTGGAAGGATAAGCCTTTAACCCGAGCTGATTTCGTTTCAAACTTTGTTAACATCTTTCGAACTATTATTTAACGATAGACATTAAAATGTTTTAATTATAGGCAAGCTGACAGCTCAGCTGCAATAGACATCAAACGACGAACGAGACACGTCAAAGGTTCGGTTCTAGCAGTGTTACCAAGTGAATGTGTTTGAAAAATATATTCGATAATTGTATATTTATAAAATGTCGAAATAACAATAGTTCACAAACTAGAATACGTTAAGTTAGTCTTTTGACGCATTTTATCTCATTGTAATTGCTTTAATTATAACGATTGAACTGTTTTAAATGTTGTAAACTTTTGATGCTATTTCTTTATTATGACAAAGGGACAGGCAACCTTAAAATGACATGTATGATACCTTATAGTTCTATTACATACTGTCCACCGACTATACACTATACCAGCAGTCAGCAACCTTTTTGGACTCACAGACCACTAGATGGATAAAAAAGACAGAATTTTGATCCAGCGGATCACCAAGTGGACTTTTGTGTTGAATGCTATATATTTAAATAAAAGTGAGAAATAATAAAAGTGAAAGTTACATTTTAAACCATTTGTGTTGAAGGCTGCATTGCTTATTTATCAATATAACAGCGTATTGCTTCGGGCATTCCTCACATTGTTTTTAATAAGTAGTCAGATTTTTCTGCGGACCACCAAAATTTCCTCGCGTACCACCAATTGCCAACCGCTGCACTATACACTACCTGCGCTGTTTAATAAATGTCTATACGTGTAGGTCTATACGAAAAAACACTAATAATTTAACATAATTTGACCAGTAGTAAGATATTGTTCTATGGAAAACTCTATACCACATTAGATGATGAAAGTAGTATAATCACTATGTGAAGCAATATATCAAGTCAATAAAACAGTTTACTGATATCCCTAAGCAAAATTACTCTATTATCATTTGTTTTTAAGCTTTGATATACTTATTTACTGTGCTTTTAACAGTGAAAAATATTAAGAAGCGTTGAAAAAACACAGGTACTGTCAAACATATAACTTTGAGTCAAATAGTTACTTTTTTTCTTGTGAGTGCAGTATACCTTGTTTTCTAAAGATTTGTGTCATCTACAAAGTGTTGAAACATATGATTCTTTCTCAACCAACAATTTACCAAACACTAGGAAATGCATTTTAATGGCGCTCAGATGATGTTTCTACTAAGAAATCCTATACGTAATACGCGTAGATGATTGATTTGCATGATAATTTGTATTTTCGTTACCGTTTTAAAGAGTAGTGACAATTGGTTCATATAGTAAGGTATACTTAAAATACCTATAGGACTCATAACATTTTTTATTCATGGTCGTACTAATTCCATAATGATGAATAATAATACAAGCTACTAAATGTTTCAGGAAATATTTGATTTGGTTTGAGATTTTCTAAGCCATCGAGGTTCGTGTTTTTTTAGATATACTATTTTTAAGTTTTCTAGGTTATGTCAGAATAATCAAACTATCATTTGATGTCAATATATTACACTCTATTAATATAAACAATTTGTTCAAAATTTATAGGGCCGGTGGCGCTTTAAGAGTGACTAATAATATGGAAAAACTATTATTTCTGGAACACGCTTATTAAAAACAATGTAAAAAATGATAATAGCCAAAATATTTAGTTTGATTTTAGTGTGGTTGACTTATATTCACAAAATAATGACCGATATTATTTTTACCTTAACAGTCTATGGATATATTTAATAATAAACAACTAAATCTCTTGAGTCTATGGTTACTTATTTTAAAATGATTTAAATTGCAAACTGTTGCAAACTTAACTGTGTGAAGTGGAAAATATAACGATTATTATATACATTATATATACAATAAAATATAAATACTTTGAATTGCTCAGTATGGAATATTACAGTAATAGATTGTCAGCGGAAATCATGGCTGAGAGTAAGTAAATTTACTTTATATTTGAAAAATTAATGAAAAATGGAATTGGAAGGTTCCTGTTTTACCGGCATTTATTGCTTATCTAACCTCTAAAATATACCTATGAAGTTTGCTGTCAGACAGTAGAATATTTACTTTTGCTTGTTGTGAGAACTTATCTTAAATTTTTTAAATCATGGACAGATTAATATCACTGAGTATTCGTCAAGTTCAGAAACTGTATTATGACTCGTCTATTTTACCATCAGATTTCGTAAATATTTCATTAAAAAGAATCGAAAACACTGATTCTCTCAATGCGTTTACGGTTGTTACTTCCTCAACTGCTGAGAAAGCAGCCAAAATTAGTGATGCCGAAGTTCATAATAAGTCTTTGAAGCCACTTACAGGAATTCCAATAGCGATAAAAGATAATTTCTGTACAAATGGAATTCTAACAACCTGCGCCTCCAGAATGCTCGAGAACTTCGTTCCCACCTACGATGCAACTGTTGTTTCAAAATTGAAATCATCTGGCGCTATTATTATGGGAAAATGTAATTTAGATCAATTTGGTATGGGGTCTGGAACTGTTGATTCTATACACGGGCCAACTAAAAATATATGGGGTTCAAGTTTTGATAAAGCGACGGAAGGCTTTTCAGATTGGCGCATAGCGGGTGGTAGTTCTGGAGGTTGCGCAGTTGCAGTAGCTTCTGGAAGTTGCTTAGCTGCCATTGGTTCTGATACAGGTGGTTCAACAAGAAATCCTGCATCCCTTTGTGGATTGGTAGGCTTTAAACCCACTTATGGCAAAGTATCTCGACATGGACTTATTCCTTTAGTCAACTCGATGGATGTACCTGGGATACTAACAAGAAGTGTTGATGATTGCTTAAGAATATACAATTGTATAGCTGGCCCAGACATGCTCGATTCAACAACAATGAAAGAACAGCATACAAATATTGATATTCCTGAATGTGGAGATGAAATCAATCTCAAAGGTATTAAAATTGGTATACCGCAAGAATATCACTGTGACAATATGTCAATGGAAGTGGTAAAGATTTGGATGCAAGTGGCCGATTTGCTTGAAAATGAAGGTGCTGAAATCAAAAAAGTCTCAATGCCATATACATCAGCTTCTATTGCTGTTTACTCAGTCTTAAACCAATGCGAGGTGGCTAGCAATATGGCAAGGTATGATGGACTAGAATATGGTCTTCGACCTACAGATTGCGGGTCAACTAACATGTTGTATGCAACTGCTCGGTCTTTAGGCTTTAATGAAGTCGTCCGTAATAGAATATTGGCAGGCAATTATTTCTTGCTTTCAAGAAATTATGAAAAGTATTTCATTAAAGCTTTAAAAATACGTAGACTGATTAATGATGATTTCAAGAGAGTCTTTGATAGAAAAAGTACACATAACGTTGATGTTTTACTAACTCCTACAACATTAAGTGATGCTCCTTGGTACAGCGATTTTATTATGAAGACCAATAGAGATCAATGTGCATTTCATGATTTTTGTACCCAGCCTGCCAATATGGCTGGTATCCCAGCATTATCTCTACCAATTGGATTATCAGAGAAAAATCTTCCATTATCTCTTCAATTGATGGGGCCAAATTTATCAGAGAAGACACTATTTTTAGTTGCTAAAAAGATTGAATCTTTAGTAAAATTTTCAATGCAACAAATTGTAATATAAAATTATGTTACTGGAAAAGAATTGATTTGCTTTCTTGCACCAGAATCTGGCTGTAGGTATATATGCGTGCGAGTAATTGTGAATTTTTTTACACAAATAGTCTGGGATTTCATCAGACCACTGAAAATGTTATTTTAACAGTGACTGGTACAAGGAAAATGTTTATGAATATGTGGGATGAATGTTAATAATAAGATATAATAATAATATAAACATAAGACATCATGTCCATTTATAACAAAAAATATTTTTAACTTTAGAAATAATGATTCCTGATTAAATTTTCATTTCTTATAGTTTTTATGTTTTACTGAATAAATAAACAATATTAACAGGTAAATGTCTGTTTTATTTCACCACTATTTTCACAAAAATCTGTTTTGTAAGTTGGTCCGTTGATGATCAACCTTGTGATGTTCTCTAATTTGACATGGTGTACAGATCTGACCGATATCTTTTAGTCATACCCACTTTCTACTCTGACTATTACCTGTTGTATATATACAGAATTATATACATAATTAAATTATTGATAATAAAAAATTAACACATTCGAATTTTTTATTTACGAAAATGACCACAACAATCTGACTTAATAACATGCACATTTGTAAATACAGCAGAATTTAGTGCTACTGTGAGATAAAGGTACTAAGCATAAACTTCCAATAATTCTTTACTTGTGATTTTACATTAGTGTAGTGTAAAAATTTTTGATGATTATCTCTCCCTCTGGATTTGATGGGATATTATTTTTGAGATATATCTTAATATACAGGCTTGTATTATATTTTTTTAGAAATATAGTTACCTTCAGGCAAATATTTTTTTTGCAGTTAGCCGGATTGATGTACTTCTATTGAAGTTTGGCATCAATATAGAAGATTTATCACCCCAGGCTGATAGATTGCTATCCAAAATGGCAATGTACCAAAAAATTATGGACCTGAAAAATTTAGATGAAACAAATGTCAATCTTTGGTATACAGATACAGTTTCTACCAGTATGAAATATGAAGAGTATACACTTTTGCTTCGGCATGATATTAAGCAAAGAGAAAGAGAGAACTCAAAGCACAGAAAAGAATTAGAGAAGTTCCAGAAAGATTTGAATTTGGTAAAGAACACAATGGAAAAATTACCCAGTTCGGAAATGATTCAGAAAGAAATATCCATTTTACAAAGCAAGGTTGCTAGCTATGAACAGAATCTTCTCCAAGGAAAGGTGTATAAAGCATTCATTCTTATAATTTATTTAACCATTCATACAATGTTATATAAAATGTTCAATCCATGTCTGATATTTCATAGTAGTTAGCACCTACAGTTTAGACCCCAAGGGTTAGAAGTTTGAATAGGGATTAGAAGGTCTCAGATAAAATTTTAGGCCATATCAAAGTTCATTTTTCTTTCATTTGAGATGGCCTCACTTCAATACTTTTACGAAGTGAAGTAAAATATTAATAACAATTTGTGTCTAGTATTTTTTTTTTGTTGTATTTAACCAAGTGTGTGTGTGTGTTTTTTTTAGATGAAGCTATCTAGGTTAAATATAAAACCGGAGATTACTCCAGAATCGTTGAAAGTTTTGATTGATGAATTGGCTATGTTAAAAGTAGAACGTGATCAATTAAAGGGTACTGCTGAAAATATAACCATGGTCCGAGCTGCTAAGAAAGATCTTATGAAACTTAAAAACGTATCACTTGAATCTGAAAAATAAATGACACTGATTGTAGCTTGACAGTTGTGTCTTGAAATATGGATTTTTTTGATACCAAAATGTACAATGAAAAAGCCCTTTTGATTATGTTACAACCAAAAAGCAATATGGTGTCAAAACAAATATATAAATGACTAGTTAATCCTCTGTTAAAGTTGTAAAATATATTTTATTTTAAAAATATATTTTATTAAATATTACAAAAAATAATTGAAATCTAAGCTAAGAAAGAGAAACAATGATACCAATTTATCTTATCTAATATTTAAAAAAGTGCAACTTAATATCTTCGATGGTTTCGGCGGTTACTTTGTGGAAGTTCATTTTAATATAAAATTTAAAATAACTTTGATTATTCCACGTATTGTGTAACTAACTGTGACACGTCAGACTAACTAATGCAAGATTGATTCTAAAAATTTTTTTAGAATCAGCCTTGCGTTAGTTAGTCTGAAGATGCCTCTGAAAGAGGCGAAACACGTGTCACAGTTAGTTACACAATACGTGGAATAATCAAAGTTATTTTAAATTTTATATCAACTTAATATCAGTCAAACAATACTTATTTTGAAGAAATTTAGAACCGGAGATGTGATCTTATATCAAGGTATTTTATAGATTTACTATTAATAACCCTTGGCTTGAAATATTTATTCTAAAATTTACGTAAATGTTTAATACTCAATTTTGATATAACTTGTATTTTAATACTTTCAGTTCTTTAGAGTTCTTCATTAAACAAGTATAAATTTTGTATGTCTGGCATAGATGTCCCTTCATCTTTAACTGTTTGCAAATTCTTGTCTTTTGTGTTACTGGTCTGACAGCCAAATTCCAACTTGCTCATGCTGTAGTAGGTTTGTGTTGAATGAGTTTTACAGTTTATAATGTTTGCCTATAAAAATAGAATATGAATGTTTTATTCCCAGCTATTTTAAGTTTAATGATAATAATATATTATTCGATATGCTTTTAAAATATTTTTATGCATATAAAAGTTTTACCATTTGACATGCTTTTTTCTTATAATCCCAAATATTCCATATGTAATCCTTGTCAATATAAGTAGGAATTGGATGTAATTCAGTTTGTGTTTCCTTTTCCTCAGTTTTAACTATTCCACAATAGAATTTTTCAATAAAAACTATTATAATTAAAGTACAGTAACTACAGTTTCTATGTTTATTTGTTTTTCATAAAACGGAAGAAGAAGAATAAATTAATTAAATTTTATATGAGAATCAATTTTTTTTATATTTACCAATATCAACTGGCTTCGTGATTAGTGATGTTAAGTGGCGTACGGCATAAATTTCTTCATAGATTTGCAAGAAATCAATCAACTCAAAATTATTTCTAACATATTCCAGTGTTTCCTTGATATATCTAAAATATAAATGAAAAGTTGCTTATTTATAGTGTAATGAACTCATTCACTGCCAGAAATACATTTGATAGTATATTTAAAATGATGTTATATTTTTTTGAAGTTCCAGTACAAAAAATAAATTTGCGTATATTTTAATTTTTAAATGATACTCGAATATTGAATGTCGAAAATCTAAAAAAAGTATCACATTGTTGCAACAGCACTGGTGGACTTTGAGAAGACACCGGTGTATCTTTTAATAAATATGTTAAACACATCAAAATAAAGAAATTCACTTGCATGGTGCAAAGTTGTTAAAATGAATAGGTTCTTGTTATGTTATATGTTGATGGAAAATATAAATTTTCATTATAAAAATCGTAATTTTAAATTTATTAAAACAATATGAAAATAAATTTAATATTTTAATCACAATAGTCTTTGAAAATTGTTTTATAGTGTAATATCCAAAAAAATACAGAATGTAGCATTTTCATTCATATTATATAAACTACAGAATATTAACCTGTCAGGGCTCAATCCGAATTGCTTGGCATGTTCAGGTAAACAGAATGCATAATAATTGCCGGCCCATTTGCATAAACCCATGCCTGGATTAGCAGGAATAAGAGCACCGATGCTAATACATAGCGAACAGAAACCTAAATACTGAAAGAAGAAAAAATTCAATTATTTTAAGAATAATTTATTGTTCAACAACCAGAAATGAGATTGTGTATCATTCGAAAATCATTGATTAGAACTTAAAATTTATACATAAAAAAATTCCTGAATCAGTTTAAAAGAAGACAAATAATTAAAATTATCTCATTGCAGAACAACTCTATAGTCTTAATAGATGCATTGTGATAGTGTTTTAATGTAATTACCTGAAGTTTTATATCATCGAATACCTTTTCATTTGGATAAATAACAAGACATCTGTTATGAGATGGCTCTATTTTCATATCTTGAGTTTGTCGCATTCTCTGAGCATCGGAAACAATTGGTCTACCTTGAAGTAAAGCATCCACTACAGAGTGTGGAGCTTCCATTTGCTCATGGGATGTATCTAAATTCCACATGATACTGTTTACAGTGGAAACGAGAAACATTTCATTTTGCATTTGACGCCAAAATAGCCACAGTTGAATGAAGTGGGGCTGTGAACAGAGTTTAAAATAAGGATTATTGAATCAATAAAATAGTTAGCCAAGGCTCTCCTTTGTTCTTTGCCAAGATTATTGATAATGACAAGTGAGAAGATTGAAAACATTAGAATTAGCTATGCAGATGAGAAATCCATATTTAAATCCATTAATACTGAAAAAGATTGTTTTACATCAACATTATTCAATATTTTTTTAAATTACTTGAAGGAGTAGAAGGTGTTGGAATATTCTTTATGCAGCTCAGCAGGGTACGAGTTAAGCAAGGTAAATTATTTTATAATTACTGCAAGGCTCCACTAAAAAGTCATGGTGGTATTTTGCAAATATAAAAGAAAATAAAAAACAATGTAAAAATATGTTATGTCTTGTCCTATATGAAAGCAGAAATAATTTTGTTATTTACTATTTATGTTCATATAATATTTTGATGGATTTTTCAGAATTAATACAGGAAATAAATACTTACAAATACTTGATCGGCAGGTACGGCAGTTCTGTACCTCACCAAGGAATGCAAGTCATATAGCCGTCCTGAGAAGTTGAGGGCAACTTCTTTATTGTCAACACGAATTTTATCCATGCAATTTATCAATTTTCTTACAAAAACTTCGTATTGCCTGTACATTGAAAGAATCTTACAGACATGTTTGTAATTATTAATATTAGTTTTCCTGTCTTCGGGAATATCAATATTTATAGTTCCATTATCACAGGAGATTGTTATATACATGTCTATTGAAGTGGTTAAAAGATTGACTCTCTCCATGATCCGAATTAGGCAATGAGATAATGCTAATCCGGTTGCTTCAATAGCTTCTGATAGGTTCGCTGTCACTAAAATATTTCAATTATTAGTGATATAGCAGTACTGGTTTATTTGATGGTTGAAAATGAAGATATTAAGACAGTCAAGAAGTGATCTCATTAATAAAAATAAAAAATGCTTAACATTTTTAATTGCTTAGTTAACTATTATACGTCATTTCTATAATTTGAATTTTCAACTCACATTCAGGAATACCTTCACCTCCTTTTCCGCAGTCTTTATTAAATATTCTTATGCCGGATACAATACTTAATAATTCTTGTAGCTGTCTCTCCTTTTCAGTGTTTCGCTGATCAATGAAAGTTTTCAGATCTTCCATTGTAAAAACACTGTGTAATGCAGCTGTGCCCTCTCTTAGAACCTAGTATGTTTAAATTTCTATGTAAAATATTGTTTAATCACTTTTAAGGTGCTTAACTGTCATTTATTGAAGGAAAGGCATTGTATTTTATGTGATAAAAACAGATTTTTTTAAAAATACTATTTAATGTCACACCAAGTTGTATATATATAAGTATATAATGGTATGCAATTCTAAAATTGATTTTAGAGTAACGGTTATAAATATTTATGTATTTCTAAATTTGATACCATTGAACTAGTTTTCATGTTATAATTTATTACTGTAGAAATTAACTTAATGATTAATTTATATCTTCATGTACGTCTTGTGTACAATATTTAAAAAAAATACATAATGTACAGTCTTCGTTTCCAGTATCAAACGTGGATTGTAAATCCGGCCTATTTTTCCATGAAGGGACTCAAAAAAAAAAACATAAGATATCCGGATTTCAATCCTCAATTATGACTTATTACTCACTTGCATATTTCCCGGATTTCCTAGGCCGGATTTCAATACCAAATATATAGATATTCTTCGTAATAGTTTTTCATGTTCTTCTTGGGAATTAGGTCTCGCTTGAACAATTTCTTTCAAAAGGGGTTCTGTTCGTTGATCAATGTTATTTTGATTTTTTTCAATAAGATTTTCATGGCTGTCGTAGTGTTTATCAAAATGATTCTGCATTTTCATCGCTAATATTGAAGGGCTTTTTTCATCTAAAAATAAATACATTATTGCTCATAGATATCTTGCACGAAAAACACTTTTTGATAAAATTGATTTTAGTAAGGTAAAGGTATGAAGCTATTTGGTTCTACAAATAGAGGAAATATTGCTATCAAAAATTTCATACACTAAGAGAAATAAATAAAATAAAACCTAGACTTTACCTAAGATAATATCTTTGAATATGAAGCGGGAAAATTGAAATCTCTTGGTGTTTCAATCCAAATCCCTTTGTTAACAATAATCTGTCCATAATAACTATGTCATATCTCTTGTCCTTGAATGGGAATATTATTGCTATCTTGCTAGTATAATGAATGCAGCACTAATCGTTACCACTCAACTGATGATTCACAGGTTGTTAATTTGTGAATCAATGCATTTATAGCTCTATTCAATGAGTTTAAGTTGTAGATGACATTCAAATATGTCATCAAAATATGAATGAACAGAAAAAAATGTTTTATGTTCGTAGACAATGTTATGCTCTTGTAAAATGAATATAATGAGGAAAAATAGTGATCGAGTTCATATCTCAACAATCTGTATAAATTATACTCATTTCATTATGGAATCAGTGAAATTTAACTATATGTCAACTCATTTTCATCATTCTGTGGATTCTGCAGCCTTAAATAGTGTACGGAAAATTAATTTATTTCCCAAAGAATTATTGAAAGTATACACATTATCACCGAACATTAATATCACTCCACAATGGGTGTCTGGATATATATGCTAATCCAAAGTTGAATATATAGGATTTTTCACCGTCAACTGGCATTTTACTGTTTAAGTGTTTTACCAAGTAAATGACAATTCTATAAATAAACTAATTTTACAAAATACTTACGTGATAAAGAGTCTATACATTTTTCGACAAATGTTTGCATGTCTTCTTTTGATGAATTCTTTGAAATATATTTGCTGTATTGGGGGCTGAGCAAAGTATATTTAACATAGTATTCAATAAAATCATCTTCAATCAATACTTGCATCGTTTGCAACCCTTTTTTTATATCACTTATTAAAGCTTTTTTAATATTCCCATTTGGTAAAGCCATAGCGGTATTGTAGAAAGCGAGATATTGTTTTCAGACAAAATCATTTACTCGTCACCAAAACAAATAAAATATTTATTTGATCAATCTGTCAAATCTAGGTCTCCATAGTGATAACTAACATCACTTTTATTCATTACCATGGCATGAATATTCTTCAGCTGGTTTAATAATTCATTAAAATAAAGAATTTATGGCATACATTTTAGGGAAATTGTATTGAAAAAAAAATATGAAGAATACTAAAATGAATTGATGCTGAATATATAATGGCCAATTTTGCATTGTGCAATTAAAGTTCACAATGTAGATATGGCCTTTTTATAGAGTTTCAGAAGTAAGAACTGGCTACTAGGCAATGTTGCCTTGATAAAATTGTATTTTTATTGTAATTATGAAAGTTAAAAATATCAAAATCAATAAATAAGAGGGATTTTGCTGTACCTGTCAGGTCCCTGGTGCAGTGATAAATGTCTTTCAATAAATGTATAGATTTCTCCTTGGTGTGTGTGTATGTGATACCAGATTTGAAATTCCCTTCCATTTGATTCTAAGAACTGGGATATAAATAAATAACTACAATTGTAATAAAAGAATTGTTACTTTTTTTATTCAATATTTTCTTACATCTATTTTAGACTCGACACAAAATTACTTTATTATATATACTTAACATTATTTTCTAAAATAAAACCTTATAAAATTTTGAAAATTTCATACCTTGACACTAAAAGTTGCTTTCAAAGTCATAACAATTGATAATCTCAACTGTATAATACAACCCAAAAATCTATTAACATATTATTTATGAATCCTGGCAACTGAACATACAGAAGATTGAGATTTTTTTAGTTGCAAATAATAATAGGATAAGATAAAGAGTAATGACTTATTTTCTTTGAAAATATATCTATGGCAGCTGTAAGTACACTATATGATGGAATCGATAATAATTCTATCTAATTATGAATGAGTGAAGGTAATGATGGTAACACCCTTCATAAGTGCGATAAAAAATAAGAGAATACTCTATGCAGCATGTTTGATAAGCGATAGAGCATCTAATACTTGTTAAATTACAATAGCAAGACAGTTAGTATAATTTTAGTAACTAATCCAGAGTTGTCAAATACCGTCACAGAGTTCACTGTTGTCGGTGTTGAGTATTTTTTACACATAAAGCTGTAAGTAGTAGTATATTTATATATTGTGAATCTCATAACTACTTAATTTTTTAGATATTATCAAAGCAATATATAAAAAATAAATGTCAAGTACATCTAATCATGAGATAATTCTTCGTCCTGAAATAATAATAAATCCAACTATAATTTGATTTATTGATGAATAATGAATTTATGAGGATGGTCGATGAAATTTCAATATCAAATTTGAATAGTCGAAACTGTGTACAGTTCCACAACTTTTTTCACTCATGGATAGGGTTTTATATTCGGTTTCAAGTATTCTATCACATGGATGTAATAGAACTGTCGGATATATGTTCACAGTTTCAAGAATTCAATGTTAATTCTGTTTTATGAGAATTGCAGGTTCAACATAATTCAAATTGTTAGTAATACGACAAATGTATCACCTCTTAAATATGTCATATATTCAAGAAAAAAAAAATCAATGTAAATGGTAAAAAAAATTGACTTCTTTGATTGATCGAAGATGATTCTGAAGTGTTATTGATGGAGGTTCAAAGCTGAAAAAAATTGGATGTATCAGTGTCACTTTAATCCTAAGATGATATTATGTTCACAATAAATCTACCACAACACAGAATAGTCATTTTATAGTAACTTAAAAAGGAGAAGTCAAAAATTTGACTAGTCATTATGAAAATGTTGTTTTCTTGTATAAATAGACAGACAGCTAACTATTATGGAAAAATCAGTGTAAATATGCAAGCATGGAACAAATAAATTGTATTTATTGATGTGATTTGTCAATTTACACTGATATACCTATATTACAGATTATGAGACAATATTTACGTGGGAGTAATTTGTCAATTTTGTAATATCGTAGACTTTTCTTAGATAATTAATTTTATGTTTTTATAGACACTTTTTACAAATTAAATGCATTTATGCAAGGTTCTATACTGTATTGATTGAATCTAATGTATACTTTTTTATAATATACTTGGATTATCCAGTTATCTATCTTCATATACTTAAATGTTGCAAATATAAGTAATCTTCCTTCAAAACTTTTTTCTGAAGATTGAAGAGTCTGGCTGTATTCTAATAATTACTTTTGTTTTAGTTGGGATTTTTATTGAGAATAAAGATAGTTATGAGGTTGAAAAAAATTATGATTTACCAAATTTCCGAGGGGTTGACAAAAAATTTATGTCAACTATGCACATGGATTCAACAGCATTAAGTTGAATTAACGAGTTATAAAATGGTTTGATAGCAAATATTGAACTATAGGTTTCAGTAGAATACTGGTAATTTATATTAGCAGTTTACAAATATCTAGTAAAATGTGACAAGGAAATCAAAAAAAGTAATAGCTACTTTCGTGTAAAAAGCTGCAAGTCGGAACGCTTTAGACAGTATTCCTTAACAATATAAAATTTAAATAGCTTAAACATAGCCATATGTTGGTGGATATTGAACTGATAGTTGTAACCCACTGAATGTGTTTACAATGTCAATAATTTTAACATATAGTATTGTTTTGGGAAGCATTAAAGTAAGCATTGATGACATTTTCAAAATGGCATATAAGTCAAATAAAAGTATACACGATTGCAACCGGTGTAAAAATGTAGAATGCCAAAAATAATTAAACACAACCGGAAACAAACTAGACGTACTGTAAATCAATGGAAATACAAATGCACAGGAGAGAAGCGATATCGCACCCAGAAGTCTACACAGCACACGGTTAACATATCGCACGGGTTAACGGAACAATATCAAAATGAAAATTCATAAAATTAAATTGTTTTTCTATTCATGGAAATGGGTTTTGAGATACTTCATCATCCCAAAAGTGCGGAAGCGTTTCACGCCAAGAACTTTGTAGAGATCGTCATCACATATTGCGAATTGTTTGTTATTTGGATCATAGAGATTTCTTTCCTTGATAAGTGCCCACATTTGCTTAACAACTTCGTGACGGGCCATGGATTCTTTACCCATCAATGTTGCCAATTGAGGGGAGAGTTTGTAGGCGCGAGTGTATCCGCCACCTTTACCTCGTCCACCCTGAAAATAATGTTCATAGGAATAAAAAAATTGATATAAAACATAAAATTAGACAATATAAAATATAATTCTCATAGCAAAAAAGTTACTGTATTTTCATATGAAACAATGTGAGAAAATAATGAATCATAATAAATTTATAATACATTTTTTTTTGTTTGCTTCTCAGAAGAAACATTGGGTAAAATAGAATAATATCAGACTTGTAGAATTATTTGTAAAGGAAAATTTGATATCAAATTGATATTAAAGCTAAAATATACTTACAGCAGCAGGAGCTTTCTTGGGTTTTTCTGTTTTTCCCCAATCGCTGTCAGAATCAGATTCTGATCCACCTTTTCCCTTCTTTTTGGGGGGAGCCTTTTTCTTGGGTACAGGTTTCTTGACATTGTACTCTCCATCATCATCACTATCACCTGAACCATCTTCTGATTCACTTTCATCTTCACTGTTAGATGTTTTGCTCTTCTTGGATTTTTTAGCTGATGCTGGAGCTGGTCTTTTGACTGGCTTCTTTTTAGGTTTTTTGGCATCATCATCCTATGATAGTAATGCAGGTGGTGGTTAGTAGAATTCAATGAAAGAAAGAAGTTTTTATATCAATATCTAATATATGCTAATAAACATATACTTTAAATAAAAACATATAAAATATAATATTTTATCTATGAAATGCTTATGAATAATAAATTAAGTTTTTTACCTCATCGTCAGATTCACCTTCGTCATCAGATGGATCCGCATCCGACCCATCCTCATCTTTGGAGTTGACATAACTCATGACCAAATCATCGATTTCTTTCTTTCTGTTAACAAGACTGCATTCTAATTTTTCTTCAAGCTGTTGCCGCACTTTTTTTGCAGATGTTGTGGATAAATTGGCACCCTTAAGAATGACTGCAATAATAAATATGAAATTTATTAGAAAATAAAAGAATCAGACCAAGGCTTCGTAAAACCATTGAGAGCTTTTGAAGATGAGCTGTGTGCATACTAGTGATGCTAATCTGAGCGGCTGATTTGCGTGCGTACAATAAAACACACATACACGATCAAGGAATACAAAGAAACTTAGATTCCACGTTTTTCAAGGGACCCTAAAAAAGCAAATAATGCGAGAAACGAGGATTAATAAAAAAAAAATGAGGTCCTTTCAATTTCCAGAAATGGGGTTTTACAAAAATTGGTATGTGTGATACGGTTTTGTAAAAGTTAGATTAATTAAATCTTGTTTAATGAACTATTCGAATAGTGTTTTAAACTTCTTTTGGTGAAATGACTTATTGAAGAAAATTTCATGACATTTGAGCTAACTAAATATTTCATCATTCATTTTTTTGGTGTATAAGATTTAATGTGCCCAAACTGACAAATTGTATAGTTTAGAAAGAATTATCTACCAACATCAATCGGGATAATATTTGAAGCGGTACCATAATACATAGACAAGAGATCGAGGAAATTGATAAATCGGGGAACGGTTCATGTGGGATTATTTAACATTGTTCTTGTGGGTGTTTGACGGGGCTATACAAATAATGATTCATACGGGAAAACGTATTATGTGAGAACTGTCGATCGGGGGGTTGTGTTTGTTCCATTGTAATTATTAAGTGAAATTGGCATGTCATAGCAACATGATTTGAGAAGAGCAGATACAATTAAAATATGGTAGAAGATCAAGCAAGCATTGTATCCATTTCTATATGACATGGATCAAGTTGATTTATTCAAGAGCTCTGTTTAATGGATCGATTATAATGAACTATATGTGAACGCATTTTAAATGTTTCATTTTAATGAAAAATGTATGACACGAAAGAGTCTGATATTTTTGATTCCCTTGATAAGAAAAAGTAGCAGTCAAAAAATAATATTGTGTGACAAGGACAATAGATATTTGATTTCTATATTAACATGTTCACCAATGATTTTTGGTTAACTGGTAGAAATGTTAATTTATTTTGTCCAAATGCCTATAGAGTATTGGAAACTGTAAGTTTAATTACGCTGTATATTCCAGGCATAGTATTTATCGTTAAGCTTATGGAAACTGCTTCAATAAAAATACATTTTCCACCATTTTCGACTTTAACATTCAAAAGATAACATGTTGAAATGCCATTTCACGTATCCAACTTAAAATCACAAGTTCACTTCATAGCCGATAAGTGTGAAGGCGCAGTTGATAATATTCAAATTTACCGCCCGACGATCGATCACTAAACTAAGAAAAAAAAAAACTAAAATATCACACTTTGCTGACAGAATAGTAAATCAAGATATTTACAAGTAATATTTAAATGCTATACGCGACGGAATCTTAATAATTGGACATCAAAAAAGATATAAATAGCAGTCAACAAAGCAACAAACTAACATTCTGACTTGCAGACTGATTTGCCACAACAAAAGTCTACGGAAAAATATATGATTACTAGTATATCTATTTATTTAAATGTTTTTCAAAGTCGTTAAATATCCAGAAATGACCGCAACATTTTTCTTATTAATATTGCTTAGTGGCTCATTGAAAATCAATACGTAAATGCAGAGATATCGCCGCTTTAATACAAACGTCATTTGTATGGAGAATCACTTCATAGCATATAGCCATTGTTTGACGGCAAACACAAACGCCGCAAATGCAAGAGTAAACCATGATATTTTTGCTAATAAACACGCACCGATCAGTATTAGAAATTTGTTAGAAATATTATTTACATAATATTTTTGCGAAATTCAGGAATAATATATCACATACGAGAGTTAAAATTATATTTACCGCTAATTTCTTTACGAAGTTCCTCCTTACTAATATCGGCCATTTTCCTGTAGAATTTTGAGAAGTGTTGCCAGTCGATTGGTATAAGCTATATAAAAATATTTTGTTTTTTTTGGTTCGACAAACTGCATTTCCTTTAACGCTTATTTTTATGTGATAGAAAAAAAACAAACTCAAAAATGAGAAGTAAATTTATTATAATCATTAAATATTTTACTAATAAATATTAAATATGTACTAAATTTACAGTCGTTGTCAATCAGGGAGCCGTATTACTTTGCCACTCTATTCGAATGGGCATCGCCTTTGTACGCGTGTGCGGTTTCACGCTTTCTTGAAATTCTAATATTTTTTAGTCCTGAAGCTTTTTTAAAATTCATTGTAATTTTATTATGACGAAACAGCTATTATTTTTTTGTAAAGCTGCAACATATACCAATACCAATAACACGATCATTTATCAATTAAGCTGAAATATATTTGTAACATAATAAATCAATTGCAATTCAATTTAATAAGACATTGTAAAGATAAATGTTATGAAACTCAACCGTAAATATATATGTAGAAAATTTTTGACATATTTATTTATGAAAGATAAATCATTATGCGCATACGCAAGTTTGAAATAACTCGAGTCAAGCTTAAAGAGCTGTCTATGGGTGGGTAAATATAAAATATTTGAGCTATAAAGTCATTGATCGAGGATAATTGAAGCTATTTTTTATGATTTGAATGATACTCCAAAATTAGCACTTATGCATCTACATAGTTAAGTTCACTGCAAGAAAATGTCAAATATGATGATTATGTAAACCATCATATGTGTGTACTTGAAATTTTGTTTGTAATACTACGCAAGGTTGTATTCAGGGCCGCGTCAAGAACTTGGCCATCCAGATATATGGATATATAGATTGTAAGCCTTCATCGATATAAATTAATAAGCCCTATAACACGCCTTTAACTTTGTACTATACGATATGACTGTTTCATTTAAAAGTGTTTTTGAATCCACAAATATTTTTTTTTTTAACATTGAATAACTATTGAATTAGACTTATTTATCAATAAAAAAACAAATTTGAATTCGAATTAACTCGACGTGTGCGAATTGCCTTTACAAGTTATCTAACAAGATTTTGGAATCATCATCGTCAAAATCAAACAAGAAACAGCTTACTGTTTCGATTAGCGACTTTCAACCTTTATGCTATTATGCCACCCTAAAAAATTCTACGCTTCCCTACCAATTTTTTTTTAATAAATATAATATAGACACGTTTAAAATAATACTAGCTTTATGACAAAAGAAATATTGCAAACAACAATAAACACCTCAATAACAAGGTTTTGCTACGTCAAGAGGTAAAGATTTATTTATTTGTAGATATTATGGAACATATTATTTTAATTTAAAGTTTTTACGCCTTTCGCGATTCTCAGCTTGGAAAACATTGGTTTAGATAGAAATAGGGCAAGTAACATTTTTAGAACTGTAGATGATTATTCATTGACTTGCTTGAAATATTTAATTATTAGAAATTTTCCATTACATGATGAAATCTAAATATAAATATGACATAATGTCTCATATCATATGCGATACGACATGATACAATATGAAAGTAAACAAAAAAATATGGCAATAAATTTAGGTAATTTTATAAGATATTGGGCAAATATGTTGTATTATTCACTAAAATATGGGCCGTTGTGTTGATTTTGCAGTTCAAATTCATATGTTCATGAACAGATGGCAATGATGCATTTTTCGAAAGACAATACATTGCAATATTATCATTATTTCATTAAATTTTTTCTATGTAGATAATAGGTACACGTAAACATCCTAAAAATATAAATGTGTAAAAAGATACAAAGCTAAATGTGTTTTTAGTATTATTAAATAAATTCAAAATTTATTGTGACTACACGACATCTACGTAAAAATATTTTAAGCTATTTTATTTCTACTAGCCTTACTTCGCTAGGAGAAAAATTAACCTCTATAACATATAAAATTAATCTATGTAAAGTTTTCATACATTAAAAAATGCTACACATCTAAAGTATAGTGAACAATAATTGATAAAAAAGTTAATACAACTCTCTCAATGGTTTTTTTTTAAATATTTGATCTGGCGATTTGGATAAGTGTTCTGTTACATGGGCCAAAAAATGATATACCTATATATATATTTCAAATAACCAATACGCCATACGATATTAAAAAGTTAAAGTAGCTGTGGTATAGTGAAGTGTTTTCCAATCTACATCAGAAGCCGGATAAAAATATCTTAAATATTTTGCGGACCGGTTATAAAGAAATAAAACGATTATTTTTACGGTAATCGGTTCAATAGTGATTGAACATCAAATCAATATTGAACAAATTACCGTAGAAATTGGGCAGAAAACAAAAATAATTATTTTAAAATAAATCGTTTTCAACTAGATTTTTTCTGTATTTCATATTTTCGTAGATGGTCAGGAAAATTATGAGAATCGGTGCCGATCAGCAGACTGTAGATTGAACGCTGGTCTAGTGTACGTCTTAAATATTTACGTGGTAATTATCAGAAATTATGTTTATAAAACAAACAACGGTACTCAAAGGTCAATTAGATTTTTTGGTGAAAATGGTAGTAAAGTAATATACAGTGTAACATATTTTCAAATATCTATGACGTAGATAGAAAAATGTTCGCATCGTCGTGACGTTTGACGGGCTGCATGTCTCGGCGCAAATTCCCCAAACAGCCGGAGCAAAGCGAGTAGTACCCACTGTGTACCAACATCACGGTAGCCCCCTAAAAGTATCACCTGCTGGAAACATCCAATTAGTCAGGTTGCGTGCGACTCTGCTACAGACAAATGAAAAAACGAGTGCATTTGGAAAGTGCCGAACTTAAAACAATCGGGCCCTGTGGAGCGTTGATTTAACAATTTTTTTATAAAAGCAATGTAATAAAAAATCATTGACGCCCAATTTAATTAATAAGTGATGAGCACATAAAATTTATTTATATACAATTAAGAATAATAGCATATAGTAGACGTATATCGTTCGCGATCCAGAAAATCTAAGCGACGCACTTTTCGTGAATGAGAGCCACTAGTTCGCCTCCATAGAAATATTAGATTCGTCACGAATTTGGAACGGAAAACTCCAAAAATAGTTTAAAGCTTAAGAAAATAAAAGCCGGACAACTCGTACAGCTGGTTCATATGACTGACCGAAGGACCATGGTAAAGATTTTGACCACGAAGATAGATGCCACGAGTGTGTAACTTTGTAGTTTTGAAAACTTCCTTATTATAAACTAGGCGTAGCAGTAGCTGATTGCATAGTTGAAAGATTGTAAAGTGAGAGTAAATTTTACAAGGCAAAAATTTTTTCAATGTGAAAACAATCCCTTCCACCCATCTTACTAGAAAATGTGGTGTACCGAGAGCGATTAGTTAACCACTTAATAACGTAATATTTTAAATCCATAGGTTCTTGGAGTAAAAAAAAACCACCTTAGCAGAAAAGAAATCTGTTGAAATACCTGTACTATAAAATTATTTCAAGAGTTGGCGCAAAGAATGAATTTATATTAATATTAAAAACAAAATTTCTGAAATCGTGTACATAAATTAAAATGAAAAATGATTTTCATTAGTTGCTGAGACCCTGCTATCTGGAATGTGTTTTTGTATATGCATGCAGTTTGCATGTACACAAAGAAACTGCACTTCCGTTAACGACCTACCATACCCCGAAATTACGTGAGCGCATTATTTTTTGTTGTGTCGCTTTTATGGAAAATATTTTTGTCAACGTTCCTTCATGTTAATGTTTCCACTAAAATTAACATTCTAAAAAGGAATTAAAGCTTATAAATATAGACGTTTTGATCAATGTTACGATATTTCCGGTTTGTGGTGCTGTTAACCGAGTTATATGATTACATGAGCTAAAATTAAATTGAAAGGTTTTGTAGCATAAGCCACTTTTACGATACCAATTCAAAGTAACAAAAATAGTATCCAACGTGGAAATTTATAATTATTTCATAGGAACGCCTCGTAAATTGACTGAAGTAAAAGCGTTCATTGAATAATCATAATAAATAATCTGTGTCGCTTTCAGACAATGAAATAAATCATCAAATTAATTATGTAACCACGAATATTACTAAGAACTGTGATAAAAATATGATATGTAAAATACAGAGTAATGTAACCTAAACTTTTAATGCGAGATATAATCATATCACGCAAAAAGCAATTATTATTGTAAGAAAATTTTAAATAGAAATAATAAACATTGCCAATCAATCACTATTGACATTTAAATGACATGAAATTCTAATGAAACAATAAAAAATGATTATTTTGTTTATTAAAGTATGAATATAAAACCTGATGAACCTTTAGATTAGATTATTTTAATTTTGCCTTATAATAAGACATAACAATAATGTGTTAATTGAGTATCACTGAAATCAAAAACAAGACCATCTTGTAAAAAAATAATAATTACAAAACAAATACACTGTATTTGAAAATAATTATGAACGAATATCGAAGGATTTTGTACATACTATTTTATATACAAATAACATAAAGTGGGTATATTGTCAATTAGGAGTATTTTTAGAGTAGGTGGTATACATGAATATTTATACGAAGAAATATCGTGTCACCGAAATTGAAAGACGCTTTGTTCGTAGTCGGAGTGGATGTAAGTAAGTGCCAAATGCAAACGCACACAAGCAAGCTCAAAAGTGCATGTCAGACATTGGCAAATACGCATCCGCGTACTTACACGTAATGTCATTCGACGTTTCGGGAGCATAGGGCATGCGACGCGATTATTCAGTGGTGTTGAACTACTACGAACCCGCTACGAAATCGTAGAAAAGCTTCGCCGACCATATTTTGATAGAGCGATGTTATTTGCACCTTAGCTATCATTGGATTCTGCTATTTTACCTGAATAATCATATTTATTTTAATGTTAACACAATTTGTTACTTTTAAGGTGTAAACTGTCACTTGGAAAGGCGTAATATTTAAAATAATAATAAATTTGTTTTGTCCTCTCAATATGTGGCATTAAAAATTGTGCTGTTCAAAAATCTATTACATTCACCTTATTCGGCATCTCTAAAACTTCAACTATACAATGTCACAATGTTAGTTTAATTTATTTCTATACACAAAAGACTATTTTGAATGAATATGTATGGATAGATTAAATACCAAAAAACCTAGTCAATAAACACTAATAAAATTTTTGGTAGTTAACCAAAAAAGGAGGGAAAGTTTCAGCCAGTTTATTTTTTAGAAATCTGACTGTGATGCATATGAAGGATGTTTCGATGTATCTAAATAACATGTGAATATTGTACATTCTTAAAAAACTGAAAAATCTAATAGATGTTGGAGCTAGATTGTTTGTGGAAAATTAAATTTTATCTTAAGTATTATTTATCGCAATGACAGCTTCAAGTCCACAACTCGGTATTAGACTTAAACATTCAAAATAAAAATTGATAAATGTCAGCAATATTAAAAAAATCGAATTCTACTGTCGATATATTATTTTGGAAAATATTTTTTTTGTAAACATTCCATGTTATTGAGTTAACAAATAATCATAATTTGTTGATTTCGCGCTCATTTTCTTTTACCACGTTCTGCAGTCAATTTGGAGAAAAATATAAAAGGTGTAAATGAATTGGTTGCGTAATACAACAAATCTCTGATGCGTTATCACAAATAAGATTAATACACTATAAAATTATAGTTTAATTCAAATTTATAACTGTGTGATGGTCAGCAAAGTAAAATAATCGTTTATTTAAGTTTAGTATTTTATAAACTACTGCTATATACGACATCTTATCAACCTATATTTGCAGCTTAACTTTTTTTATTATATTAGAGAGTTATTTTATAGGGTATTGAAAAATTAATAAATGTAGATTATTTTACTTAGTTGAAAATATGAGAACGGTGAAAGTTGTAAACAATTGCACGATTTTGTACAGAGTCACATAAGTTTATATTATAAATGATTTATGATGACTCAAGAGCTGTGAGAAAGAAATGCCACATTTGAAATGTAGGTCGCGTTCCACAGATTTATTGCCGCTGCGAAATGCATAATGCATACGTTCGGGGGCCGAAAAAAGCAGCATATTTCATTTCCCCTTCGTTTATCCGAGCCTGCGATCACGTTCTCGTCTGCGTTTGTGTTTGCCATCTTGTACAAGGTCAGTTTTCTGGTAGTCTGGACTCCGAATAATAAAAAAGAAAACTTCGATGCAGGCTGTTTTTATGTACTTCGACAGCGAAATAAGACGGTAACTTCGACTTTAATATATTATTTCAAGGCAGTCACAAATCGCATTCAATATATTTGGGTGTTGTATATCTTTGACTTTTGGTAGATTATTACGACTTTTGTGAAAAATCGTTACTTTTTGGTATAATTATAACAAAGACGTTGCGAATAAAGTTTATGGTATTGAAATTTTTTACGGTAAAACCTCATTATTAAAGCTTGTTTACGACTGAAAGAGTTGTAACATTCAAGATCTGAATAAACTTAAACTCTAGATGGTTTAATTTCAATGCTCGTTAAGCACCACGACGTGACTATATTATATGGGTACAGCGTTCGGCAAACTTTGGCTCTATCATTGATAAAAATTGTGAAAGTTTACTAAAAAAGATTTATATGGTCAACAATTTGCAGTATTCTAAATGTCAGCTAAATGGAGTTTATTTACTCAAGCGGAAAAACTAGTAATTTTTATTTGCCTGAGGTTAGTGATATCGGCGATGGATTGTAGTGTTTTTAAATAAAAAAAAATGTAAAATAAATTGCAGAGTAGATTACGTAGTTCGGCTTACACATACGAGTGGGTGTATTAACTGTTAGGGTGAGCTGGTAACAGGAAAAGTCACGCATGGGGTTAGGATTATTGTCGTTGGTTATGCGGTTAAAATATTGTGAAAAAAAACTCACGTTAACCCTACTAAAATTGGGGTTCAGCTACGGATATAAAGCCACTCAATATGGCCAGTGATTAAGTCTACAAATAAATGAAATATTCATAAACATCCACAGGAAAATGAAACAATTGTTTTTATTTGAGAGCAAAATTTGTTTGTTAACACTATGACATTAACGATATATATCGAGATTTGACTTTTTTATTGAAACAAAGTAATTATTAACTATTTCCTTGAATGTTTTTGTGTAGATGTGAAATTTAATAACTGGAACGTATTAGGATTAAACGTTTTAAGTCTACGTATATAATTTAAGATGTATGACTTTTGATTTAGAAAATGTATGGGTTTTTCGTATAAATAAGTAAGCTTCATATTCATTTTCGTGCAAAATCATTCCAATAGTGGTTGTTCTTAAAAACCTTTTTAGATAGGCAGTTGACATAACTTAAATTTGAATTATGTAGCCTTAAAATTTTAATGTACGTCACCTTAATTTGTACTGTAAGTATTCTCAATTTTTTTTTTGAGACCCCTTTAGCCACTTTCACTAACTGCAATTATAAGTATAAACGTAGTAGTTGACGCCTTATGAAAATATAATTTATTTCAAGGAAAACGTCAAGCCATATGAAAAACAATAGATTAGGGTAAATGGTGTGCGACTGTTTCATACGGTACGTTTTTTGTTGTTAAATGGTGCCATTTAGGGGTTAAAAGAGGAGATTCGTCCTCCCTGAATTTGAAAAAAAACCTTACTGTTATCTCCTGTAACATAGACGAATAACAAATCTGGGGAAAAAAACTAAGATGAAATTATTTGAGGGTTCACAGGAGTGCATTTGCCTCTCTCTAAATTTAAAAAAGACTAATTTATTCGTTTTTGTACTAGCTTTTCCATAAAGATGAAAAAATCATCGTTTGCCTCTCCCCTGAAAAAATGCACAAATTTAATTACATCCCTGCTTCTAAGTATTAACGTTAAAATAAAGTTATCAAGAGCTATGTGACTTCCAGTTTATAAGGTGCATTATAAATTTTGAAGAGAAATAAATATATTGTCAAATACAAGATACAAATATTATTAATATATAATTAGATGTGTGACGTTAAATTATTGTTACGCACTTAATGAGGGTTTAACGTTAGGGATATGTATTATATATTGCGGCGTTAAAAATTAAAGTAGAAAACGCGGGAAATACATAAAGTATTATAATAAACTAGCGCAATATGGGCGAGAAGAGCTTTTCTTTTAACTTTCGCACACGAAAAACGGAGAGATGTAGACTCTCTCGCCGTACTTGGCCATGACTTCGGCAAGCTTCAAATTTAAGCTCAGTGACGTATCAACATTTTAATATCAACGAAAAATAAGAAAAGAATACTAAGAGCTTTCAAAAAAATTTTTTTTTGCTTTTTTTATTTAAACATCATTACAGTGCACAAATTTTTAATACGTTAATGAATATGTGTGATTAGTAAAAAAAAGAAAAAAAAATATTTTTAGTATGGAAATTCAGTTATTGAAATAATGCATTTCTAGGTAATTAAACAATTACACTGAAGAAATGTATGATTTTTAAAGACACCAAACATAGATACACTAAATTGATACAGCAAGGACCAATATTTCTGAACCAGAGAATACAATACATTACAAAAGAATGAAAATAACTTGTTTTGGTGCTTTAGAGCAGGGACTCCCAACCTTTTTATAGTCTAGAGCACATTCCAAAATATCGGTAGGATGGCGGGCACCACCCATTATTTTCTACGGGTATTTATAATTAGACGTGATAAATAAATAAAAAAAGATCTCTACATTTATTGTCACTATATAATAAACCTAGTTACTCAAAAAAATTAAAACTCTAACAAATATATAAAAATAATTTACATTTTTAATTAGTGTTTATGAAAAAAATCTATTACGTTCAAATAGTGGCGGGCACACACGAATTGTTCCGCGGGCACGGGGTTGGGAATCCCTGCTTTAGAGTGTAAGCAAAAGATATAAAATAAAAATGTAAGTGTTGGGTGTTTTCTTGTAGTTATTTAAATGTTTAAGTATTCTTCATGTGAAATATTAATTTATTATTTCAAAATTTCCTCCTACAATTTTACTACGCCATTGAAAAAGTCTTCATATTTGGTTGAAATGCACAGGTACCTATAAATTGCTTTTTGCAAGGGGATATGGTTTGAAACAATTTTTTTTCGACATAAGGCCATGAAAATGAAATCGTTTGTCTAGAGAGAAATACAGGGACGGACCATCAAAGGGGCGAAATTTACAATTAAATTGGATGATCAGAAATTCATTTAGATATAATATGTAAAAAATGTTTAGTATTTGATATTTTGAAAATAGTTTTTAACACTATGTTTCATTAAAATATAACGTTTACCACCAAGTAATTTAGAAGCAGATACGCGATGAAAAAAATCACTTTTTAAAGCTGTGTAGAATAAATTAATGTTTTAATTTATGACATCGACTGAAGGTGCTCAATGGAATTTCAATATAAAATTTGAATTGTTGGAACTGTGTACGATTTTACATGCTTTGTCATTACATGATTCGGGTTTAATTTTTCTTTTATTTGTTTGAATTGAAGATTTTTTCCAATAAATAATTTTTTGACCCTTCGATAAATTATTTTTCTTGTCAAAAACTGCAAGTTCATACTGTTAAAATATACTTCTATATATTATATCTTTTGAAAAAATAAATATTCAATGGTCGAATTAGTGACCATTCATGTTCCTCATCTATTTGGTTACTAGAATTTTAATTATTGGATATCATATTTTCGGTCATGTAAGTTCGCCAAGTGGATGAGTTCGCGGATATTTTAATGTTGGCAATTCTTCTGCGCTCTTTTTGCGCGTACTTCAAGGCTGTCTGGGCTGTGTCAAGTTTTTGTTGTACTTTTTATTTCATTATGGCATTGAAATTTTGGGGCGTTAACCACGCTTAAATTTTGTTCATGGGCTGACGAGCCACTTTTTATTTCCTTGATATAATTTGCATACTCAACATTATTATAAATTATAAAACTTAAGAATTTGTATGTTTATGACAACTTTTCGAAGTCAAAAGAAAATTAATTCGAAAAATTATTAATTCTGGATTTTGGATCATGGCTATCAAATTTATTTATTGTCTGTTACTACCTGTTATCGCCGAGGCAATGAAGTTTTGTACACTTTGAACAACACTTTAAATCATGTGAAATTATCTTTAGAGATGAATTTATTTTGAGAGAAAAGCACTTTTTCTCAATAACTTTCTAAAATTACTACTACTGTGGAACTAATGATTCAAATTAAACTGACAGAAAATCATTTAAATATTGTAATAATTGAGCTTGGAATATAATTTTGACCAGTATTTCTTTGAATTGAAAGCTATATGATAAATTTAATTCTTTCAATGGCTTACACTTGTTTTTTGTTTGTCCCACAGTTTGCAGTTTCGATAGGGCCGAATCGTTTTCTGTCATGAACATAATCGTTGTTATATCTCACATACTGCTTAGTAGATTATGCAACGTTACAATTTTGAGACGGCATCTTCATATTGTAGTCTTCATAAAAGCAAGAGGCCACATCACATTATTTGTGATAAAATTGACTATAATTCAACTAAATCACAAAATATTTTTATGTAAGGACAACTATAATATCTCACGCTTAGAGATTAAGGATAAATATGATGAATATTAGAAAAAATCAATACTTTTTTACCATGACATGGAGGTTTGCGGTCTCCATATGAAACTTTTCAACAAGCAAAAGATTTTTTTATCGAAAATTGCTTGTTACTCAATAGCTGAACTTTCTCGAAGAGACGGGCATTTTAAAAACAGGCTAGGACAATACTCTAGATAGGCTAGGAGAAAGCTTTTGAGAAAATCGCTCTCACTACGTCCAGCTTCTGAGGATCTTACAGGTAGAAGAGAATTTAAACATCACAGACATCTATGATTTTGAACATACATCTATCCATTGATTTAACACTTCACCATAGACCCGAAATATTTATATTGACTTAAAATGCAATAAATCAAAAAAATTATACATATTTTAAGCCAAGCTTTCTTCACAACGAAATGAAAAAAATAGGAAAATTGTGGAAATTATAATAAATATTTGTAGGTATCGAAATAAATAAATATATGACCGGAAATTTCAAAATATATAAATGATTATTCAGTACTTCGAAACCTTATTTGTTAGTTTTGAAACTATCGGCACTCACAATCAATAATGTACATATTATATATAACATATAAGATAAAAAAAACTTTGTAATGAAACCCATAGACTATGTTTTCAATATCTTTTATTACAGTATTATAAATACTGGTTACTCCATTGTCACATTATAAATATAGTACAATATTATTTATATTAGGTATAATTTTCAGATTTTTTTCATCATTTAATTTTTTTTTTCATTTTTTATCGATAACATATTTTTTCTTCAATATACTCTGAAAATAACAAATCCCCACAATGCAAAATCTCAAACATGTGATTATTACGAAATAATCGAAATGAATGAAATAAAAAATCGACAAATAGCGATCTAGTTTGCCAAACATTAGCAGTGCTAAGTAATTAAATTATCACGACAAAGCGAACATTGCCAAGGGCTTAAAATTACCTCGGAGCATACGTAACCAATTTTTTTTTTTGTTATATTTTTTTTACTTGCAATATCCGCTTGGTCAGTATAGAAAAATCAAACACATAAGAAATTAATTATTGTAGATATTATTTTAGACAACAAGTTACCTATAAATTTTCACTTCCTGATTTAAAATTTTATATAATTTTTACAGAATTGATGAATACGAATTTAGTGATGGTCTGATGGTATATTTTTAAAATAAAAGGCAAATATACACATCAACTTTCATATCAAAAAATTCATCAAAAACATTCACCTCATCCTATTTCTTGTGATTTGATTTCTATATGATAAGATATTGTCAAAAATGGAATGGTATTATTACAAAATAAAAGTAAAAACTTCAAAGGTGTAGGTATAAAAAAAACTTTAAAAAATATTTGATCAAGGTTTTTTTAAAGATATAATATAGTATATTTACGAATGTAGTCGCTAACTTGATAGATTGAAAACGATAGCTGATTTAGTTATTAGTAGAATTTGTGAGAAAAATGATTTTTTTCAGGATATGGTTTGTTTTACACTGGATTGGTCCCTGCGTGCTATTTTTACAAGATTATTACGATGGGTTAATAAAAGTATTCATATTTTTTGTAAAATTTCAACTCATGACTATTCTAATATTTACAGTATGAAATACTATTATTAAACAATATTGTGAGAATAATTGAAATTTTGTTAAGAATGTATTTTAAATAATCTTTATTTTTTCTGTAAAATTCAAGATTAGGTAAAAACGAAATTCACTTTTCGTGATCGGTATTGTGGTGAGCTGTAAAAATAGTTAATGAAAGATATGCACTCCTGTGAAGTTTTAAAAATATTCGAATATTTCTTTTTTGTTATTTTTACGTATGACACAAAGTATATTTTAATAGTATTTCATACTCCTTGTGATGATGATGAACAAAAGTTAAATATGTATAAATGATAAAGGAAATTTATCGGGTATACGGCTGATAATAAAATAGTTTTGTGTATTTTTTCTTTGATTAGTGTTTGAAATTTTGATTAAATCAGTGTTACTTAAAAATTTCGCTTTGCAAATATTTAACGGTAAGAATATTTCTTTCGTTATTATCACAACCAAATTAAAATAATTTTATAATTTTAAAGGCAAATTTTAAAAAAATTAAAAAAACTTTAAATCGATTTTTTAATGTTTATGACTTTACAAAATGGTACAACTGAATAAAATTACCTTATTATATTTATACAAGATTCTATTTAAATTTCACAATAATTTTGATAAAATATTTTAGATATTTTTGTGAAGCTTGTTCACAAATGTAAACTCTATCTATGCCGTTATAAAAAAAAACTAAAATATATGGTTAAAACGAGAAACATTTCGAAGTAAAATTGTCATTTGCAAAATGTTATCTTAATTACTGGGAGCGTTTTGAACTTTCAAATCAAAATACTTAAATGCAACTAACATTAACAAAAAACATTAAACATACGTAATTTATTTACACCTATATATATCTATAATGCGAAATTAATTTCATTAATTCAGTTATCCAAACCCTGTAAAAAATAGCATGTATTTTATTGTTTAAAATCAGGTATGACACGTATTTTGATCGTATATACTTTTTTTACAAGTAATATTTTTGATTATTTTATTTGCTTTACGAATTTTATTATACAAATACGATAAGCATAGCTGAAAATGAAAGTTATAAGATATCATGTTAATTCCGATCAACAACAAAGAAATTTATACGCATTTCATTATTTCATTGCCAAATAACACATGTGATTTAGATAGATAGACGAATTTTCTCTTAAAATCGTTAAAAATATTTAAATATTATGTTTTTAAGCCAAAGCGTACGTGGTGGACACTGAGTTGTCAATATAACGATAGATTGTACGATAAAATGAAACAGTCTTTCGCTGACAAAATAATCTTCTCAGTGTCAATTGATTTGAAATTGTATTTTTTTGTAGAGGGCTGAATAAATGAGAGTTAATTATTTACACAAGATTGTTATAATTAACAACTAAAATATAATAATAAAAAACAAACAGTCAACGAAACGTTCCCAGTAATCAAGATCCACCGTGGGTTTATATTTCCAGTACTATAGTTCTAATCGGAATCAATATTGTTTATCACTCTTTTGTAATAAAAAATAATCAACTAAAATATTCATTCAAAAAGTGATTGCCTGCAAATTATAATTATGATAAAGACTGTATTATATGAAACCATATAGATTTGTCTTAATTCACCAATGAAGCTGACAACAACGATATTTACTTCTTAATACATAAAATAAAAATATATTTAATACATAATAAAAAACAAGTTTCATAATATAATAATAGTTAAAGACAGCTCTTAGATTAATCGTTATAGTAGATTTAATATTCTGTAGATATATATATAATGCATACACCAACACACTCACAACAGATAATCGTGTGCAACATATCAATGGTTTTTTTTATATATTGAATATACAAAAAAAACTTTTTTTCTAGCAATCGGGGTCTATATTAAAATACAATAAAAAAGCTAAACGCTTAAATTTAAATACAAATAAGAAAATCAATGAAAATATATCCCAACTATAACGTTTTATTTACTACGTTTGAATAATTGCGAAAAGAACAAAAAATGCTTTATTTTATGAATATGTATTTACAGGGCATTGAGCGATTTTTGCATAAACACATACCTACGCTCGTTGGAAAGTTCAATAAATTATCTATGATAACATTTTAACAATAATTTCTCGATACTAATTAATAATAATAATCATAATAAAACTTGTACCTGTATGAAAAAAAGAAATTATTAAAATAAATTATTTGTTTAACTTAATAAAGTAAAACTAACACAGAACGAGCTTAGTTAAGTAATTCTCGCAGTTCATGTACATAAAATTAATATGAGACACCAATAGTAAGTATGGTTTTTATCTGTACAATTGGTTAAAAGTGGAATTTTTTATTGGAAAAAATCATTAATTATAAACATCGATCAAAATACAAAGTGCTAAAATGTCTTTTTTAATTTGAATATAAAAGTGGAATGTTAAATTTATACGGTAGCATTTTTGTACATGTGAAAGGAAATTAATTCAAATGGAAGTGATTAAAAAAACATAACTATTAGAATGAATGAAAGATTACAATACGTGCTGTCATTACTTTTTTTTTTTTACAAAAATAGTACATTTAAAAAAATGCAAACACCTAAAACAAAATCTTACAAACGGTTCCAACACATAGGCTTCATACAAATTTGTTCATGTTAGAAATATTTCATATTTCATTAAAAAATAACAATTAATAGTAATATTTTAATGTTGCTAAACAACCAAAACAAGAATAGTAATTTAATTTTTTTAATAATAGGCACGCACTTACGCAAAGAAGTTGAAGAAATAAAACAAGATAATATCACGTGCTATAACATTGGGGGGCGTATACAATAGTTTTATAACACCAAATATCTGTGTTAGACGATATTTAAATAGATAAATAGTATGTTTATTATTTAATTTGTAAATTTGATATTAACGTCACAATGTGAAACTCTTGGACCACAAAAAATAACGACAGGTGAGTTGTAAGTTTAATATAAAAAAGAGAATAATAATAATTTTATATTAATGATAAAAAGTAGCATTAAATTTACTGGTTTTGTTGATTTTTTAGATAATAACTAGATATCACATTGAGAAATATGGAAATTTATGTGTTTGAAAAAAGTTAAAATTAGAGTGTTAAAAATTGCACATAATTTTGAACACATACTAAGTAAGTTCCCTAAAAGCCCGCGCAACTCATTCCACGATATTTCGTGGGCGTCGGTTTTCTCGACGTCGGGGAACGCGGGCAAAAACGCACAAGCTGCCATATGTGACAGCTTATTACGCAACTACAAACATTTTGACCATCCTAGCTGTGATTTAACATGACTTACATTAATATTTTACCTAGCTATTTGATAGTAAACCACCGCACGAGTAGATATATTATTTAAAGGTTAAGTAGTGGCCGGACGCTCTAAGCGCGCCGCCCGTTCGGAGGTTTATCATTTGGATAGGTACGATCTTAAATCTAAATGTTTATCTAATACACTTAATTTAATCTAATATCTCATTTACTCTACGTAATGATGTAGATTTTGTTTGTCTGGGCGTCGACGACAATGTCGCGCTCCAACACCTAAAACTGCATTGAAAAATACAAAAATGTCTCTGGCACATACTTGGTTGGAATGTTACATTGTAATTTACAAAGTTCCAATGGTTTTAATGTACAGTTTAAACAACATTGTTGCGGAATGACGCTTAGCACACGTAGACAGTATAATAAAGGTTTTTTAGATAAATTTTAGACAGACTTTAAACCAAAGATTGGGAGCTCTAACTCCCTCAAGCACCAAACATTTAAGATTAATTTTTGTCGCGCTTCGCGAATGATATTTTCTTTAGGTATCCATAATTATAAGAATAATAAATCCAAAAATAACTATATTCCAACAATTCATCTAAACTGATTACATCTCACCACGTTCTATGGATATGTTTATGTCATTAACATAAAAATATTTGGTCCAACGAAAATATGTATCTGTCCATATTTGATCGCGGGTATACTGTAAATATGATCGTAAATCTGCTTCTTTAATTATGTATTCAATCAACTGAGTTCTGTTTTTAGGTTATATTATTGTATCTTAAGCTTGTATGATTGGTTGCTTTATTTTATTATCCGGTTTGAAATAATGAAACCCTCACAAATGCATCGATCGATAATTCTGGCAAATATATTTAAAACAAACGATTGACGATTACAAGCCAAAAATAAAAAAAAACAGAAAGTAAAAAATTCCAAATGAAACTGAACGATGTTCGAATGAACGATTTTTTAAAGATAAATATGTCATAAATTAATTATTGTCTTAAGATTCCGTTCACTTTAATTAAATTAGCATAACAAAATGTACAGTTAATTAGTATACATTTTTGTGTTGAAAAACAAAGATCGTTCAATTAAAAAAATACAAATAAATAGAGACGGTTGAAAGCTTAAGCTTTTATCTAATGATTCGAGTTACGATGAATTGAAGAGATAATATTTGAAAAAATTAAAGATGGATTCATTTGTTACATACGGGTTTTTAACTGTCGGTATCGGTTTGGTTTTGGTAGGTTGTGATTGTGAGAGGCGTTTTTCGAAAGAGGGATTTGTTTTGATATCGATGCGTAGAGGCCGTTTCTGATGTTTACTTGCAAACTACTCGTAAAATTTTTAATGTAATTAAAATGAAGAAGCTAAGCTGATGAATGAATTGTTTTTTTTTTATTAATCCATCATCTTTGTAATTCATGCAATGATAAAGAATGCCTACATGTCAATATTCAATAATTCTTTTACATATTTTTTATCGTTACTTACAAAATCTAATGAATTATTTGTAAATATATGAAGATATTTTAAAATGAAATGTTATAAAGATATGTAATTGTTCTGAGTGATGATTACGTATTGTTAACATAGCATACACACGCCAAAATTAAATACTGATATAAAAATATTGTGTCGATGAATTGTTTTATATGTTGGTTTTTAAAATGAGGAAAAATATTTTAGTATTATTTAAGTTTATTTTTGAACGTAATCATGTGCCATTGGAATTTGACGAGCATAACACACCAACAGCCCCCTCGCATCGATCCTGACAACTGATTCATTGATGCTACATCATAAATACCAGTATTTGATTAATCAATCTTATATCTCTCCGTTATAAAAAAAAACAATTTCCCTCTTAAGGTATATAGATATATATACTAACTTTATATATATGTATATAATTAATGGTGTAAATATAACAAATATTTTACCGTTTAATCGTTCTAATTGCACTTCTTTGTTTAATAAAAACAAGTTAAAGATTCTGATTAACTTTTTACAAATATTTTGCGCCAATCTTTTTCAATTACATTTAGTTAAAGTTTCATTTGTTTACTAAATATAAAGTAACTACGGACTATCCTTTCCGTGTCGCCTAAGATATCTGTAGAGAAAATATACATTCAAAATTTTGGTTAATCACAGATAGATATAATTTTTTTTAAATCCCGGATTTTATTTCCGAAGATATTCGCGTTTTTACTCATCAAATGGCGGTATCTCACAGTTACAGTTAAAAGCATGGCTACTTTGTTTGATGAAGTAATAACATATATTCAGAAGAAGTATTTATGTTAGCTTACTATAGAAACAAATGCATTGTTTCATGATATCTGTGCAAATGTTGGTTCTTAGAACATTGAATTAAATTGTTCTATACATACAAATTATCTTTTTCATAATTACGATTGTAAAATTAAAATAAGTGATTATTGTGAAACAATGCATTGTCACTTAATCATCATCAATATTATTACTTCAAAATCTATACGTTTGCCAAATAAATGAATGACGCAAATAACTTATCAGTTTCATACTTTTTTAACTGCCCGCCAATATTTTCTGTGTCTTTCACAGGTCTTATGAAATCTTCAAAGCAGTTGTGTTTCTTATTTTGTGATATCTTTGTAAATACATTATGAGATACAAATGTCAAAGTTTGCTCGATTAGACATTTGTTTGAAACACTAATATAACATTTTGACATGAGGTATACGCGACATTCAAGACACATAGACATTTTTAGATTAATGTGATACAAACATCAACATAAATATGTATTACAAGGGTATAAGTAATAAATATGTATAAGTTTAATTTCAGCCAAAATACACCGAACGTACATTAAGATTAATGATTATATGTAATTTTGAACGCCAAACACTGATAAATGCATATATTTAACACGTTTATTTATTTATTAAAAATTTCGGGTATATGTATACTTTTAAGAGAGATAGGACATCAAAAATATCGTGTTTTAAAATCGAACGAACCATTTTATGATTTCACTTCACGGTATTGTCATATCCGGAATACAGTCAATCGAGCACAGTGTCAAAAATATATTCTAGTTTATGTATATTTATGTCAACAATGTAAGGACTGTTTTGAAGTCCACTGAAAAACGAGAAATCATGATATGTTGAATATAACTGACACATTCGTTTCCTCGTTTTATCTTTTTAAACGAAGAAGCTCGCGAAGCACGATTCCCATTCGGGAAATTTTGTTCGACGAGCTTGATACGAATCTATCTGCTAGAATTATTTCAGAACAGATAAGTCGACTGTAAAACATCCGCCATTACCAACATGGCGGCGTTAATGACGTTTGGATTACTTTTTCAATCTACTGGTACTTTTAAGATGGATGAGGCGGTGGCTGCTGATTGGATGAGGTCGTGTTAGCAGACGCTGTTTCTCGAGCTCGCACCCGTCGCGCCGCCTCCCGCATCTCTTCGGCGAGAAGAAGGTCGTCCGGGCGAAGTCGCCGTCGTCCCGCTTCACCCTCGTCACTGCCACTTTGATCCTCCAAAGAAGATCTTCCACGCTGAACTGGCTGTTCAAGACTCGATCTAATGATACCTTCGAGGAAAGAGCCGTTTGTTGTTAAAGGGTTCGAAACCTTTTGAGATTGACCAGGATGTCTAGCAGACTCCTCTTGTAATCTTTGCATCATTTGAGATGCAAAAAATGATTCTGGGTTTGAAGAAAATCCTGCTGATGTTCCTGGGTTTCTCTGTGCAAAATCTACAGGAAGGCCATGAAATGGGGGACCATGAGGCCAAAATGGAAATGGTGAGGGATTATACCCCAACGGAAGATTTCCATCAAAGATTGGTGGCATTTTCAAGCCGTTAGGAGAGCTTGAAGGAAAATTTGGTGGCTTAGACATAGGTTTTTGCGGTTGTTTGGGTTTATCAAGTCTATTTGTTGAATCTGGTGGCTTACTTCCACTTGCCATTGAAGATTTTTGATCTTCTATAGCCGGATTCTTAGGTTCTCGTTTGCGAGGCCTCATTAAATGACGTTCTTTTACTTTGTACTCTAAGGTAGAATGTGGCACTCCATAAAAACTGCCAGCCCGATGAACTGACATCTCACCGCGCTGTACAGCTTTCACAGCTTCAACTAGGCTGTCTCTGTCGTAATTCCTATATTTGCCTCTTTTCGGTCGAGTACCTTTGCCACCTGCTGAGTTATTCTGATTTTGACCGCCTGAATTGTTTCCGAAACTTCTCGATAAGTCATGGCCGGCTAGATTTTTAATAACAGAGATACCTTGACCTCCCATTGGCGGCGTCAGACGCCCTCTTTTAAATACGTTCAAGCTTTCCATTGCGTCTACTCCAGGTGATCCCATTTTCATTCTACCTATATCATTTGTATGATTTACCGGAGTGCCTTGTAAGAATTTTTCATTTATACTTTTAGCTATTACTTGGCGTAGCGAAAACATTCCTTTCGGATGTTCATGATTCGGCGATGAAGATCTTGGAGCTAAATTCACTTCGGAATGAGGGCTATGGCTGAAATAAGGCAATGGAGGTGTTGCAGGATCTTGGAATGTTTCACCGCCATTTTTTCCTGAATTGGGTCCTGTAACAAGAGGCTTAAAGGACGGAATCTTAAGAATTACGTTAGAAGGTGACTCTCTTGATTCTCCTTGCTCTGTAATGTCCATTGCAACATCTTCGGGAGAATCAGTTTTCCTACCAGGAGTTGTTCTATCGTTACGCGTTATAACTGAACTTGCAGAAGAGCTTTGCCTAGAAAATATTCTTTTGTTGATAGGATCATCTTCTAACAAATCCAATGGTTTTCCATTGTTCATGTGATCTTTTTTCATAAGCTGCTCTTTAAGTATGTTGTTGCGCTCTTCTAGATATCTAATGATTTCTGGCACCATTGCGTGGTTCTCATCTGGCTTAGGGATCGGTGCACTTAAGCCTCCAGCTAAAATTAATGATTGAATATAAGAGCCCATGGCTCCGTGCTCCATTCCTGGCCATAAATCGGAAGGGTTGTCTCTTTTGGGACTTTCCATGTCGAAAAATTTCTGTCCTCCTTTTTGAAGAAGTGCTCGTAAGTTTTCGGATGTGTCATAGTTAGAGTTCTCGATTTGAGAGTAACGAAGTACATCATCCATGGAAAGCAAAGGTCTAGAGATGTCACGATCTTCGTCTTTGTCCTCATCAATCACCGAATCGTTGTCATCGTCTGCAATGTCATTTGAATCATCTGCTGAAACGGAAATTAAAATTAACTCACTTGATATCTGTATCGGTAAGCTATCAATACTGAAATAATTATTATTTGGGTTGATTTTTGGTTAATTTTTTACAATAAAATTATGTTATGATTTATGAATGGTTACATATGTTTTTAAAAAGATAAAATTATTGGATGCTGGGTAATACACTTATTATAATACGAAGAGGTCTTGCAATAAAATAATATGAATACGATTAAGTTATGTCACTTAAAATAATGTCGTATAAGTTTATAACGGATGTATTTCATAACTATTAAACGTTCATCTAACTGTATTGGTATTCTCTGTTAGATAATTTTGTAACACATTTTTTTTTCTCACTTATTTTTAATTGTATCACGAGAATCAATATGAAGTTTACACGAAATCAACTCACCTCTATCCGCTACTGCAGAGTGTTGACCGATACCAGGAAGTCTCGCTTCTCGTTCCTTTTCAGATGCCATTTTGTAAACCTTATTTCTAAGTGTCGATCTTGGAATGTTATAAATAACGGCTGCCCTCCTGGTTCCCAATTTTCCTGACTGGATATCTCGCAGAGCCATTTGAAGTTCTACTTCCGAATATGCTCGTCGTCCACCAGCGGCTGCCAGGCGTGGCTTTGCTCTACTGCAAAAAATAATTTAGGTTAAAAAAGTGCAGCAAAAATTCATTAATTCGAACTTTGTGACAAAAAATTAGTAGCAATGCCTTAATTTTAAGCATTCATTGATTTATTATTATTTACAGAAACAATCGAATAAAAACAGGATAACAATAAAATTTTAAAAGAATAATAAATCAACACGTGAATGATGAGTTGATTTTTTTTAATAAAAATTACAAATTATTAATTGTTGATAAAAGATGAAGGAAGGTCTCCCGATTATCTTTTATACAATGAAGATACTAGTCCAAAAATGGATTCGATTTTTTCACCCAGTCAAATCGATAATACACGAGTAGTTTTTGTCTGTATTTGTAAGTGAAAAATTTCTGAGAGAATTTAAAAATATCGCTATAAGCCAAGAGTTCTCTCGAACATAATGCGTCGATCTTTACTTTTTGGACAATTCTTCAATATACATTTTTGCTTACATTTCACTGACACTTTTTCAAGGAATAATCTTTTCGAATCATTGACTGCAGTTTCTGATAATAACCGCCACCATTAATATTACATATACTCTTCTTACTTTATTACCCTCGGTTGCGGGTTTATAAAATGTAAACTACATTAGCATATAGCGCGAATATGTTTTTTTCTGAAAAACAACCCCCTGTTACCAGAAGATGAGAAGAAAAGAGTTTATTCGTCGCAAAACAAAGACCAAATAGTCTTCAAGGCAAAAAAATATTAAGCCCGATTTTTCTGACTGATGAACCAAAGATGTATAGGCATTAAATCATAGTTAGGAATATGTTGGCGTGACTTCGAAATTGCTATTCACTGTATTACATAATTTATGTGGAACTAGATTTTGTCATTTTTACAACGGATATCAATCAAGTAAAAGTCCGTGATGATTTGAATAGAAGTTATTTACATTCTCTACAAATGTGATCAACTAGTTAAGTGTGCACCAAGCAATGCTGATATAGCATACCTTCACAGATCAATTAAAATTTTTCACGCTTTTTGTAATCTAAATGAATTTGAAACGTTTATGAAACTGACTGAGTTAGAAAGTGTTGGAAACATGGACGGGAAGTTTTAAGCGAGACTAAAGAAATAAATACGTATTTCTAAATATATAATCAATTTTTCAATATATTAAAAATTAGTAAAATCATTGGGATTTGATTTTCCTCTGATTAAAATATTAAAGATTGTTAATAAAGAAACAGCAATTTTTTTCATCATGATGATTTATCAGACGAGAAAACAATTGTCAATAAGACGATTGAAATATATGACAAAAGAAAAAATGCATGAAATAAAGTAGGGTTTTATTAGCCTGAGTTAAAAATCTCTGTCATTTATATGCATCTCGCAACACGCCTTGCAAAATATTTTTATGCGAAATATTATTGATAAGAAGCAATAATTAATCACCCGTGGCATACAATATGTGATATGGCATACGAGCTAGGAAGAGAGGTTACGACAGATTATTCAAACAAGAATAAGTCCAAGAGCCTTCTTTGCTTTTTTATATTTTAATTAGCCGGTTCAACGACCTACGAGTCGCTGGCGACAGTTGGACTGCCAAAGGCGGCACGACACATTTATTTCGGAGGATAAATTCGTGTTTTCTTTTTCCAAATTATTCATCAACGTACGACAGAATGAACGATATTTTTTTATTAGTCATGTGATTTGATATTTTTTGAAAATTTCGCAAAAATAATTGAAGTTTTTACTATAATATCAGTAAATTACATTCAATAAGTCAACGGATTTTGCTATTGTTCGAAATACTTTTGAATATTATTATATATCGATGAGTTTGTTTGTAGATTTACATTGAATGTTTCGAAGCATATCAATTTTTTTTTCTTGTTGCTTGTTGTTTTTCCTGCCTTTGAATTGTCTAGATGGCAACAACATTCCATGCGAAGTTTTTTGAACTGCACACATAAAAATGTACCGTCCGATAAAATGAATAAAACAACATAAAAATAAAATATCTACTAAAAGGAGAATACTTCAAAAATAGCATCAGCTACTCTGGTATGCATTATGTAACATCCGTTAGATTCATTATATTTGTTTAACGCTGCATTTAATATTTATTATCATTATATGAATACGGTTTAGAAATGTAGACTCGACATATTGAATCTCAATATTAAGCTATATCGAAAATTAATACCAACCTGGGCTGGTGGATGGAACCTAAGAGTCACTTTTGATTCATGTTTCGAATAGTTGATATATTATATTTTATTTTTGGTAGACGTGTTGGTGTATTAAGCTTAAATGAGTGTTAACAGGAGTCGTTTTCTCTTACTTTATGGTGAATGCATTAGTTTTTATTCTGTGCTCATCCTTGAATGACTTAAATAGAACAGATATATGCTAAAACTACTATATATATGTTCAAAACATATTTTTAAAGTTTCGAAAGTGATGTGTCATGTGACGGGTGATTGATAATGGATTTGATTCACCCAGCACAATTTGGAAGACTAATTTTTATGGTATTTGTAAATCAAAATTATTTTCATTCAAATTTATTTCTCAAATGTTTCATTATCAACGATGAAAGCGTTTCGATACAATCATGAATTGTTTATTATATAAAAGCAATTGTTACTATAGTGTTATAAAGATTCCACGTGAAAAAAATATTTAATACTGAATTGAAAATACGTTCGCTAAGCACGAATGTGCGATTTTGGGGTCCCCAGCGTGCGTTTTTTGCACTTTCGTTACTATTGTATATCACGAATGACTCGAATCAGTTTTTTCTGTCCTTAATAAGGATTGCTTATATGTTCAAAGTATAAAATTCATCACTGAAATAATTTGGACTTCAGTCAAAAGGTGTGCCGTGAAGAAGTAATGAATATCTTAATGAAGAAGCTGTGTCTTTTCCTAGTAAAGTTGGCTTAAAGTAATGACAAAAACATAGTGCTCAAATGAAAAATAAAATATTTGGAATGGTTTCACTCTGACATTTGCTAGCAAAATAATTGCTTTTAAAAAATATTTTTATTAAATTTATTGCGTTTCATGCCATGTGCAACAGGCAGATTTTTCAACGCTTAACGATGATGTAACCACTAAAAATATATTTAGCGTTTTGAAACGTATGAGTAATGAAATTTAGGTATAGACCGCTGTATTGTTGTGAAAAGTGCAGCACAAGGAGCAATGCACTTTTTGTTTTGTGTCTCGCTTAGAGATAAGGCATAGAAACCAACGTTGTGTCGCCTTTGTATAAAATATTGATCAGTAGTAATTATAATATTTGTTCATTATTATACTCTTTGACAAATTATAAATAATAATGCAATAGCACCGAACAAAAAAAATCACATACCCGCAATGCTGTGAAGGCTTGAATGAAGTTTATATTTACGATTTCAGGTCGTCATTAGATTATTTACATCATAAAATATAACGTGAAAGTTTTTTTATGTTTATCGTTAGAAAGCCTTAAACCGAGGGCAATAGTATGGAGCTTCAATCAATTAGGCTTAATTGAATCATTCGATGGCAATAATGAGGAATAATTCATTCATTTTGTATAATGATTACAATAAAATTTATTGATATAATAAAATTCTTAGGTAAACCTTTAGTTATAAACATTGTAAGATGGTAGGCTATCAACCGTCATGAGTGCAATATTTCGCACAGTGTGAGGAAACTACATACACATTTGAAATTGTATGCATTTTTATTCTGCGACAATGCTCCCGTTTACTTTTGGATATTTGATGTATTTTGTTGCGTGTAAAGTGATTTTAAAACTGTTTTGGAGGAATGTGTTAAAATCGTATTATAAATGTAATTAATACAAAACTGTTTACATAATTTTACGTTTTCAAGACCAGTAACAGTTTCGCTCTACGCAAGCGTTATTAAATGATGCTCAGCTAGTTATACACATTTCCAGTTAAAAACAAGAGGTATACGAAACAGATCGTTCAAGATTTCAGAAAATAATGAACATATTATGATATATATATCTACAATGAGTGAAGAAAAATTGAATACAAATAAAGTTTTAAAGATCTTTTAAAATTGAGTGACAATTAATTGGTAATCAAAAACCAAAATGAAATTTTCGTTATCGAATTAAACATTATTATTAACAAGGATGACAAGTAATGAAAATTTTCATTCAGATTTTGAAAACTTAGATAGTTTTAGGAAACTATAATGAAGTAATAATTTCAATAGGCAGTGCGAATATAAGATGCAGAGAATAAATTGCGGACAGATAACTTGCTGGCATATAATTTAAAATCAGCTATTAAAAAAATATTCAACACTATAACTGTGTATTAAATAAAAATCGTAATTGATGTAGGTATTGTAATAATATATTGGTGTTTAAATGTAACAAGGAAATGTCAAGAATAATTTCTAAGGACCAGATGAAGTTAATTTAAATGATTGGATTTATAGTACGGTACTTCATCTCTTGTAACGCAATAATTTCTTTGAAATTATATTTGATACATTCGGAGTCCCATTAATTATTATTAAGTTTAGAATTTTTTTTAAAACATGATAATATTTTAATTATATTAAAAAAAAAACTATTTTTTACTTTCACTTTGACGGCTAAATATTATATTTAACTCTTATTATAGAGGGTTTATCGGAGTCGGCTATTGAAAAAAATATTCATGATGCATTGATAAGAAAACAATGCGTCATTAGGTGTGTAAATACAGTTTGAGAACAATTGCACATATATGTAGCTTGCAAAATATGTCAGCTAATTCCCCGTTGTGTAAACATTGGAGGAGCACGCAGGCCACAAAAGATAAGACCAAATCGTAGCGAGTTCAACGCCCCTAGATTTGCCAATTCTCTTTTTTTTATTCTCCATACTTTATCATTTTGCAACGGGCTTTGTCGACGGATAGTAGTCATGTGTTCATTTTTTTGTGAAACAGAGTTAGACTCATCATTAGAGAACGATTACATCGTCATAATTGACTGTTCGGTTTTCTTTCAATTCTTTCAATCGCAATTAGAATTTATAACGAGAAAAATCAGTATAACTTCAAATGAAATCGTTATTGTAAAATAAGTATAACTCAAGAGTTCCTTTAATATCAAAATATTTAGAAACTTACTTGAAAATTTGCTTGTGGTCTAATGCCGGCATTCGTAGACCCGCAAGTCGGGCTTCGAGAGCTGACTGTGGCAAGCTCGTGCTGACAGCAGGGTCCACTTTTGCCGAGCCGCCTCCGCCCACACCTTTCGAACTCAGGTCCAAAGGTTGCTCTCCAGAAGGAGATGCCCCTGGGGAGCTCGTTCCCTTCTCAGCGACACTAGAGCATCTGTTGGTTAACGAGGAAGTAAAATTAATCATTATTCCACCAGTATAATAAACATAATAAAAAATGGTTATGTCACATAACGCGACATAATGTTTGTACAATCATACATTTATCAGCCAGCCAATGTATAAACGTGTCCATAAGATTTGGACAAAATGAATCTATGATCACAATTTAGAATGATGAATACACGACACCGCTTATCTTTCGACTGTAATGTAATTTTGAAGTAACACGGTGAAAAAAGATCATTCAATAGTTAAAAAAACAGATTCACAATTCGCTAATCACGTAATAAAGGAATCACACAATGTATTGTAAATTCAAACTCAGCGCCTAAGTGTTAAAATCTATGTTGTAAGGGTAGCAGGATGACGGCTTTGGAAGAGCTGGAAATCAATAGACATCGACTATCACAAAGGATTCTTAACGAACAAACTAAGATATGTCTATCACCATTGCTTAACCCTCGGCGGGGTGCTTCTTTGTTTCTATAATATACCATTTCCGTGCCATATGTAAATTTATTGATATAGCCGACTTTTTAGTTTCATTTACAATTTTTAGTTTTATTGCGAGCAAAAAACAAGCTAGGTCGTTAAAACAGGGGAGAAGATATATTGTGTAACTTTTCTACACAGCTATATATAGATAAGAAAATGTTCGTTTGAGAATAGTTCTGAGGATGGAGTAAGCCGAAATAACTATCAACTATATTTAAAAAAGTAATTTTGTAAAACTAAAATACATTGCTATTTTTTTCACCGTGTTATAATGGAGTTCTACCAAGTTAATGCCAATTCAATCAATGGTTTTCAAGTATTATAATTTATCGAACACAGTAATTATCAAAATATTGAGCATGGATATATTGATTCTTTTGGTGTACACATTATATACATGAACATATATAAAATCTTTGGCTGCATAAAATAGGTTAGTAAAATTAAATGGTGTTGGACATAGCTGCGACGTGTGTTGTCATTTCACTCGAGTATTTTGTTACAGCGACCTTGTTATTCTATCTCTGCATTTTGCGGATTGGCTCATATCAATTCAACGAATAGAAGTATTATACTTAGTAAGTAAATTCGTTTATCTAACATGAACAGAAGTGTGGTAATTTTCTGCCAATTAAGGAAAGCAAATATTGTAAACCTTTATATCGCTATCACGGAACATTTTTGTATGGAAACTGACCGTGAGATTATGTAGAAGTTGGTAACAAGATTTAAGATTACATTAAGAATAATAATATTTTTTTTATAAAAATTCTGCATCAAACGACACTCAAATTTTCTTTTGGTTATTAACAAATTTTCTGTATAATTATTACAATCAACACAGCAACGAGTCAATTCTAAGAAAGGCACAAATAATATTACGAGCCGTAAAATTATTGTGATTTCGACCTTCGCTTTATTTGTAGCTTACTTAATTTTAAAATGGTATTGGATATTCAGTCGCTTAACTAATACAAAATAACACTTTAAGTTTCATTACTCATATAATATCGTTTGTCTTAAGCTGAATATTTACTTATTACTGTACTACTGCAATTAAAAGGAAGTCTATTTTTATAACGTCCTGTTTAATAATATGACGTGACATAAAATAATTTTTGAGAGTTTTACGATAACCTATCATCAGTGGTCAGCCACAAATTTTGTCGGGATCCCATAAGGAAAGACATTTGCTTAATAACCATATGTGGAAATAGTAGGAACGCAAATATCTACATTGTCATCTCATTCTTTCATTTAATTAGTACTTTGAATAAATTACTTCAAAGAATTTTTCTCTAGTACTTTTTCCAATTCTTTATTTAGTGGTTAATTAATTATCTTGATTTCACCTCTATTTTAAGAACACATGAGTGAATTAATTATATGCGGAACGTGCTTATGCACTACGTAAGAAATATAAAGAATTTCTACAATTGTCAAACACATGTATTTTTTAAATTACACGGAGCATTTTCTGTTACCTATCCGGTGTAGCGGCAGCTCTCTGCTGGTGGGCTGCAGCCATGTACCAAGCCGGCAACATGGCTGGTTGTAAGGCGGGCTGGAGAGAAGGCTGAATTGGTGAGTTGATGGGAGCAGCGAGTGGAGCACCTCCTCTGAAAGCGGCAACAGCTGCCAATGATGCCGCTATTGATTGCATCTAGTGAAAAAGCGCACAATAGATAAGTAAAAATATTGATAAGGAAAAAACTTGTTGCCACTTACTTTACTATTTTTTTCTAATCTGTGCTAATTTTGTGAGTCTGCTTAATAAAGTTTTGCACTTCCCCAGAGCTAAATACCTCTACGAATACTGGTTGTGAATTTCAATTATCCTTAGAGATCATTAATTGTTATTATAAAATTGAATTGACTTTCATTTTCCACAAATCACCTTTGGGTTTTCAACAGCTGTATTCGTTATAAAAATCTAGAACTATTACTAGCATTGTAATAAACTGTTTTAAGAAACAGATTTGTTCATTGAGATGAAGCATTTAAAAATATGACTATATTACGATATTAAAAAAAAATAAAAAGAAAAAAAAATTTTTTTTACTGTTGGGGTAATGTTTGATGTAAGGCATGTTTATGCATAACATAAAAAAAACATTTTTTAAATGTGTATACAAAAATATATTAAAATATACTCTTCTATTTATATCCTATACTATATAAAATAAGTATAAGTATTCATATAATTATCCTATAATATACATTGTATGGCTTGGCTGTTTGCAAGTATTTTTTGAAACAAACCTCTTAAAAAAATTCTTCAAAATTGTGTCGCGTAATGATCCGAAACAATCAGTTTGTAAATGTTCTTCAGTAATGAAAACAGTCAGGTATTCAAAGCTTAAGACCTTTTATCATTTATTTAATTAATTTCGTAAATTACCTGTTCCATGGTAGGTTGAGCCCCACCCTGCTGTAGCTGCAAAAAGTGTGCAAGGGCTTGGGCCTGTGCCTGACTATTAAGAAGAAATTGGCTACTCCTTGGAGGACTTGGCGCTGATCTGCTCGAACTTGACTCAGATTCAGACTCGACAGGACTCTGAGCAAAGTAACATAGCGATGAGAATTTTACTACTAAAAGTTAACAAAGATTCAATTAATTGAAAACAAAACAATATATTTACAATATCTAATTTTGTAAAATTGCCATAGTTTTTGTTACCAATGGCCAAGATTTCATCTAGACACTGAATGCATTTCAAGCATTTTAGTATACGAAAGTACGTGAACTGGCTAAATAATTTACGTTACGTTAAAATACACCAAGTTTATGAACCTGGATTGGTGTTTCATACTGCTAAAATATTAATGTTGAAGTGTGTGAAAATTGTTATAAAAAGAGTCTGTATTAATGAGACTAAAAAAAGTAGAAATTCAGCGGAACTTTTCTTCTATGCATAATTATCAACATTCAATTAAATATTTTTGTTTTGTACAAAAAAAAAATGGTAAACCTTTCGAGCAAACACCTTGTTTCTGTCGAGAAAATTAAAAACAAAATCTCAATTAGAGAAGGCCAGAAAAATCAATAACTATCTAAGTGTAGTTGAAAAAATATACTCCCGCAAAAGATATTGATTTTAAAGTGGTGAGTTTTATTTGTTAAAGATATTATTTTGAAGTTGGTAGACAATTTAGTTGCGCATGAAGATATCGAAAGACAAAAACTAGGCTCTGAGTATGATAAGTATAAACTATTTGGTTTGAAATAAACAAATTGATACTGGAATCACATCAAGCACATTCAGTCAATGTCTTAAATTATTTTATTTTGTGGGAAAAAGATTTTTTTTGAGAAAAATAAATATGTGCAAAATTATACCAAAACGTCAAAATACTAGCATGAGTCATATTAAAAAAATCTTTCTTTCTTATTTTTTTCTATGATAGAGCAATGGCACATTAAAAATAATTGATTTCAAAACTAGTATTTCTTTAATATCTTTCTTTTCCAGAACAATGCTATTTGGATGAATATCATCTTAAAAGAGATGATAATGTATAATAGAATACATTATGTTTTTTGAAACATATCATTGGTAGTTATTCATAGGGCACGGAACACCTAAGATTGTTGCATTGCACATTGATCGGGTTTCTATAATTATAAAGTAATTTATAAAGCCACTCGATAAAATAGTATGAGTGATGGCTTAAATAGTGCTTAAAATTTTAAAGTACATAACAAATATGAAAGACTAAAGACTGAAATGATATTTTGCTTAAATGAAGACCTAATTCTTGGTGGTAATAGTGCATACCGGTTGTTGCTGGGGAGGAGGTGCAGACTCTTGCGCATTCGCCCCTGGCCTGACCAGCTCGCCATCGACACAGAAATAGCACTTGTCTTGCGGAGTCCAATCGACCGGCTGCTGTTTCCTCGGCGGACCAGAACTGCTCCGTTTGATTAAACTCTCTAAAATTGTTTCTGTTGGACCACATCCTGTACTTTCACTAACACCCGCTTCACTACTAACCGTATTTATTTCCTCTATAGTTTTTATTTTCAGAATACTTTGCAATCCAGCAGTCACAGTCGCACTTGTATCTTCCTTTTGCGGTGCTATATCGTCTTGTGTAGTAGAATTTCGTTCTACCTCTTTTTTCTCGTCGTCTTTCGAGTCTTCGTCCAATTGTATTGGAGAATTTAAATCTCGGTCTTTTGTTTTGTCTTGATGCTGCTGTATTGCTGTGTCTTGTCGGGTGTTCGCAGGATCTAAGGGAATGTTGAGATCTGAAGCGCTGGAGTTGCGCTGTAACGTTTCTGCTGTGGCTATCATGGGTCTGTCTTCTTCCTCCGATTGAGGATCCTGTGTATCTGATGACGGAGCCAGTGGATCCTGCGACAGCGAAAGGTTTCTGGCTATCTGTACGTCCTGGTAAAGCTTCCATTTCCTGCGACCCATCAACTCCTCAGCGACCCGTTCTAAGCCTACGAAAAAAATTTACAATTAGATATGAAAGCTTTCATTCATTAGATACACATTAATTAATTATTATAGTCTACGTTCGAACACATCTGCTTTAGTCTTTTGAGTGTAATAAAATTTGGTTCTTGATTTAATTAACATGAGCAAGTATAATATATTTTCGCTAGAGAATGTTATTACTCATACATTTTTTTATTCATCTTAAAAAAATGGCAAAATGATAAAAAAGTTTGACCATTGTAATATGATTTGAATTGTATATTTTATAATTTATGATATCGACTGAAAGTGCTTGATGGAATTTTAATATCAAATTTGAATTGTTGAAACTTTGTACGATTCCGCATGTTTTGTCAACGACTCGGGTTTCGGCTTTCGACATCTTCAGGCATTTTATCACACGGATGCAACAGAACTGACAGTTCGTCAGTGTGATAGAATGTCTGAAGATGCCGAAAGGCGAACCCCGGGTCGTTAGTGACAAAACATGTGAAATCGTACAAAGTTTTAACAATTCCAATTTGTATTATTTATATTGATTCAAAATTATTTATAGAAAGGGATATAATAATGTTACGCTACTGCATGTGTATAACAAAATACTAATGAACCATATAATATTTCTTTTTAAGCTCCAACTGATGCCGTACAATAGAATATAGGCTAAGACTGAATTTATCGCAGTTCCACTTGAACTCTTTAAATGTGGAATAATGTTAAATCTTGTTGGCATTTCTAGAATATTTAAACAATAGGTCTTACTTAAACACAATTCTATTGTGGGTATATAACATAGCCAATCCCGACTCCATAAGCCTTGAAATGAGAATGGAATCTATGCGACAAAATACTACAAAATACTTAAGTTGTACAAATGTATATTTTTATAATAGAAAAGAGCCATGTATATAAAATTTTAATGAACACTTAAAATGATTTTATAAACGATGCCTTGCAACGGTAACAACTGATGTTTAATCTTTTCCAGGAAATAAAAAATAAGCTATTTATGTGTGATAAAAATGTCAAATGTTTACTCAACGAGTATTTTTATATTAAAACAATATATACCTCACTTAACGCTATGTTTGAAGATGATTCATTGAGCTTGTTTTTATAGATAAAAATACTTAATGTAGTCGTAGGTATTTTTATATTGTAACAATGCACCATACATTGAAGAAGAAAAAAATGTTATGTTTTTAATTGTCACAAAAATGATTGATACGAAAGTTGTGAATCTGAGAATGTTTTTTTGGAAATTAAATTTCTAATTTTTATTGAGAATAAATTTTTGATAATTTTCCGTTTATATCCTTAAAAAGTGTTGCTGATTCATTTTTTACTCGCCCTCAATAAAAACGATGTTAATGACAGTGCAAATAGCGTTCAAAATATCTTTTATTTTGGCTTTAATCAGATTGGTGGAGTTAGAGTAAGACGGTATTTGAAGCAAAAATTGGAAATCGCTTGACTTCTTTTTTGATAAAATTGTCCTTGTATGTGAACTGTCTTCTATAATCTATAATTTTCTTCTCGATTTATCATTTTATAAATATCCACTAGTGAGTATGTTGAAAGATACTCATTCGCTGATTTCGGTAATCTTTCCAGTTTATTACTGTCAATAAGATTCCACGAAAACAGTCAAGTTTTTCAATAGTAGAGAAGGTATTATATAAAGTCATTTATCATTGATGTATGTCATGACTGCGTAGTTTCAGTAAAATTAAAATAACTATTATTATCATTATTATATACGGAGAGCGTTTGGTACACTTATATAGCTCGCATTTTGTGAATTGACTTATGGCTGCATGAATGCAAGCGGTGTAATTGAATTGCAGTATAGTTATAGTACGTAGGCATGGAGTGCTAAGCAAGAGTAAGAAGATGAAGCAAGAAGTAATATGTACGGGAGAATGGAGAGGGGATATTCAAGGTTCTATTGACAGGTGTGTCAGTGTATGGAGCCGCCGACAAAACTCGCTGGACAATCGAGAAGAAAATATCATATTTAATTTATTCAAAGACACAAGACGAATCGAGCTTGAAGCGAAAAACATTATCTTAAGCAATGAATAAGCTAGAAATTAATACTTGACATATTAATCTAAGATAGTTTCATATTGTGCTGTAAATACATTATTGTAATTTTATTTATTCTGTTACCATTGTATATTTTTTTCCACTTAAATAACGTGTTTTGAGTTGAAGCATAGTTAACGCATATATATTTCGTTATTTTTCTGTTGTTAAATGATATATAGCCAACTAAAGATAACTATATTGATTGAATTGGCATTCACTTGGTAGAACTCCATTATAACACGGTGAAAAAATAGCAATGTATTTTAGTTCTACAAAATTATTTTTACAAATATAGTTGATAGCTATTTATATAAACAATAGATATATTATATGATAGATAGAAATAGCTATCAACTATATTTGTAAAAATAATTTTGTAGAACTAAAATACATTGCTATTTTTTCACCGTGTTATAAAGATAAGTAACCAAAATAAATATATTTAAACAATAATCAGTGACGTGTTAAATGATTTACTCAATTAAGAAAAATTCAGTGCATAAAGACAAATTCAATTAGGTAGTTTATAATTAATATAAAGTAATATCATCACATCAAATCACTCTTCATATTTTTTCAATAATAGCATAGCAACTACAATCAATAATGTGGATTATCATAAGTGAAACTTATGTAAAAACGTTTGCTAAGCAATGAATTTGAAGACCGGAATATGTAGTAGAAAAATGCAAAACAATTTGAACGAATAAAAAAAAGAAACGGTTTGAAAAGTAAAAGTGAAATTATTGACTCAGTTGCTTGTGTGTATTATATCAAAAGTTATAAAAACATATAGTAAAAGTACAATTTTAGTATTTATATATGCAATCTTTGTAAACTTTGTTTTAAGAAGATGTATGCATTAGGTTTTAGTGTCTGTCCACCTAACATACCTGTGTAGATATTATGCACATTTATATATTTTACGAACACTGGTTAAATATATATTCTTTTATATTCATTGTCGTTATATTTCAGCATTATTAAAATACCGGTTTTTCTACTTTCTGTGGCGTACTCATAGCGAGTTATTCCATTTATATTATATTTTCATTGAATAAATAAATATATTTTCCATCTTGTGAATAGTAACGTATTGAACTCCTAACAGATGCGAATTTATATTTGAAAATTTTCGGTTATCTTTGGAACTATTGTACACGAGTAACTATACATTTATTATTTTTAATGGTATTCAATAAATTATTAAGATTATTATGATACACATTCCATAATTATACAAAGTATGCTTGACGACTTTCTTAATATTTCTATAAGTTATGTTCACAGTTAGCTTTGTAGTTATGAAATAGATACTAAATTGAAAAATGTTATCACTTTTAGTATGACTACGCCTCTGGATATGTCTGAAAACCAGAGAATGATCAAATGATTCTCATAAACCTACTTTAAAATGAGAAAATAATAAAAACATAAATTACTGTATAAATCAACGATGTTATGACTATTTATGAATTTAAATTGAATGTTTGAAATAAGAGAGAGCTCTGATTATTTGATTGATTGGCTAGTTATTAAAATGTTTTATTCATTATTACTGTTGATTTAATATAAAATTCAAATATTATTTCTGGTTTTCGCTTTATTTTTAGATAACAAATGTTTCACCATGAGTTTATATATTTTTTAAATCGAATTCATCAGTAAATGGATTGATAAACAGTAATACATGTATGTCATTGTTCATTAATAACAATTGATGGCTTGTGACATGTTAAAATTTGATTAGCAATATTTTCCATTAAATGAATAATTAATTTAAAAATACCAAAGCAAAAACTTATACTATTAGAAATAATACATGAATATATACGAGTTCCAACAAATTGATATGATATTAATATCTTGATTCCCACAACTAAACTTCTGCATACGTAAAGATAAATTACAAAAAAAGATTTCGACCACTTTCAAGGAAATATAATATGAACAAGTATATAAGAGGAAAGGTTTTAAAACGTTTTTTTTTCTAGAAATAATCCATCAAGGTTATCATTATACCATAAAATTATGATCAATTAAAAATCAGATGCTTTAAATATTCATATTATTTGTTCATATGTAAATTCAGTATTCATTTTATCCTTTGAATAATCTTTTGTTTGGCTTGAAGGAACCAAGTTAGGTTTTTACTTTATATTATAGTCTATTTTTAAGGCTTGTGTACCATACGCTTCTTTAACTGTACGAAATTTGAATGTTATGTAAATTATTTAAAAGCGTTAGTTTTGTTTTTTATTCATTAAACTGTCCTTCTTTACATTTAGCATTGCAGCAAATAATTGCCGGTGAGGAAAATATTTGATATTAAACATACTATAATATAATCACCAATGTTAACTATTATGTTGACTTCACCGGAGCTTGACCAAATTGTTCTAAATGCTATGGTCAAGCTCTTTTCACTTCACTACAGAGGTCATTATAATTAGGATAGTAAAATGATTTTTGATTCGAGAAAATTTTGGAATTACTAAACGATTTGTCACTTGACAATTTGGGGTTTACTTTTTGGCTTCTCGGCATATTTTAACCCGGATGAAATCAAACTGAGAATTGGTAAATATTTTAGATCATTGGTCAGTAGCCTTTTGAGAGACTGGGTAAAAAAAAATCATATAAAAATTGTATAAACTATAAATTTACAATGAGGCTAAAAGTAAAAAAAAAACTTTTTTTTTAATAAATTTATTTTGACTAAATTTAACTAACTTATAGTCAATAAAAATTGACCTTCGGTTACTTAATTAAAAGTAATCAAATCTATTGATTGAATTGGCATTTACTTGGTAGAATTCCATTATAACACGGTAAAAAAATAGCAATTTATTTTAGTTCTACAATTTTTTTTATAAGATAAAGTTGATAGCTATTTCGGCTCACGCCATCGTCAGAACTTTTGTAGAACTAAAATACATTGCTATTTTTCACCGTGTAATAAAAATCCTTATTATTTTTTCAACAGTTTCTTAGCCGGGTAACTCGAAATATTGTAGTGGGTAATTCAATTACTCATTTCAAACACTTTCAGTCGACATCAATTATAAAATAAAATACATTGGATGTATCAGATAGAGCGACAGTTAAACTTAAACTTGAGTTTTCTGTATCGCAATGATATCTGAGTAAAGGTTGAGGCGATATCGGAGGTACAGCAAAGCGTTGCGCAACCGAAGTCAAGCGTCTGCCAACGCGAAGGTATTGAGTTCATGGTCCGCACTTGATTGCATGGCCCCCTTTTAACGAGCCAGCCAATAATAGCATTTTTCCAAAGACTCGCGGTCAAAAACACGATAATAGCCTAGGACGGTGCGTTTACACGCATTCCTCCGTCCAAGTTTCCTTTCTCACAGTATACAACGTCACGGTCTAAACACCGCGCCGGCATAAATAATTAGTTAACAACTAGACGAGCTCCTATTGGTGGGTTAGAAATAAATACCAGTATGGCAGATAGTTTTTTGACGTTGTATAATGATGGCCGAAACGAAAAAAGCGTGAAAAAACTACGGCCGGCCTTAATGAATGCTAATTTAGACTCTATTCACGTATGCGGGTATATTTTATAATGGTAGCGTTGTCGGTACAAAGCGTTTCATTATGTATGTTCATTATTTAATTTATTTTTAGTTGCAATAAATAAATAATCCTACTTAATACGAAGAATATATTTATCAAAAACTGTATTTAATACCAATGGAAAAACCCCACTTGTCTACATTTGTATTGGGTATATTTAATTTTCGATGAATACCGTATGTATGAAAGTTAAATAAAAATGAAGTTCCCAATTTAATATTTTGCTCAGAACCTGTTACTGTTTACCGGGAGAAATATATAAATAAAACGTTTCAATCGCGTATTACCGAAAGATGCATACAGAAATAAGTATTGATCAGAAAATGACGTAAATTTAAGGATGTAAAAACTGATTTAATGTTGAATCGTATATTTATTTTTATCACCAAGGCACTCAAAAAAGCAAGAGGTGAACAAAGATGTATTCTGAACATACGCAATGGTGTAAGATATATATAAGAATTATAACCGATTACAAAAACTAGAAAAAAAGAACATACCTAAACTATTATCTCAAACAATACTTAAATAAAGATGCAATTTGAAAGTAATATTTTTATTGTGTCGCGTGTAATGAATATTATGTTATTATAATGTCATTTAAGAACGCACGTGGTGCATAGTTAGTTAATGTATCTTGTTATTGTGTATAAAAAGTCGAAATATTTTTTCAACTTATATTTCACCATTTAAATTTACATATACTTACAGCTTTACTCATAAAATTTGTATAGTTTACGTAAATGTCTTATCATCACTTATAATTGACAAAAGCTAAGCTTCGAAAAATAGTATGCAATCTGTAGGAACATATAAAATTCTATAATAAATATTGAATGCCCGAAAAAAAATATTGTAGCTACTCATCCGATTTTTTTAATAGTTTAAACATGACTTGAAATGTTATAAACATATACAATATTATTATTAATTATCAAGCATCAAACTAAATTGGATTGTTCTGTAAACAAAGATAAGAATATTGATATCAGTAAAGCCTTGGCAATAATATTTTAACTAACTAACGAAAGAAAGGTCCCATTTGATTAGTTTACTAAAGCGAAGTCGGCCCTTTTTATCATTATATGAAAAATTATATTTAACGAATCGTTTTTTTATTTGTTTGAATGCAGTGCTCGTCTTTTGATAATTGATAGTTAAGACGTTTGATTCAATCGTTTACATCCATAAAAATCACATGTGTCCCCTAAATTGCAGACACTTCGAAGCACAAGATTGCCATAAAAAATACTTACACAAAAAATGTTGCCACCGTTTATCATATGGTACTTAAAGATATAAATTATGACAAAAACAATTGATCATGCATACCTATTTTATATTTTAGTCACGCTGGCGTGACTATATGTCACTTAAATTTGAAAAATATTTAATTTTTTTTCCATAACGAAGAACTCAATAAATAATTATTTTTAACTGCTTTTTCAATCAATAGATATTTGCTATTTAAAGTATCAGCACACGTGTAAGTCATATTTTTTTACATAACCGCTTAATTCGATTTTTAAGCAGAAATTTTACGTTTGCAAACCATTTGCTGTCGGAGGGACATTTGTTTGACGCAGATGAGGGGGTTCAATTATTGCATAATAACACAGGGGACCATAAACTGTTTTATCAGGAGATTCTAGAAATTAATAGAGGCCAGTTATTAAATTCAAACTTCATTCTCAATGATCAACTCAATCTTCCCAACTCCCCTTTGTTGTACCCTTTACGTGAGATCGTTTCAATGAATCGACAATCTCATGACGTAAATTATTATGTTTCATCACTAGATGTTTGATAGTAGGTATTCTCTATATAAAAAAATCACAGGCAATTGAGTTATTTATTATTAGATTGATATTGTTAAATTTGTTTTAGCAACAATTTACTGCTTGCCTAGGGGTAAGTGTTTTCCTGTAATTAATAACTTTAATATATATACGATGCTAACTATTTATTTTACGTCAGTTCTCTTGCATCCGTGTGATAGAATGCCGAAAGATACCGAAAGGTGAAACCCGGGTCGTTAGTGACAAAACATGTGGAATCGTACAAAATTGTAACAATTAAAATTTGATATTGAAATTCCATCAAGCACCTTCAGTCGATATCATAAATTATACAAATTTTATTATAGAATGCATGAAAATTATATAAATCTTTTTTGTTTTGGTTTGTCTTCCAAAATATTGAAAAATATAATATATACGTTTCATGAGATATCTGCTTATATAATATATTGATCGATAGTGATAAAAGAGTTATGAAGTAATTGACGACTTTAATCTTATCGCAAAAATAAATTAGCCAATGAAACATGTTTTTAATCCCACAGTAAACTAGACCACACCTTGAAACTATTATCTCTTATCAAAAATATCAATGATTGCAAACACAAAAACATCAATATTAAAGCAAAATAGTTACTTATGCTAGTAGTATTTATGGCCTTTAAAATATAAAGGAAGATTTTTTTTATAGTTGTATTTATACTCAAGTGTTTATTTACACTATTTGCCATTGGCGAAATTTTTTTTCACTTGTTTTCCTGATATAGAGGAAAATTCTTCGAATGAGGTGTTTTATGTCAAAAATTTTATCGAATATTATGCCATTAATGAAAAAAAAAATGGTTGAAATTAATGTGGAGATGAAATATATACCTGACACAAATGTAAAGCCACTTTTATGTTTGCTTTACTGCGTCGAAATCCCTTTGATTATGTCAAACAAGAAAGCTATATATTTCTGTTGATTATTAACTATTATTGTATGTTCTATTTGTATAAACATGCATTAATAAAAGTTTGTTATGTCCAGATCCTTTAGATAATCTGATTATAATTTTTAGTTTCGTTGGCTGGTTTCGGTAAAATGACACGCTTTTGAAAAACTCGCGGAATTAACCAGCATGTAAAGTGGTAGATATGTAAGAATGGAATGATAAGGAAGCTCAAAATGTAGAATAAGCTCAAGAAAAGAGTTTCCTAAATTTTCTGAGATATTATATTTATACTCAATTGCATAATAATTGGTAGAGTGATTGAAAATGCCAGTGTCGGCCTAACAAGTAAGGTATCACGTGGATAGAATCCAAAATAATGCTATACAACGTATCGACAACAAAATAAAGCTAGATTATGTACTTCAGTTCTAATGAATAAAATGGTTTGAAAAATTGATTTATTGTTGAATATTGTATTAAATATCATGAGTCGATGATTTCGACGTTATACTTCTTACAGACATCATTGTTAGTTTCATATCTATAGCACAGAACTAAAGTTTCAAGAAAACTCTTGAAATTGAATCAAAAATAATTTGTTTCATACGGCCTTTATTGTTATGCTGACGATAGTATCAATTTCCTTGGCGTCTTTGAACATTTGGAGACAGACCAAGGATACCCCGCTATGAGCTATTTTGTTTCAAGGGGTTTTCTATTAGGTACTGAAAACGCAATAGGCACAGAGGCATCGTAGGCTTTACCGCCGACCCTCTACGTCGCTTCGGCAAGTGTTTTTGTTGTTACGGCGTAGGCCGTGTTACCTGGGCGGCTGTAACGAGAGAAGGGGAACGATTTGAGCGGCCGTAGGCGGTTCGTTTTGCGGCCACGCCCTAACCAAACCAACCGTACCAATAAAAAATATAATAGCGAACATCACGTGTCACGCTAGAGTGCAACGAAAAAAAACTAAAAAATATATTCTAAAACATTTAGTGCGGCGATGATAACCACGGGGACATCTGGCGCTGGAATTTTGTCACTAACTTACAACGCGCGTGGTCTACGGACTACGTGACATACTGTACTTGATATTGATAGCAACGATTACATTACACAAAGAAGATAATAAAAACATATTTTTCTACACTAGGCAATGAATGATTTATCTGTTTGAAGAGTTTTGGATTAATATTTCATACTATTAATATGTAATCAATCCGATAAATTTTTCACTTTCATATTCTGCCACACAAAAATTAAATTAAAATACTAACTTGTAACTTTAAAGCTTAAGAAATTATACTCAAGGATACTTTTATATTATTCAGCTTATCCATGAATATTGTTGGCTTAGAAAACAATTTTAATGTATGATCGATTATCAAAATAAAGACGTAACAATTTCAGTCGACTGTTAATTTCACTATATTATTTTTTTGAAATATTTCAATAAAGTAGATTGTTCCAATGATCATGTTATTTAATAATCAATACAACGTAGTCATAGAAACTTAAGGTATTGTTTTTATTCTTGTTACTGTCTACCGATTGATGCTCGATTATTTAATTTATTAGGAGAATAGAATTTTTTGTGAAAGGTAAATTATTTATTAAAAATTATGTGTACGCTATGAATATCATGCTACTTACCCCAACACCATATAATATTTTTTATACATGAAAAAAACTTTGAAGATAATAATTACGTGGCAACAGTTTGTAATCCGGAAACTTTATGGTTATAAGTCGACGGCTGAAGCAAAAACGATATGAGTAGTTGAAATTCAATGCTTGTATTATGGAAGACGTGAATGTTGCATTTTTTTTTCATATGATATAGAAATGATAGTCGTCCTACAGTATAAGTGTCAGTCAAAAGTTTTTAATGATAATTTTCTCATCGAATCTTCACTAAAGTTAAAATTACGTATAGGCGTCAAATGGACCTTGGTAGTATCACAAATGTTTTGTAATATGCACATATAACCGAGCAGTATTACAGATATTCATGTAAAATTAAGAAAAATAAATATGGACTTTATATCAATTATGCACGTAGATAATATTAGTCTTTTACTTTTACCTAAGATCTTAGCACCTTGTAATACATAGAGCGAGAGGTCGTATCAATATTCTTTTAAATACTGGGATATTGACCTCTATTTGTCATTAAATTCACATAAAATTGAACAGAAAAGTCTTTTTCTACGTCCCAACTTTTCTATTGTGAATTAATCAATCACTGAATTTGAATGTTGCTCGGGATATCTGTGTAGGAGAGTTGCCATATAATTGAGATAACGGATTTTGAAAACAGATTTCATTATATGTATCCAAATTCATTATCTATCGAATCGTATATTTTACACAAAATGCTAAAACTATAAGTTAAACAAAATGGTCGTTGCTGAGTTAGGCATTCATTTATTAGATGTCTAAGACACGATTTGCTCCAAGGCCAAATCTGAACAAGTAGGTATCGCCTTTTTCATTTGTTTATTTACCTTGACTCAAAAGTCGTGAAAATAATTTACAATTAATAACAAAGTGTGTACAAATAAATTCATTTTAATAAAGGGCAATAAATTTGTGTGTAAGCAAGTGGATATAAACGACACCCACACCATCATGACTATTCTTAAAATATGAATAGTATAATGAGAAGCGATTTTGTTATCAACAAATTTTTGTAAAGATTTGCGAAAAAACCGTGCAACATAAAAAAAAAAGTTTTTTTTCTATTTTTTTATATAACACGAGAAAGAAAATATGCGATATAAAGAATGAAATACAAATAATTTTGGCACTCATAAGTAAACAATAGAAAGAGAATACTTAAAACTAAAACGACATAAAAATGAAATGAAATTATTTTTTCTGTTGTATAATTAGATATACACGTAAAAACAATGTACATATGAATAACTATATGGGCGTCTTTTAAGATTGGCCCAAGGATTGCATTTTCATCATCTGACCAAGATAACTTTATGCTATCAACGAAGTGGTAATAACGTAGAACATCCAGGCTTATCTGTTTTTTTAATCAATATCATATAATACTGGATGCAGCTGCCCAGTGCCTACAAAATAATTAATGACTTTGTCTTTCTCACATTTTTAAAATCAGAGCAATAAATTCTTCATATCATCGTTTTTACAGTGTACCATTTGATTATTTGTTTAGTTTGTTCTTTCCACTACCAAGGTGCGTAAATAATGTTCAAAAAATGGTATTCGGTCTAAGCTGCAGTGATCATTTCATATTTATAAAAATTTAATTTTTTCAAAAAAAAAAACACATAGAGGACATAGTGAGAGTGATAAGCCACACGTAATGTCAAAGACTTTTCCCAGTTGTATTACTTGATGCATAATCTCTTTAACAAAGAGGCTTTTTAACTAAGCAATTAAGTCGTCAGAAAGCGTTTGTGAGTTATACTATTATGTTATATATACTATATATGATCTAAAAAGTTTGATATATTTTATATTATATAACAAAAACACGTTTTAAGCGATTCTAAAGAATTATCAACTGATACACAATGCTCGCGATGAGCGCAACAGGTCCTGATTATATGACATATTTTGGAAATAGTAATACAAAAAGTGTTGTTAGTAATAAAAATATTATTTCTCTCCACCAAGAAGTGATAGTTGACAAGTCAACATACTTCATGGGTTTTGTAACCATGTCACTCCATCACCAAAGATTTCGATTCAAATAATATTTGAACGGTAGCTGAAAATCACAAACATATTTTTTTTTTGACATCTTAAAACGTTGAATAAATGTAAGCTCTATTCAATGTTTAAAATATGTGAAATGCAAGTAAATAGTTATTTTTTAAGCTTATAAACTGTTCACTATATGACTGATAACTGTGAAATATATTTTTTGAAAACATTTATTTATTATTATATCATATCAAATATTTGGAAAAGTAGGAACTGTGGATATTTTTCATCGCTTTCCTTCTTGCGGCGACTTTAATTCAGATTCGTTATCGAGTTCATTTGGAATATCGATATTTAATAATTTATAAGAAATAAATAAGAGATCAAAACATCAATTTATTTAATACACAAGGTATTTAATGAAATGAAAAATATGTAAGAGAGATAAAAGCGTTTCCAAACGATAACTGGTCTAATATGTGTCTGTAGGCAATTGTATATCGTATTGATCTGGGGTTTAAATCGGCAGCGTTATGGGTAACACTGCGCCGTTTTTTGCATCGCTATATAATGTAACATACCGCTTAAGATGTAGGCGTAATTTACGACAACCAGAGTGACTTCAACCCATCACTAATTTTCGATGATGAAAGTCGATATTATCTGAATTTATTTGGTTGGCTTCCTTGCCGCTCCTAATATTTACTATGTTTTTTGAAACATAAATTTAAACGTTTTTATACGAAAAATGCAGGAAATATTAAAAAAATTTTACGAGTTTATATATAATGAATAAAATGCATGTATTTTTTACTATCTCTTTTTTATGGATTATAATAGTCAGACGTTAAATTTCAAGCGACTTTATTTTTTAAATAATAATAAAACCCCATTTTTGTACTTATTTCCACAATATATTTTTGATCAGGACCGGTTTCGCTCATCGCGAGCATTTGTCCCGTGACATCAAAGGATTTTAATCACGTTAAAATTCATTGGTAGATATAATTTCTATTATCTATGCTGTTACTCCCAATAGTAAAACTGAATAATTTATTTTATTTTTTAAGTCCACATTTACTGAATCTTTTATTGTCAATAATAATAGTCAATAATAATAAAATACTTCGGACTCATCTAACATGTATTCGTCGTGAAAAAATTCCCATAAACGTAATACAGGTTATCAACTAAATTATTATTGCTTCGGTATTTGTACATTTTATGTAAAATAAATATCGTATAGCAACGATAAATAAATTAATATACAAGAACATAGGTTTTTACTTTTGAAAATACACAAGAAAAAACTATCAAAAATAACGTTTTGAGATAATAATAATTGAAATGACGACAAAAATATTTTGCATATGGCTGCATAAATGCTGAATCAGGAGAAGTTATGAAATAAGTTCAAAAATAATTATTATATAAACGTAGACTGAAGAATATGTAGTAAAAAAAAATTAAAACGCATTTCGATATTGTTAGTTATAATACCAACAAACTGATAATCGCCAATTATAATGACCAAGAATATTTATTATTCTTTGGATATAGTTTCTTTTCAATTGTCTAACAAAAGCACATGCCGTATTTGAAAATATATCGAATTTCACATAGCAATAATGATTGTGTTTACATATTCTGAAAATAGAAAAAAAGATAAAAAAATTCATTGAACTTATCAAAGCGCGAGTCATTGCACTGAATGCGTATTAAAATACAATTCAAAACAATATTAACAAGACGTGGACGCTAAATTAATACGGAAATATTGTGTATGAAAGAAATATGAGCCACTCACGAAACACAATGGTCGAATTTCCTTATTGCAGTAACCCTTAAAATTTTATTAAAAACACTAGTGATATTTTATTCCCAGGAAGAATTGAATTCCAAGTAAATATAATCGATATCCATTGCGTGCGTATTGTTTTCGTTTTTGAAATTGTGAAAACAAACGATTTTATTTCGATTTATTTTTTTGAATCGTGCCTGTTTTCAATGTTAAAAAATGCTGGTGTGAATTCGTTTGCCAATTGTTTTAAGCGAGTCATTCAATTTATATTTGGCTTAAGATATGTAAAATTGTAAATGTAAAAGAATGAGTTTAGACGGGTTTGATTGTTAAACAAACAGAGTACAATCTCCATGCCAATGTCAGCGGCGAATTCGACAGTTAATTGCTAAAATAATACCACACGCCAACATATTACAATATATCATACGGTAGAAATTTAAAAAAATACTGGATTTCATTTGTTTATATGAGTTTTGAAATTCGAAATAAAATTTGTATTGCTGAGTGGTCAATTCTTATTTTTGAAAGTGACAGACGAATAAAAATATTTTTTAGAATTTTGAAAATAATGGGTCTACAAATTTGAAATGTAATAAAAAAAAAAAATTGATTTGAACATTAATATTCTTTATTGCAGCACTAAAATGCAATCGTTCATTGTGAAAATATTTCAGTGATAATTATTTATTTGTATAAATTGAGTCATAAACACTTCTGGAAAAAATTCGAAAAAACATCTGTTTTCAACACAAACTGTCTATTTTTAAGCAACCCATATTTAGATGCATTAAAGAACATGGAGGCAGATTAAAATTTAGAGTAAAATACTATAAGATAGATTATTCTGAATATTTTTCTCCCCCCTAAATTATCAAGATAATTTATTTTTCCTATCGTTTCATTTCAATCACACATATAACTATATTGACAAGATAATCAATACATCATATCTGCCAGACTATATAATATTCAGTTATCAACGCGTTAGTAATAAAAATCAATCTCAGCAACAGGAACCGAAAATATAATAGCAAAAATGTTTTGATAGTGGCAAAAATTATATCATAAATTGTCTTTTTATACAATGTTTTTTAGTTCATAATCATAGACACATAGTATTCTTTTTATCAAATCGAAAGACCGTCTAATTGGATTGAATAAGTTTAATTTAAAAAGTTTGTGAATAAATGCATAATATTATATATTTTCAGATATTCAATGATTTATTTGATTTTGTGACCTACCTTGATGGCAAATGTCGAACGCCCAGACTAAACGACTTCAGTGTGATGTTATAAAATATTTGCATGCAATAATAAGTATTATTTGTATTTTATTTATTTATGAGTTCCTCTGTGACAGTGTAGCAACAATAAGAAAAATGTCAAAATTTTTCGTCATACAAGTAGGCAGGCAAATAATGCTGGGCAAATATTTGACTGAGATCGCGAAATAATTACAACACTTGAAAGCCCAGAATAATTCATATTGTACGATTCAATGTAATTTTGCAAATTAATCTATTTAGAAATTAATAAATAAGTTATAAAAATAAAAGAAAGCTGAAAGTTTTTCTTCAATAATTAAATAGAATCTATTTACATATATCATGGTTTCGATTTGCGTTGTACAATATTATATTTAAGTATTCAGTTTTCTTGAAGTTATTTTTTTACTCATCGGTCAATATATAAATATATGTTTGTTACTCTTTATTATGAACACTGTAGGTAGCATAATCAAGGCAAACTTAATTCTCATTTTTATTTGGAGAAGTTGGGTAATAATTAAAGATAATAACTGGAGATGAAATTTTCGATCTTCCATAATAGAAAAAATGTTTACATACTTAACTTTAGTTTAAGAATTGACGGTTGGCCTAGCTTTGGAATTTAGAAGAGACGATTTAAGAATTGATTTTTTCTAATATTGTCGTGGAAAACATATGCTAAAATAAAAATAAAATTGATTTCTCAAAAAGCTTTAATACAAACTACAAGAAATGCATGTGTTGATTATTGAAATTCATTTGCTTTGGTTCCTTCGTCTATGGAACAAAATTTTTTTACTGCACCTGTGCACACAAAATTGCATTTCATTTGAGCAATACAATTAAGAAAGACAATGTTGACAGTTTCTTCATAAGCAATGTATACGATTAATTATCTCGTGCTGATGCAAAGTGCATAACATTACCAATGTATATAAATGTATGTTGTTGAAAATTGAAACATAGATGTGCAACCTGTTGTTTTTCCTCTAAATATCTTAATGTGGAAGTGAATCAAAACAATATATTTTTTGGTTTATTTGCTTAGTCAAAATATCGTTTTAAATGAAAGATCTATTTTTTTATTAAAACAGATATATCAGTTCCTTGACGATTATTGAAGGAAGTGAATATTCGTTTTGATTACAATATTATACGAAAATAGTAATGATTTTTTTACTTTAAATTAATATGTTTTAGCAATAAGAAACACAAGCTTCAGTGAGGATTTGCTATATTAATATGAGCGTCGATAGAGATGCCTATAGTAGTTATATGACTGTGTGAATGAGTCAACTATACAACGTTTGCAAATAGTCATATGTATAAGTCAGGCAATAACGTTAGAGGAATTACTTTCTTATAACCAGCTGTTTCAAGCACATGCATGAGTACCACCGCTTCTAACAATGCATTCATCTATGATTGGCGATGATAAAGCGGAGATTGATGACTCTATGAATGATCATACGATGTCTTAATACAAACAATGAAGGCGATTCGTATTGTTTTCAGAGATACTTTTCAATAACCAAAATTTTAAGCTGTTTGCTTTAAGTTATACGCACTTAACTTTTTGCATATATTGAAAAAAAAATCATTAAGTTTATACTGATTGTGAAGAATGTAGTAATCACATAATGATTTCAAATTGTTACGAATTGCATTCTTAACAGTTGAAAAATTTAAATATCGCTTCATTTACTCAAGACTTAAGCAAAACGACAACCTTTAATAAAAAAAAAAAAACGCAGACAAAGAAAAACATCGGGAAGTTACAGCGAATTAAAGCACTATATCGTCTTGAAAATATTTTTTTTACAACAGAAAATCAATATTATTTAATGAAACATCTTAAGGTACGATATCTGTCAAATAATGTGAAATTTAACAAGCATTATCATGAAATATTTGTTTTTGTGTTTAGATAATTTCAACTTAAAAGGCTCAAAACTACGACATACTAATTTAATTAGACGTGTGTGTGAATGGTAAAATCTATTTATTATAAAAAAATGAATACTCTTTACACAATTTAATACAGTGTATATATGATTCAGGCTGGTTTTGTTAGTCGAGAGCATTATCAACATCAGCTGAAAGAGTACTAAAAATGTGTTTTTATTATTTAAAGTATTTCTTTCCACCAAGAAGTAGTCGTAAATATTGTACTTGAAAAGTGATCATTTATTCATTTAGTTTAATCCTACATTTAAGAGAGTGTATTGCGATTTATTTAAAAAGGGTTTGTATGGTATTTCAAAAAAATTAATTAGTATGTCACCAAAGCAATACGAAAAACTAAACTGCTGTTCAATGTTAAAGTCATTGTGTGAGTAAAAATCGACTTAACTCAACCGTCCTTGAGATCGAGATGCAAACTCGGGTAGGTAGTTATACCCAGAATGTGTCTGTAAACCACTATACGTGTGACTAATACGTAAAAGAGTGCATCTTGCAGAAATTACACGCGACCCTTGCACTGTTGCAGTTAACATGTTTTACCGCACAACCAAGCATCCAGACTAAATAATAACTTAGCACATACAACAACTGGTTACCAAATTTTTAGCTTAGGTTCATTGCGTTAAAATGTAATTTTAACGCTTCTAATAAATACATGACGTAAGACGCTTTATGGAATTTCGATATAAAATTTGAATTGTTAAAATTATGTACGTTTCCATATGTTTTGTTTCTCATACTGATGAAGCATAACTGTTTTTCAGTTTTGTCGCATCCATGATAGTGTGCCTGAAGATGCCGATAGACGAAACCCAGGTTGTTAGTGAAAGTACACGTGGAATCGTAAAAAGTTTCAACCATTTAAATCTGAGCCTTAAATTTTAAAATTTTATTTAAAACGATTTTCGAGTTGATTCAATAAAACAAATGGATCCAAAACGTGATAAACATCATTTTTTTGTATTGTACATACAAGTGATGGTTCAATGATTTTAATACCTTAATTTATAGCTTACCTAGAAGAGAAAGGCAAAAAAGGAATCAGATTGTTTTCTTTTTTGATAAAATAGTAGGCTAATTTTTTTCATGCATATGCACATCCCACGCAAAGCATATATCGTCCCAATGAAAGTATTTAACAAGAGGTTTTTTTAAAAGAGAATATTCAGTTATCCAACATATTCTACTCAAAAAGAGTTGGGATAAAACATATATATATGGTATTATTTCAAGTATTTGATATGACAAAAAAAAATATGAATTTAAACACACCATGCCATTAAATCAAAGCAGTGTCTCACCTAATCATAAGAATTCCCCAAAGAAAAATATATTATATTGCCTTTATTTAAGTCATGACTTAAAAATTCCGATGAATGCTAGTAAAATAATATATACTATTATAATCAAATGAAAATTTAGTACTGTATTGACACATCACATAATGATTATATAAGAAATAATTTTTCGGAGAAAAACATTAATTAGAATATTAAAGCGTTCAGAAAAACATGTCGATTGTAAAAGTTCATATTAATTAGATTACAGATTATTGGTTTTCCAATAAACCTTGAATAGGCTGATATATTCAGACAACAATGAAGACGTTAAATGTTTAAATAATTATCTTAGCTTGTCCCCTGATTTCTATAAAGACTGCGCTTCAGTTGAAATTTGGTAGCCATAATATATCTCGTAGCAAAATATTTAGAAAAAAATCACGGAATCATTGGGATGACTGTACTGTCTGAAAATATGTGATCAGTTGGTGATATATAAGGGGAAATATAATGTTCTAGCACGATAACAGCTCACTTATACTTGCAGAGCTGTAGTCTCGGTCATTCTTACGATAGTGGTTAATACGGATCGTACGTGCTTTTGAGCGCGTGATAAATGTTCGACAAAATAAATATATTATTTATATATCGGGATATAATTTGCGACGAAACGGCAAAAGCAAAAGAATGAACCCTGGCGTATTTCTGAGTGGGATCAGAAATATTCGAAAAAAAAAACTGTCGATTTGGTAATATTTGCGACGGAACAGTAATGTTGTCAGAATGGATTCTATATACTTCTGAGCGGGATGTATTAAGGTATAATATTTGAAATTTGACCATAAAACTAAATCGATAAATCAAAGGAAATGATATGTTGTGGAACGATGAATTTGAAAATATTTTAAACTCGTCCAATATACGCATATTCTTAAACCACTCATTGTGAATTTGTCAACCTGTAATAAATAAATGCTAAAAATGTGTAGTAATTAGTGTACTAGCTTAACTTTGTATGAAAATATAGTCTAATTTGTACAGATTAACTGTTAAACAGAAAACAATTTAAGTCACTTTATCTGACATCTATGATATTGATAAAACAATCCATATTTAATGTCATCAACTTCTTAAGCCATTGGTTCCCAACCTTTATCGTGTGGCGACCTCTTCTTATAAAAGCCACGTTACCCGCAACACCCATGAAATTGAAAAAGCCATTTATAATAAGTTGACAGTATTAGTTGGCGACCCACAGGTTGGGAGCCTAACCTGTGGGTCGTGGGGACCTAACACATTAAAATATTATATTGTAGATGTCATAAATTTTAATCGGTTGTTAATATAGTAACCCGCAATTAAAATAAATATATACATATGAATATATAAAATCGTATTTTTTTTTTGTCGTAATAATTTATATATTCAATTGAATAGATGAATCTGGAAATTAACAACAATTTACGCATAGACAATATATAAAACGATTAAGAGCTAACAAAGAAAAAAAGGAAAAACTTCTATGGCGTAAAATGCATATGACGAGTTACTCACTCTTTAAAAACAAAATAATTTAAAAGCACAAATATGGTTATTCTTGTTTAAATAGAGGTAAAAGAGATAATATATATCAGGTAAATCAATAAAAAATATGTTTCTCATTATGAATATATTAAAAAGAAATATAAATAATATTTCTAAAACTGTGTATAATATGTTAGTTATCAAAAATAAAATAAACATAATTTATCAAACAAGTTATAATAAACCTTATAGAGTGGACACTCCAGTATTAACCTTGTACGTGAGTGCGTTCTAAATAAATCAGCAAGCAGTTCGTACAGTACGAAGTTAAAGGGCAGGTTGAGAATGACGCACTTCGTCAATCATTCGCGCACTCAATAATCAACTGTCGAATTAAATAATAACGCTGGCTTTGTAATACGAGCCAAACGGTATTGATTCCAATCTAAACATTACTTTTTATGAGTAATTCGTATTTGAAGCAAGGTGAGTAATGGAATTTAAAGTCACATCAAAAGTATCATGTGGAATCAAAAATGATAGTGTCCTTATAGTCCGAATGAATTATACATTTAGTACGGTCCTACAAAACTTGAACACCCGTGTGGTATGAATTTTTTGTGTAATAATTGCCGCTGTATATATTGTAAATATTTATACTAGAATTGTCAAGGTTTCAATATTCTTTTAAATCAAATGAGATAGTTAACTCAAATAATATCGACTTGAGAAGAAATGGTACCCCCGACAAATTTAAAATCTCAAATACATATTATATTAGATATTCATTAACCTTATTGAAATATGAGCCCCGGTCGATATAATTGCTCGGGAAATGTCCTTATTATGCGACCATTTAATTTATAACTACGAGCTATTGTGCAGTATTTTTTTCGTGTGATAACACTCGTAAATATTTAATTGCTTCTATTTGGCAGTTATTTATAGTTGAACATATAAAGAATTTCATTAAAAAATACGGCAATTTCGTAATTAACTTATATATCCCACAAATGGAAAGCAACACCGTTAAAAGTGATACCATTAAACGCGCTATATTAGGAGCGAAGTGAGGAGGTTGGTGTGTGTAGAATTAAATTATATATTATAAATAAATGAGTTATTTATTATAAATAAGAATGAAAAAAATGATATTATCGTTGCGTTTATAAATCCATTAAACAAGTAACAACTTCTTCTGGTATCGAAATATTTATATTTTTCAATTAATTTAGAGATGGCTAATAATTTTTTTGAATGGATAAATTTTACGCTAAATGCTGTAAAAGATACATATATGTCAACAATGAGATTGATTGAAATGACTATCATAGTTACAATCAAATATAAAATAATTCGTAAATTTTTCAATACTAACATAATTTTGAATAAAAACTATCTTACCCAAATATCACGGATTAGGCATAATTACAAATTTCAAAAACGTTTTAAAAGTAAGTCCGATTGAATAACTGTTAATCTTCGCGATAGCATTTCGATACTCGTAATTAACCAAGAAGTTAAAGAATATATTTTATTATGACTTTGTGTAACCAAAACTGGTGGTAGCATATTTTTAGCATACACATTTCGGAATTCACAATAACACATTATGTTCACTTAGAGACTCATTGCACATTTTCTCATGTCAGTTGTCAACAACTTGCGGATATCAGAACGAACGTGTGTTTTTTCAACACGTGAATTCTTTTGTTCACAATCACATGGGCAAAATTTATCATTTTAATTTGATAAAAATAATATGTAACATCACGTATCACCACACTTGCATACTGTAAGCAAGCTAATGACTATTTACCTTTTCCAAGAACGAAAAAACTATGTTTTTATTATTTATTAGTACGCATTAGTAAATTTGTGTTAACAGACTTATAGATAATTGTGAATGTTAAATGAGTGTTCAAATATACGTTTTTCTAATATTAGAATATTACATTTTTTGAATAGGTCAATGATATTTTTTTAGAGCGAAGAAAAACTTCTTAAAGATTTTCAAAATCATCAAAAACAATACATATAATTTAAATGCTCTTGATAAAATTTTTATACCTCGGAAATATATTGAACTAATAGGTATGGATGATTTTAGTAACCCACATTATATTTTATGTGTACCGGTGCTTAATTTATTTTGTAAAATCTTACTTTAATTATTTTGTCGTGTTTTAATATTATCAGCAATGTTTGAATTTGAAGTATATATTAATTTTGTAAAAAAACACAAGATTTAAGTTTCGTTTAATAACAAAATTAGTGATTTTTATCTTTGTTGTTGACTCCTATCAAAAATTATTAACATGCAAGTTAATGAAACGTATTTCGCAAGTGTGCACTTTGGTGTGAGTTATGCAACCAAAATACAGATGTTTCTTTGGAGAGCGCATCTTGCACTCAGCAGTCTGGAGACCAAAAATAAACAAACTAAAATCCAATGCTTTTGACATTTTCGCAAAAAAGTATTTGAGAGTAAAATTGCTACCACGCTAATGCGATAATAAAGTGGATTTTTTGATTTAGTAGACGTCGTGAACTCTGCTAAAAATGTAATATCTTAACCATTATATCACAGGGTTCAACAATCTCCGGGATTGCTGAGAAAAGCTGCTACTTATGAGGCATTTTTTTCATAAAGCATATGTTTATGAATTTAAAAACCTATATACATAATACGAAATCAGTATTTGAGATGAGAATTATACATTACAAAAATATCTTAAAGAATTTAGAGAAATGTTGTTTTGATTTTGTTAATTTATAAATACAGCGTGTTCTTTTTTTTTTTTTTAAGGTGTTAACTGTCACTTCTTGATGGAAAGGCATGATATTTAAAATAATAAAAACACATTTTTTTTAGTACTTATTTCCATAATATATTTTTTGATCAGGACCGGTTTCGCTCATCGCAAGCATTATCAACTGATCAAATAGTTCAGTTTGATAATGCTCGCGATGAGCGAAACCGGTCCTGATCAAAAAATATATTGTGGAAATAAGTAATAAAAAAATGTGTTTTTATTATTTAAAACAGCGTGTTCTGACAAAAGATTTTTTTGATCCATGATTAATGTATATGTTTTTAAAATTATACATTTCGGTATTATATTCACTAACGAGTATTACGATGACGCAGGAAAAAGCACACGACAATGAAAATTAGCCGTATAAAGGTAATAGATTCGCCACAAATGTACCAAACGTTTTCACCGTACGAGTTTCAGCGAAGTTTTCAGTTGAAAGCTTTATCCAAGAAGCAAAGCTTTCACATGTGAAAATAAAAACTCCATAAATATGATATAAAATTAAGCTAAACTTTCAGATGTATGAAGACTTAAAATCCATTCAATTAATTTAATTACAAGAGTACGTAAGAAACCGGATATATATTATTTGGACTGTGAAATATCGTAGCGTTGGTACTAAAATAACATTTTATAGATTATATAATTTTACCTACAACATTATATCTTTCCTGTTTTCTCCGACAAATTGTATTTTTTGATATCGGAAAAGTAATATTTCTACTGATGTTACATATTGTTTTACCAAAAAAGTTTTAATATTTTGCTTTTTATAAAATTTGTTACAAAAACTCTAATAAGATAGGGCATTTGTATCCTGTGTGTAAGATAGCACTAGTAACATATTTATATAAAATAAATACATACCAATACCAATGCAAACTGCACATTTTCATTTCTTAGTTGTAGCATTTAAACAGTTGAAAATATACCACCGATGCAAGCGAAATTGCACTAGATACTGATATGAAATAGTAAAACTGCAATATTTATTTCTTATCGCAAAGGCACTATCAAAGTACCAGGATTTAATCTGTTTCCAGTATGATATGAAACTGCCACCTTTTGGTGTGCACTGTGAAAATTGTTTATAGTACCTCTATCTAATATCGGGACTGTAAAGTTGGAATTTCGGAATCACGCCTGTATTAAGTAATGGCACTACGATCGGAGAATTTCGACAACGTTTTCCCGGAAATATTTTATGTCGATATTTTTTTAAGCTTCAAAAATTGTTTGCAGTTGTCAATAAATTTTGAATTGCGAAAGTAACAGTTGTTTTTTGAAATTTCTTGTTGAAATTAAAAAAAGCTTTACTTTGCACGTTTTTTCATGTATAAAAAATGCTTACAAATTTAAGTATCGACGAGTTTTACGAACAAAGGTTGTAGTGAATACAATATGTATTTTTTTTCCAAAATATTGGTTCTAAATATTTTTTTATGTATGTGACCAAAATCATCAATTATATTCACGAAAAAATGTTGGATTTTTTCGATCGATACAGAATGATTAAGTTATCTTTGAATTAAATAAAAGCTTTATGATACTACAAAAAATAAATGACCATAGTCTGATTACCACAAAAAAGAATTTTTATGATACAAAGAAATTTTTGAAATCAATTAACTTTTCCAAAAATAATTCGCTTGAGTGATCGTCGAAATGTGTTGTTTCTTTTTTAATTCCCCGAATAATAAAATAGAAGACTACAGTAATTATGTGAAATTATCATCATCAGCCGGGGTCGATCCACTGCTGGATGAAGGCCTCCCCTGCTTTCTCTTTCAGGGGGGTTGTTTGGGCATAGCACACCACGCTGCCCAGGCGGGTTGGTGTGCGGTTTTCTGTCTGGGTTTTCCTTCCCATAGCCAAGAGAATACGGCACGCAGTGTTCCCAAGCGGTCACCCATCCAAGCACTATCCGCGTCCAATGCTGCTTAACTTCGGTGATCGGACGAGAACCGGTGCTTTCAACGTGGTATGGTCGTTGGCATGTGAAATTATATCTTTGTTTAAATGTTGATGAATATGAATGAATTTGCAGAAATTTTAAAAAAGGCTTGTCCATAAGGGAAATTTTAGATTGGTAGATTAGGAAACTAAATACAGGAAGACCTATAGAAATCAGAAAGTGGAAATCCTCTGGGCCAATGCATGACTTTTTTGGAATAAATTGTTAATTAAGATTATTATAGTCATGTCAAAGTAACCAATTTGGGTAGCTGTTACGCGGAAACATCACGGAAAAATTTGGTATTAGTTTTGATAGAGTATTTTGAGGATAAATATTTGCTTAAGCTGATATCAAATAAGCCATAACGCCATAATATTGAAATTAATAAAACGCCAAGCCGTCCAAGCACTAAGAATAATAGAAAATAAAAAATTAACACAAAAGCCCAAAGAAGTGTTAATTTTGTAATTAATTTCTAATAATTAAAGTTTTGCATGGAAATTTTGTTTAAGAATTCATTCAAAAAACATCGACTAAGACGAAGTATTATTTTACTAATATGGTAGTAAATAACAAAGAAAAGTTATTTTGAAAATTGTTTTTCTCGCAAATTTCACGATAGCGATAAATCGATAAGCAGTTGAGTGCTGTTAAAACAGCTATATTTCAAAACTAACATATTATTTTTGTAGCTTACGTGCTTATCGAAAAAGAAAATTTTTAAAATACTTTTGAGTATAAACGTGATATTAGGCTAAAACGCTATGAAATTTAATCTTTTTCGTGATGTGACTGATGTTTTTGAAGGTCGAGATAAATTAACCAAAATTCTTATCGAATATTAGATAACTGAAAGATAATTATTGTCTTCGAAAAACAGAGGCTGAGAATCTGAGTAACAAGCGGTTCTCGTAGTAAAACCTGCTGAGATTGCTTTAGTATAAGGTCATATACTTTATTTTGGAAGCGGACACGGTCAGAAATGTATCTCTTCAGTACGAATTTTTGTATGATAACTCGAAACTTGTTTTACAGAAATGGATATATATATTGAAACTAGTCTATTTATCCACACCAAATAACGATCAGATTAAAAAGGAAATTCATCTTAGCGAAGGATTTTTTTTTTATTCCTTATTTTTTTCTTAAAACCATTTACCAATTCCTCTGCTAGTGAACATGCAATCTGAAAATCATGCTTCAAATAATATGATTATTTTAATTATAATAAGGTCCAATAAATATTTAGGTGATATAAGAGGTCCATAAACCGTTAATATTTATTAAGTTGAAGAAATAAAATTGCTTAACAGATTAGAACGTTTTAATTGATGCAACGAGCAACAGTGAAATTATCTAAGCCAGCAAATAAGCAGTGAGTCAGCACTTGAGAATAACATAGGTGAATATAGAAACTTTACGAAAATGCATTTCACCAATACACTTGTTCGCTTGATACCATAGCAATTTATTCACTCAACTAAAGGTGAATAAAAGGCGTCTATAAATATAATATTATAGTCAAGAATATTGCAAGCATTTCTATAGTTATTGATTATTATTCTATGTACATTTTTCTTTTAAATTGATAATAAAACACACCATCTTACAAAATAATTTATCAAACAGTCTTATTAACCGGTTAACTGCCAAAAGCGTCTTAAGACGCATAATTTTCTGTGAACGGAGCGCCGCTCATACAAAAATTACGTATTAAGAAGCGCCGTTTTAACAACCTTGACTTTGTTTTTTTGACAACCCTGCACCATTAACAATTAATTTTATGATTATGAATAAATGGCTGCACGACTGGCGTGCTCTTCATTTATTTGGTAAGTTTTATAAATAAACTTTATTACACTTTCAATAACGATATGTTTAGAAGGTTTTATTTTTGTCGTAAAATTCGCGGCGTGCTGGGTACCGCCATATATGTACCTGCCGGCAGTTAACCGGTTAAAAGGAAAAAATGTCTTGAAGCCTTTTCATCAAATTTAATTTTAGAAATAGTTTGAGCAACACATGCAATATAGAGATATAATTGTCTATGTCTGATTTCACTGTTTTAATCTGTGAACCGAGACCTCTTTTGCTACGCAAATAGTTGATATGTAAATTTGTGAAACGAATTATTATCTATAGGCGTGTGATTTTTCAATTAAAAACTTTTTTTCAAAAAGATACTTGCTTATGGAACAGTTAACAACTTTTTTTTGGAGAAATATTCATCAATATTTAAGCATTTGTTAATTAACTCCAGGATAACCAACTGGTAGTTGGCTTTAAAAGCCACACAGAAAACGCAATGTAAAAAGTTTTTTCCGTGACTATGTGGAATATTTTCTTTTTTGGGTCGGTAAATAAAATGCACCTGATTATAAAGCAAGAAAAAGAACTTCACTTCACTCGGATAGAACAGAGAGAAATTTATTTTTGTTTTGTTCTTCATTAAGGCTGCAGCTTACGGACTACTTGGTAATATAAGTGCCTAAGTGAATCGATTTTATTTGGGCAAGATTAAAAAAAATATATGAGATTTGATTGAAGACAAAAATTGATTACGCCGGGTATTATCATTCTTTAAGCTGCTTGCTTATACGGTAACGCAATGGTGCAAGACAAATATACGACACGGGTATAGAAAAGGTAGCAAGTAGGTCCGGAGAGTCGTTCGGCCAGAAAAATACACACCGAAGCGTCCTATTTAAAGTCGATCGATATTCTTTTGACGGACGCCATGCCAAACATACAAACATTATTGCATTAGTGTCGCACGGCTAAATTGCAAACAAAATGATGCACTGTGCACTTTTCACAAGCTATCTATGAACGCATTATCAAATTGAAAATTGTAGCCATGATTAGCCACATTTTTTACACTCCATTGTGTTTCCATGGTTCTTTATAAATTAATCATGTAATATTATCGTATATTATTTTGATGTTTTGCTGATAATTGTATGCATAAGATGAATAAAAATATATTAAACAATCACCCTTCTTTAAACGTAATTCTTAAAAAAACCCAATAAGTGAAAAATGTTTGGTTTATTAAGCGAAGAAAAGTAATAATGAAAAGTATGGCTGCATCACTTTCTGTTGTAAAAAGATTTTTTTACCTTTAAATGTGTTTGACTTCCTATGATCAATGAAGTTATTTGAAATGAAATTAACTATTTTAATTATGATTAATTAAATTTTGTTTGAAGATATAGATATTAAATACATTTAGCTGCATTAATTGATTTTCAAAATATTCAAAACGCAAGATTGCTGCATTGTGCCGACAAAAATGCTACACATCTTATAATATAAAAGAGCGTCAACATTGCAGTGCGGTGCAGCTTGTCGAAAGCGGCGGACAGAAAAGTAGCAAAACAAAAAACATCGCCCGCCGAGACCGCAATTAAATTAAAAACTGGAAAAAATTAATAAAAAGAAAGGAAATTCTTCGCAAACATAAGAGGGTGGGGATTTTCAATTTTCTACTCTGCCAAAGGAGCTGTAAAAAAAGGACCAATAGGTCAGCGCTGCTCAATTGTACGCAACGTTTGGTGGATTCGGCACAAAGTTTAATAATCACATGTAAACGCAAAAGCATCTATAAAATTATGAAACTGTTTTCAGTACTCTTTGATTATTAACGGCAAACTACTTATTTGAATATTTTTTAACGAAAAGACTTTGTTATGTTATAATTAAAATTCATGCTATCATGACTGAAGGAGCTTGAAGGAGTTTCGTGTTAAAAATTTAAATGTATAAGCAATTCAAATTCAATAAATAAATTTAATTTGTAAAATTAAGTTTCACCTCATTCCACAATTTTATAGAGCCTACATCACATGTTTCACACTTTGATCAGCTTTTTCAAATCAATCATGACTTAAAAACAACTTTTTGTTATATACACCATAGATTACGACAAAACGTCGATTGAAAGACTTTAATTAATATTGTTCGTTTTGTTTTTATTTTCGTTAATAGTTTATTTTTTTTAATTAAAAAAGAACACCTCTAGAAATATTAATTACAATTAATTTAAAACTGTTTTGTATTAAACAGTTACGAATAATAAATGAAAAAGCTGTTTTTGTTATTCACTGAATTGAGAAGCACTGCATCTATATGGACGTTGCACAGCGCTGTGCTGTACTTGTCTGTGTAAACGCATCAAGAAAGGCGTGTAATGGTTTGTCTGGAAAGACTCGAGTCGGAAGTGAATTTTGAAGATAGAATTGGAGCACAAACGGTTTTTCTCTGGAAGTCAATGATTATCAAATATAAAACGAATTAAATTGTGAATGCATTATATGCATAAAATGTCCTGTGGCTCATGTTTATCCGTTTACATCGGACAGACAGGTAGGAGTATATCTACTCGAGCTAAGGAACATATAAGATCATTCAATAGTAAAAAAAACAGATTGACAATTCGCTGATCATGTTATAAAGGAATCACATAATATAAATTCAAACTTAGCGCCTAAGTGTTTGCATCTTTGTAGTAAAGGTCGTAGGATGACCGCTTTGGAGCAGCTGGAAATCAATAGACATCAACTATCACAAAGGATTCTTAACGAACAAACTAATATATTGTTTAGCCCATTGATTAAAGTACACTACGGTGGGAAGGGGTCTGATTTGCTTCTGTAATGGACCATTTCCGTGCCACATGTAAACTTACTGTCATAGCCGCATTTTTTAGGTTCATTTACAATTAAAAAAAAAAAAAAAAATATTGCGAGAAAGAAACAAGCTAGGCCGTTAAAACAGGAGAGAAGATGTACTGTGTACCTTTTCTATACAGCTATATATAGATAAGCAAATGTTAGTTTAAGCATAATTCTGATGATGGCGTGAGCCAAAATAGCTATCAACTATATTTGTTAAAAATAATTTTGTAGAACTAAAATACATTGCTATTTTTTTCATCATGTTGAATGCATGTCATATTTATTAACCTAAATTATACATAATATTTCATATTGATTTTCAATTAATCCTTCCATTTCTCATACGCCCTATAAAACAAAAGTAACAACATTATGTGATAAATTAAAAACGATTTGGTAAATATGCACAAAAAACGTATTCAGTTCACAGAAAAATAGCTGTTTATGTCTAGTAACAACAGTACGTATTAATATGTACCAAACCAACGAACAACGTTGAAAACAACGAGACCGAAGATAACGAGTAATTTTAACTAAGGTTTAGAAAACAATGTTAACCAGCATCGTAGAAAAAAAATTGTTTTTTAATCACAAATTTAAATATATTGTGGTGTATATTATGGTTTACCTATATACATCAATTATGTATTTGGTTATATGTTTTAGGAATACTATAGTGCTAATGGAAAAAAAGCTATGAAAAGTTAAACATTGAAGTCACTGATGTAGTGAAAATGACGCATTTAAATCGAGTCTCCATTAGGTCAGTGCTGTTTGATTAAAAAAGCAAACAAACTGAAGCCATAGACTACGAAAAATTCCACTGAACATTTTGTCGAAGGCCGCATTTACGTAATTAGGATAGACTCGTGTAAGACGCAAAAATGTGACATTTTTCTCTTCGATCAAGGAAAGGAAATACGATTGTAAATAAAGAAATATGTTTTTTTTTAATATTTAGAATATCATTTATGTGAAAATAGTCTCACGGTACCGTGTTTCTTATTTTTGAATTTTTTGTTTTTTTTTTGTAACAGAATATGTGAATAAAAAACTTAATATTTCGGATTACAAATAATCATGAATAATGCATTGAAATTTATTTTGATTTATATTTCTTAAGAGCCATTCTTTATTTATTTATCTATAGTTTAAATAAAAATCAAATGCTAACATAGACCAGACAGATATAAAGGTTTATGGGAAATACTTTATAAATAGATGATATTTATTATTTAACTTCTCAATTTTGTTATTTGTGATACGATTTTAGTCAATATCATAGAATATTAACACTTAAAATTTCAATCGAAACAAAGAAAATAGAGCTTTTCAAATATTTTTCAGATTTTTTCATCAGAAAACTCTGAAGTTTTAATTCTATATATAGGGAAATTCTAAAAAATGCGATTTAGTCGAAAAAATGCATTATCTGGAGCGATTATGATCGCGAATGCATTTTTAAAAAGCCACAACAAAGGGAATCGATGTTGAACAGTATCGTGACAGCATGCGATAAAAAATCAACAATAACTATGCTTAGGGTTACCAGATTTATTGAACATCTGATTAAAATCATCGTATAATTTCGCTCACGCTTATATCTTAAAATGTTATTAAATATATTATCATTAATTTCAATACACTCGCCAAGTAAAAAAAAAACTGTTAAAGGAGCAGAAACTGAAATTTTAGTCTTCAGAAAGCAAAGTCTGTCTAAAGTTATAATCAATCAAATATTTACTATTAAACTATAACGCTGTATCCATGAAATACATCCACGAGTCGGAAAACATTGATTTTCTACACTACTTGTGTTTTGCGATACAAACAAAATTAAACATTTTATCCTGTCTTCATTGAATTTCGTATGTAATTTCGTAATTGTATTTTTATATATTTTAATAGCTTTGTTCGAATGATAAAGATAATTGTATGATATAAAATTTCTATTTCGTTTGACTCTCTACCATACAAAATTTTCTAAAATAAAAAATATTGTATTGAAAGTTAAATTAAACACATAATCACCTTGTCACAAAAAAAAATATTTCTCAACTTTAACAAATGCTTCATAGTATATAGTGATAAAAGAAACAACAATTATAAGTTTAATTAATTTCTAATTTCTTGTTTTTATTTACGATTCAAAAACAATGTAATTTTGATAACCCTGTCCACCGAATTCGTTAGCGGCAATTTCGTGGCTGTGTTTTGCCACCAGTGAAAAAAGTATATTTTCATTTTCCAATGATGACGTATAATAATTTATTCAGCGCCGTAAAAGCAATTGTAAGCTGAAAAAAAAGAAAAACCGCCCGCTATCGATCGCATTTATTGCGTGTTCGAAAATGCATTTTCATATAAAAATTAGAACACCGGAAAATATTTCAGGCTGCCTTAAAGTGTATTTTGGAACTCTTTAATTATTTTCACTGACCACTGAATTCAATAAATGTCATAGTATATTAATTCATTTTAAGCTGATTTATGTTATATTAATTCATTAAAAAAAATTTAAATGATGTTTAAAAAAATAAAATTGTCTTAAAGAGTCAATATATTATAGTAATACGAATTAAACGACGACTACCAATAAGCGAGATTTGAAAAATGACATTGGACAGTTATTTTATTTCAACGGAGTAAAAATATTCACAAATCCCGATTGTGTTCGATTGAAAAAAACCAGCTGTTCGTATCTGTCATGGATCTCAATGACGTTGGCGACTATCCGTATTCATCTCAACCTCAAAATGAGACTTAACGAGAAAAATTAGTTTACGACTAACCTTGTCCTTCGGCATATCTCTAATTACTTTACTCTCTTTGATAAAGTAAAGTTGAGCGACCGAATTACTAGTTCTCATAGGAAAAATCTCAGTTGAGATTTTTTATAATTAAAAAAAAAGTTTTACATGTATATATAGTGGTCAATGCTACAAATTTTGAGTCCTAGGATAGACAAATACTAAAGAAATTGTATCATTTGCTTTTATTTCAAACTGAAAAAGAACCGGCCAAAGTTGGAAAATACTTTGCTTGTTATAGAAGATAATTGAAACACTTAAAAATATTTATAGGGCTTGAATATAAATTGGACGTTTAAGAAATGCTATAATTATGTTTATATTATATTGAAAAGCATGCAGCAACATAAAACCGGCAGATAGTGGTAAATAGGATGAATGTAAGCACGGGTAAAGCGTTTTCTCTATTTTGTGAATGCAATTCATGATTTGGCCAACAGGTGGCATGGACCATAGCATCCGACGTCCAGTTCGCAAGTCGAGTGTTGAGCGAGAAGGGAGATTTCCGGGAGTGAGAAACGTAGCAAGATGGCGGATGACGTTTGTTGAAGCGGGAAAATAGTCCGGATGGTAAAATAGACACCTGTCAGTTTATGTAGATGAATTTGATTTCTTAAGCATTGGTAATTAAATTTTATTCCAAGATAATGAATATACTTAATAATTTCAATTAGATGTACTTTTAAAAAATGTTAAATCTTAGAGCTCGACTTATAATATGACTTGATTCTGTTTTTAATTAAAGAAACGGAGAAAACATGCAACCATATTTCAGTATTTTATTACACTGGGCGTAATAAAAAAAGTGCTACAAAAATAACATACCTAATTGAAAAATTGTATGTAAAAATTAACTGTCAAATACAATCACTTGAAGAAAATTTGTAATGTACAATCTTTTTTTTCATAATATTAAATGTATTAATATCTTTATCACAAAAATTGCTATGAATCTTTAAAGAGAGCATCATGTTATGACAGTGTCTGCTTTTAACGTGTAGTATATGGACTGATTAGTATATGACGTAAAGCAGGAAGTATACTTGTGTAAAGTTTTTCTATCAGGCAATGAATCAAAATATTTTTTTTATGTTTTGTTTGCAGTCAATAATGACTATTTTAGAAAATTTATATACTTGAAATTGAAGTAGATGTGTCAAATGAAGAAAGTCTTGTAGTATAGATTATGTACATTACATCTTATGTTGACAAAATAACTTTGAAAAGATTTATATGCTGAATTCGTTTAATAATGTTTTATCAATGATGGTTTATTTTTAAGGTGTTAACTGTTGTTTTTTGGTGGAAAAGAATGGTATTTTAAACAATAAAAATACATTTTTTAATACTATTTGCACAATATATTTTATGAAATTGGTCCTGATCACAATATAAAGAAATGATAGTTCACCATGTTTCAAATTATATTGTGCTGCTTTCTCACATTATTCATGTGTTTTGATAGAAATATTTCAAAAGGTAGATTTGATTTGAATATATCATAGTGACTCCCTATTTGGTAATTGAGTTAAGGTTGTAACAATACTGTTAGAAGTGATAAAAATGTGTTTTATGTTTAGAGTGTTTAATATATTTGCCGAGAATAATACCAGTTAAACTGCATCGGCGGAAACAAAACCTGTTCAAGTAACGAACGAACGGACGCAGTACTCGTGAGTAGATAGATACTTGAATCGACTGGCCGTGGAATTACCCTGACCGCGTTTACTCGCTTCAGCCGGATTGAACGCAGATAAATAACATCAAAATATCACCATTACCAAGGTTGGATTACGGGTGGTGCAACTGGAGCAATTTTGCAAAGAACGAGAGGTGTAAAGGACTCATGCGCTAGGAATACAACGAAATTAATGTAATATTCCATATAATTTAAGTCACTTAACAATATTTATTTGAACTATATTTACTCCTATGAGAAAAACTAATGGAGTTTTCCGGTATAAATCTTATAGAAAAACTGTCTAAAAAAGTTCTATCGTTAAATGAATCTTTTATCAATTTTAATAGAAGTCAATGGATACGGCTTAAAATGATAAGGAGTCAGCAATATTTTGGTTATGTATCGCAATACATCACAGCATTCATGATGTTGCTGGGTCTATGGCTGTGTGTTCAATGTCTAGGTTGGTACAGAATTTGATATTCTGAAAATTAAAACATAGATTTTATAATCGAATGTGTTTAAAATTCCATTTTTAAGCTTAAATGTAAATAAGTACTATTTACGAAATATTGTTCTCGCTTTTGGTTGAAACTGGTTTTTTCTTCATCATGTGAATGCTGAAAAGCATCCGTTTTTAATATGGAGTTTACGGCCACCATATATTGTTCTGCAATCGTCATTATATTTTACCATGTAGATTGACGGGTCCCATGTGCGGCCACCAGAGAATTTTGCTGCCGTCACCAACAGTTTGCATTGGAAGAGAAAACTGTTGAAAGCATTTTTTTTTCATTGTTTTTAAGTAAATTATTTAAATTTCAAGTTTTGCTTAGTGTTGTAAGTGTTGTAGGTTTGATCGATTTGTAAAAAGCAACTTCTTTTTACAGAATATCTCAAAACAAATATTTGGTGCGGTCACGAGTCATTTCCATTGTGTGGCAACAGTAAAATTTTTCATGAGAACTACTGGTGTAAATAATATTCATAGTGACCGACGGCCGTACAGAACGTCGATATTTTACAATCTTTTTTAAGTAGAGGAAACAGACAGGCCTAAAGTTTTCCGAAATCGTCCATAAGAATTTCTCATTTAGATAATTTTCTTTTTTTATCATATCTTAAAGGTTTTTTTAAGATGCGTACACTTTTAACTATAAAATTACACCACGTTGTTCATAAAAATGACATAGTTCAAAAACAGTGCTTCCGGTAGCTTGTTATGACAAATTGTAATATGCTACTATCCAAATTTATCATTTACACACCATTTATACATTTATTGCTATTTGGCCGTTTTCAGATCCAGATATTTTAATAACAGAAAACTTTAAAATGGTGAAACATAAGCTATAAGTCAAATTACTGGACGTAGTTTTATTCTATTAATACAAAACACTGAGCTTAGAGTTCATAAGAAGCCCTTAGTTAAATTTTACATACAAAAACTGTATGCATAAGTGCAGTACACCTTTATTTAATTTGGATTGTTAAAAGGCATTCATTGTTACGCACATATGTTTAAATAGATCTACGCAGCTGAAACTATTCCAATAAATCTAAATCAATGACACCTCCGATAAATCTAACTCAATTCTATTTTCAATCCTTTACCGAAAAGTTTAACTTAGTCAGAGACTAATATGGCAATTTCAATACGAACTGTTGTCATAAAATGTACTGATCGTTTGAGTCTGCAAACTTCCCACTGCTTTAATACGAATACTAAGCTAGGACATGATATATATATATATACACCCAGTCCTTTTTTTACGCGATACATTGGTTCCAGAAAAAGGCGCGTAAAAAAAATCGCGTAAAGAAAATGATTTCACGCAATTGCATTATATTTATTTACACACTCTAAAACATAAATTCGCATAATATCCGATACACTTGTCAACATTTGGCAGTTGTATGTGTATTTAAAAAAATGGAATGCTTTACAAAATCAAGTTTTAAAAATACACATTTTTTTTATTTAAAAAAATAATGAAACTTACATGCCTAACATCGTATATAAATGTCTTCTTTAAAACAAATTTGGGGAAAAAATTGCGTAAAAACAAGTGAAGCGCATAAAAAAATGTAGCGCTGCCGTCCAAAAAAATCGCATATAATCGAATTCGCGTAAAGAAAATCGTGTAAAAAAAGGTCTGGGTGTACATATATATATATATATATTATAACTGACATCAAATGATGCGTCATTAAAAAAAGAACAACAATTATTATCATGAGGATAATGATTATTTAAAGAATTGTCGACAATATCAATTTGATGATTCTCGAAAAATTTTAATTATCTTAACTGTACTGTACATTGATGAGCGTTTTCAAACGATGAAGACTCAACCAATCGTTCGACAGATCTCGATTACTCGACGCAAAATTTCAATGAAAGTATAAATCTTATAATTTCTACAATATAATTTTATAAGCAAATGATTCGGCAGTATCAATTATCATATGTATTTAATTATTTATGTCTTAATTTTCAAGATGTCATAATTATTTGCATAATCATGTTTATTCCTTTCGTTACGTATGCTTGATTTATTTCACAAAATTAATTAATAATTTAGTTTGCTGTCTAATGAGAATGATTTTCGTTTGCAACAAGCTTGATGAAAAAAAAGTTTTTATACTTAATTTAAAACTGGAACTTAACAACTTGTTATGAATTGATAATTTTTCTTCTATTGAATTCCGTTTATTAATGTTGATGAGTATGTCGTATTGAACATTTCTCGTTAAAATAAAACAAAATAAACAAGTAAATACATACTTAACTATTGGTAAGATTATCTTTTTTTAAATTTTATGGCCGGAGGCATTAGAAAAAAATGTTTGCGTAGGATAAAAAAATGTAAACACTAACACAATAAAAAAAAATCACCATAAATAATTGAAAAATAAATGAAACGTCGCAATTGCACTGACGCTTTTTCGATTCGCCCGGGTGCATTAGATTTTTACATTACACAATGTTGTATGGTATGAAATGAAGGCGAGTAAGTACTTACTTTCCTCTCCCCTCCGTGGCTGAAACTGCAGTAGGTCCGTCTTTGAAAAAAATGCACTCCTTCCTCGTGCGTGTGTTCACGTGTCTGCACGCGTGTGTCGGCGTTCACATATGCAAAACGCACAGTATAGAAATAGCTGCAAGTGTATGCGTCCAATCTTTATGCGTGATGGTAGTTAGTTAGACAGGAGAGAGAGGTAAAACAACTATTTTTTTTTGTAATCACGCGCTTTTTTTGCACTTATTTGAAAATAAAACTTTGCCCTAAATTTGCCGGGAACTCCTTTGTTTTTCTAGTTTTCATTGCACACACGTCTCAACATCTGAAATATTTCTCACCAGTAAAAATTTATTCTTTAAAAGCAATACCCATTTTTTAAATGTGTTTCATAAAATTTATCGATATTTGATTGTGTGAAATGTTATATATAATCAATCCATTCTTGTGCTTACGTACGATAGCAATATGATTTTTCTAAATTTATAATTAGTCAAAAAAAAAGTGCGAAGGGTGGAAAAGCCGTAGCCTGTTTTTTTATTTTTATATACTGATAACATTGCCACACCATTAGTATATTTTGTCGAATTCGCTTTTAATTTTTATCGATGTAAACATATCAATATAATAAACAAAAATGTTCAAAAGCTTTTTAATTGTTTTAAAATGACGTTTTGGAAGATTTGTAACGAAGTGAGTCTCACGTCAATGAAATTAAATTTAATAATTGTATAACTACCTGCTATGATGTTTTTAAAGTCTTAATGAACGTAGATTTCCCCTTGTAAAATAAAATGGTGTGATAAGGCATAATTACGTTTTAATACTGGCTTCATTCTCAAAGGATATAATTAAATTATTATTAGTGGTATTTTTATGTTTGTAAATCGAACTTGATCTAACTTGATTATGATTACACAATATTCTAATTAGAGTTGTTAAGTTATCTTTCCAATAAAATAATAATAAATGACTAAATATTTCACCAGTTTTTACCAAAAGCAGCGAGTTCGTTTAGGCTAATTATGCTTGTTATATTGTACAAGCGTTTTATGTATTTTCATGTAATATCGTACTGAACAAAGTTCCGTTGTGGTTGTATTTTAATTCGCAGAAGCCGGTTTGTATTCGCAGGACATAACCGATTCGGCTTTTGGGTTGAGTTGAGGAAGGGCATGGTTGTTTCACCGCTTAAATTATTATATCGTACTAACTGTCCAGACGGCGTGCATCTGCCCTTCGTTTCCTTTTGCATTAAATGCACTTTTTGAAACGAAAACGAAATGCACTCGCTCGCAACTCAATACAGCCAGCCGTCTGCATTTTATTGCAATACAAACAACGGTCCCTTGGTACTGAAATAAGAGTGAGTTTTTTTCACCGTCGGAATTTTATTGTTAGGTCCAATATCTTAAATGCACCATTTTGGAAGTAATATTAAAACTTGAATATTGTATTTGGGCTAGGTAAAGATTATATACATGCATGTATTTTGTTTACACAATCTATCAAATAAAACAAAATATATTATTAAACAAATGCTTATTTTTAACCCATAGTCGAAAGTATGTCTATTTCACGTTTTTTTACTATACATTGCTTTCGTCGTAGCGATAATATTATGTTGTACGTAAAATATATATAAAAAATTATATTATTATATATCAAATTACAGTTTTAAAGATATATCGAAACTCACGAGAGAACGGAAAGTTGAAAAGAAATCGAACAATTTGACTATTGCCGACGGGAGCTGGAATATCACAAAAAATAAAAGAAGTACGAAATTTGAAATAAATGTATAGATTTATGGAGTTATTTGACAAATAAAAAAATAATTTTAATTGTTTATAAATTTTCTAAAACTAATATTTCCTTCTTTTTCGAAAAACTTTACCAAAAACAAATTAAATTTATATTTTGATTTTGGAATATTTATAGTTTATTTATTGTTATATGGCAAACACGAACATATGAAAATAGTATAAAAAGTATCTGTCTGAAATAAATATTGGCACTGAACTTTCTTCGTTAATTTAGTATAAATTAATATATAAATAAAACTATTTTTTAACAATGTTTTTATCATGAAATTAGCTTTCGAGTTCCCACGTTAAGTCATTTTATGAGAAAAAAGTTCAAGTTAAATAAAAGTAAAACAAAAAATATTTTTATTAAAACGTACTTGTTTAAAAGGCTTTTCAGAAAACTTAAGGTAAACCGGAAACTTAATTTTACATTTTAAAAACTATTGAAAATCACTTGGTATAAAAAAAGAGTAATAAACTTGATTTCACAAACTATTTGACATAATAATAACACTGTCAAAATTCCTGATAAATATTTAAAATTATATATGCTTTGGACAAGAATTTATTTCAAACGATTATAACCACTTAAAATGCATTTGGGATGGTTTACTGTTAGGGAGGGTAAAAAGTCACAAAAAACTGCGCGTAGCACAAAAATAAAAACCATCAAAAACGCACTTCCGGTAAGATCGCGCGTGTGTTACGTTTTCAAGACGATTTTTCCCTTAAAATCTCCGCCCTGTCGAGTTTTCCAGAATTTCGATCGGCCAATTTAGCCAGACCCGCGGGTTGCGTAATTCCGAACGCGATTGAGAATTTCGCATGGATAACAATAACATACATTATAATTACATACTTCTAAGGTCTAAACTAAGTACAAAGGCGACCGGCCTGCAATTGTGCATAAACTACACTGCAATCTGCCGGCAAAACTGCATACTAGATTTCTGTAGCTAGAGCCTTGAGTATGCGTTTACTTGCATACACAAGCGTTGCGTCCAATGCATTTCTTGGCTGTATTGGGTGGATGCATCATAGCCGTCTGTGTAAATATCTCTGTGTTGGTTTGATATCGCTTGATTGTATTGGGAGAAGCAGTCAGTTTTCCTGTGAACGTGTTGGTAATTTGAGCGAGTGTACGCTTGCTAAAAAGGAGTGTATTGATGGGATCTGTGATTGTAGTGGATGCCGCTGTTGTATGACACTGTAGCTATTGTGCGGCCGTCGAAAGGAAAAATTAAGTAATATTTGGTAGAATTTGATTAATGATTCGAATATCGACGCAAAAATAATTAAGCGATACTATTTTTAATGTAATGAATAAAAATTCAGTTTCTAAACTGCAATAATAATAAGAGTTAAATTTTTTGAGATGCAAAAAATAATATTAAAAAAGTCGAACGCAAGTGTGAAAAATTAACATTAATTTTTGGATGCTATATATATTTTTTCATTAAGTATCATTGTGCCAAGTCAATAAAACACAGTTAATAAGGTGTCCAGATTATCATAACATTTTATTTATTATTTTTATTTTGGTTGTTTATTATAAATCGTGTCAATGGTATTGTTCCACGGCAGAAGGTGACATCATTTTGATTTACAATATATTTTGATTATATATTTTTATAAATTGACCTTATAAAATTACTATGGCTTATTTTTTACCTTTGAGTGTCACTTCATATATACTATGAAATAAAAAATATTCTTTTCTTTTTTTAATATTATGTATTTTATAGGAAACAACAGTCAAATTATACGACAAAAATATTAAACTCATGAAAATAAATTTTCGTTTATTTGGCCAAGACACCGTCGGCAGGGATATTGGTCTAGAAGCATTTTGTAATATTTAATTACAGTGCAGCATTATAATATTTTCTTAATTATCCTAATAACAAAAGTACATATTTATAAACAAAGAATATCTATTGTAAAATATATAACAAATAAGTCTGCGTTTAATTTAGATTAAAATGACATATAAGTAATAAATATAATGACATTTTGTTTAAAATCGATAAAAACAGGATTGATTTAATATTCGATAAAACTTTCAAAGTTGTTGATAGAAATGTATACGTAAAAGAATTATTATTGTGATCATACGTGCAGTTGAGCAAAAATCTCAGTCTGGTAGATTAACAGCTAAACAATTAAAAGAGAGAATTGAAATTTTCATGAATAAACATTTGATTTAATGATATCGGAGACAATTTATTGAAAATAAATTTCACGTCAAAGTAATTAAAGATGTACGATTTGTTAGTTGGAATGGATAAGCAAAAGGCAAAACTTGGGGCGAAATTGACGAGAGAAAACACGTTTTATTGGAACAGAATAATATTTCGTGAGCTGTATACTTATATTTTGTAAGTACTTTTACAGAATTGACATTAAAATTGGAAAAAATCTTATTTCGTTGTAAATTATAATTAGAGAATTTATAAGTATTCTGTCTTTTCGAATATGGCAAAACATCGAGGCCAAAAATGGTTGACTGACTGATTCGCATACATTCTAAGTAACTATTTAATATTCTCAGAACTGTTCAATGATGTTAGTGTAGAACAATTTAATATGCGTAGGTATCAAAAAGGAATTTACTGACCAAAGATTAATTTACAACTTTAATTGAATGTTTGTAACACGTTACAGAATTTAAATAAATTCTACTTATAAAAGAAATAGAAGCGATAGTTTTTCAGTTATAGTCGCCGCATATTTATGAGAATTAGACTAGTTCAATAGTGATTATGGAAATCAATTATAGACAAAATTAACCTCGCCTTGGCTGCGTGGATTCTATTTCGTTTCATTAAATATTAAAAAAATCGTTTCTTCTATACCCAATCCACAAAGTAAAAGAAAGAAAACAACGAAAAAGCGGAGTGAATGGCAAACAACCAGTTAACACCACATAATAACTATATCGTAATGTATTCTATTTAAAACAAAGATGAGAAAAAAGGATGATTTTTTTTACTATCATCTGTTGGTAAAAAAACTGTCATGTATCATTGAGGACTTTGACTTTTTTCGTGTAAAATAGTTATTTATAATATAATTGTTCTTTCTTCAAAATTCATGTTTTCCAAAAGCCATTATTTTTTTGGCATAAGAAGGCAGGCTTATTTTAATATTGTTAAGGAATGACTGTATCGGAAAGTTAAAGGATAAAATTGTTTGGAGTCGTTTTTCGACAATCAAATATTTGTAATCTTAATTGCGTGATTGTCCCCATGCGATTAAATGCCCATGTTTATAGTTAACTCTCATATTTCGGAGATTGTGATTAGTATTATATTACTGATTGCCTCTGGCTTATCTGCGAATATTTATTTGGACCATTGTTTATATTTTGGAAGACAGCTGATAGCAGTGCCTCAATAAACCACAAGTGTTCAGTCATAATATCCGGTGTAATTTTTATTTATGTTTGTTGAAATGTGATATTCAAGCGTCATTAACATTCCAAAATATAAATAAACTTTAATAAAAACTATTTTAAAGCGTGGATACTGAAAATAATCTTATCGAATATTTTAAGTCCTTTATCATTCTATTATATTTAATCTTTTTTTTAAATAAAAATAAATCTCTCAATATTTTTCTACTATTTCCTCATTAGACTACTAATTTATGAATTTAAAATTATAATATTTATTAAAAAAAAAAAAAAAAACAAATTTTACATTAAGTTTTGTGTTTTATTTGAATATATAATACATAACCCGGTTTGCGGTTCATTCACGAGCGAATTTTATTATTACCTCATTTCTATGTTATTGTTTTGCACCATATATACCAGATGATGTTATCAGTTGATAATGTTCGCGACGAGCGAAACCGGTCCCGATCATAAAATATTGTTTGAAAATAAGTACTAAAAATGTGTATTTATTAATTTAAATGTAAAATAATATATTCTCTTTAAAAATGGATGTAATTATTACTTCAAAAGAAGAGTGACGATTCATAAAAATCTACGTATCTATTGTATTATAATGAAGATTTTCAACCCACCTAAATTCAATATTTGATTGCATCCAAGGAAATTGTTATGGGCACCACTTCTGACAATAAAACACTCACATTAAATATGCACTTCCTGGTTTTTATGTGGTACACAACGTAATTATCTGACACACAATAGTGGACTAAATAAGGAAATATATAAATAATATCATCGTAAAATTATTGGGCAGCTAAATTTTGAGTAATTTTTCACACACAGTTGGAAAGTTAAGTGTACATATATGTACAAATATACACATAAATAATGCATTATAATAACGGGGACAATGTGACTGACTTAAAAAAAAACTATTTTTTAATACTGACAAACCGCAAAGATAAATTTGATATATCAACAATATCACATGTGTATTGCGTCATTTTATTTTATCGTGCACCATTTACATAGTAATGCATTCTTAATATAATGATTTTTTTCTGTTTGAATAGTAGTTTAAATTTATTCAATAAAGATGTTACGAAATTTTTACTGCCCGGTGTATAAGGATTGCTTCGTATTTTATTCAAGGTAAGGAGGTCTAAAGTGATCAGATTGAGATAACGAACGCAACAAAATCAGTAAGCTTAAATTGGTTATCTGCTGGAAACAAACACTTTTTTTTATCTAATTATTAAACAGTTTATTTGTATTTCACTATCTTCACATTGTCAAGGGGTTATATATTATTTAAAAGGATGCAGCTTTGAAATCGCCGATAATTAGCAATGTGCTAAGAATGAATGAATGATGAAAGTTTATAGTAAATACAGTATCACACCTATATAAAAAGTAATACAACGGCATGGTGTAATTTTTTTTTTATCATCTTTAAAATATATCTTGCAGAAATGAATACTTTTATCATAATGTAATGAACGACTTTCAAGTAAACGCTATTTCTACAAATGAATCAATCAGAATTTAGTTTAAAATATTCGAAAAATAATTAAAAACTCTTGATTTAACTTGAAACAAATTAAAATTTAGTAATCTTTTATTTCAGATTGCGTCATCTATAAACGTATTCTTTGTGAAACATCTTTTTTAATTACCACAATAATTTTGTGATAAGAAGCAAAAACCCATTCATAAATCTTTTATTCAGATTGAATAATTTCCTTAAATATTTACTACGCACGTTCTAAATATGTTATCAAAATATATAAAATTTGGAATAAAAAAAATAATAGATTTCGTAACATTTAATTCATTAAATATTATATAAACATACGTTTTACAGAAATAGGTTCAGAGAAATATTTAATAAAAGAAAAAAAATCTTTTTTACCACTATTTCCACAATATACCAGGATCGGTTTCGATAACCGAGAGCAATATCAACACTTTAAAAGTGGTTAGGAAAATTTTATAAAAAATAAAACCTTGTATACACTTACAATATTTAGAAGTATGTGTTGAAATGTATCGTAATAGGTATGTATTAAGATCTGCAAAAAATATTTTATTTTGGCTTCATGTCAGAGCTCTGTTGATTATAATATATACTACTTTAAGATTTTTTTTCAATACAAATTATTTTATTTTTAACAAATAGGTTTTTACCAAATTTCAGCAAAAATAAATAGTAAATTTTAGTCGAAATTCGTCAGTGTTAGAAGCATCCATTGTTTACCGTTTGAAGGATTCCCTTTATTGAAGATACACAGTTTCTAAGTTGACCCAGTCGCGGACATCTTGTCTGTGTTGGCTCACCAACTCCCACACATAATGTGTACGTAACTTCAACCTGCATACTGGTTGAAAATTTTGTGTTTGTGTAAGCCTCGCCAACACAGCCAAAGAAACGTGAAGATGAGACACCGAAAAAATTGCATTCAACTTATAATGTGGGAGAAAGAGACGGGAAGCGGCGTCGGAGGATTATTTGGATGAAGGTTTTGGGAGCGACGCCGATCTTGGGGGCGTCGGGTTGAACAGTTTTTTTGGTGCGTTGGAACATTGTAAAATATCAAAGTTCAATGAATGGAAATAAAGTTCATTTGAAAAAATAATTACGGTTGAGTTAAAGAAATACAATATAAAATTACAATATCTATTATGGTCTAATAATAATATAACAAAGAATATTATAAAGACGACCATTAAAACATTTTGCTTTTTAAAATTTTGTTTTTATATTTAATATTGAATATTACATTGGATTAACATGAGCTGATATGTTAGAAGTGTTGAAATATTTTTGTTTTGCGTGATAGAATAAGTTTATTCGGTAGTACTTAACTTGAACATGAAAACTAAGATAGATTTTCTATTATTTTTTCATTTTTAACTTACTATGAAGATGTATTAGAATAACCAACTTTTAAGAATTAAATAAAGCGCAATAAATGAAAAGCTATTTCTTATGAGGTTTGATTAGCATATACTTACAAAACTCAAATATATTTCTCATATATTATTTCACCCTAATTATAAATCTGAAGTTATCTCATAGTATGTTGCTTTCCAATGCAATATTAAGAGAATCAATTAACGATAACATAAACGAAAAAATATTCTTGTTTAAATTTTAATATGCGAAGCATACGGAAGTCTTCCTATACAAAATAAAATGCACGAAAATTCATTACGATCACACTCACAGCTACTCAATACAATGAAATCGAATCGTTAACATCACCTATACATGCAGAAATTCGCAGTCTTTCCAATACACACTCATTGTTATGACTGACTTCTTCGTAGATGGAAAAAGGAGGATTGGGGAGTTGGTTACTTCTCACCCCACCTCTGTAACAACCCATTTTCACTCAGGCTCCCTCAACCCACCCCTATTCTCCTCCGCCACCCATTTCTCGCCAGACTTCGTCTTGTGCAATTTTTCCTGATTTAGGAAACAAACCGGAAGTCCGCTGACGCCATGTTGCATTTAAGAGAATATAACGTTTCAAAGGCTACAAGATGGTTTAGATAGAAGAGAAATTTTCTTTATAAAATACTCTAAGCACTTATTGAAAATATAAAAGTTACCAGCAAAACTTTCATTTTAATCCATCACTTCATATACGTACTATTATTCCATTGGATATTAATCAAATTTTGATTGAAATATAAAAAAAAATATATTGCTTGTCTCTAACTTTAATGTCATCATTCAACAATTAAATTTGGAAAGAATAAATTTGTTTTATATAATGTGTAAATAAAACGTATTGATGAAAAAGACAACGCAGTAGATTTTTGTATGTTATAAACATATTTATTTCTGACTTTTTAGTAAATTAAAATATAACTTGATCGTACTAGAATGAATAATAAAAAAAAAATAAACGTATGTATTTTAAAAAAAAGTAACCATTTACGATTTTGAGAATCGATTTACCAAATTTTCAAGTGAGAAAAATCTGTGTTTACTTCCGGTGAACTGAATGTATTTTGAATCACGTCCTAAGAATTTTATGTCCATAAGGTTTTCTCATTTCCATTTAGGCGAGTAAAAAAAGTATCAAGTAGGTGATTTATAAAAAATAGTATCTTGCTTTCCTTGATGAAAGTGAATACATACATATAGTGATTAAATTTAAATTCATAGTTAATATATATGCTCGATTTTGTCGGTCGTGTATTTTGAAATATATTTCTTAAAAATTAGAAAGTTGAAAAACATATTTTTTTCAATTTTATGTTTAATTATTGGAATAGATACATAAGCATAATGCAAAAAAAACTTAATGTGGCTCAGAATAATATGGCTTTTTAGAGAGACAGTGCGTGCATACTATGCTACTTCTCACTTCATAGTTCGTCGGCTTGACAACAGGTGGTGAGCGAGATGGCAGCATAGAGTACGAGATAGAAGAAAAAAATATGCTACGACAGATTTTACAGTTTTTGTCCTTGTCGCGGGTATCAAAATTTCCATCTCTATTCGCCATGAGACTATGTTAATTTTCAAATTTCTTTTCCGCTAGACCAGTATAGATTATCCAATTTGTGTTTTGTGCTTTTCAAATTGAACGCTAATACTGGGTAGAGGAATTATACGTTATATCGTAATGCCCTTCACTAAGATATTGACTTTGATATTTGTTTATATTTTTAGTATTTATATACTTATTTATAAAATTGTACTTTATACAGTTAAGTATCCGTTTTATATCCTGAATTTTAATGTATAAGTATTTTAAGCGATTCTTGAATAGCGATGCGTACATATAAATGTAAGTGAAGCTTTTTCTAGTGTTGCCACCAAGAATAATACAAAAACGATTTTTTTTGTTCTGTAAAAAGCTTGAGCGTCAAGTGATGCATCATTTTTTTTTTACGTAAAAAAGATTTTCGATTCCCAATCATATAAATGTCTCAAATATTAAATTAAATGAAATATATAAATATATTTGTAAAACTATTTTTAGGTAAGGTTTTGATATTGGCTGGCTTACCCACGACGTATACCATGTTTTTAGTCCAGCGCTGCAATTCGCGCTTAATGCAGCGTCTCTCCTGCAGACATCGCGCGTACGAGCAATCTGCCATGCCAGGATCCCTCTTCAAGGACCAACTCCTCGTCCTTCCGCAATGAAGAAGCCACTGAAAAGAAAAGTTGACTTATACAAGCTATATATGTCATACTAAACGCAAAATATTTTTGTTAGTAATGAGTTTCCACACTTTTTAACACAAATTAAGGAAATCAATAACAGTTTCATAAAATATTAATCAAATACTCTTAATTTTTTTGATAATTCGTAATCATTTTTTTCTCTCTTAACATTAACATTAGTTCATTAATTTTATAGGAATCAGTTTTGTTTCACCATTTGCTACGAGCTATAGCAAATTTAATACAGTCTTTATTCACTGGAATGTAATATTATTTCAGAATAAAGTTATCCATTATAGGCCAATAAAATTAGGTGCTGGATTCCATACCACCATGAAATTTCGTAATATTGGACCCGTCATTTAAGCTTTTATTTAATCGTAGAAATGATGGACCAATGACAAAAAATGTAGACTAATTAAATTATCATATAGGTCTTGGAAACTTGCACATTTTAGTACCTTATTGCAATAATCTATTGATATATCTATAAAATCTCAATTATTATCATTGATTAAAAGAAAGAACTTTTCTTGAAAAATATCAGGCGATATTTTTGTTAATCAGTCGTTCATACATAGAAAAACATATTTTTATATTCTAAATAATCGATTGAATTACAATATTAAAAATTAATAATTTCTTAGCAATGTATTTTAGTTCTACAAAATTTTATAGTAGTAGTTCTAAAATAAATAACTGTTTATTCGCCGGGTTATAATGGAGTTCTACCAAGTAAATGCCAATTGAATTAATAAAAAGTTCATCTCTGTTATTGAAGTTATCTTTATTTTTAGGTAATATAATTCTTGAAGTATTTTGTAATTCATCGAACATCACATCATTTTCCCTTTTGTTTTCGACGAAAGATATTATCAATGTGATTTTCTTAAAATTACTATTGATACATGATATATGATTATCATAACCATCTTTTTTATGTCATATATAAAATAATGCTCAATAGTTCTTGCTTTGTTTCTACGAGTAACTCTAGATTATGACCAGAACAGTTGCAATCCATAAAGACACTGCAAGGTGAAGGTTCTGTTTTCTTTTATACTACTATTCAGAAAGATAACCGACACTGTAATTTTAATGATTTTTATTTGAGATTTTTTTTTGTTTTCGTAAAATATAAAATACATATTTTGAACATTTTACGCGGTTAAAGTAATAACTGATACAAATCAACCCTAATGCGTGTGTCCAATTAACAGTTTTGATTGATTTATATCAAATAATAAAATTGTATTAGAAAAACATAGCATGACGTCGTATTGTATAATTATATACATATTTGCCTTGAAATATTTTATACATGTAACTATGTATATTTTTGGATGAAGTCCACTATCAAATTTAGAGGAAGATTATCAATAAACACGTGTTACGCTGTTATTTACACCTCTTGGTAAAAGCAAAATGTTAACACATGAATGCGAAGTGAACTTGCTCGTAAGTATGTGAACTAACCTAATCCAACATTCAGCGTTTTGTAGTGAACGAAGCTTGCAACAGGTGTCAGAGCATTTTGGTTTTCACAAACGTGCAAAATAAGCCAATGGCCTACTATCTTCTCATAATATTTGTGTATCGAGACGTTTCACTGTTTTTGTAAAATCATATGTTATAAAACAATGAAATTCTTCATAAAGCTACAAGCAGTGGTTGATTTGGAATGATTTTCCTTCTCATAATTCGATATTGCATATGTTAAATTGTTTTATTATTTATTATTTATTGTCTGATTTTGTGCTTAAAACATCATTTTGTAGTGACTCATGCCGCATTTAAATAATCAATTTATTACTTATACGAAAGTAAACACACATCAATAAATAAAAGAAGACAATGAAATCAGCTATCGTATAATAATATCCCTAAATTTGTCTAGTAATAAATATGCTTTATAACAGTTTGGTTTTCTATATATGCGGGTTTCATGATTTGAATACATCCCCGCAATTAAGTATTTCTGTTTCCCTCTAATGAATCTAGTCGTAAAGAAAAAAAACTATCATTAATTTAGATGCTGCTTTATTTCAAAACCCTTTGTTGAAGAAAATAACTTTTGCCAAAGAATACTATGAAATTCAGACAATACCTAATTGAAGTAAGAATGACATTTAATCATTATCCATTGCAAAAGTTTTTTCTATTCATTTTACTAACCCAACAAAAACACGAAAGCGCTCTTACAGACGTTTTAGATAAACCCTATTTTCCTATGAAAAAGTCAATATTACCAAACCATTTCACCCAGAAATGCACATTGAAAGCATGCAACTAGAAACTCTACTCGCGTAATTGCAAAGAACTATTGTCCTTTACAGCCAAATTCTAAAAACTTGAGACGTTTTATAAATTTGGAGTATTAAAATAGCGTCATATTTTCGTCCTCTTCTTTTCGATTTACTTTTATTATGAAAGAAGAGTTCAAATAATCGAATGCATTTTCTTACGATAGTTCCGTGTGGCGTCTGAACTAAGTAAAGAAGTGCGTGAACTACTACCGTCACTTTTTGCTCCTTTAAAAGTTAGTCTTTTTTTTATTCATATTTGTAAGCATACTTTTCGGATGTTCTGAAAAGTTCCACAAATTTCCTAGTCTTTCTCTTTCGGTTTTACTTATACTACTGAAATGTATCCAAATCGGTGTTTGTAATTTTCACGTATGTATATTGGTTTTATTATTTTTGGATGAGGATCGATTTTTGTGAACAGGTTCGGTTAGAGTAGATTTGTGGGTGGTTAATGATGAATGCAGATACAACTTAGAAGGTTATAAAGACCATTTATATTTTAACAACTCACCGTTTTTGTGTGAAAAAAAACTATTGTTGGTAGTTGATCGAAGTATGTTACCAAATTAAAATGGTTTGGTAAAAAATAAATCCTATTTAAGTGGCATTTTATTTAGTCTAAATAAAAATAAATAATTCACTAAAATATTTAATGCCAGGTTTCTAAAACAATTTAAATATAAGATATATTAAATATTCATAAAAGAATCATCAAGAGTTGCAAAAACTAGATTTTCATACATAAAATAAAAAATAAAAAAAAGAAACATGTACGTGAAAAGAAAGTTAAATTTTGGCTATTATTTTACGTATTTTTTATGAAAATATGTAATTTATAAAAGAAATTTATAGGTTTTTACAAAATAAAAAAATATTCGTCACTACTTGAATATTTCTATGTCCTTTAGGTATAATATTTGCATATGCTTTAACAAAAAATAGAAACAACACTAGCCAAATATATCAATGGCAAAAATAATAATAATTTATTTCTGACAAAAAGAGTAGGCATTAGTTTGTTATTGGCAGCCTTGGCAAAATGTTGATAAGGAATGCATTCAGTTTAAACAAACGCGAGCGCCCCAAATGCATTTTTATTGCGAAGTACATCACGTTTTTCAAGTCTAATCAATGCTTATTGACATAGACCGAAAAGCTTTTCAATATTTATTTCGTTATGATTATCATCTCACGTTATTTCACGAAAGAAAACTGAACGCATATTTATTTTTGTATAAATATTTTGAATAATATTATATGTTATATAAGTACATTATCTGTATATTCTTGTTTAAGTTTTTCAGCTCTCGCTTGATAATGCTCTCCGAATGCAAAACTGGTTCTAATCATCATATTATAAAACATGAAAACGGTATAAAAAAAGCGACAGCAAGCACTTAAAAAGTGACAAAGTTAACATAATTTATTATTTTTGCATCGACTTTGTAATTCCAGCGAAATCAATCCTAGTAGTTACTTGAAAAGTAGAAGTAACAAAAATTATGTTTTATTAAAACATCTATTTAAGAGAAATCGAGTGTTTCAGAGATTTCTTATCCAAATCTATAAATGCCTATGATATTTTCACCACTTCTCGTTTACTTGATCGTTTACTATATTTTATTACACAATCGTACGTAGAAGAACGTATTAGTTTACTTCTGTTTCTTTTCTTAACCAACCATTTTTTGAGCTTAAGAGACAGGTTGAAGAATTTTTTACTAACAGTGCTGTATTTATATAAAATGTTACCCATAGGTAAAGAAAATGAGCATTTTTAATAAAATTACGTAAAGTAAAAAAGTAAACGGCGTGTGCCGAAATAGCTATCAACTATATTTTTTAAAAATAATTTTTGTAGAACTAAAATACATTGCTATTTTTTTCACCGTGTTGTATGATGAAGTATCATTAATTGGTACATCATTGAAAAATAACTTTAAAAATAACAAAGAAAAGAAAATCCAGATATGTTATTGGAATAAACTTCAGGAATGTTATATGAATAAAATAATTTTGTATAGTAGTATATTGTTATAAACTTTATATTATATCTTATAAACTTTGTAGAATTGAAATGCATTGCCATTTGTTCTACGTGTTAAGTTAATGTCAATTCAATCAATAATTTTGCTTATATTATACTGCCAACACTAGTTGGTACAACTGTAAAATAGCATACTCATGCCTGATTCGATTTATATTTGACACTTGTCAATGAATGCATCAAACTGAAACGGAATTCGAATTTCATTTGAATAATGTTTACTATCAAGATTGACTGCAAATAGTAAAAATACTGCGTTTTTTAGGTATTTGTATATTAATTTAGATCACATTTAGTAAATACTTTAGGTCTGATGCTATTATAGACATTATATGCTAGTAGAATCAAATTTTGCACACATTTCTCTTTGATATAAATAAAGTCAAATACAAACTCTGTACGAAAACTATTTTTCGTTATCTTATGAATGAACTGCTGGAAGGTGTTGTCAATGTACTGAAATCGTACCCGTGGCTGATTATACAAACCAGACCCAAGGTGTTTCTTAAAGTTTCATATCGAAAAGATGTATGAAAAATAAATGATTGTATAGTCGGTTAGTCCATATTGTTGTTCCATATTATCTTTCTTATTAATAGCGAATGAAAACATTCCACCCACAAAAGTGCTTAATTCTTATAACGAATTGTTATGTTTAAAGAGTTGGACGCAAATAGATATTTTCAAATTTTATCAGAAAAGAAAATCAATACGCTGTGGTAACAATAAAAAATATGGAGCATATATTTAACAACGAATAAGTTGATAACATATTCCATAATACAAATTTAACCATTTTGATGATGGTAGCAAATAACCTGGCATACTCACCTTTGTAAAGTATTACGTTACTTCTTGTTATAATATACAAAAAGCGTCTGGAGTGAAATAAAGAAAAATGAAGTATGTCGGGGAAATATAACGTTATATTTTCAAGAAATTTCAAAGACAAAGGGGCATACTCGAAAAATGCACATGCCACACTGGAAAAGTTAGAAGAAGGTGGGTGACTTCAAAGGATTTGGCAGTGACGAAAAAAAGATGTCGAGTAGCATAAAGTTGGAGAGCGTGTTTGATGGGTCAATGAACAGTGTGAACACTCCACAACGAGCATTCAGTCTCCTCAGAGATTTTGAGCAATGTAAAATCATATAATGATTATCATGTGTATAATAAAGTTATTTTTTTAAGGTGTTAACTGTCACTTCTTGATGGAAAGGCATGATATTTTAAATAATAAAAACACATTTTTTTAGTACTTATTTCCACAATATATTTTTTGATCAGGACCGGTTTCGCTCATCGCGAGCATTATCAACTGATAGAATACAATTTACAAACAAGTCTATTTATACAAAACAAAAAATTAAGTTGAGTTAAAGGTAGCAGGTGTACAAAACCATGGGTTCAAGAACTAGGAAACAATTTACATAAAATCATACAATATTGATACAAATAAAGTAAATTAGTAGAAAGTAGAAGAATAACAATTACAATTATGGTAAATCAATAATCCATTAGGAGCTCTGAACAATCAATAAGGTAGTAAGGAGTGGGAAATTTTAATGACGAAAATAACCCACACTCACTACTTCCATTAAGTAGTTCATTAAGTAGTGAGTGTGGGTTATTTTCGTCATTAAAATTTCCTACTCCTAATAGTGTTTTTATTATTTAAAATTAATATGACCTGTGCGATTTGGCAAAAAGAATTTTAGAATATGTCCACGTTGTGGAAATTAACAAAATTTAGTTTGTTTTGAAAAAAATTAAAATACTTACAGAGAATAGTATGCTATTTGGATGATATGAAATGATGGCGCGTGTTAATTAAAAATGTTTTTGTAAACATTTCCGTTTCTAAACTTTCACTTGATTTCAAATTAGAAAAAATAAAAATTGAATATCTGTGAATCGATAATGTATTGACATCACCTCTCAATCGGAAAGCCAGAACACAAAATGCATTCTGTAAATTGTGAATTTAACCTACCGGGTAAAATAAATCCAATAAAACATTATCCTAGAAAGCAATAGTCAAATTAATGTTTATTTTACTAGTGCAATTTATTATCATTGAATGATATTTGAAAATTTGATATTATCGTTATTATTGATGACAAATTTAGTCTAAGTGTTTTCACGGATGTTTTTGAAAGGTTCAAAGATCATTGAAGTTAAGATAGTGTGATAAGAAACCTAATCGGCGTCCTCAAGAGAATGAGGTCAAGTAAGATGATCTATTTCAGAAAATTGAGTTGCTTTTATTTGGGATATTATAGATTTCGATAAAATAATATAAACTATTTATTTCATAAAGTCATTATATTTAAGTGTATTTCTAAAAGTTATAGGCATTTTATTTCGCATATCGCTTGGTGTGTCCACCGAAAAAATAGCTTTGAACATTGTTGCTGTATTTTATTTCATTCATTGAATGCTTTGAATGTAAGTATAAATCATATTAAGGTGGCTGAGTGGTGAAGCTTTATTCAAACTACTTATTTTTTCATCGACTAGTTTCGAGAAAATTGAATTTGAACGGGCGTATTTTTTTTCAAATAAACCAGTGTTTCATGTGTGGGCTTACGTTGAAATACATATTTCAAAATTGATTTCGTAAACTTTATCTCACTGTCGCCTTAAGGTAGTGGTATTAGACAAAAGTGACAAATATTAAGTTGAACACTATATACGAGTATTTATTCAAAACATGAATAAATATTTCAAGAGAAATTGATGTAATTTATTTGTCGTAAACGTCGATAGTTATTCAAAATTTAATTTCTTTTTCTTTGATTTTGATTTAAATTATTTAATGCATGTCATGTTCTGTCTAGTTTCTAATTTATGGTCGAAAAATACTGATTTTCATTAATTTAAAGCAAATCGTTTTATTTGACATGATTCAAGTTAATTGTTCTTAAGATTTTGGATTTTAATATAAATATATAAGCTCTTCAAGTGACGATCCATCTCAACGTACACATCTATAGACTGATTTACGATCAAACTTACAAAATATTGTTTGCATCTCACTAACAAGTGAATACTTGTATTCACTCACGTGCTTGGAAACATTGCAATGGTGTGAAAGTAATGTACAGTGTACAATTGTAAATGTATTGAAGTACGTGTTGCTTCTAGAAATCGCAAACACCATCTGGGACTCATGCTTGTCTTCTGTTCCATTTCATTTCCTTCTCTTGCCCCCTCCCCTAGCAACTTTTATCTCCTGAATCTATACAAAAATTGAAAAGAAATAGTCAAAATAATGAGATATAGATGTTATAATAACAAAAGTAGTTTAAAAAATAAAAAAGACGAAAATAAGACTATATGAAATTTAGTTTAAGTTTCATGACAAACGTATATGTATTTACTAGTTATAGATAACTGTTTTTTAGTATGATGGCTTTGATTTGTAATTGAAAAAAAAAACAAGCTGCCATTGTCTTCTGATAGAAAAATGTAAGGATGGCTTAAGAATACAAAAAGTAGGATAAGTTTTATGCAAGCCTCATAAATGTTTAAAATTTATAAAATGAATGAAATTTTTTCCACAAAGTATATTATAAGCCCGGGTAATCGATCAATTTAGGAATTTGATAATTATTCTACAAAAAATCAAATATATATATTTTTTCCATTTATTTCGTATATAATGATTAAAAGTGTAATTTTTTCGAACATACCGCGCAATGCATTATATGTATCTGCTTAACGTGTAAAAATACTTAGCTCCGGATGCAGAGAGGAAAAAAATTAATAAAAACGTCCGAAACAAGAAGAAAGAAAAGTGGCCGCGTACAAAATGTTCTGGTGAAAATTTCCGCTGGATACCATTAAAGTGTGTGCATGTGATGTTGAAAGTATTTGTGAGAGACTATGCAAGACGCTGCATTTGGTAAGCTAGTCTTAGTTTGGAAAACAGTGCCGTATATGATATTAAATAAATAAACATCTTTCCGTTTATAGTTTATTAGTATAAGAAATAACTAAAAAATGCGCCGAGGAAACGGAATTATAAGAAGTTGATCATAGTAATAAAATACTAGAAAAATCAGAAAACATTGAAAATATTGATACATAAACTGTCATAGCTAATAAATGTGTAATTGTTTTTTTTAGTATTAGTCGCGTGCAGATTTGAAAGGATTAACACGTTGAAAACAGCACGTATTTATGTTATAATGGAGTTCTACCAAGTAAACGCTAATTCAATCAATAAATCGAAAGAATTACGTTTATAACTTCGAATGTGTACAACAATTTTTCAATTGAGAGCGTAAAAATGTAGTTTTATAAAAATCTAAAATATATTTGATTTCATACAATTTAACATTTGACTAAAAATTGGCCACACATAGATTACTAGCTTCATCGATAAATATTTTTTTCACTGATTAGTATGCATATACACCTAATCATACTTAGCTGAAATAAAATATCCTTGTGTAAAATTTACAAAAAAAACCCAAATTTTCTAATTGAACATCACGTAAATAGAATGACATTTTAAAAAGTATTCATCTGAATGATATGGACGGAAAAATATCCATATGTGTACAGTAATGCGTAGAATATTTTGAAATTATCATTTTACATGAAAATATTGTGAGCTGAAATATTTCACGTGCCGCTCTGATTAAATGTGATGTCTACGAAATTCGTGGGATATTTCGGGAGTTTTTGCAGAATGGTGTGAGTTAGGTGTTCTGATGAAAATTGCTTTTCGGTTTTGTATCAATTTTATAATTTCAACTTTTTCTGCTTTGATCCCGATAGCTAAAATATTACAAAGAAAAATGTTCTGACAGAGTTGCATAAGATATGATATTCTATAATAAATTTCAATGTTTTTATTTTTCCTAAGACATGCTTAGCGTGCTACAATTATCATATATCGTTACAGAACAAGAATCTATGTGTTTTTTTAAACTTGAGTTTATGAATGTTGATTTTTGTCTACAAAATTATTATATTTACCAATTGAGAATTATAATTGAAACGATAATAAATCAACACGACAAAAAACTTTAATTAAAAAACAGCTCCTGGCAATAAAGCAATAAGCATTGAAAGCTTCCGTAGATAGCATGATAAAATTATATAATAACTTGTTCAATACGATAGCAAGAATTGTGTATGTGTCAACAATAAAATTGGAAGAGCTGAAACAACGTATTCGGTTTTAGTGTCGCGCGTCCATTCCCGTTATAAATTTCATTAAAAGCGTCATAAATCCGCAATAAAAATCCGCTCTAGGTCCGAGCCAATTTATTATTCCTCGGGTTTCTCGAACGTTTTACAGGATACGAAAATATGGTATAGAAAAATAAAACTTCCTAAAATATTGGCCATCAAAAAATCATAAATATTCATAAATTTTTAATTTTTCAAAAAAAAATATGTTATCATATCTATGATATTATATAAAGCTTATGCAACTGCTATATTGAATTTAGAGATGAATGATTATTACTCTTATTAATATTTAAAACTAATAAATATTTGTCAATAAATTTTAGTTGTAAATATTGAAAAATTTGATTCTGTTTTTATCGTAATAAAAATCTAATGCCTAATATACAAGTGTTGAAAAAAGCCCAGAAAATAGTTGATTTAAATAAAAGACTTTTTTGTCTAATTTAATTAAAATATTATAATTTTTTAATACCACATTTTAAGAAAATAATTAGATTTTGGTTTGATGTTAATGTTTTCAAAATAATTTGATTCAATATGAATACATAATTGAATTGCATTAAATTTACTTTATTGTACACAATCAACCCCAATCTAAAAACCTAATTATAAGAAAGACAATGAGATCTTTCTTTCTCCCGAAAAAAGCGCGCCGACCGGAAAAGCTGCCGGCTGGCGCAAAAGCTGCGTCAAGGATGCCATTATAAGCGCACCGCGTGTACGTATATCCGTTTATATCTATGTGCGCACCGCACCGTACACTTTTTCCGCCCCCCTTGGAAGTAAGACGAAATTGCAACGGCGAAGCGCGACCGAAAATTCGTAGCCGATCAATAGTTTCCCGGCGGCTGTCTCAGTAGGCAACCCCGCCTTATAGCCCTCCCGTTAGCCACCTCATCCGAGGGTGGCACACCTACCCCTTCATATCAATTTTTCGTGCACTTTTTATCTTATTTGCACCCCGCCTCCCAGCCCCTGGTCCACACCCCCCCCGTTATAGCACCTTTCCTACTGCTGTCTCTGGACGTCCGTTTTCCACTAGAGACTGGGCAAATGTTTTTTTTTGTGTTTATGATTTTTTCGTTTGTTTCTCGTTGCATTATAAGCTAGTCTCGGTAAAATCTCGTTGTGATTACTTTTCACATCCGTTGATCAAGCTGATGGAAACTAATTATTAAATATTTGATGGGGTATTTGATAATCCAATTACAAAATCACGTAGTTGTAAAAAAATATGTAACATTTATCGATGGTTTTTTTACCGTCAACTTAAATAATTTATTATCAACTACTATAAATTTTTAACAAATAAAAAGAAACTTCGCATATTACTATGAAATCTGATATACTGTGCGTATGTCGAGAGAAAACAAGCAAATTAGAGTTTTAAATAGGAAGCGGACATGAACAAAGAAGAGAAAATTCAGATACCTTTATATAGATATCTGTATTTAAATAAATATGTAAACATTATAACTTGAAATGACTTTTAATTAAAAATAGTAAATTTGAGTCGTGGCAATTTCATTGCAGCTATGAGATTTATTATTTTGAAAAATTTGTTGGTATTCTGATCATTGAAGATATTTTTGTTACTATTCATTCTATTCTTACTGGTTCTGACGTCATCGACCTCAAATTGGAAAAAATATTTATTATTTCGATTATGCTACTTATGTACGAGTTGTCATTTGATTAGTTTAGAAATTTCTTGTTTAAATAGGGCAAAGCAGGTTTGTTATCATTTTCAAAATATTGATAACGATTTAATAAAATATTATAACAATTTAAATTAAATATTAATAGCCTAGAAACTCAAATTAGCAAACTAGCAAAGAAAATCAAAATTATCAATAACCTTGTTATCACAAACATCGAAAATATTCATTACGTATACAAGGTATCAAAAATCGAGGACGTTGAATAATTGACCTTTTTTACAATTTACTGAGATACTCAAAGAATTTAAATGAATGGTTGTATGATTTATCACTTATTTTTCTGAGATTGTGTGAATTTTATATACTACTGTTGAAAAAAATATTATTTTTTTCGCAAACCAAATTAATCAAAATGGAAAAAACCTCTTGACAGTTCATTTGAAACATAAATTATCTAAAAATTACTCGTTGAATAAATACCAGATAAAGTTTACGTTATAGACCAAGAGTTGATAAAATTTTAAAATTTCACTATTTACAGTCCGGCAGTTTTATTTCATTTATGCGAACGAATGTATAAAGATGTCAAAAGACGAAATGTTAGTGATAAATTTTTTGAAATATACACTGCTTAAAAATTCTAACTGAATATTAGATATTGTCCAACGAAAATTGTTAGCAGAGTGTCATATCAAATTTGAATTGTTACACCTTTGTACAATTCCACATGTTTTGTCACTATTGCCTGGGTTTCGCCTTTCGGCATCTTCAGGCATTCTATCACATGGATGCAACAAAGGCAAAACCGGAGTTGTTAGTGACAAAACATGTGGAGTCGTACAAAGTTGTGACAATTGAAATTTGATATTGAAATTCCATCAAGCACCTTCAGTCGATATCATAAACGAGTGTTATATGTTTATAAAGATTATGTTCCTTTACCATAGAGCACTGAAATGTTTTATCTCTCTTCAGTTTTTTATTGTGTTTTTAAGTATAAAAAAGTGGTAGTTACAAATAAATACATTAGTATGATTAAGACTGGAAATCATTTCAAAAACGACAGAATTTTCATTATAAATAAAAACTTTTACTTATACGTACTATGAGTTTTATTTGTTTAATATAACATGGTTACTCTCTTTTTATTTTTGAAAAATGTTATATAATGCAAAAAGATTGACGCTATAGTGTGCATTTTTTTAAAAATATTCATCTCTTACGATAAACTTGCCCACGTTGCCGGTCAAACTTTGTGGAATTATGCTGTTATTGTGTAATGGGGTATTAGGGATAAATTCCCTATCAAATATCCTATGTTCAGTGATTACCTCTACAGCCCAAGACCAATATGTGGCCGCTAGTTAATTGCATCAGAACTATGTAGAGAATGTTTCAAACTGATGTGATTGTGTGGCATCCCATACTACCAAAATGATTTCGTAGAGATTGGTTATAGAAACCTGTATATTTCTACGCTCCTACAGTTACAACACCTCGGTGTTATGGTCGCTGTGCTTATAGAGGAACGTTTACATGATATAACATGATTAAATTAAGCCTTTTTAAAAACTGACTGATTTTTTTATAAAATAATCGGTTAAAAATTAGTTTCAAAAGTAAATCTTATATACATATAATTCAGAAAGGACGCAACAAAATATACTAAAAATTATTTTGACTGGTAAAATACAAGAAGTCATATTTATATTTTAACTAAAATTATCACTGTTTATGAGTTTTTGTAAAGCGGATTGATATGATTATTTTACAGTTAAAAAAAAATTAATCGTACCAATTCTTACAAAAATTAAAGCTATGTTATACATTATATTGAAATCAACAAAAAATCTTCTTTTGGCAATTTATTTTGTAAAAATGACTTTTTTACTCATTGTTGCATAATACAGCTGATAGTTTAAATATGCAAATTTGAAATGTTAAATCTGTGTGAGATTTCATAATGACCCGGGTTTCGACTTTCGCATCTTCAGACATTCTATCACTCGGATGCAACAGAAGCTTCATCGTACCCAAATGGTCAACGATTCAGATTTGATATTAAAATTCCATCAAGCATCTTCATTTAATATCACAGATTAGTTTAAGTATACTTTTAAGACAATCATTGCAATGCTTTTTTATCAATAAAATACGTGTGATTTCGTCTTGATAAAATATGTTAAGCCACAGATAGGTTTCTGTAAAATAATTAAACGTTATTTTTGGAAAGTTTTTAACCGTTTTGGACAAATATTTTCTTCTACAAATCATTAAACGCATATTGCATAGTTAAAACATTTTTTGATAAAGCACTGCAATAAAAATAAATGAAATTGAATGTATTGTAATAAGAGAATCATGTAAACGTCGCTCGAAATTGACCCTTTTAGCTCTGCCTTTATTTAGATAGCGTTTTATCATATATATATAATAATATAAACGTTTGTAAAGTCAGACGTGTTGGGAGAGAAAAGGATACATTAGCGGGAGCAAAGAGTCAGGAGATACGCAAAATTTCCAACGCCACAGGTGGCGTACCAATGCACAGTTAGACAAGTTTGTTTCTTGCAAAGTTTGTGGGACTTTTTGGGGAGAGCTATATAGGAGCAGACGACCGATTTTTATTTTGCTGACTGCAAACTGTTGCGCTGCTCTCGTATGGATTTAAGCAGTGGACCTTCAACTTTTTGAAATCCAATTCAAATAGATTATTTTATAGAAAGAAGAAATCAACATACAACAATTCATATTGACAAAAATATGTTTCAAAAACTTAAAATAATTGTAACTTAATCACAGTAAGCTCATTAAATTGATTGTTTTAAAAAGTTTGTTTCATTTTTGCTCACCGAGAAAAAAATGAGAGTTTATAGAAAATATCTGTATGTATTTTTTTGATTTTTTTTTGTATAAACTGAATATTTTAGAAATCTCGTCGAAATCTCGTAAAATCGTATTAATATTCGAAAATTATTGGAATAAGGCGCTAGAAATGATATCTTTAAAATTATTTATTATAATTTAAAAAATTAATTAAAATTAATTTAAATTTTAAATTAAATTTTATATTAAAATTTAATTTTAATTCAATTAAAATTTAATTAAAATTAAAATTTTTCAATAAAATTAAAATTTTACATTAAAATTTGACATCTTTTTCGACTTATTACATTTCCTTGATAAAAACAGTCTATTTATATTTTACGGATCGATTTGTTAGAAGTGATTGTGGACAAGTATTAATAAATATACACACAACATTTAATAATAACTGGAATCGAATAAATAAATAAAGTTACTTATTAATTCCAAAAAAGCGTATATTCTGACGCAACCAAGTGCCAGGAAAATAATGTATTTAATTAATTTTTACATTATTGATAGAAACAACCATAAATAGGTTAAAGTACCGAGCACAATTTATATTATTATAGTAACACTTACCAAGAAGTCGTATATATACCTCAAATATGATTGCCTTCCTTTATAATTCGTCTTGCTAACATTTTGTACAGATTGCAATTTTCTTAAATTGCCGATTGAACTGGATAACAAAATTTTATTGCTAATTCTCTTTATAAAACGTGAAAACTGTTAGGAAAGCTCAGACGATAAACACTTTTCGCAATGTGTGAACTGGGTATTTCAGAAGTCTACACAACCTCATGTGTACGTGTTCTATGAAAATGTTGGTACTCCACAGACGTAGCGACGTAGATACGTTCAAACTATTGGGTCTACGGCGTAGCAATACTTGTTCATATGTATTAACGTGTAAGAACATAATATGCACAATTGTTGTCATTGTTTGTGTCCTGCGTTGGTCAACTATGCGATTATATCAAATCCGATATCAATTAATTAATTTCACTTATTTTTGTATTGTAATTGATTCAAAATTGTTAAATTTTGGCAATACACTTAATTTCGTCAGATATGCTACTTGCTGTGCTATGCAAGAATATATTGTATTGTGAATTTAAAAATGATAACTAATTTATATAATTTAAATATAATTTAGTTACCGTAGACCCAATTCGGTCATTAAGTTCGTTTTTATGTTGCTTTTGACTACATGTAACACTTTTTCAACGAATTGAATTAAACAAAGACCATTCATTAGGGAAATTACTACGATTTTGGTATTTAGCGTCAAAACTCGTGTTTGATATTTAAATATTCGTGTCAACGTGATATATATTAAAAAGGTATAACATATGATCTCTTGGTGTTCTAACGAGTATAAAAGCATTGAATAACGCTAGAGGAAGTTAAAAATTACAATATTTCTCTAATATGGAAAGTATCTAAAAAAAATACGTTTTTAAGTTTATGTCCATCTTATTTTTAAACCTATGAGTGCTCTTACTGGACAATTGAAAAAATACGCAGTGAATTAAAATATTTGTTAAAAAAATGTTTTATTAGAAATATCAAATATTTTATATATTATTAAATTGACGTCACTTTCAGTTGCATGAAGATAACAAAAAGCAAAATTCGTGTTATTAGGGACAAAAATTTACAATATTTCAATGAATCAAATTTGATATAAAAATAGTAATTCCAAGATGCTTAGTTTTTCATTATGTGCTACTGAGTAGATTAATTGAAAATCTAAATATAATTTAATCATAGGCGCTTGCTTCAATAAGATCTGCAAAATCTGCAACGTAGCACTAGTAAAATTGAAACAATCTAATAAAGTATATTATCAATATTCATTAATATAAAAAGTTTTCAATTCCAGTTCTTAAAAATAAAAAAATATTGTGATTTGAAAAATATTTTTTTTAGCTGAATTACATTAAATAAAGTCCCGTACAGACCTCTAATTTGAAATGCTTGCGTGGTTAGCTCATTTTGGTGGTTCTACTTTCTACTCATTTGAGATAGCTGGAAAACTTTTAAAGTTAATTACGGTGGCCAATAATGAAGCGGCACTAAAAGTTAATTCGTTCATCTACGAGCATTGCTTGGAATATTTAGCGCATCATCAAAAGCTTAACTATTTTATTACTATTTATTATAAATTGTTTTGGTAGTTCCATCGCATTGTTAAAGGTTTATTATATAACAATATAGAAATCCTAAAAAGATTTTGTGATGAACTAAACGTTTCGGGCGACTTAGGTGGATTATGTAACATGTGTTTTATTATCATAATAAATATAACTCATCTATTATTCTACGATTGAAATTTTATTACAATTATAACGATTAAAAATGTAATTTATTTTGAAATGATAAATTAATCAAAATTTCACATTTAAGGATAACACTATCAATTCTTGGTAGAAAATCATTATATTTATATTATATAAATAATACCATCTTCACAGTATAAAAAAAAACAAAACCGAGTTTCACCGCCTGTACTGATTGTTATTCATTAGTGGAAAGAGTAGTATTTTTTTTCGGATACTAATACTATTCAAAAAAAGAGCAGCTATCTACCCTTGGTATAAAAGAAGTGAAGATATATTGAATATTTTCTGAAGGAACATTATGTAATTCTTCCGTTTCATAGTACCGTGAATTTAAGATGAAAATTCATTTCGTGTTGGAATGTTGTTTTTTTGCAGATGAATGATTTTGATGCAGAAAATGGTGGATATTTTAAATTTCGCAATCGACAAATTTTATCCATTTATATTAAAAAAAAAATCATTTATTTTTCTAGAGAAAAGTACTTTGGTTTCCCTTCAATACGTATAAATCTTTCGCCTATTATAATTTGAGCCGTCAGACCTGGTTATTAAAAAAATGTAATATTCTGTTAAAAAATAGTTTTCTGCTGTTCATTGAAATTGAATTAATCGTTAATTTTATCATATATTATGTATACAACATCATCAGGGTAAATGATCCTCGGACAAATTTAATAATTTATTTGTCGCAAAAACTAAAGCCATGTTCTCGGAACCACTTCATAATGGAATAATATATCTTATGCAAAATAATAAAAATGAATTGATGGAACTTTTGACGGCTCTATATATTTTTTTGATTTATGATGTCGACTGAAGATGCTTGATGGAATTTCAATATCAAATTTGAATTGCTACAACTTAGTACGATTACACAGTTGTAACAACTCAAATTTGATTCTATATATTTGTCACTAACGACCTTGGTTCGGTCCTTCGGCATCTTCAAGCATTCTTTTACACGGATGCATCAAGCACCTTCAATCGATATCATAAATAATAAAATAAAAAGTAGGGGGTTAAAGGAAGGTTTTTAGCCAAGAGTGGTTTGATAATCACAATAGTGATTAAGAACTTACTTTTTGGAATAACGATCTCTATAAAATTGTCAATACATTATTATTAAGGATTTTTATTGTGTGTAATAAACTTTTATCAGACATATGTTTTTAAAATATCTTACTTTAAAAAAGTCTTTTTATCTGTATAAATTTGCGTTGTGTTTCGAAAGAAAACAAATGTGCATTCGAGGCAACGTATAACGCTGCAGTCCTTGAATTCAATGTTTATCATAACTCAATATGTAAAAACGCATGTCCAGTTTATTTTGAAATGGCAAATATTGAGAATTTTCGTCGTAATTTGAATAACAAATTCACAATAGCCTCATGAAAACGGAAGTGGTGTGAAACGATATACCGACGAGGTTACACAACATTTTTATCAACCGTTCTAAACATTTTAATGTATACTATTAGATTGTTTTTTCTTTTCGACCTTAACGATTTCAGTATAGAAAACTTTGTTTTCCCCTGAACCTTACGGCTAAAAGTATTTTTTTACTAAGAATTAGGTTGCACCAAAAATAAATGAAGGAATACAACTGTCTAAATATGTTCATAAATTTAATCAGTAAATGGATTTGTATATTTTTTTTCAAATGGCACGTGTAACATAATCTGTGTTTCAAGAGATACTCTGACTATGTTGAATTAGGTAGCTGGTAAAGTATTATATCTTCTTTTATTATTCCTTTTCAGATAAAATTTTAGATAGTCTTTATTGTTAAACGGGTCTTAGAAATAAAACAGTAATTATTATATGTTTTTTATTGCTACAAAATTAAAAAAAAAATGGCGAACTACAAAAAGTATATTTAGTTAAGCCAAAAAATATGAATATTTTAAAACATTACTGAAAACTATTTTACTGATATCGAGATTACATACATTCATGTTTTGAAACCACTGTAATGTCAACATAAAATGTGATTTTTTAGAAGTATTTTTTTTTCTTGTTTTCGATACACAAAAGTTTCCCACCGGAAGTTGTCAGTGTGCATGCGGCAAACGAATGTGCGATTAAAATGCAATTTTATTTTTGTTTGCCGTGATAATAATTGTTCATCCCGCATGTTGTTCCAATATTCATAATAAATATAAACCTACTATCTATGACTTTCATAATTTAAAATGCAAGTACCTAGACAAAATTCGCTTCACAACCAGTGACATGGCTGGGGTTTTTGTCACCCGAGTGAGTCCTCGATTTTATCTAATTGATTTAAAAAAATGCTACTAATAAATATGTGTCTTCCTCTAACATGCCAGTCCTCGATGCACATGTGCGAACAAAAATAAGCAATGTATCTTATATGAATAATTTGTCATGGGTAGAGCACTGTTATAGTGTTAACAAACATATTTATTTCTACACGATTTCTATTCATTAACCTAACCGTATTTTACGAAAATAAAACAAATAAATAATAAATAATGTCCTGTCATTTCAAGAATACGTAATAAAAAGATGACTCAGATTTCCATAGAATAAGCAACAGACTTAGAGATTGATATTTATTGGATTGCGTAAAAAATATAATAAGCCATTTAGGGAGGATATTTCAAGAAACTATCTTAATAATCAGCTTGTGTTAAATACGATTTAATCGTGAGGTTGAATAATATTTTTCTCGCTTTGGGGGCTCCTAGGTTAAGAATGCAAAAGGATTTTCATTTGCCATATAGTATGCGCGATGATCTGTTACTGCATTCACGTGTAAAGGATTTAAATTTGATGTGTCGATCACCGTTGTCAGTGAAGTTTAACATTTTTAAATGTAGTAAGGTAAATTTTTTGATAAATCTATTCTTTGTATGTGCCAATTAATCGAAAAACGTTTTGATATTTAAACCCGATATTAATCCCTGTTTTAATATCTAATCATTTATATTAAAAAACATACTCGTTCAATATTGTATTTTATCGATTAACACAAAAAATACTCCAGTAAAATTTTAGTGATATGAAGAGATTACCGCTAATATGCCCATTATTACACAAATAAAAATGAAATGAAAACATTTTTAAACGCAAGTGTTGTAGAAGTTTTGCTATATTTACTGTCTGTTAACTGTTTGAAGGATTATTAAAGAGGCTACGCAAGCTGCATGTTGAAAACAACTAATTTAGTTACTTTGGCCTTGTATAGGGTGACGTAACGAATTTGAACGTGCCCATTTTTAATACACTGCAGGCAATGGAAAATCCCATTCAACTGAAAATATGCATTTAGTCGTTTGTTGAAACAACGCAAAAATATTTTTGACGAACATTCGACGTGATATTCACCAGGAAAAGTGTGACCAAAAGCATATATATACAACGACATTGTACTTTTCAAAACTATAAAAAAATATTACAGTTTAATTGTTTAAATACAAAAATATTTTATCATAAGCCTGCCTTAAGACATATATAAGAAAATTTGAGGAAGTTTATAGCAAATATTATAAAAAAATGATGTTTGTTTTTTCACTTAGTGTCTACGTTTTAAGATGTTACATAGAGAAGCGAAACACACGACTTGTCAAATTTCTTTCTCAGATAAACTTAGAATACAATATATTACAGGCTAAGATTTATACACTTATATTATTAAATGCATTTTCCGCCAAAGTTTTAAAGATTCATCCAAATACTAAACGTTTTTATTTTATTTTAAATAATTATGATACATTTGCGTATTATATAATATTTCAGATAGTTTAAATTTACGAACCATTGCGATATCAATTCGATTCAGTCGGTTTATGGAGATTAGAACAAATCCTTGTCGTTTAAGATGCTGAATTCTTATTTGTTATTATAATTTCATAACTCAACTCTCTAAATATGAAGCATTTTAATTTTTTTTGTTGCTTCTTGGGAAAATCTATGATACGTTAAAAAAATAGCGAAAAAGCAAGAACAGTATTAAAGTATTTTCGCTATCTATCAACTCGTCAAGACAGACTCAAAATTTTCTTCCAATTAGGATAAAATTAATAAAACCAATGAGCAAAGAATTAAGGTAGTCAAAAAGCCCAGCTGAAGAAATTATTAATTCAATTGATAGTTTATATTTTTATAATCTAAAGTTTTTATTTATGCTGATAATTTACCTAAATTTGAAACATACCAAAGGTAATACATTGTAATGTCCATATTTTAAATTGAACATTTATTAACTAAGATGAAGTTGTTCAATTATTACACCATAACACAAGAGACCATAAATTATTTATAACAAAATAAATATTAATATCAAGAAGATTTTAGAAATAAAAAAATTCAATTAATAATTTTTAGTTGTATTCTTAACGACAAGATTAATCTTCCTCATTCCCACTCACATATTTCTATGTTAGATTAGTGTAAAAATTCGACAACCTAAATTAAATTCCTATATTACGTCATTTGATGTTTAGTTCTTACCGTTACAAGCCAATTTGAAATAGATAGATATATCTAAGTCTAAATTAACCTTCTGCATTTTAACGATATTTGATTTTTATTTCTTGTAGAATCCTTTCATGACTCATTAACAATATTTAGCGTTAGTAAAACTTATCACAGGAAAAGGAGTATTATCCTTAAATCACATTATTAAAATTTATTTCTGTTCTTTATTTGGATCCTAGCTTTAGCATTTGTGTTTATTTTTTGTTATTAATTCCTTTGGTATAAGACCGATGTTAATTGTGGTAATTGTATGTCAGTCTGATAGAATGCTTGTAGATCTCGAAAAGCGAAGCCCGGGTTGTGAGTGACAAAATATACGGAATTATACACAGTTTATGCAATTCAAATTTGATACTGAAATTCCACCAAGCATCTTCAGTAGATAACATAAATTATGAAAATTAATTATCATTCTTCTATTGCGTAAACAAAATAGTAATTGAAAATAATTATTGGCAAATCGAATTTGACTTTTCAATGTAGGTAAGGTATGAGTTCGTAATTATTAAGACGGAAAATTGATTCGTAGAACCGCAACGCAATAATATTTTTTCAATTGTTCACTAAAGTGATTCATTATTTTTGATTTGAATTTCCGGTAAGACTTATCGATATTCTTGTGTTGACATCGTTATATTTAATGTTTATTGGAATAATCATCAATAGAAGTAGTGATAAAATAATATATTTGACTTAGGAAAAATCAAATAAAGCAGGTTTACCGAAAGCAAGCCTAAATGGTGTCTTAAATTAGTAATTCTGCAATATTCTTTAATGAATTTTAAAAGGGCGGCTCAATAAGTCGAGCATATATCTAGTATATTGTAATATAAACTGTTATCCGATATATTTTTTTGTAAGCCTATCATTCGTCGGTTGCATTCTTTTTTAAATATTTAGTTTATAAAAGATAAGTATTTTCCTACTTGTTGATTTAAATAATGAAAGAACATTTTGTCGTGTAATATTCTAGTTATATTTTTTGGCTTAAAAACAATGAAATTAAAAATAAACGTTATTTAATTAAAACAATTATTAATATTGCATTTTTCGTTACACACTCACAAGAATTTGATGTTGTATTGAATTATGCAATTTATATATCATGTTTGTCCGAAAATGACCGCCAAATAAATTATTTTGATAACACGGCAAATATTTCATTAATATTCCCGATTGAAATTAATTTCCAAATGATAGCCTTCGATTATGTTTCGTTGATATGACGTCTTTTCGGCGTATAGGTATATCGAATGTGGGTCATATTGACAAAAAAGTACATAAGCAAAATGCATCATGTGCGATAAGAGCAACGGCAGTAATCGACAAATGAATCAAATTACATTGTTTTATTTGATATGTTTTCTTGGTGGAATTATCAGGCGATTTTGAAAAAAGATATATTTAAAAAAGAATTATGATCTATTTTATTCATTAAAAAAATGACTGTTGCGTTTTTCACTTCGTTGATAATCAACACCTAGCAGAAATATATTCTGTTTTTTTATATACATCGCTTGAAAAACGTGTAGTCAAAAAAATGTCTGCTATACAGAGCTTACTTATTATCAAGAAACAAAACTTCAGAATTACTTGGCCATTCTTAAAGTTTCAATACATATTAAATAAATAATGCATACTAATACACGTTCAAACACTTTCAAATCTTAATTTTAACGCCTACATTTTGAGCCGCCAGTCACGAGTGTATCCGTAAAGTGCTTGAAAATATCAAATAGTGAAAACTTTGTTTTGCTTGACAACATTTTAACGATTTAATTAAGTGTAATTTTTGATATCGACTGAGGGTGCTTGATGGAATTTCAATATCAAAATTTGAATTGTTACAATTTTGTACGATTTCACGTGTTTTGTCGCTAACGACAAGTCCTGTTGCAGCCGTGATATAGAATGCTTGAAGATGCCGAAAGGCGAAACCCGGGTTGTTAGGGACAAAACATGTGGAATCGTACAAAATTGTAACAATTCAAATTTGATTTCATTAAGATTTTGGGATTTCGTCTAGCAGCTTAGTCACTACTTTAAATGATTTAAAATATCACGCCTTTCCATCAAGAAGTGACAATTAGCTTGAAAGACTTTAAATTATGATTGTACGATTTCACATGTTTTACAGTTTCAGCAATTCAAATTTGACATTGAAATTTCGTCAAGAACCTAGAGTCGATATCATAAATTATATGTATATTATTTAGATATATATTAGAGTATAGACGAAGATAATGTATTCAATCAATACTACGCTAAACAGAGATTCCATATTAAGAGCGTTATCTTTAAAAACCTATATTTTGTTTACATTTCTATGAAAATATGTCATAAGATTTAGTGTCAGGAATTGTTTTAGACATACGTATCAATTTGTTAATTTTGTAACGTCATTCCCGATAGATTCTTTTATTTAATTTTTAGTGGTATCACAAGTGTTATATATTCATTTTAAAATAGTCTAATTGAAAATAACACTATTACTTCCTTTAGAGTCATAAATCATGCACACACATGGAAAGCGGTAGTCATAGAATAATACATGTCATAAAGTTACATAATAACTGTGTACTAGTAGGTACATTACTGTAACTCTGTGAGTGATCTCTGTGTATGTGAATTTTCACGACTGCCCAGCCTATTATTACATTCATTGGACGATGAGTGAGTAGATATCAACCATACATACAGAATATTTCAATAATAATGTGTGTTTGACATCCAATTTTTCAATATTATCAATTAACGAAAAAATTCGATACCGTGAACATACGATCAAGTTGTACTTCACATTGTGTGTACTGTGGCGGAGCATTGTTATAATATAGAGATTATGAAGACTAATATGTCCTCAATATATTTTATGATCAAGACCTAATCGTCAGTTGATAATGCTTGGGATGGACAAAACCGGTGCTTATCATAGAATATATTGTCGAAATACTACTTAAAAATATGTTTTATTCCTTAAAATATCATGCCTTTCTATCAGTAAATCACAGTTAACACATTAAAAGTGACATACATATGTAGTATGTAAAAAAAGGTAATCGATTTATTCATAACGGAATCATATTTTTTAATTTCGTCAGTTCTGTTACCTCCGTATGATAGTGTCTGAAGATGTCGGAAGGCGAAACCTGTTGTAACGTACAAAGTGTCATATTTGTTAATGATTTCAAAAACAAATTTTGATTCTTATTATTACCATACTAAAAAATATTATATAAATATACTAATATATATATATATTTTTCGTTACGGATTTCTCTTTCAAGACGTAAACATTATTTTGGGATTTCATATTTTTAAGGAGTATTAATCGATGTTTATTAAACGATCAATTATAAATATCAAATAATTATCAATCAACTTTTACTTCATTAAATATCATTAATTATTTGTCTTTCAATTAATAATGATTCTAGGAAATGAGTTGAAGTGTTAAGAGTGAATTTGTTCAATATTATAAAACTTAATTCACAAATATTAAAGAAAACAGAATATCCAAGACCTCAACAGCCATCCTTAAAAGCGTAAGATTTGAAAAATTCTGATTTATAATTATTCTGGTTCGGAAAGTTTTTTTTCTAATCTAAGTAAACTTTTTACACGCTGCATTAAAATAATATTTTTGCGAAATGGTAACTTTTTACCACTGATGTGCTAAATATGAAAATATTATGCCGATGGTGTGCAATAGCTGGAGTAGGGCTGATACACACTGAATGCACCACAGAACAACGAGATTGGGTCAAGGCTGCGTCTGGTGATAATGTGCAAGTTGAAATATATATGCGTGGATATGTGCAATTCGCAAATACTCCGCAGAGCTGGTTTTGTAGATTTGTTCGGTCAATAGATAACATTTGCATACTGCTGTTACAAGCAGATTCAACTATTTCAGGTCGAATGACTTTACAAATTCAGAATGAAAAACTCGCTAACAAAGCTGCCACTGAATGAAACAGAATTTAAATAAACGTACATTTTAGCATTTTTTCATCAACTAACCACCCAGATATTTCAATGAATGTTAAGATAATGTATTTTTTTAATCATATTTTCATTTTGTGTTTGCTGATAGCCTGAGTTGCCCATCTGTGTCATAATGTATACCAGGGGTGAAGAAATTAATACAAACCTATGTTTTTGAAACAAATTAAATAATTCATGTTAAATAAGTCTTAATTAAGAAAAAAAGAAAAATCATTTTTTACAGTAAGAAAAAAATGTTTTTCCATAATTAACATAGTGAAAAAATAGCAATGTATTTTAGTTCTACAAGATATAGTTGAAAACTATTTCGGCGCACGCCATCGTCAGAACTTTGTTTAATATTTCTAACTTAAAATGCTAAGCTTTGTGAAAGTAAACATATATATTTATATGTGCCTTTTATCCACAAAAAATATTCACATTCGTATTTTATTTTTACAAATGGAAAATTTTGCTGATTATTTACTCGTATTATCTCGTGACCAAAACCGGTTCTGATCGTACAAAGTTAAACTATTTAGGCGCAATAATAGTGAAAAATGTGGTTGGTGCTCTTATAAATAATAAAAAAAAAGAATGCAATAATATTCAAACAATAATGCACATTGAAATAATTTGAAATGTGTATTCTAAAAATATTATTGTTGATATACAATGTTGAGAGTGGTGAATTTTTTAGAAATTTTAAATCAAACCACAGAAATATAAATTTCTTAATACACTCCTGTACCATAATGTGCAGGTTCACACTTAATTATAGATATTATACTTTTTAATATTATAATTAATTGAAGTTTACTGCACGCAAATAAATCTACGAAGAATAATTCCTGGTCATAATTGTCTTAATAATGCCATAAAAGACAGTAAAACGATGTTAATTTCGATTGCAGTTCGTTTCGCAATACAGCTCTACCTATTCATATCGAATAAAGTAATAAAGTACTATTCATAGGATTGATTAGAATGTTAAAAATGGACTATTTTTAATTCATGATTGGTCACTGGCAAGTGAAATGGAAAGAAATTGATGCAAGGCAATTAGTTACAAAATGATGCTGTGTAACACATAAAATTTAATTGTCAGAAATTTTATCGAATTGAAAGAAAAAATCAAGAAAACCATCCTTATCGTCATCGTTGCTAAGGTAAAACGAACGATGACGAATATTTTCCCAGGACTGAATTCAATGACGAATTGTTTTGACTTAATCGTAAAAACAATTTTTATTTTTGTGTGACCAATTGAAAATGTTTTTGGTTTGGGCAAGTTTTATATAAATATTTATTATCGATTTGATGTAAAAACGTGCGTTTTAATACTTTCGATAGATTCGGCGGTAAATTTGCCGAAGTTCATTTCAATAAAAAAATTAAAATATCTTTAATTATTACACGTGTTGTGTTACTAATTAGGACACGTGTTTCCGCTCTTCAGACTTACTCGTAAATGCGGCTGTAGTAATAAAACAAGAAGGATTCTAATATCATAAAATGATATATAACCGTTACTTTGCTTAATATGCAAATGCTGTCGTAGAAAGTTTTCTGTTTTTTTGAACATATATAAAATATGTGTTAAATACATAGTAAAAAATACACATGCGTATAGTGCTATAGTTGAAATTAATTAGACGTCGCAAGAAGAAAGTACTTAATTAAAAAAAATGAATCATGTACATTTTTTGTATTCATTCATATACTATGAGTAATTCAAATTTTATTTTATTATTAGTGTTCATAATTGACCATTTTCATATATAAGTTGTATGAGCTATGTACAATTTTATAAATTACAAATGCATCAGACACACATAGGTCCCAGGGTACCAGAAACGGAGAATGATGGTGCGACTGTGTAAGTCAGTCTGCGGGACGAGACGAGAGAGGGCAACTTTGCCGACCAAGGTCTCCTTTGTCCGAGTCGCAGAGTGCGAAGGAAACAAGGCCAAATGTTTTATAAAACGCCCGGATCATTTCGTGTGCCCCTAATAAGTTGCGATAAATTAAAACGGGATTTGTCATTATTGTTGGATTTATAATTATTATAAAATTTTGTATCTCACCCACTCTCTGAATGCAAACATGAAATTTAATTAATAATATTATCCATCGCATAAAATGTTTTATTTATCGATGTATAATATTATTAATTTCACATTTTTATGTTCAGTATCTTCTTGCTAGTTGTATATATTATCAATAACAATGTAATGTCAGAGCAATTTTATACATTTAATAAATCGCGATCGTTTTGAATATTTTAAATAGGAAGAAAAACGTTAAATGATCATAAATTATGAATAAAAATTCTTTTAACTTAATTGCGGAAATTCTGTCATAAAGAAAAGTTTAATTAGTGGTAAAAATTTTTTGTCATCTCATTTCCGTTCTGTTTAACGCCGCCACTAAGCATTGCATGAAAACTTGATTGAACAATTTTTTGTATAATTTATCGTGTTAAGGAAAACTGCAAAAGTATTCGGGTATCTATGTTTCACATCTGAAGAAATCATTTGGTTGTAGCGTCATAGAATTATAGTTAATCTGAACACACCAGTGATTTATATGTTTAATTTAACATTAAAGTCATAGTATCAGTTCCAAATAACTTTTCTCAATTATTGGCTAATGGAAAGCTGTATTTTGTTAAGCATGAATATATAAAAAAAATAAACAAATCATATGGAGTAAGTGAGAAATTGGTCTATCTTTTACTATTTATGTGTTTATATTGAATTCGAATTGATTCACTTCTGGAAATCACCTCGACTATAACTACACATGTAGAGGTGTACTCATAATTCTGTTCATAAATATAATTTCTATGATAAAAAATCTAACATATTTAAGATAAATACTGAAATGAAATCATAAGCTTATGCATAGATTGTACGTATTTTATTTACTGGAAAAATAAAATTTATCAGAAACACCCAAAAGAAAATGATAAATATTGATAATGATTAATTTTTATTTCAGATGCCCAAGTATTGACTGCATCAACATCTATCGGATTACTTCATAAATTTTGCAACGTGGAAAAGATTTACTTTACACATACTATCAATTATGACTTTAAGATAAACTATTTTAGTTCTGTCATTTTTGCTAAAAATGCCAATTATCCAAGGAATTTATGCAAGATGTTTTTTTTATTTTATTCTTTAGTTTTTGTTATTATATTTCCACTTATAAAATATTTTGTAAATTTACTTGATATGTAACTAAATGTCACACATGTTTCAATTATTATATTCTATCTTCACATTTATCTATGGTCGACATTGGATAAAATGGAAATACATAATAACTATTTGAGTTAAGTCATAGCAATTTTTTTATGAATATTTGTTATTAATATATATATATATGTATGTATGTGTGCGTGTATTTTAAGCAGTGGCAAAGAACTTAGAAAAAATTACATAGAAAGTCATAGGGCAGATGAAAAATTTTCTTTTAAACATTTTTTTTCACTGTGACTTGCATGACCTAGAATTCTTTGAAACTCGTACGCAGAAGCAAGTGTGATATTTTTGCGGCAGTTGGCGAAGTGTAATCGGTCCATACAATCCTCAACATCATTACAGTTAACCTGCAACGGAGAATGGCTAAAACGCGATACTGCAATTTTCTTCTCTATGCTAAGAAACAGGGTTGTCAAAATAACAGAACTTGTAGATTTTTTTATTTAAAAAAATCCTGAATAAACGCGATCCAAAATGATTTGGTTTTTTAGCTAAATAGTTAAAATTTAACCAAGAAAAACAGATATATATTTTATTTTTTAAATGTTTTAATTTCTGATACAATCTATTACCGTTCAATTCTACTGAGTGTGTTGTCAGATAAATGTTTCGTTTATTTAAGAAGCATTTTCAAACTTATTATATCTTTGGGTTGTTTATTGTTAATATACAACAAAGCATTTTAAATTTTAAATGAAAAGTGTAATGAAGCTTTTCCCATCTTATTCGACGTGAAGAGAAAAAAATAAAATAAACTATAACAGGACTTTTTATCATAAAATTATTAATTCTATGTTAATTACTAAAATTGATTTGAGTTAGTGAACACTTAAATTTATTTGCAAATAAAAAAATTAATTAAGTATGAGAAATTTCTACAATTTCGAATTGACAAAAGAACTTCATTCATGCACTTCGATAATTATCAATGTGATATTTCAAAAGTTGCAATTTATTATTACAATACATATTTAAAACATAATTAGTACTACTTAACATCATCTGGTAACGTTAAATGCAATATGGTTCAATAAACGAATACAGCTTTATGTCAAAAAAATACAAATAGCATCAAGTTAAATAAACTAATCAAATCACCCAAAACCGAAACTATTTGACGATTGTACAACCGCTGAATTAACTAAAAAAAACAAGAAGCATTCATTTATTCAAAAGTATTATGCATATTGAATGTAATATAATATGTTTGCGACTTAATTTATTTTTACTGAGATATTTTGTAGTTATATAGTTAAAACTTGTAAGATGCAAGATCTTTTACCAGTACATAATTATTATTTTTTGATTTCATCAAACTAAAGACTTATATTTAGACTTAATATCGCTAAATATTTTTCAACCCTGCATTTTCCTAGTGATGCAGTTTTACCTAGCGGCCTCCTCTAACCAAACTAACTTGCATTGCCGTTCACAGAAGAACCTCAAACTAGAAGCAAGTGACCGATATGAAATTTTCCGTTTGACGCCAACCAAAGCGAGATAAAGCTCATAAGGCTATCTCATTCGCTTGGCTAACTAAAGTGATTTAACTACATCGACAAGAGAAGAAGCTATATACAAGAATAAGACAAAAACAGCTTCACTTTGGATTACAGAGGGATTTTAAGCTAGTGCCTATTCAGAGATTTTACTTGAATTAATGCAAGCAGTTCTGGCGAACTTAACCTGAAAACCGTGATGCAGTTGGCTTCGTTATGATGCACTTTTATGTACCAATCAGGTAACTATGCAATTGGCTGCAGTAAATACTTAAAACGCGTGCGCACACTATAAGTATAATGCTATAATAAGAAAAGTCACATCATAGCAATCACCAATAATATTTTTCTTTAATGACTTCATTTAATAATGATAATATAATAGTTTCGTTTAAGTATAAGGAATATATTTTACAATTTAGGGTTTCTGTCTAGCTTTCTTACGACGTAGGAAGCGCTGTTTATCAATATTTATTTAATTTACAAAAAAATAAAAAATCTATTTCACAAGTATATGTTATTAACTATTAACATTGTATAGTTATTTCGGCATCAAATATACGCAAATTCAATCATTACATATAAACATAAATTTTGAAGTAATCTATTATGATGCTATTATGCAATGCTATTGCAATGCTATAATGATTAGAAATATCAAACGTTTACTCATATTTAATATTAAAGAAAGCTTCATTTTATGAATTAATTGATGAATATACTTATGAATAATAATATTCAATGCTTTACTAAAAATTGCCAACTGAGCTAACCAGTTGATAAAAACCAGTCTTGTTACCAATGGAAGATAATGTGAAATTCATACAGCTGATGCAAAACGTTTTATATTAAAATTTGTCTCTTTCAAAAAAAAAAAAATGGAATAGAAAAAAAAAACTTTTCAACAAAGTATATAAGTTTAATGATCTTTCGTATTTTTATAAATGCATCTCAACTTCATGAATATTTGACTGTATAAATGTTGTGAATCATGTTCGAACGTTACCGTAATGTTGAAAAGTATCACTTGATTCTACGATACATGTGTGGAAATTATGAAAACAGTTAGAACTCTGAAACAATTTGAGATTTCTTTGACATAACTGTGGAGATTGTAGTTATTTATCAGTTTAATATTTGAGTGTTAGTTAATTATGTATGATATGAAAAAATTACACAGAACTATTATTTTCATTCTGGGAATTTTTACGAATGTCCAGTTGGAAATAATATTGTAATCAATGAACGCGAATAAATTATTAATCAAATATTCAAAAAAAAATAATAATACACAAAAAGACGGGAAAACTTATAAGGTGATTGAATCTTCAATTTATATAGTACCTGATAACAGATTGCGTTTGCTTTTGACTGAAAAGACAATATTGACATGAAGTTTTCTGAACTGTTATACCCAAACATTGCATAGGTATATCATTCTTTGTGTAAAATCCTAGTTTTATATTTTGATTATAAGTTTTTAAATTTAATTATTTGTCACACTGAGAATTTATTAGAAAGGAAGATGTATTATGTATTTTTTCTACACCGCTTTATATAGATAAGTAAATGCATGTTAAAACATATTTCAAATGAAAGTGTAAGCCGAAATAGTTATCAAATACATATCCTATAAACTTGTTAAAAGTCAGTTAATTTAATTTCTCTGAATTTGTTCAGCAAATTGGGCTAAAGCTGCCATAGGAAAGATGAATTAAGTGCCAAATACTTCTGTAACACATCTGTTAATTGATTACAAAATTTGTTATTACATATACTTTGGAGTAGAAGATGTTGTAGTAAATCGTATAGCGACTTTGTTTCACGTAAACTAAAACAACAGAAAACACCAAAAATTGCATAACTTGTTTACATTAGGATTAATTTAGTAATCTTAAATAAAAGAGAATATTTCTTTGAATAATAAATCATTCGGATAAAATACATATATTTAAGGCTGAACTAGTGTTGTGAATTCATTTTGTATTTCTCAAATAAATTGAAATACTAATTCTGCCATTTTATGGTTGACATGAACTAGGATGTTGAAGTCTTCAATTTTTTTTATCAATTAAGTATTTTTAATATTGTGGACTCTAATTTTTAACCGAGGTCTGATGGTTTCTTAAATGCTTAAATAATTCTATTTAAGGCTTATGTTTCTTTCGTTATAATTTTTATGATGACAAAAGTTAATATTTATTGAAATTTATTCAAAAAAATATATTTCTAAGATATACTTATAATACAGAAATCATATTTGTATGACTTGTTGCACACGCAAAGCTTTATCTGTATTGGTAGATTGCAACTGATGTGAACTTGACAACAGTTCTTGCATCCCACTATTGCCAATATGACGGCCATGAAAAACAAACCACTAGATAAGAAATATACACGCCCAACTTAAAATGTTACAACAAAACATAATTGGAATTATATTACCTATCGTTTGTAGGGTGTATTCCAGTGTATTTTTAGATTTCCTGCGCGTTGCAGCAGTGCCTGTATCAATGATTGCACGACCAAGATGGCCGCTAGCTTTTTCCGCCAGTTTACCTCGAGTGCGACATTTAAAAATGTCACGTGACACAATCAAGTACATTTACTCTACATTCAAAATTCGAATACTTTCGTTCAAATTATGTTCTCTGATAGTCCACCATTCACGATTTTAATTTAAATGTCATACACATAATTATTCTACATGTGTTACATAATTTACTATTAATCACAACCAAAATGCTTCAGGTATTTGGCATATTTTGAAATTATTAGTTCATGTTTATGTGAATTACTTTTTATAAAAACCACTCCCGAATATGTGTATATGTATGTAATATATCCCTTTTTTTTTCTTTCTATATTTCGGAATATAATGTTTTAAATTTGGTTTTAACCACGTTTTTCATGTTGCAAATATTTTAAGCACTATACATTTATGATTTTTTATGAAAGTTCTACGTTTTTATATTCAAATTAGAAATTTAAGTAGAGTGTGTTTTCGGTTCAGTTCAATGACTCGTGAACAAACCTTGTTTTTGTTTTTTAGTTTTTTTTTGTATTACGTTGAAAACGAACCAAAAATTAAAAAAAAAAACAGTTTAATTAAATGTTACGAATTTAACGAATTTGACACGTCATTTATACACCCAATTAAGAGATCAAAAGCAGTTTATCAAATGTGCAAAGCAATTTTTAAAAGTTTTAACAACGTATGCACTTTTTACAAAACTTTTTAATATAACACCAAAACATTCAAATATATCAATTTATTTTATTTGTCTTTATAAGTTTTTTTGATTATTCAATAGATGTTATACCCAACTTTTAAAAACACTTCAGTTAGGTACAAAGTATTGTGGAATGATGTCTATATATAATATTTTTTAATTGGATTTACTTTTTAATATATAAATTTTCTAACGGAATTAGTTTACAAATGTTTTCACTGAAAACTAATCCATTCACTTACTTTCGAGATATCAATTGGCCATCCCGAGTTTTTCCATAGCGTTTCTATGAAAAAAGTCACTCGGTCGGCAAAAAATTGTACTAAAATTAATTAATTTGTTTTTTTTTTACTTTAGTTTAACACTAGTTCACTGGTAAAAAAATACATCGCCGGGCTTAAAGCTACACTCGTTGATGGTGTTCGCGCATTGTTATTATGGTTTAATTTTTGTTTCGGGTTTTCACGATTTTTGTTTATTTGTCGAGCGTTTTTTGAATAATGTGTCTCTGTTGCACAAACTGAGGACTGGCCATTTTTAGCCTTGCTATACTACTGAGATTATTGGCTTATACACCGAGTGCACTCAACGTCACGTCATAGTGCGGTGCATTGCATTCAAGTTTAATGCACCGGGATTGTTGAACGATAAAATTTTGCAAACTTCTACTGACAAACCATGAAGAATTCAAACTGAAAAAAAAATTATCAAATTATTAACGATATCAATAATAATAGTAACGTAAAAAGCTCTTCTATAAAATCATGGAAAAAGCTCACAAAAATTAAATGTATATTTTTATTGGTTTTGTAATAGTTAATAAAAATGATTTATTTTTTATAAAGTACCTTTGTCCATTAATATTAATTTTTAGCTAAATTTATTTTTGCGTTACAAATAAACAACATATTCAGTAATATCAATTATTATCATATATCACGCAAATTGAATATTAAACATATAGTTTTATCGAAAATCATACATGTAATTTTTTTCCTGTATTTATAATAACATTGTGTTAATTTTTTTAAACATACACACATTAGTCTATTAAAAAAAAATACTACATCGGGTATGATTTATGTTTTCAAATATGCATTGCGTATTTTGTTAAAAAAATAAAAAAAATTACTCCTTTAATTATATTTGATATTTATAGTAAAAATATATATAAAATTAATAAATTATTTTCAGAAAGAATTCATTCTTCAGTTATATGTAAAAAAAATAATTTAATATATATGTGATTAAATTTGAAATTGACTTAGATCCAGTATGTTTTATGAAATATATATATATTGTATACAGTAGTACCTATTGATATTAAGTAAGTATATATTAAATTTATTATTTCAATGAATTTGTTTTGTAGTAAGAGTTTTAAATTTTAAACGTGTTAGAGGGACAATTGGGTCGCTAAGCCTGATACAATTGATTAAAAAAAGTACAGCAAAAAGATATCACTGAATAATATTTGTTTTCATAATTAAACATAACATGCAATTAATTAAACATAACATGCAAAACAATTTTGTTCTGTTGAATATTAAACTATAATTTTGCTGAGGTCATTCGTCATATCGTTGATATGCACTTCGCAAAAACGGTGATTAAATATCCTTATCAGAGGAAGTTCAAAGCCCCAAAATGTCAACGAACTATATTGGCAAACCGTTATAAAAATTGCCAATTTTTTAGTAGTTAAAGTTGATTTGCTTTTTAACATAAAAAAGAGAAGAACGAAAATTTCTAATATGCAACGATTCTTTATTTTGGATTTTATTTCGAATGTGATAGCCTTTTAAAAATATGTATAAGGCAATGTGAAATAGTGATGTCAAAAGCTTACGCAGTTAAATAATGACCTAAAAATTGCACAGTTACACATACTGTGCACTGTGACAGATTTCAAGACAAAGATTTAGTAATGAACTTTAGCATTATGTTCCAAAATTCCCTGATTTTTAACAATTGTATAGGCTAGATTCACAGCAAATGTTGAATCCTGAGTGAAATTATCATATGGAATGGAGAAAAGAAGAAATAGTCGAATTATCACGTAGTTGATTAGAGGAGAGCCAATGTATCATTTTGAAAAAATATCACTTTATTTCAATTGTTTTAATTTCTATCCGTAAAAATATATCATGCGGCTTGGCGCAAAATTGCCATATTTAATCTTTTTCCGAAGTTTAAAATGAAATCCATTTAAATTTTTTGATGTTGTAGAATGTGCGTGTCATATAAAAAACTGTTTTTATAGAAAACTATTCATAGTAGTAAAATGTCGATTGATATGTCTGTCTAGTGCTTCATGCAGAGTAATTATTTTTTTCAATCTTTTCTGTACGATAGTATTGACAGTTCCATAATTTTCCCGAGTAATATAACACACCCTGCGGTATCAAAACGAGTAACTGCTACGTTACCTCTGTATGCACTCCTACATACCACGGTAGGTACTAAGTTGTATGTATGTATGTATAGAGGCCATCTATACTACGAACTAGTAACTATAAAATGCTCGAAAGCCCATCATCATAGAATATGCATTTTTACAAACAACAAATACCTACTTATATTGCAATTGTGAATACAAACGCATAGGCCCGTTCCCACAGAATGTAGGCATGTATTCTAGTTTTGTCATGGTGTTGAGCACCAAACTAGCCGGCTCCTAGTCTCTCACACATACTTGTTTATCGGTGAGAATTGCAATTACTTATTATTATTATTATTATTATCTCATATGAGTACTTCTTATTTGTGATAATTTTGAATAGGCCATTTTGAAAGTAGTCAATTATTGCCGCCATTTTATTTATCGAATGCCTGTCTATTTTTTATTGTTTGGAAATAGTTCTGCGTTTTAAGATTTATTTATGTTGTTCGTCTTAGCCAATTGTTTAGTTTCATGTGAATAGAGAAATTTTTGTCGCATTCAATTAAAAAACCATAAGTATTTTTTTTATTAATACCTTTATATCTCAGCAAAACTTATGATATCTCGTTTACATTATCCAATGAGGAATGAACTTTATGATAACTATTTTGCATATTTATTTTTATAAATATATATACTTAATATGTGTTTAATTTGGATTTTTATATTTCGTTTTCTGACATTTTTATTAGTATTTTTTTAGACTCAATTAGAAATTTTAATCTGGTGAACGGTTGGATGTCAATGAACTTCTCATTTTTCTTTGCTCGAGACGTTTATTATTAGTCGCCTTATATTCCAATTCAATAATGCTACTTGAGAATTCACGTGTCAAATTTCACTCTCCGACCAAATAATAAACATTTTTTCAACATTGTTTTCGGGTGTACGAATTTCGTCGTTTGAAAATGGAGTAATTGCTTCTTGAATTTCAGATGTGGCTTATGAAATATTTGTATAAAGCATAACTTTCATCGATATATAATATTTTTTTTTCATGAGAAATCATTGCATATTTCAAATACTTTCATATCATATTGGTATGATATATCTATATACTGTGGTGTCATTACCACTCCTAATTAATAAAAATATCCATATTTTATTCGTAAAACTAACGTTAATTCATTATTAAATATAACTATTATTTTCTGCGCACGAATAATTATGAATTGTCTTTTATCTCAGAGTTATCAGTGTTTGTCCAACATTATCATATATATGTTACAAATATAATTAAAAGCTTCTATATTTGTTTAATGTTTATCGGTCGACATCTTATAAATCTAAGATTTGAATATCCTTAATAAAAAAATGCATTTGTTTTTTAAACGTGGCATATGTGCACATATGTATCTCGGTGGATAAGATTTTTTTTTCATTTATATAACTTTCTGTAGAAATGTATTTTTGTAATTGATGGGCATTTTTTTTTGTATAACAATAAATAATGGCAAAAGCATTGAAAGATTGTCGAACTTGTGTAAAAGACATTTTTGAAAATCAATATAACTGACAATTATCCAGTGATTTTTGTAATACTGTCTTTAAAAAATATATGCGTATTAATTAATAAATAATAGAGGGAAATGTCACTAATCATTTGTTGAAAAGAATTAGATTGTTTTGATGTTATTTTAAGTATATATAACTAAAAATTATAAAATTTATTTCAATTGTTTGGTAACCTTTTTTAAATTAGCAAGAGTCCCGTCAATTGACATATATACTGTTGGTCTAAGCAAATGGATACGGATATAATCGTATAACTGCTGAAAAAACGTTCACGACACATATGAAAGTTCGTATCGGGAAAACTTTAAAAAGTGCGAGCGGTCCACGCAGACCTTGAAGCACTCAAATTGCGTTGGCATTGAGTTCATAAAAAGTGCATCTTTGTTTTCGTTTTGGGGCAGTCATGTCATGACGGTGGCCTTCAAAATGCAGCCGGTAGTTGTTAGCACTGAGACAAGCCGTTGCACTTTTGGGCGATGCGGGGCAATGCACCCAATGTTGAGGCAGGACTGAAAATGCAACGCAACACTTTTGGCACGCTAGCTAAATAATAAGCACACATCGTGATGCGGTTGCGGACAGTTAATTTTTCCATCGCCAGAGTAACAAAGAAGTCAACGTTTTTACTAGTGACTGCTTTTTTTGAAAGGAAAAAAATCTAATGTCATAAAAGCATATACTATACCAAAAAATCATTAGTGGAAATCAACTCAAAAGTGTTAACACATATAATTTTTTCTCAATGAAAATTTAAATGCTTGAGATCATTGAATTTGCGATGTAGAAATGATGTATGAACTCTCTTTTTTACATTATCACGTTAAAAATATAATTAAAAGCTACTTTATTTTTTATGTTCATAGTAATATATGATTTGCATTTCTTTAAAAAAAACGTTTGTTTTTTGAAAGCGACAAACATGTAACATATCTATTGTATATAAGACGGAGATAAGAAAATATTTTTTTCATTTAAACAAGTTTCTGTTGAATTGTATTATTGTAATTCACGGTCATTGTTTATATAAAAAGTTTGAGTTGAAAAAAATCAACAACCCAAAATGAAACCTTTAAAAAATCGGGTAACCGTATGATCATTTAAAGAAGTAATTACCACCAAGAAAAATTAAGTAAATTTTATTCACTTTCTTAATACACCTGAATGAAGTGGAATTATTTTATGATTTTGAGCACAAAAGCAGAAAATAAAATGTACATTAAATGAAAAAAAAATACGATGAAAATAGAATGCAATATTAAAACATGAACTATTTCATATTGCGCTTAAAATGTAGAGCGTATGTTTCATTACAACACTTTATGTTATATTTTCAATACCTAAAAAACATTATGTTAATTAATTGATTTCACTGTCTATTAGCGGACTTTTGCTTTTGAAACCTATTTGAAACTGAAAAGGGTACGCAACAACGGCAGCTAGCTAATTTCCAGCCCGTTCTGTTTCAACTATTATACCCTTATTATTTTAAGAAATGAACTTGAGTTTCTAAATAACAAACGCTTCTTGTATTAAAAGTTATTTAGACTTATCAGAATATTAAATATTGTTTAACATATCATATAATATGTCGATAAAATGATAAATCACCATTTGTATGGAAGGTTTTCTACCAAAATTCACAATGAACGAATAATATTGTTGAAAATGCATTTACTAATATAAAGATGCATTAAAATTCAAATACCGAAAAGCTAGTAACTCGGCGGAAAATTGATTAATTTCATGTCGAATTCTATGCCATATGACGCCCCTCGGGCAAAACTGTCTGAAAAATAATATTTGCTGTTATGGAAATAAACTGTTTGCAAAATATGTTCGTTATAGGTTATAAAGCAGGTGCTCTCAACTAGTTCTGACACGCAAACCTAAAAGGGGGCTTAATCATCAGACAGATGGCCATCAGCCATTATTGAAAATAGAGAATAAATTTCGCATTGACTGGGAAATATATATTTTTTGGACATTAGTATTTAAACCTGAATAAAGAATTTTATTCGTAAAATATATATAACTTAAAAAAAATCGACGAGAATATTGAGAATGGAACATATTGTTGCTGTTTATAAATTAAATTAAGAACACTTTTAATTTTACATTTTTTTTTATAAAAAACGTACTCAAATAGTTCAAACTATCGTACATCTAATATTCATCACAAACAGCTGTCTTAGAAGCTCAGTAAACAGTTAATTTGTTCTTTCATTAAGTGAAATGACTCAGAACCATAAAGAAACATTGCCGATATGTATGTATTGAATAGGTGGCCCTTGATTCTGAGCGAGTAAATCAGGAAATTTTCAGACTTCCTGCTTTAAAGTCAAATCGATCCAGGTATTTCCAATATTCAATAACGTAGTCCTTGAAAGCGCCCTGCCCAAATTTGACGCAGTACACTCTTTTTTCTATATTTATATACTGAAACAGTATAGAGTGCCATATCAACATGACTAATAAAGCATATAATCTTACTATTAATAAACAAAAATATCGATTGCCAATGACAATATTTTATTGAATTAGAAAAGAATATATATACGGATCTATTAGTTTTATTGTTATAATATATTATATTTGATTTGATAAATATGTATCAGTATTGTAACGCGCAGCAGTTTCTTATTCTATCAGCATACTAGTGCTTTGAGAAAATTTTGAAAGGTTATACCAGAAGAGTTCGGTGTCTCGTCGTGCTAAAATAATAGAAATCCATTATTTTTTATGCTGACACTACCTGCGCGTCATTCAAATAAATTAAGTCATATTTGAATTTCCCTTATGTTATTTCGTTGACGTAATATTGAAGAATGACAAAATTTGAGAAATGTCTAAAAAAACACGAATATTACTTAAAGTTAGGAAGTTTTTATTTTTTTTCAATTTGGCCTTCGACAGTGCGCTTCGATCGGTCGTAAAATACATTGAACAATTTATTTCATGCGCTAACTTTTTTCGACATTTCGAATGATTATTGTCAATTTGAATCTGGTTCAATTGATTTGACATTGAGTTGACCTCAGACGCCACCCGGCTATTGGCTGATGGAGGTTCCGTTATCTAGGAGCCAAACTTTAGATAGCTCTTATCGTCCAATGAATGGATAGGTAGTCGTACGTACACAGCTGTTATATCAAATATAATAATTTTCAGCCATTTATTTAAAGATAAAATGTGCTCCGCCATAATTGTTTTTTTGAGTAGCATATTTTTTTCTTCGTAAAAATATCTCAACGTCTATAAGATTTGGCTTAAAGATGAATATTACTTGTTCCCAACCATTTGTTAAACTTCTCACAACTCACTCATTCTTTACATGTAATTTGAGTATTACTTGATGATGAATAAATCGCAATAAAATTCATAGTATTATCTAAGAAATGTGGGAGCTTACAGAGCGGTCGGTCAAGTAGTTGTATTCCGCATATAAAAAATGTTTTGGTCCATCTTTGGCCTTTGTATGATTTAAATAAATATACATACACGTTATTTGAAGCTTCGAAATTGCAAGGATTAATAAATAGTGGCTTTATTTTCTTCTTGTTACATGATAAGGTGAAATTTACCTATCGGTGAAAATAATATCTCAGGAAAATATTTTTTTAATCTATATTATTAATTGAGATTATCTCTAGTAACTGACAGAACATTGATTGGTGATTGGGACCAATTTAATAATCATCAGATCAATTGCTCGCGATCATTGCTCACAAGTGACACCTGTCCTGATCATCAAATATATTGTGGAAATAGTACTTAAAATATGTTTAATTCATTTGAAATACTCTTAAATCAATGAAAAAAAGTTCATCTCCTTTCAAGTTCAAGTTATAACAACACACTTTCAAAGTGTTAACTGTCAATTCTTGGAAAAAGGAACAATGATTAAAATTATAAACACACATTTTTTAATAATAATTTATTTTTTATTATTTAAAATATCATTCCTTTCCATTAAGAAGTGACAGTAAATATATGATTTATGAGTATCACATTTTTTCAGATTGAAATTATCAAAGTTATAACAATATGTTTATCGAGGTGTTCACAAACCGTGTTGTGTGTTTTACAAAATTATTTCCAAGTTGAAGGCTTCTACTCTAGTAATGTCTCAGATAAGTTTAAAATGCAGTAGGAATAATAAGTATAAAGTTACAAATTAAAAATAAACTGTCAAAGAATTCCCTAAAACGAATGACTAAAGTCCTAATCTAAAAATAAAATTGTCGTTCATTACCCTTCGCGTTTTGAGTTTATCAGTCATTTGCCGCAATTTTTCCGCTATCTCAAAAATATAACGTAGCCAAACGCACAAATCGGCGGAATTAATACAATTATTATTACTGTTATTTTTTACTTACAGCTCCGTCAACATGTCTCTGTGGCTATCCGTTATCAGCAGACAAGGCGACTTAGATTTCGCAGTTTTCTGTAAGACCATTGACTGCGAGAATTCTAACTGAATATTATGAACTGAAAATTATTAAATTTTTTAATGTTTGATATTTTTTACTTTAAATAAAGATGATATTGTAAAAATGCGCAATCCTATCGTAAAGTACATAAACGTATAATAAAGCTATACAGAAAGTGTGTAGTATAGAAAAAAAAAATGGGGCCAGGGAATGCAGTGAGTTAATCATTATTTATACATATTGGCCGTTTTTAATGTATTTTTTTAGTAACAAATAAATAATTTAATATAGGCATTCATGGATGAACATGTAGGAGACAGCTTTGATACATGCTTTAAGTAATGGTACTCGGAATTTAAAAAGAAAACTTAAGCCACAAATGAGCCATATTTATTTTCGGACCTTGCGTAAGTTTTCACTACCTTATTGTTCGTATATTATTATAAAAGATTCCCGTGTCATCGTTAGGTATGAAATTTTTCGTACATCTTCATTAATACTAAAAACACGATTCCTATTTCTTTAAAGACTTCTAATAGATTCTAGTAGATTTTTTCGACACGACACGTTTTGAGTGTCAGAAATCTCACGACAAAAGATTTTTTTTTTAAATGTTTAAATGGTTTTTTTTAGTCGGTTTCCAATCACTCACGATAAACTCATGATGATACGAATCTAAACTTAATTACTTCATCGATAATTCGTTTTTAATTAGCATTTGTTTTTTCAAATGATGTAAAAAGATAGGGTATGTGAAGCGGGATACTCACAATTCATGCTACGTAAAATTTTTGGAATTTGTTGAGTAGGAGAGTTTCAAACATCAGATAATATACATCAATGCAATAACGATTGGAAAATAGTTCAATGGCATTTTTCGTATTCGGATATTAGGCTGTGAGCATCGTACAAGTAGCTAATAACATCGACTATTAAGTTAAAATGCCTGTGAAGCTTGTAATTTTGGTATGGCATTGTTAAAAACTGATTATGTACGTGTTTTATTGTATAGTCCAAACTGGAAGGAATTAAGTATGTAATATTCAAGATTAAGTCAAATGAAGATATTTTCCTTGAAGATATACATTGTGCATGGCATGTGGATCGTTAGTATTTTGAACTATGAATAAAGCGACGATTTCGTTTATATTTGTCTGTTTACCATTTGCATGCGAGTGTGTGAGGGCACATTGCCATTTGTGCGAACAGTCACCAGCTCTGTTCCCAAACGATAAAGTTTCTTTCACCCCAAAAGTGCAACAGATCAGTTTGAATGGCTCAAACTTTAGATATGTGCAGTAAAAATAAATATTTGCGTATTTAGTTTCAGAGGAATTATAGCATGTAGATATTCACGAGATATGTTCTGAATAATACTTTAATTAAATGAAAAAATAAAACCAAAATTCAATATACATTACAATTCAAAAAAAAATTGTTTTGAATAAATAATAGGTGATATAATTTTCTTCTTGTTATTTAGATTCACAAGAAGTTTCCTTTTCTTTAATTTCTGTCAATACAATATACGATGGAACCTTAAACAGTCTTATATGTTGACAGTGTCTCTACATCAATCGTTTTTACTTACTAATAATGTCGTATCATGTGTAGTTATGAAATATCTTGTTTGTTAATATTAATTTAATTCAATATCTGCTTCAATTGATTAAGACTGTTTAGACTATCATGAAAAATAAACAATGAAAATATAAAGACTAAATTCTTCGAAATAAATATAATATTTGAATCAACAGAATAATCAATATGGCGAAGAATTAATGCAATAATAAAATGGCGGGACATTTTATGGCGAGGTTGCCATTTTGAATTGTCCGCCATTCCGTGCCTCAAAAATTCTTTACAATCGCAATGCTGCCAACAAAAACATGTGCAATTAAAAGAGAATATCTCGACCATTTACAGGTATTGTAAAAGAGATATGGTGTGTACAATAATTAAACATTATGATATTTAATAGCAAAAATAATTAATCAATGTAGTTTGTAATAATATCTGACATGTATTACATACAGTAAAATCGATAAGAAACAATGTCAATTTCTTCCGATGGCATTGATTTAAAAGTAAATTGTATTATGATTTAAAAAAATAAATTTTTTGTTGTTTCAATGAAGATGATCAATGGTATGAAGGAAATAATTAAAAATTGTGAAAATTCTTGAGACACTTGTATTTGGAGCCGACTAGTAAAAAGATATTATAGATTTATATAGTTACTAAATAATTATATGTTTATTCAAAGTCGATTTGAAATTGATTTTTGTTTTGATTTAGATTCAGTTTGACGGCTTCATACCGGATTCACTGTTGCACTCTCTATATTTTCTTGTATATTAGTGATCTCAACAAACACGATTGGCCTTGTTTTTAATTCAATTCTCTCAGTCGCCTCATTTTGTTTCGATAGCCGACAAGAATTGTTTCCATTATATTTTTGCAGCTCTTCCAACAAAATAAACAGAGTTCTATCATTATTTCATTTATTTGTTGAACTATTTATTTCTCAGAGAATAAACGTGTTAAAATTATTTTCTTTCCGTGTCTATTTCTTGTGTATATTGATTTTTTTAAATACAATCATGTAAAGAATATCGAATGGTAAAACATAACATTTTGGAATAGTCTTTGAGGTATGACAATAATTAAAAAAATCTATTTGGATTATTGAAGTATTTTGTACATTGTCAAAAAATACATTGTATTTTTTGAAATTATTAATTATTCTGTAAGAATAAAATCTCATTATAATAAAGGCTACATGTATTCATATTGGAACAAGCATGTATAATATTAAAAATAAACAACCATGTGCAAATCTATTTCCTTAATACTGTCGGTTGCTGAAGATTTTATTTTACTTAACTATTAAATGATTTGAAACATTTTTTTTACAAAAAATTTAAAACTTAGTAATGATAATTTTTCATTCCTTAATCAAACATATTCCCTTGTTTATTTGAGTAGATGAGATAATATGTTTAAATATATTTTTGACAAGAGTTACAATGATATATAGAGATATATTGAAATCGCCCGAGTTAGATGCAGTAAAAAAAACATTTAAAAAATCATGATATGATTTTTCTCCATTAGGCATAATTTTTTTTATTATAAAAATATTTCAAAAAAAGCTCTTAATCGCTTTATCAAGTCCCTGGGGTTTCACTCGCTCACGGGAACAATATCATTTTCTGATTAACAGTTTAACTGACTCATACAGTATAACTGCCACCTACAATACTACAGTATAAAATAATTTAATTCCATAAAACCATCCATCAGAAAAACAGAGAACAATGTTAATAATATTTGATTAGGAAATAAATAATGGCGTATTATTTTTGATTATTTGTTATGAACACATTTATAAACATAAAAATGTGTTCAATGATGTAATGTCATCAAATGGTTTATTGCAACCGTGTAATAGAATGTCGGAAGATGCCGAAAAGCGGAACCCGATTTGAAAATATTCAAATCGTAGGTTAGTAAAGAGTTATATAAATCTTTATAACTAAGATAAATTTCCCTAAAATAATAAAAAAAAAATATTGTTTTGATAAGTTCTGCAAAATTTAAGATATGATTTTTCATAGCTTTCATTTTGGCTTTCATCACGGTTAAAACTACGTTTAACGTTCAGATAGGTCTAATGATGGTGAAAGACGAAAAAGCTGTCAGTTAAAATTTTAAAACAAATGAAATTTTCCTAGATAATGTGGAATTTTAATCTTATGAAAATGGAGTTCTATCAAGTTAATACCAATAAGATAATAAAAACTCAGTGTACATGTTTCAGTTTTAAAATTAACGAATAATTTGAAACAATCTCGAATTTCTGTAAAGATAATATTGTAGATATAGGATAGACAATTATTAATTCAATCATTACGATTTGTAAGGATATCTTTTTAAATTTAATATTGTCATAATGAAAAAGAAGCAAAAGGTGCGCATGTCTCTCAAAATGTATTTATCGGCCCTTTGTTTGATAAGTATTGGTAAAGTTTCGAGCTATCGGTCGACTGCATTATGTTTCGAGAATTGCAATTCGTTAAAAAGTGTCAAGGGTAATTCTAAATGAGCGCTGGCTCTGTCTATCGTTCATGTTAATAATAATTACGACTCTGATATGGCGGCCATGCAATTATACTTGCATTACTATAAATATAATATTTTTTTTAAATATGGCTACTGGAATATACTTATTCATAAATAAAATGGATCGTCCTATGTTTTCGGTCATTAAAAATACGTAAATAGCGGAACAAGGCGATGTTTTTAAGATTCGATTCTCCCTTTAATTTCGTTGTGATTGCAACAAATATGCATATTTTTTCTAAATTTAAACTGTTTATTGACCTGAAAGCACATTTAACTATCATTATATAAAAAAGATGTTTTTTCTCGGACAACCTTTTTTTTAATGATTGAATTGGCATTTACTTGGTAGAACTCCATTATATAATAACACGGTGAAAAAATAGTAATGTATTTTGTAAGATATATTTGATAGCTATTTCGGCTCAAGGCATCGTCAGAACTATTCTGCCAGGGCTAGTTAAACTTAATTAGTAAATAGTCAATAAAGCTGATAAGTGACATTGGTATCTAATTTTGCTCTTTTAAATCTAAAAAAAATATTAAGCTCTACATGTAGTGTCTGTATTTATTTTTACAATAAAGTATTTGAATCATTGATAAATAATTTTGATTATTGAAAGTTTAAATTAGTCAGTCAATTATGCTCAGTCAGCTTTGATCACCTTTCGGTTAAAAGCTCTTCGAATCATATCAATAAAACGAATACTCTATATAGAAAAATACTCAACATAAATGATTTGTGTTGACCATGTATGCAATAGGTTTAAGTTATTGAAGTGTTGTCATAAGAATTAAAACAAAAAACAAGATAATACTTTTGTGTTCATCAATCATCCAAAATTCATTTATCTTTTTGGTCAAAGTTCAATGTTTTAATACGAATCGAAAACTGCCAATAAAATATCGATACATATTTAAAATTGTATCCGTGTTATTGTGAGTAACGATAAAAAACGAATGACTGACACATTGTTTAAAATGTTGACAAAAACCACAAACAAAAAATTAAGTCAACGCCCTTGCTTGACTCACATATGAAATGTTGCTTAATAAAAAAAAAGACTGCACACTTTCTTACAGATAAAGTGCACGCAAATGAGTCACATGGACTGTATCGCGTAAAGAAATAAGTCGCACTTCTTGAAGATTAGACGAAACGTTGTGCATTTGAGACTGGACGGCGACGACATGGAATTTTAAGCGACGAAAAATAAATTAAATACTTTAACTAAAAATCCAAAATAAATCATAATCTTAAAAAAACATATCATCTTTCTATTTCAAGAAACTTCCCCACATTTTATACACATGACACAAATTTTCATAAACAATGTCATTTTTAAGAAAACTTTTTAAAATGATTATGATTTGGTTTTCAAGGGTATTTAAAAAAAATACTATTTATAGAAAAAATTAATACTAATTATAATAAAATAAAATGTAAATTGCTTTATATTTATACAATTTTCTTGAATATATATCATTAAATATAGTTTCATTTATCATTATTATTTTTGTCTTGTTTTTGAAGGGTACTGACAATTTTAGTTTGTTATTGACAATGAAAAATTGCATTGGAATAAAAGAAAACAAAATATTGACAAGTTTGAAAAAAATATACGAATATTATTCACACATTATACCGTTAGCCAAAGGGAAATAAAACAACAACAGGCAAAAAACGTAGTAATACAAAAACAAACATTATTAAAAGTGCAACACACTTATATTTTACGTCATATATAAAAAAACGCATAAAAACAAAAGTACTATCACTTAGGTCACCTCGCATGGAATTCGTATGATTCTTTTTACCGCTTTTTGCCAAACGGATGTTTTCTAAATGCATATCATACTTATTTTGCACAAAAGAAAAACAAGATGCAGTTCATCCACCTCACGTCTTAAAAACTTCATCTAACTTCCGTTCATTCATGAAAAAGTTCTCATTCACTGATTGGTCCTCACATGTTTTTGGGTGATTCAAATCATAAATGTAGTAATGGTTTATATAAAATTGAAAGTTTTGATCAAGTCCTTAACTCATTAGTTGCACAGGTGTCCAGATGGACACACAAATTTTGTTCTCCGTGTGCCAAGGCTTTTTTTTTGTTTCAAAAATAATTTCTTTTCATTTATTATGTATGAACATGTTAAATGAAAGTAATAACTAAATTTAAATTAAAATATTACTTTCACTTTCGTAGAAAACAGCTGTGTCCACATGGACACGCTTGACACTTAAGGTTTATTTTTAAATTTTACATGAAGTATTCAGTATTTTTAAACTGTAATAAAACGTTGTTATATTTAAGATTCTTTATTTCTATAAAATATTAACAGTATGATAATGTTCAAAACATATAATACACAAGCCAACATCGCATTTTCTACTTTTATCGAAAAAAAATTCAAATAGCTGACTTGCAGATTTATCATTGAATTGATTTTAATCCGGCTCTGGGATTAGAGGTAGGAATGATTCCATTTCACCCTTAACCCAAGTCCTTTTTTCTTTTCCTACTAAATAGTCAAGATTATAAGTCACATTGTCGATGTGGTCATATATATTAGCACATTCCAAATCTATATTGGTTTCCTCTATATTATCTTCTGTTATATGTCTAACTCTTGCATGTGCAGTTGCTTGTAATTGCCTATGATTTAAATTGTCGATAGTTCCGCCACAATCCTCATCTCCTGAATCTTCATCTGTTAAAACTGCAGGGTCTGGTGGTGTTATAAATAGATTATATTCGGTAACGTGTTCATCATCGCTTGAATCATATAGTGCATCTAATGCATTGTTAATTAGTTGTTCTCATGTAGCATCATTGGAAATATCCCTAAAATTGAATAATTTTTACATATGTATTTGCAAAAATTAAAATAAAAGTATTTTGAAACAATTATATTAAATATTTTTGAGTGGTTTGTGGCACACTTGTCCAAATGGACACATTGGATTTAAATGCTCAATAAATATATCATAAACAAAATTATCGCCATTTTTGGATATGTTAACGTAAACGATGTATGTTTGTAATTCATTTAATGAAAGAAACATTATTTTTCGAATCAATATTATCAGAAAAAAATACTTACGTAAAATTTGAGTTCATGTTTTCTCGTCCGTAAAATGATGGCACACTTTGACAACCGATATTATTTTAATTTAATTAGCCAGAACTCCAAAGTGAGGTCTAAGTAAAGCAATGCACCTTTGTCAACTGATATATGTGAAACAATATTTTTGACTATATCCATTGACAATTTTCTGATCAATCGTAGACAACAATAAATGCGTGTCCAATTGGACACCTGTGCCATTAACGTAAGCAATTAGGTTCGGCAGTAATGAGTTAACCAAGTATATTTAATGAAAAGTTTTGATTTTTATATTATTTTTGTATTTCTTGCAAATAAATAAAAAATATTCATATACAATACAAAAGAATTGTAACTATTAGACATTGACAATAAACTTTTAGATAAAAAATACATGATTTTTTACCGTGGAATAAATACATCGAATATATCATTATTTTTTCATCTTTTAAAATAGTCTATTTCCTACCTAACACTAATTTCAATTATTTGTTGATTGATTTGGCATTCACTTGGTAGAACTCCATTATAACACGGTGAAAAAATAGCAATGTATTGTAGTTCTACAAAATTATTTTTAACAAATATATTTTTCACCGTGTTAATTTCAATTATATACGGATGTATTATGTCAAAAAAAAAAAACAGTTGGATATTGTGATTGCTTGCATATTAGATTTTCAAATTCGGCTTGAGCTGACAGCTGATTTCAATTTTATAAGTTAGACAGACTCTGATTTACTATCACCGTTTGATTTTAAAGACATGGCTTAAGAAATTAAATTGATTAAAAACGAGAATGTTACTTGACCTTTTTCCAAAAAATAGAGCTTGAGAGACAGCGCTTAAAATCAACTTCCATTCAGAGTATTGATTTAGTTGACATTTACTTGGTAGAACTTCATTATAAAACGAAAAAATAGAAATGTATTTTAGTTCTACAGATTTTTTTTTTAAGATGTAGTTAATAGCTATCTCGGCTCTCGCCATTTTTTCATGTTTTTTCACAGTGTTCCATTCAGAGCCTTCATTGCAAGTCTACATGTTATATATCAGGAGTGCACATACATGTGAAATTATATCTATAATGTTGGTAAATTCTTAATAATCGCGAAAGCGTAAGACTGTTAAGCGAACGCTTATTTAAATAATTATTAGAAGGTTTATCTCTTTTTCAGTTTGGCAATTGAATCACCTCCCGAATCCACATTAACATACTACGATAGTATTTTTTTAAGCAATCGTATTTTATTCAACTTTTGGTTGCTGTTACACTAGTGTGTGTGACTTGTGTGGCAAGTTTGAATGTAAATATTGTATGAGAACCGTGCGGGTTGCATGCTGTATCAGATAGCCTAAATTTATTAGAACTGCAACAGGCAAAACTGCGATACGATGATTGTGTGAATCTGTACAAAAATAACAATGATCACATAACTGAACACATTTCTATATAAATCAACGAAATGTCCCGATTTATTAGAAATCGTTTAATTTTTGTAAATAAATACTTTGGTATTTCAAATTAAAATTTTTCTTTATTTTCTCATGGTAAGACTTTTGAGTGTATATTTTATTTGACTTTTTTTAAAATGTATTTTTATCATTTCAGAATACAAGTAGACGGATATAATTAGAGCCCCAAGAGAAAATTTATTAATTTATTATACCGACTGAAGGTCCTTCATGGAATTTCAATATAAAATTTGAACTGTTACAACTTTGTACGATTCCACATATTTTGATTCGCGTTTCTCCTTTAGCATCTTTAGGCATTTTATCACACGCATGCAACAGAATTGACGAGGTCAGCCGTTTGATGTAAAACAATTGAATTGTTTATTTTTAATAAGGCAATTGGATTTTCATCAAAAGGGATATTGTCTCTTTCTTAATGACAGTATGAGGGACTACTAGATGAATGGAATAATCACGCATTACAGCTTTATATTTAAAATAGTTTTCCAGTCATAAATAAACACGGTTGTTGATTTTAAACGTCGATAGTTTGCCTTACATAAATACATTTACATAGAAAATATTAAAACTATCACTTTCTCCCTTTGTATAATACTATTTTTATAATGTTTAGAAAAATAATCATAACATATAAAAACTATTTATTATATAATCGACTTTGTTATCGTCATTTATTTATTTCAAGTTATTTTTTTGTCAGGAGTATCTTCAAAAAAAATGTTAGCTTTCAATCGATTGTCGTAAAATAAAACGGTCAATCGCTAGAAATTTGAATTTGTTTATTGCAATTTTACTAGTCATATTATATAGAAACATGAGTGACTTCACACGAGTACTATTTTTATGTTTTATAGAAGTAAAACAATCAGACGTCGAAATTTATTCCTTTGACTACCTGGCCAATTTATTTTGATAACTATATAATTATCTTTCATCGCAATAAAAATAAAATACCATCATAATTTTGTTACGGGCTTGTACAAAATATGTTGTAGGTGTGTCCAAGGCAGAACATGAATGAAAAGCATTTATTTTCATCAAAATCACACTAAAACATCAAACACCTGTAAATGCAGAATTTAATTTCGCGGATTCCCTCAGCTAGCCAAATTGTGTACATTGATATGATAACAACTGGTTACGTAGGTATGTGTATGTATATCTACAGACATTTTGACAAGGGCCACTGAACACAATATCGTTTGTATCTGGATAGGTCGGTAACACACTACTTGTGTATCAGAGATGTATTGTCACGTGACGTCACTGTACTCACCATTTTTTAAGCACTGTTTTCCGAAAATAATATCTCAATTATTATGAATATTTTCGAATATGACAATTATGTATTTTTCGTTTCACTTTTTGTTATTCAATGTTATCCGAAGTCTAGTAGTTTTTACGGTAATAAATATTTGTTATGAAAATAAATCATATCTTTTTTATTTGTACCATATACGAATAACGAATTCATGGTAAAAAAAAATAATTTGGCAATGAATAAAATCCACTAATTGAAGGATGGGAAATTTCAAAGTTTAAACCTTTAATAATCATTATCTCAAGCTGCATAACTACATACCATCGTTTGAGATAATACAAGTTAGCATAAAACCTAAGAATTCTTAAGTATGTATAAACTCAAACTTTTTAATATTGATTCTGCAATAGTTTTTGTAAATATGGAAAAAAATGGTCAAATTTTTCATATATATTGAACTGTTTTTATTACCGTTGATCAAAACTAAAATGACTCAATCATCGTAAATGTAGAGATCGTATATAAAAACCACTCAGCTACGATTATTAGACAATAACTATGTTTATATTTTATTCACTTTTCTAAAAATATGATATGATGATTCAACTGTAAAAAAGTTGCCATATTTTTTTCGAACACCCTACATTTTGCAAAATAAATGCAATTCGCGTGCATTGATACGGCATGCATTTCGGCAGGGGGCTAGTGAACGGATTTCGGATTAACCCAGGTCAGTAACACAGACAGACAGTAGTACAACGATCGCCTCTACGTGTGACGTCACACTGCCCCAATACTGCCAACGCTGCCTACTCGAAAGAGGAATGACCGACTGGCGGCTCTGCCAAAATGCATACAAATGAGAGTGCAACTGAAATGCACTCGGTTGGAATGCAAACGATGAAAGTGAATGTTATCGTGCGGTTTTTGGTGATTTTTATTTTCACATTTATAGCTTCTTATCGGTCAATAACTTGATACTTAATGCCTGATTTTGGCATTGCAACATTGAATGGTATTTGATAAAAATAATGAAATCAAGTATTGTAGTAAGAATACAACATCTTCACTATAAAAAAAATCATAGAAATATTTTTTTGTACATCTTTTTATAGCCTACCGTAATGGTTGAAATAGTGAAAAATAATCTCGAATGAGTTATTTACGAATTTGGACTTCAATCGAATAGTCAGTCTTTTTTGATATTCAATTGTTTTTGAACTATTGTTTACGGAAACTTTTTGAAAGCATTTTTACCAAGAAATGATTAACTATACAAAATTTTTATTAACATAAGTAAGTAAATAATGTGATCGAACTATATTATAAAATAAAAATCTTTTAAAAATTCAAATTTGATATTGAAATTCTCTCAGTTGATATCTTAAATTATATAATAATATTGATGTCATAAATAATAAAAAAATAGACTATTTCAACGAGATACTTTACAATCAGGAGTGGTTTGGCTCATAGTGAGCATTATCAGCTGATAGACTATAAATTAAAAACATGCTTAATTCATCTAATTTGTATTCGATTAGTTGATAAAACTCGCGATGAGCGAAACCGATTCTGATTATAAAGCATATTGAATAAATAGTTCTAAAAATATGTTTTATTATTTAAAATGTCATTCCACCAAGTAGTGACAGTTTAATTTAATAAACACCTTTAATGTAATATTGATGTCTTACAGGTAAACTCAATCTTGCTTGATAGGAAAAAATATACTAGTTATTTTGAGATAATTTTACCAGTGGGTTATTGAAAGCTTAACAGCTGCTGCTGTTGTTGCCAAATTATTAAAACAAATGCCAAAAAGTGTCAACGTAATGGCAACCCCTGTAGATATATCCCTCATTGCTGCGTTATAAAAATATGGCACTTAAAATCAATATCTATTAAATTGATCAGTTTATTTAAACTTCTCATCTGTTTGAAAGCAAATCGGTCCGCTAATCTTTTTACGAGAAACTTTCATGGTCATATCTGACAAAACGAGCACTAAAGAATAACAAGCAGTCATTATTAATTATTTTATGATTAAAAAATATATATTTATGATTATTTGTTTGGATACGTAAAAAATAGCCACATTACTTAAATTAGCTTGGTAGATGAACAAAACATTTTTTTGGAAGAAAATTTATTACGTAAAAATTATTCATATATTAGTCAGTCCATATTTATTAAAGTACATTGAAAAAGTAATAGTTAAATACTAGTTATAAAGTGATACTTGATTGAAAAAAATTAAAGAGGATGTCGTATGTGATCACTATTAATTAAAAAAAAATACCGCATGTTATTGAACATGAAAACCCATGTCAAACGATATTCTACAAGTTTATATGAAAATTTATTATCCAATATATTTTTATTAGAGTGAATCTAAGAATCAAATGAATGATTATTTGATTCGAAAATTTCTGTTTAATTTCTGTCTTTGTGAACGAATGAAATATGAATATTTAAAATGATTTAATGCATACGAAAATGAGACATGCAATCATAAATAATTGAGTAAATATTTAATATGCAAATAATAGGAGTAGAAATTCAATTACATAGTATGCTTAATATTGATACCATCCTTATAATTATCACTATAAGATATCGAAATTCAACAGTTAAAAATTAATAGGCAGATTTATAAGCTGTAAGACCAAATAGCATGTAACTTATAATGCTTAAATTTTCACAATTATTGGAACTACATCAAACTTTGAATGTAATTGAAAAAGTATGTGAAAAAAAACCAACATTTAATGTTATTCGTAACTTGAACCTTTGATCGTGAGAACATAAAACATTCGTTGCAGAAACGGCAAAAGCAATAAAACACAAATATAAAGAATGAAAAAAAAATCTTACCACAATCATTATTGGAATCGCGTACCAAAGTTATACAAAACCTTATCATAGAAAGATGTCACAGGAAAAATTGTGTAAATGCCAAGGTAATTTAAGCCGTTTGTAGTTAACCTAAGCTATGAAATGATTTTGTACCTTGGCTTATAATGAGGTGATGTAATTTGTAAATATTCACGTTTTTTGAATAAATTTGTTAGTAGTCACCCCGATAAGCATTCAGATTTTTCAAGCATTTCTTAGTACTACAACAGCCTTTATATTCAATGTCTTTTGATTACTCGCTCGCTACTTCTCAATTCAATCATGCAACACAACTCCTACTCAATAATATTTCGAAGATACTTTTTTTATATATTATATTCTGTTTTTTAGTTTTTGGAGAAGTTAAATATACGCTATAACCACATACGACATATTTCAGTATTGCTGATTATATTACATAAAAAAACGAATTATACTTTTTCAAAATTTTGAAAAAATCACCACCGGTTTTATTCAGAAAAATAGAAGTTAAGTGAATTCAACACTTTCTGCGTGTTTATTGTATTATTATATATTATAATTCTATGCTTTTTTTTAAATATTTGAAATTTTTGCACATATTGCAAAATAATATAATTTCAGCGTAATAGGTAAATAAATAAAATAATTTCAAATATTTATTTTGGTTAATATAATTTTTTTATACCCACACAATTATATAAATTTACCATTGGAAATAAATTTGTACATTTGTACCATTGCCTCTGTAGGAAAAAATACTTTAGAATTAAAATGGCTCTGTGAAATTGTAGGAGGAGTTTTCCAATAATAAATGGCGATTAAGGAATAACTTTTATGCGCTACATCGGTATCTAATTTTCATAACAATTGACATTTTCACAAGGTGTAAGATCTCGTACACCAAAGATTTTACTGCGACTTCTTCTCACTTTTCTTCTCGCCATTAACTTTTGAGCGTAAAATAGCTGGCTTGCTTTATAGAAATCGTGTATGCATGATGGTTCAATCTAACGGAGTAATTTCTTGCTTTACGTAAATTTCTCCACAACTATAAGTTTGTTGGAAAGTATTTTTTTTTGTATATTTTTTTTTTGAAGTACACAAAATAAATTATTAAATATCTTGTATAAGCATAATAAACTATCTCTATTTTGTCGTTGTTGTTATTGTTTTTGTAAATTCGAAAAAATATGTCATAAAATAAGAGACTTTTCTTTGTTAGCTGATATATTTTTACATTTAAAAATATTTAAAGATACTCAGAATAGCAAAGACAACGAGAAAAATCTTATTTCTATGTTACGTTCCTGTTCTTGAGTGTGAGGGAAGAAGTTGAAACACTCTCTCGAGCTCATGTTGATTTACTGTGTAATATTGTAAGTCAATTCATTTTTTTTATTGATATTGTTAGTGCCACTGACTCGATCCTGGCACCAATAGCATTTTAAATACAGCCCGATAGATTTATTACTTTTGATACTACCCAGCACCACTCGAAGTGTAAACTACCAAGTAATGATGCTTTCTTTCAAAAATCTTATTTGAAAATGAGAGCACGAAGCAAGCTTAAAATATTGACACATGAAAACAACCCGTTTCGTCTAGCAAATTAGTCTGTTTGTTTTTGCATTGTTACAACTTTGCACGATTCCACATGTTTTCTCACTAACGATCCGGGTTTCGCCCTTCGTCATCCTCAGGCATTTTATCACACAGATGCAAAAGAAGTCAGTTCTATTACATCTGTGTGGTAGAATGCCTGAGGATGCAGAAGGGCGAGACCCGGGTTGTTAGTCACAAAAAATATGGAATCGTACACAGTTGTAACAACTCAAATTTGACATTCAAATTCCATCAAGCACCTTCAACCGATATCATAAGTTAGTCTGTATTTGAGAGCTTGTTTGATGGAACGATATGAGAAAACATTTTACAATCAAAAAGATAAAAAATCAAGTATGAATATTTACCAATAATTAAAAAAAACTCACACCATTACCATCGTAGGTGCAGTATAGCTAATTTTTTTAAGCCTCTAAATAAAAATCTTTTCCATAACGGTAGTACTATTCTCTATGGAATGAATGATACGGGCTGCTGATATCACGTACACCTTAAATTACACCACCACCTTAAAACGATCATAAGCTGCGCATAATATTGTGCCACTACTTACTAACACGGTATATGATACAAAGTCATTATCATATACCGTCATAAGTACCTGGTAGAGATAGAATAATATATGATATAATTTTAATATAACAGAGGCTTATGATCCCCGGAAAAAAACTGAAGAAACTGACCCTTCATGCGTAAACTCTTAGAGAATAAACCTTATAAGGTTGATGCTTTTGACAGAAAAACTTCAGTCAGACTTTTTTTTAAATATTGAGGTTAATGTGACAAAATTATAATGAAACTAATTGATTTTATCTGAGGAAAGTAAAATCTAAGCAAAATTTATAGTGTTTTTTTTCTTTTTATTTAGTATCATTGAGATAGTGAATTTTTTGAAAAAAAAAAGATTTTGAATGTCTTTATTATCGTATAAACAAACACACATTTCAACTAGATTACGAGAATGTAATCTATTATTCATTATTTCCAATCGGTTGATAAAAAATGATATCATAAAATAAAAAAGCAAATAATGAAAATGGTCTCAAATTCTCTTTACCTCGATACTTTGACATTGACTAAAAAATTTTTTTTTTAAAGAATATAGTTCATTTTTAGTACTATTCCACAATATAATTTTAGATGTCGGTGTATTTTAAAAAAACGTAAAATATGCATAATTTCATCTTCAAAAATGGGGACAAATCAAAAAAATATTGAGTCATTGAAAATTACTAACCTTTCATTACTTATGCTTACACCAGTAAATTTCTTCAACAAATAAATAAAATAGCATTTTTCAATACTAAATTTTCATTAAACAATTACGTATACGTGTCAAAAAAAAATGTATAATATAATAATCAATGTCATTGGATTGGCATTAAAACAAAGCTATCTGAGAACTTGCTTTGGTTATATTACTACTTCTATTAATACAAGATTACTCGTCAAAGTGATGCACTCTGCGGTTTTTATAATAATGTTAGAGAAGTGTACGTCAGGACATATCATCGTCTCAAATGGTTTGGTCACCCGCAAAATATGGCTAGAAATACACGCCTCCCATAGTTATATGCATATTAGACTTACATTATATATATTATGCAAATTGTTACTTCGGCACGTTCGTGGCATACAATAATCTTCGTGTATAAAAATCTCTATGAAAATATTTTGTGAGATTTGTAAATGTAAGTTTCATCTTAATGTTATAATACTTTTTATATAAGTGTGCAAATTTAGCTCCTGGGGAACGCTTATTAAAAATTCTTATATTTGAAAGACATACACTGTATATATTTAAGTTTTAACTCTCTTACTGCCGAGTCTTTTGAAATGAAAATGCAAAATATGTTGCTTCACTTACATAAATAATATATGAGAAAATGTGATATATAATTTATAGTTTACTGTACTCTGTATCTTTTCGTCCGGGTTGTGTAATATGTATCAATAAATAAATGGAACTATGTCCTCAACTGAATATTGAATGTAATCAATATTCAATCATATACAAACAAGTATCATTTAAAGATTAAAACTTTTTTTTTCGATTTACTTTCGAAAATCTTTAAGGTTCTCCTTAAGGTAGACTTACTCAATTCATAATTTGCTTTAAGGAGAAAATATACTGATAGAGCTAAAAAGGATGCACAAGCTAAATAACTGTATTTTTATTTCAAAATTATCTAGGCATTTATATGTCATTCTTTATTTAGCAAGACCACGAACAAGAAGAATTTGTGTATTGAGATTTTAGAGTATTCTAATATAATATTATGTATAGCATTTTGATTACATTAACTTATACTTTTACTTATTTTATAAGTATTAGCGTTTTTCGTACACCAAAATGTATTTTTAATGTTAAGTAGTTGGTATTATAGTAATTATTAAAAGTGTATTTTTTAATAATTTTGAATAATGAAATTGAGAAAAGATTTCACAAAAATATGTGTTTTGAGTATTGAACCAAAATATACCAGTTTTGATTATATTTTTTTTCAAAAATTAAGCTTTTAGGCCAGTTTCATCCAATAAACTTCATATTTCCAGACACATTGTTAAATGATTTTTAAAGGAGTATTTCTGATTTAAATATTTTGGAGCTTTTTCTCAATTTCTCGAAATGAATGAGAATGCACTTCTTAATTCAAAGAAATGTCATTATTGCCACATAAAGATACATCGTTATTTTTACTCAAAACAAAGTAACATATTAGCCACAGCGTGAAATAAAAGAAAGACGAAGAACACTGCTTTTGCATAAAAATATCACCAAATTTTCTTAAAACCTTTCGAAAATATTTTCATGTAATTTATGATATTTGAATATTCAGAATCTTGGAGTGAAAAACGCATTTAAATATTGAATAAAGATTTTCGTTTTTTCTTTTTTTTTCTAAAAAATGAGTGTGGTAACATAACAACCTAAAAATCGAACTTTTCTTGTACAGTCGTTATCCTATTACATTTGAAAGTTTGATGTTCGAAATTTAATTTGCTTACAACATTCGATTTCTAACTCGTCATTTGATATCAATGAATTTTAAGGATGGAGGAATCAATAACTGAGTTTTAAAAATAATGGCATTTGGCAAGAAAATTTTGGACCAAGTTGTACACCTTTTTTCAAGCCTGTTAAGCTTAGTTAAAAAATAATTGTTTAATACATGATATTGTCATAAAATATTAATGATACACACTTTTTTTATTCCAGGGTTCGTTATACTCTGATCGGATGATCAGCTGTGGATCGTAAATCCAAATAATGAACTAATTCCTTTTAACACGGTGAAAAAATAGCAATGTATTTTAGTTCTACAAAATTATTTTTAACAAATATAGTTGATAGTTATTTCGGCTCACGCCATCGTCAGAACTATGCTTAAACTAACATTTGCTTATCTATATATAGCTGTGCAGAAAAGGTACACAACATCTCCTCTCTCCTTTTCCAATGGCCTAGCTTGTTATTTAAACACAATGACACTAAACTTTCAAAATTCCAAATGAAACAATAGGTGTCTATGACAATAAGATTATGTGTGTGGGACGGAAGTGGTCCTTCAGGAAGCAAATTAGACCACCCCTTTGTGCAACGGCTTGACAAGTAGCGATATTATTATATTAGTTTGATCGTTAAGAATCCTTTGTGATAATTGGTGTCTATTGATCTCCAGCTGTTCCAAAGCCGTCATTCTTCGACCCTTACTACAAAGAAGCAAACATTTAGGAGGTGAGTTTGAATTTATATTATGTGATTCATTAATAACGTGACTAGCGAATTGTGAATCTGTTTTTTTATTATTAAATGAACTTACGATCGAACATTGAACGACGATTACGATTGAACATGTAAGATCATTCAATGATAAAAAAACAGATTCACAATTCGCTAGTCACGTTATTAATGAATCACATAATATAAATTCAAACTCACCTCCTAAATGTTTGCATCTTTGTAGTAAGGGTCGAAGAATGACGGCTTTGGAACAGCTGGAGATCAATAGACACCAATTATCACAAAGGATTCTTAACGATCAAACTAACATAATAATATCGCCACTTGTCAAGCCGTTGCACAAAGGGGTGGTCTAATTTGCTTCCTGAAGGACCACTTCCGTCCCACACACATAATCTTATTGTCATAGACACCTATTGTTTCATTTGGAATTTTGAAAGTTTAGTGTCATTGTGTTTAAATAACAAGCTAGGCCATTGGAAAAGGAGAGAGGAGATGTTGTGTACCTTTTCTGCACAGCTATATATAGATAAGCAAATGTTAGTTTAAGCATAGTTCTGACGATGGCGTGAGCCGAAATAGCTATCAACTATATTTGTTAAAAATAATTTTGTAGAACTAAAATACATTGCTATTTTTTCACCGTGTTATAATGGAGTTCTACCAAGTGAATGCCAATTCAATCAATAATTCCTTTTAGTTACATGAAAATGTCATGGTAATTTTTTGTTTATTTAATATGATTTTTTATGGTATTTGAATTACAACTTAAGTAATAAATAATTTTTGGCATTGAATATGTTATAAAAGGTAGATGACAAATCTCATAACATTTAATGTTGCAAATGTTAAAGTATCCTTCACATTGTATTTATTTAATGATCTTATAAGACCGGTTTCGTGTACATGCAACTTAATTTTTTAACCGTTTGACGTAAACAGCAAACGTAATTAAAGTTTTAATTGTCGATGGTTATCTGATAAAATAGAGAATATTTATTCGCGGTCAAAACAGTACAGTCATTTTGCATTACACGAGTAAATTAACTGTTTTTGATAATTTGTGCACTTTTTTTAGAAAATTTTTGACTCCTACTTTGTGTATAGAAAAAAACCAGTTAATGAAATAAATACAATATTGAATTTGTATCTGTAATTAAGAACACAATATAATTTTCAATAATTCTCTCTAATATTTAAATGTCAGGTAAAAAATGGTTGGCCATTTAATATAATGCTATATATATTGTTTTCCTCAGAAATATTCACAAATTTCATTATTTATTTTTAAAGGACGAAAATGGTCTATTACTATTGTTCGTTAAGGATTCTTAATGAATAAACTAATATATGTCGATCACCATTGCTTAACCCCCTGCGGGGTGGTTCTTTTTTGATTCTGTAATTAGACCATTTCCGTGCCATATGTAAACTTATTGATATAGCCGCATTTTTAGTTTCATTTAAAATTTTTAGTTTTATTGCGAGCAAGAAACAAGCTAGGTTGTTAAAACAGAAGAGATGATTGTGTACCTTTTCTACACAGCTATATATAGATAAGCAAATATTCGTTTAAGCATCGTTCTGACGATGGCGTGAGCCGAAATAGCTATCAACTATATTAAAAAAAAATGTAGAACCAAAATACATTGCTATTTTTTTCACCGTGATATATTTCAATGTTTGTTCATACTACATTAAACATATTAAATATATAATTTATTGAAAAAAACTTTTTAACAAAAAGGACATAATAAGAATCTCAGTTATTGATCAATATGACAAATTATCAAAGACTAATCATTGTCTATCAAATTTAAAAAAAGGACTAAGGATTTCTGTAAAGAAAAAAATTTGATTCTTAATTTTGGTCATATAATATGCTTTCCTATTGATAAAATTGTTGCTTATTGCACTCAGCAGTTGTGCCTTGGACTATTTATTATATTTGATAAAGTCGGCACTGGACAGAGCAAAGCGTTGGCCAAGTGGTGAAGTAAACAGCCCCTCAAACCGGTTTCCACCGTTCAGCTCCACGCTCGTGTACTCTTTTACTGCAATTGCAATTTATGTATTGCCATGTGGTCCAGATGAAATTTTATAAAATAGCAGCTGTCACTAGGAAAAGATAAAAAAATAGATTAGACATATGCCGAAAAATATTGATATTTTGAAATAGTTTTTTTTTTACAATAGAAACTAATGTGGTGTAAGAGATTGTGAAAACAAGCGATGTCTTTAGATTCACCAAATTGTCTTTGCATTTTCAACTGACAAAAATCTATAAATAATAATGATTTTCAATATATTACTTTTCCTGCAAGTATTAAGAGGTAACATCTATTATAGAAGTGATTTTCAAATGTAAATTTAGTCTATCACTTTATTTCTTGTTGAAAATATTATATCATATATGAGCAAATTGGTATTATTTAAAAAATATTGTACACGGAGTGACGATGGTGGTTGGCGATTGGCAGTAATTTGATGAACGTTGGCACACTTGTCCAGTAATCATCATTGTCTTTATGTGTGAGTCGATTCATTGCCAAGTATGTGTGTGGGAATATTATCTGTAAGTGCTTACTGTTGCCGTTGTCTTAAACTGGTGGTTGCCGTACTATATCGCACTCTATAAATGTAAGTGAATTTACCCCAAACTATCGTCATAGTATTCTTTGATTAAATAGTTTTTGAACTGTTTGAATTTAGAACCGAAAATATTGAACTATTTAAAAAATACATTTGCAATGTGTTTTTGAAATATCAATATTTAGAGTCTTTCATTCGTCTTGTTTACATGGACAAAAGTTCTGATCTCAGAAGGGAAAGCTAAAGACATTTCAGATCAATGTACAGTGGTTTTAATTAGATGCCGTGGATGCTTTTAATTATTCAAAACCACAGCAAATAAGATTCGAAATACACGAGTACAAGCAGCAATCGTCGAATCGTTAGCCGTAATTATATTTAATTCTTTTATTTGCGATATATATACAGTTAACATATATTTTCTTTCATTAAGAATTCGAAGTGAATATATTTTGATAATATTGTAAAAAATATTACTTCAAGAACACATTGTAAGGTTCATTTTTTATTTGATACCGATAGAGTTCATTTTATCATCAATCAATCGCGGTCATTAGCCAAAGAAAGTCGGTCTTTCACGGCACATGATTAAAAGAAACAAACTTATATTTTGTCCATTTCATCTTTGTTTAATATTCAAAGTATGTTTTCAAATACAATATGATTATTTAATTCTTAATATTTATAATCAATGCATCAAATTCTAAAAACAATGTCGTCGAAGTATCTATTACAAATCCTCGACCACGAATGCCACATTCGATTAACGAGCAAATACCTGGCTGTGATAATGTCAGATGCATTTATTTTGTGCGAATGATTTTCGTTTCAAGGTGGTAACATGGAAAATTATTCGAATCCATCTATGTCTAACCTATCATTATGTTTCGTTGTATCTATGTACAAGCTTCAATAGTATATATCATGTTGATATTTACGCGGCAGTTAAAGCCTTTGGTGGCATCAAATATATCGAAGAATATTGTTAATCTATGATTTTTATTACAGTAAAAAAAAATAATATACGAAATTGTAAATTTTAAATTGTCAAAGTTTGTTGATATCTTCGACGCAATCATGTTATCTTCAGAATTGTATCAAAATGTTCTTTTTTGCCTAATTAATAATATTTGGAAGGTAATAATAAAATATCTAGTCAGGCTAAGGTATAACATTTTCACATAAGTCTTTTATAACTGGGTAAAGTTCAATATACTTCGAGAAAATGTTGTGTAATTTGTTACTTATATCAAAAAAATGTTCTGGAACATTTTTGTCTTCCAAATAACATTTTTTGACTAACTTATAAGATTGATTAAGCGTTAGTGTCTCTTTTACACGAAGAAAATTGTCATATGGAATCACTGAATATTGCAATAAAACTTATTATATTTGAATTTTATTTTTCGATTTATCTTAAATATAGAGTAAATAATCAACAATGCATAATTTATTTCTACGTACTGTGGTGTGTTAATTAAGTAGCATTTTTTGTGCTGTTAACAAATTAAGTTTGGTTTTTGATGAAAAAATATGGTTTAAAATATATATGTGCTGAAATGAATATTCTATAGCAAAAATAATTTACCGCCATGGTAAAGCTAATCATAATTAGGTAAAGATAATCAGAAAAAATTCATTTTTTATAAATATAATTTAAATGATAGGAAAAATATGATTATTTGATATTTTAAACATTTAGCAAAATAATCGATTCATAATAAAACATTGCTTTTTGACCATGACATAAAAGATTTTGTATTCATTTTTAAAGCCGTATTTAATACGCTGGCGCATAAATTGAGTACTCGTTAACCATGTTAGCAGAGTTGTTTATAAATCTAAAATACCTGTTCAACCATTTAAATAAGACATTCTACCAGAAGTCACAAGTATCATCGTGGTGTTTCAAAACATAAATTTTCTTTTTCCGCCAATTTAACTGTCCCCAGCTCAATTAACTTTGTTGTCTCTAATCACTTTCTGTCTCGTGCTGTAAAGAGATTCATGTAGAAGTAATTTTTACGATTCATGGATACAAAAAAAAGATTTCGAGCCTTAATAAAATATTTTTTTTTATTATCATGTATATTCTTAATTTAGAATATATGGGCTCAAAGTAACACCATTAAGACTACCTACACCCAGTCCTTTTTTTACGCGATAAATTGGTTCCAGAAAAATGCGCATAAAAAAAATCGCGTAAAAAAATGGTTTCACGCAATTGCATTATATTTCTTTACATACCCTAAAACATAAATTCGCATAATATTCGATACACTTGTCAACATTTGGCAATTGTATGTGTATTTAAAAAAAAATGGAATGTTTTACAAAATAAAGTTTTAAAAATACATTTTTTTTTTATTTTAAAATATAATGAAACGTACATGCTTAGCATCGTATAAAAATGTCTTTTTTAAAACAAATTTGGGGAAAAAATTTCGTAAAAACCCGAGCCGTCCAAAAAAATCGTGTATAATCGAATTCGCGTAAAAAAAATCGCGTAAAAAATGGACTGGGTGTACAAGTTTTGAAGGAAATATAAAAGTAATATCTAGGGTATCGCTTTTCCAGTCGATAAATATATTTGTTTTAACGATTTTATATAAGCCGTTTAGTAACACCTAACTGCATATAGATAGACTGATGAGTTAATGCGTTTTTCATGAATATATTCGTGTAGTAAGGATTATATTGTATTCTTTTATAATATCGCTAAATACAACTCAAATTGTAACACTTTTACTCATTGAGTAGCATTTACATAAAAAAATATATATAAATATATTTCCATGCAATGTTTCAAACTCTTTCTTCGGATACATTGGTGATATGTATACGAGTTTGAGGGTGGACTATTTAATAAATCAATCATGATATTATAATCAATGTACACTATTTGAATATGTTCGTTAAATCATCGCCAATAAATCAAAAATAATTGTTTTTCTTATGTTATTAATGACACTGTGGACAATCTTTTTGATAACGATTTAAAACCTTTTCAACTAAAAATAATTTTTCCGTGTTACATTGTTTTGTAATATATACCTGAGATGTCTGAAGGGTTGGGCGTACCAACTAAATTATAATAATACTGATGATTTTGTGAAATAAATTCATTAAGAAACGATTAAATTGAAGAGTGTTTTAAATACATATTACGATACACTTATCAGGTTTATTTACATATAAATAATTTTTAATTTAAGCACTACATATATATTATGAACGGTGAAAACTTTAAATTGAAAATAACCGACCAGGTAAACCATTTGCTTCGTTGTCGCTTATTTTATTTACAACCTCTTCTTTATTGAAACGTTATATAAATTTATTTAATGAAATGACTCATAATATCGACATACGCTGATACAAAGTAGGATAGATATTGAAAAATCTCTAACAAATTTAATGTGTGTACTTAAATTTTAAGCCATCACGTACTAAAACACAGCATAGCTTATTTCGACGGTAAGTCAACAAAGTCGTGATGCATTTATGCAAATAGTGAATAATTTATTGTCAAAATATGCATAAGTTGTATAATATAAGGCGGCATGTCCCAGAACTGATTGTTTTCTTTGTATGGGTAAGAAAATTTAAATAGAATACGAAAATATCATTCCAAATACAATTAATTCAAAGTATACTTCCCAGGACATTTTTCATTGAAATTTTTTTTTTTTAATTTAACATCAAAACAATTAAATCTGAATCTGTACTAGGGAAAATGTAATGGATGTGTTTCATATAGAACGTTGACAAAATCTTTTTCGTCGTTTTCATCGTCGATAAAATCATGTTTTATTGTTCGCTTATAAATTGTATCAATCTTTTTATTATAACTTAAAGTTCATATAGTAAGATGCCTTTAAAGCCTTTAGTCACGTTATTCTCGGGAATTTGAAGATGACACAAATTGAAAACGGAAAAATCGAGCTTTTTCGATCGGTTACCTTGCTGAAATTAGTTTTTACTTCTAAAAAAATAGTTTGTTTTCAACAATACTTACAGTGTATATGTTAAGTGAAAAATGATCTTTTATCCGAGAGTCGATTTTCCTTTTTAACATCTTTACTTTACTCTAGAAATAAGAGTAGTTAAATTTGATATATACTATTAATCGACCGTGGAGGCGTAGAGAATGCATTTTTCACTCATGGACTGTACTGTACGCGATTTCAATTAGATAAAAAAAATATGCCCATTTTATTTGACGATACATATTTAGAAAATTCTTATTAATTTAAAAATAAATAAGTTTTTAATAATGGTGACAAATCAAATTTTGTTTATTGAAACGAAAAAATATATTTATAAAAGTAAGAAAAAATAAGCTCTATAGCAAGCAGGTCAAAAAGAATCACATATACATAAACAGCCATACCATTATCGTCACTTTCGTACGTAGTATTAAATACACAGATTCAAATTTAATTTCATTCATTAGTAGTTCTATTAAGAAAATACAAAATCAATCGAATTCATTGATACAACATTTATCATTTCTAGCTAAACTTTTAGTGAACAATATCTTTACAGTTGCTCGTTCGTTTTGATTTGCCAAATTTCATAGGGAAGTAAAACGATTCATAATCATACATTCTATTCCAAAAATTAAAAACAATAGGTAAATCAAAATACTTTTATTTTTATCGATAGATATTGAGGGTTGCACTTAAACCAAAGCAAAGCCGCATTTGATTCTTGAAGACGCATTAACCAACGTCAGTCAAATGCGATCTCATATGTGATTGAAAAAAGACAAGATAAAAAGTCGTTATCAACACTTCGCATGATATTTTCAGAAAGTGGGGTAAACATCTTATTAGAAATAATGACTTTCAATTGATTAAAAGCTTGAAGAAAAATTTACCCGTCCATATATTTCTTTACACATATGGGCCCGAAATGAAAAATCAGCCATGCTTGATTATGTCAAATTGTACAATATGTTCCTTATATGTATATTTAATAAGTTGTGGAAATGAATTTTTGTGCAGAACTAGTCTGCTAATTAGTATGCCACTGGTAAAAGCATAAACGATGATCAACGGTATTGCTTCGGATGTCAATATATTTCACGTGGAGTGAATTCAGATGATTAATAAAATTTTATAAATTATATAATATTTTAATTATTACAATAACTCGGATGGTTCCCATGTAAATCGTTTCTAAGTTGTAAAAGCAAAAAAAATATGATAAGTAATTTTTGTAATGAAAATGTATCAAATAAATAAAAATATCCTGAACTATTTTCAATGCAGTATTAAAAACAGGAATTTAACACAGTATCAATGGATACAAACAACACATTTATAAGATATAGCGCAATATGTGATCCAATCGACTATTCATATATAAATAAGAAAATATTTTTGCATGACTGGTCATAAAGAAGAATTGTTTTTCTTCAAACTATGAAATACTAATGCCAATGGGCATTATTTTAATGTAACTGCGCAGAAATAAATGCACAAAGAGCACACGTTTAGTGAAAGGCCAAGGCTATAACTGATCCTAAAAAGGTTCGACGCCCATCGTTACACGCGATATTTATAAAATTAATTACTTATTATTTTAAATTATTTTTTACAATATCCCTTTTAAGTTGAATGTATGATTTTCAGATTGAATATCATCAACAGCAGCTGATACTAACTGTGAATAATTCAATTATCCCATTTTGTTAGAAACTCTCCTTTAGATATGCAGTTTTTTTGAGAATTGTAAGAAAAAGTGTATAAAAATCGTTGTCTTTGCGCTAGGGATCGGCACACAAAATTTTGATACATCGGTTTATTTTCCACAGTCGACATACTCGCATAGAAAATATAAACTCTTGTTATGGCAATATATTATATTTCATTATTATCGAATAACTGTCCGTCCAATAAACTTTAAATTAAGAAGGTATTTTCGTTGAAGGATCAATCATGATTGACGGATAAGCTTTTGATTATATTATAAAACAAATAAACAGTATATTTAATAATGAAGTATTTTTGTTTTCAAAAGTTATGGTCATTTTGAAAATACGCAATAAATAAAAAATATTGAATTATTATTGCTGATTTGTTCGTTAAGAGATAAGATATGGTGATCTGAATTGGTCGTCAAAAATTTAAATTTTTTCATCTTATTAATACATACCAATAAATATATTCGCAATACACATACACTTATTTTTCTGAAGTATTTACATAGTGAATAATGATTAATTAAATGTATAAGACAGTGAAAAACATGTTGTTTGCGTTAATAAGATTATATTATACGAATGATAATATATTAATTTCTTAAAATAATAACATATTTTAATTGTAAAAATACTTCGAAAAGCAGGTGTGTAAATGGCCGTGATGAAAGCCATAAAACGAAGCTAGTTCCTTTTTAGGGGTTTGAAGTACGGATGCATTGTGTAAATCGTTACAAAGTGGCCAAGAACTTAGCACTACAGAGAAACCTGTATTACGAGCGACGCATTTCTGAAAATTGCATAGAAAAGTGATCCACCGTTAGTTGAAACTTGAAAATTCCTCGTACAATCTCCAGCAATGATACTTTACCGATGAATGTTAACTTCCAGTGGCTTCTATTTAAAAAATCTATATCGAAGACTTTTTCGTAAAATTGTCATCAACCATCATATGAACAAATCAGCTTAGGTTTACAATATCTCATTCTCGTAAATACATAAAAGAAAGGAAAATAAATATTTATTACAAAGTTACTTTTCTAAAAAAACCGTTTTTGTAAGAGTATTTTTGATGATAGAAATTTTCATTGAAAATATTTGCCAAAGTTATGTATAATATTGTGTTTTATTAATACTGCGCAATTGTTTAATTTTCAATTTATTTGTTTTATTAGAATCAAAACGATACTCGTAAAAGTGAGTAAAATTTTTTTGTATATTTTTAAAATAAAAAATCATTTTTAGTATTATTTTCACAGTATGTTTTTGATCAGAATCGGTTCCGCTCACCGCGAACATAAAAATATTTTAAAAAGAATCATATTTAAAATATCACTTAAATATGCATGGGATGAGCGAAACCGGTCGTGATCATAAAATTTATTGTGGGAATCTAACTAAAAATATGTTTTTATTGTTAAAAATAATTTACATAAATAACTTTTTTTTTGTTTTTGTTTGAGATAATAAAAGCGAGTGCGCTGTTATTACTTTGGTAGATTCACTGTATACAAGGTTCTATAAACCAAACAAGTATTTTGACAAGCCATTTTCTTGATTTTTCCTCCGTATTAAATTATTTATGAAGTATTTCTAATGCATGCAACTTATTTCGTTGAATTTTATTTGAAAACTATTCTAATGATTGGTGCTGTAGATATGAAATTAAATTTATCCGTCATTTTATAATTACAACTACGTAAATTCAAAGAAATACTATAAGTTTTACCGTATAAGGTATTTTTTATGAACCGATACAATCTTGAATGATTACAAGAGTGTATAAGAATCTATCTGAATATCAGTCATGGGAAACCTGGCAAATGCTTTATGTCCAATTAATGCCAAAATAAAATGGATATTTATTGTATATATGCATTTTATGTACTGTTGAAATGGAACAAAAATAATAAATAGATTCCATAAAGTAACTAACGAATCCATAAAATAAAAATATATCTAGAAAAATCCTATATATCCACATACTTGCCAGTTGAAGCATTTGATCAAACTTTTTCAATCGATAAATTTGTGAAAATAAAATTGAAAAATAAAGAATGCCAATGAAATATGAAACATGAGAGCTTAGACGTGGTATTCTACCACGAAGTTGCGATAATTCATTTTTTTAAGCCCTAGAGATGTTTTTGCCGTGATCGTTGCGAGAAATGATTCTTACTTACTTACATTACTATTTTGCACCCAGCGAGAATAAGGAAGATCTCTAATTTTTGAAAAAGTATTAATATGCTTTCAGTACATGATGTATTACATATATTTAATATGTATTAAAACGATTCGTTCGTTTATCAAATGAAAAATGGTGTCTACTTAGATTTTAGGAATCATTTACGGTATGTGTATTTATTTGTGCTTAAAGTATTTTAACTGTAAACTTTATTAACCGTTAAATGTTTCGTGCAACTGGTAGGGCATTATAAAATTAGCTTGCGGTAGTATTTCATCTTCATATACATATGCATTTAATATCTCTATGTATATTATGTTGCAACCTGTGTGCGTATTGCAAAAATAAAACTGAATAATGAGGTGCACGATAGATATGTAATTAAGTGACTAACACAGCTGTACTTCGGTAAATTGATCTTAATCTAAAAACCTCAATATTTAATGTAAACCAGTATCTAGGTCAACTTGGCTGCATTCGACTTTGCACTTCAAATGTTAAAAGTTATAATTATATAATCTGTGGCAGACAGTTGGAAAAATGCACTTTTATTTCAAAATTCAGTTGCCTTAGCTATTGACACGTTTAAAGGGCTGCGTTTCAATAAAATTGAATTTATTCCAGCGAATATTGCATACAACATATTTCGATTTTTCAAAATATTAATCTTTTATAAAATGGTTAGTGTTAACGGGGTTTTAAAGTCAGAATGGCTATGAGCATTATGCATTTATTTTTTACGAATAAAAAAGTTTTAAATTATTTCTTTGATACGATAGAGATAGAAAAAACCAAAAACATCAAAGTAAAATATCATTTGAATAAAAATGTTTCAAATAGTTAATTATTTTGTATTCGTCTAAGTAAATATTAAGAACACAGTATGATGAGTGACTGACAAAAATCATTGCTAAACATATTCTGTGTGACAATCTTTATGTAGTACAAACGTCACAAAAAAATAAAAATGAAACCGATGAAGTATTTTTTTAAATTCCATTTAAAAAAACATTTTGAAAAGTTTTATTTTAATTTTGTATAGATAACAAAATAATACATTTTGGAGGTGATAAAACGAGAAAATTTATGTTGATTTAAAAATGTTAATTCAACTTTAATTTCATTAAAAAGTAAATGCATGTCAGATTTGATTAGTATCTGTAAAACATTTTTAGCAGGTAAAAGAAACAAATCAAATATTTCACGGCGCTTAATTCATTAAGACGATTTATTACATAGTTTTGAAGTTTTCTTTTAGAATAACTGTTCAGCGTCGATCTACTATTTGAAATCGTTAACGAAGTGACTGTCAACATTTTAACGATGGAAATAATTAAATCAACTTCTTTTTAAATAATTATTATACATGAAATGTTTTCATATCTTTTTCACATCAATATCATAAATTGAAAATGATTTTAATCGATGTGAAATACAACTTTGACCACATGTTTGGAATCTGATATTAAATAAAATAATCGGGAATTAAATGGAGGGTTTCGAATAAAATGCTGCGCATTATCTCTATAAATTATTATAACCAAAAAGCAATTTTACGAAATCTTTGTTAGAAATGCTTTACGATACTATTGTACATTTTTATGATGATTTAAGCCAAGTTAAATAATAAACACCAGAAGAACCAAATGTATAAGATTTATATTTCATTTTTTATTAAATATAACACTTATGTTAAATTATTTGAAGTTGATTTGAAAACACAAAATTTTTTTTTTTTTTGTTTTGGATAAAAAAAATCGTTTAGTGTAGTTTCCCAATTATGTTTTCATGTTACAACGAATTCATTTTTTTACTATATTCCATAAATATGTTATTTGAAAACCTTCATACGTTTTAAAAAAATGTTAACAATCACTTAATGTTGCAGAAAATGATGCTAAGAAACAAAAAAAACTAACTGTTATGTCGGCTCAGTAAGACCGTCTACGGCTTGTTAGTAGTGGGGATCCCGGTTCAAGACCGCGTTATTAGATATTAGAAGCTGCCTATTTTCTGCCACGCTACTACGATTGTTTACTATGATCTTTTTTGTAACGAATTCGAAATGGAAAAATATTTCTTATAATTTATTAATATTATGTTCAACATGTTCCAACATTAATTCCAAAACAACTCGCAATAATTTTTTTTAATATGAATTGATATTTTCATAGATTTTCCATATTCGATAATATTAGCAAGTATGCCAATGTTTTTAAGAAATATTCTGTTTTTCGTATTATCGATAAGTGAAATTCAAATTTCATATGAATAATATCATTTCATGAAATATTTTGAGACATTATTTTTCAGTACAATTAGAATATAAAAAATAATATTATTAACAAAAGAATCCTTGCATCAAATAATTTAAATGTCATTCGTCTTTTTAACGAATTGATTACAGCCCATACATAAAAGCCAATGGTCGTCATGAAAAGTAGAAGACTGTTTGATTGAAAAGTCAATAATACTTTATATCATAAGCACATATGCTTAGTCACGAAAAACAATATCACATTAGTTGAAGTAATGGTCATGAATTGTGTGTAATGAATTTACTTCTAATTATTATGTAATTCTAAACTATATTTTTGACCAACAATAATTTATCTTCTTATTATCTCTTTATATATGACGACAAAGCTACTATAATTGGTCCAATTTCCGGGTGTTCTTTAATAAATAAGGCTAATCCATAATGATCATTATGGATTCCTCTTGTTAAATTTTTCTCTGAACAAAATTTAAATGATTTACAATCATTTTTTTACGTACTAAACGTATAAAAAATAAACTTGAAAACATTAAAATAAATGCTTCAAATTTAAAATTAAAAAAATAATTTATTTGCTGAACGGTGTTCAGAAGGTCAAATGCATATTTGATTGGAAAAAATACGTTAGATATTCGTTTTCTGAACGAAGTGCAGCATTATTGCTAAAACCGGTCAAAATCACCTGCCACTACACGTGAGACTTCATTGGATATATTTATTTTAAGCAGAGGCGTGTTGCAGTTAAGGATTTTATTTAGTAAGGATATCATTTTATTTGAGATTTTTTTTCCTTCTGGGCCACATATATTGCATTTTCGGTCAACAATAAATTAATTATGTGATATATAAATGTGGCATAATACGACCCAGTTGATTTTATAATTGATACTCATCAATTCAATCATTTATATTCGTAATTTGTTAGAGAAGTAGCTATTGTCAGATTGCTCAATCTTTCTTAATAAATAGTGTATGAAAACAGGATATTGACAAAAGAAAACCCGGGATAAGAATTTCACTTTTTATAAGCCCTATTTTTGGAACAGAGAAAAAAACAGTAAGAAGGGATGAAAATATTTTATAGATAAAAAAATTGAATATTTATGACATTGATCTTGGAACCTTGAAAGATAATGACTGAAAGTGCTTGATGGAATTTCAATAACAAATTTGAATTGTTGAAACATTGTACGATTCCATGATTTAGGCATTCTACCTTACGGATGCAAGAAAACTGACATCAGTGCCTAAAGATGCCGAAACGCGAGTTGACATAGACAAAACATATGGAATCGTATCAAGTTTCAACAATTCAAATTTCAATGTTTTAGCATGCTTTAAATAACTATCAATATCCTTCAACATTTTTCTTTTCATTAATAACTGAGGACGAAAATATTTTGGTGTTTTTTTTACGAAAAAACATGATGCATATGCGAATCAAACCTAATCGTAGTAAAATGATCTAACTAGATCTTTTTAAATGTTGGATGTTAACAATAATTATAATGATATCCTTTCTACGCCTATGATGACAAACAAATGTTCTTCTGGTAGTAAAAATACAGGCCTAGCTACTTGTATAAAATCTCATGATTTATGTGAAACGTGTTTTAACACAAAATCGCTGGTATTTTCATCTCACAATTACAGCCAAGCAACTTTAAGTGAATAGTAATGAATGAAGCTTAATCAATAAACATTGTCTTTTTAATTCTTAATACTTTTTTAGATAATGTAATTATTTACTTTACTAATTTCTTGGATTCAAAATACATTAAACCCCTTATAGTGTTCTCACCCATAACTCAGTGTTTCACATTCTTTTGTAAAAAGTTTCTGTTTTCAAAAGACAAAACGTAAAAAATCTTTTTCTTAAGCTTATATTTTTTAATAAATTTTCATAATTATTATTCTAATAAAAACTATAACTTTTTTCTTCATGTCACATATACAATTGTTTGTTTGAAACTAAATTCTGTAATCTTCAATAGGCAAAAAATTCTAAAAATTTATACATTAATACTCAATGTAATAAATGTTTATTTACAGAAGCCATTTGATAAGCATGTTAAATTTTAGTTCGATATACTCCGAATGAAAGTTTTTTGTAGAATTCAATAAAAAAATTATCACGGAAAGATGCTTTTGCTTCCAGGTTCTCTCACAGATCTATTGATTCAAACTTCATTTTTACGGGAACAGCGTTCGGGTTACACAAAAGGGAATTGTTTTCATCTGAAATATTGAAATTGTTATTATTTTAACCGAAGAAAAAAAACAGATTTAAGATAACAATTGTTGCAATAACAACACATCAAAATGTCACGCGAGACACACTTTGTGAACACCTGCTTTAGCGTATACGGCAGTCCCACGAATATCGGTATTGTGTATTTAAAAAAATTAAGGTCAAATTAAAATTTTCATAAATATTTTTTTTATATATACATATATGTATTATATACGTTCATGAAAAAATATGTTTCAGTGGTTGTTTGTCTTTGGCTTCTTTAGACGTATTTAAGGTCAAGTAAAAATACGCGTCATAAAATCAAAAAATGATTAATATGCTGATTTCGGGCAATTCTCAAAATACAATTAAAAGAACCCAACCTAAAGTTCCTATAACTAAGTCTCTACGTTATAGAAGGGTCGACTGTAATAATTATAAACTCCACGTGTACCGAATACAACATCTATGCCGCAACAGATTTCGAAAGAAAGATAATATTGTACATTTTTTAATGTAACAATTTAGACCAAAAATATACCTGACTGGTTATATTTGAAACAAAAAATGAGTTCTTTTGTAAAAATCGTATACTTGTCAACAAGGTTGGACAGTTGACAGCATATGGGTAATATTTTTTATTTAGAAGAAAAGAGGTCTATTATTATTTTAGTTTTATCTCCGAATTTGATCGCCACACTTTCTAGTAATACACATGGGCCTCGTATAACACGGCTATATGGTTCCACAAAATCCTCATGTAATACAAATCCATGTTATACAAGGTTTGAAGTTCATAGAAAATTAAGGTTGGTGTTCCAAAAAAATTAAAAATCGATGATAGTTTATATAAATATGTACTTTATTTTTTTAATGAAAGAAGTATGCATTTACATGTTAATTTAAAGAAACCTTAATAGCATAATACACCATTCATTTATCATCGCTTTCACTTAGAATACTATATTTTTTACTTTTTTTCGAGATAGGTTGTGAATTTTCATCATCGGAGGACTCTGAATTTTAAGAAATCGTTAATATGCGATTGCCTGCTTTTAGCGTATAATTTACGCATTTCCTTAAGACATTTCAAAATGTTTAGTAATTCTATCTTAAATTTTGAACTCCTTTCCATTGTAGGATCATTATCAATAAAAAAAAAATTGAATTAGCCAATTCCAAGCCTTCATTTATTGTTTTTAATATGAAACATGTAGCTACTTCGTTGCAAATGCTTTCCGAGTCATTGATTAAGGTGGATTTATTCATTGATTGAATTGGCATTCACTTGGTAGAACTCCATTATAACACGGTGAAAAAATAGCAATGTATTTTCGTTCTACAAAATTATTTTTAACAAATATAGTTGATAGCTACTTCGGCTCACGCCATCGTCAGAACTATCCTTAGACTAGAACTAGAACTATAGTTCTGACGATGGCGTGAGCCGAAATAGCTATCAACTATATTTGTTAAAAATAATTTTGTAGAACTAAAATACATTGCTATTTTTTCACCGTGGATTTATTCAATTCATTTCATTTTAATTATCTTTTCCCCGTAAACCGTGTTATATGAAGCGTGTTGTATAAAAATATATCACAATTTATACATACGTGTTATGTAAAACCGTGTTGTATAAAACCGTGCTATACGAGGCTTAGGTGTAAAAGCAAAGTTTTTTTGGTGTTTATGGGGATGGCTTGCATTAATTTTGATTTCTTTTAAGCAACGCCTATGATAAATCAATTTGTTTTAAATTAAATTTCCCTTTCAAGCTTTTTTTCAACTAAAAATATAGTATGAACTGAAAAACGGCATTATAAATTTAGTATTATTTGACCCCGCTTATACAAAATAAAAAAAAAATAATTACAGATACAAATAACATTTTATTATTGAAAGATAATATCAAAAATCTGCTATGCTATATATGTACTGATTTAGTCTTTTAAATGAACCCCTATTTTTGATCTCATGTTTTTAATTGATTAAATATAAATATTTAAAGACATTTTTGAACGATAGAATAATCTCTACTCATGCATTATATTAATAAAACATAGTGAATGGCACTTTGTGACATGAAAATGATTTCTACCATGAACCAAATTTATTGATTATTGATCGTGAAGCATATAAATAAGGAATCTAAAAACTACAACATACTCGATTTTAAGTCGCTCTATATATCACTTCCAATGAACTATTCCATAGTAAATCAATTGTTAATCTTCGTAAATTGAATAATTATTGCTTGAATAGTATTTCTACGTCAACTGAACCATGAATTATTTATTAACATCTTTAGATGTCGGCGTAATACTGCAATGATGTGTATTTTTATGTATAAAAATTCTTTGTTTTTAATATTGCAACACTAAACCTGTTTTTGATTGTAATTTTTATCATGGAACGTGCTATATATATATATATGTTTTTAAATGTTATTATGATTAAACAAGAATTAGAAGCGTATAGGTGTTGAATGATCACATATTCTGAGTGATTAAAATTATGTGCAGTAAAAATGTCCACATTTTTTTTGAAATTATATGTTATATATTATAGAGCCATATATTCTGGTTATTATTATATTATAGAAAGCCTTATAAAAGTTGGATGGTATTAAATGTGTATATAGTTTTTTATTTTATTTTATTTGATTAAAATTTTAAGGTATTCAATACAAATTTTAGTTGTTATTTCTTCTTACATACATATAATAAAATTATACGGAAAAAAACATGACTTCACAATAATAAAATAATAAAAAGAGTTTAAATGAAAACAAACGAAAATATTTTAAATTAGCTGTGCTTAATTCTTTTTTTTAACTTAACGTTTGATATAATAAATGCATATAACGAAAACACACTTATAAAGAAACTTTATTGATATTTTTATGATTTTTTAAGGCCATTTGTAAAATATATTCCGTTAATGTTTCAACCAAATAAAAAACAAATTGATATTAAATAAACGCATTCAGCGCTATCTATCGAGTAAAGTGTGATCTGTGCAGTTGAGTGTCATGAAAATGCACCGTGTGCATATTTTTGTATGCATTACTATAAGAATTGCATAATTTCAAGGTCCACTGTTTGTGGCTTGTATGAATTTAAATTATACGCATTAGGGGACTAGATTCAGTTGAAGTCATCAGGAATGACTAAATAATCAACTTTTAAATAAATTATCTTGTGTGAGCGTTGTTTTATTAAGATTTACTCATAGGTAAGCGTTCGCAGACATATTTATGGCCTTCAATGTATTATAAAGAGTAAATATAAAAATGATCAGTTATTACTAATATATTACAAAAATTATTTTTATTTATCAAATCATGACAGTTTCGATGCTGACATCTAAATGTGAAAACTACAAAATTCACGATTTTTAATATATAAATGCAGACTTAATAAAGTTTTTTTTATTTAAATACCAATACTTTTGTTTACCAACATAATATGATAACTTTAAGCGCTAATATCTTTGAAAAAATACTATGCTGTATAATACGCTGTAATTGATTTCTTTTCTACTTTTCCTCTTGTCAACCTAGATTAGGAAAAGGGAGTTTGTGATTTTAGGGTGTAAAGAAGAGCTATTTATAATTAAAATACGTCTTATTTGTTTTATCGAAAATTTCTTAACTACTTAATTATTTTTTGTTGAAAATAAAACGATTTAAAACCTCCTTATATTCAATGTTAGTTTTAAGCCTTATGAAACGTATTCGGTGTCAATTAGATCAATATATCAAGTGTCATAACATGCCGTAGATATTCTATGCACTATATTTTTATGTACTAAACTGTATTAGCTTACAATAACGATAGCGTCAAATAATAACATCATGTTTATTATTCAAATTATCGACAATAGATATATGTTAATTACTATTTTTTGTATTATGTATGGACCTATATAGCATAAACAATATCTAAGTTTATATATATATATTTTTAAAGCATCATTGATAAAGTTTATTTGTGGGATTATCATTTAAATGCTTATAGCTTTATGGGAGTTATTGAACATTCGGGTACATGTCCACCCGTCTACAATTACTAAATAACCGAAGGGAAATTTGCATAAAACTTTTTCAATCTCCTCATTTTAGTTCAATGGGTATTTAGTTTAAGAACCTTTCTATTAGGTACTTACCTCTACATTCGATAGCACGGGCTGCATTCTAAGCAAGGCCTTTAAGCATTTGCGGCTAGCCTTTAGTTCAGGAAGTGGAAGCTAGGATAAACGAGTTGAGTCGCCTATTTTGACCAGTCCTGATATATATTTTGAATAATTTAGAAAAAAATAACTATTTGAAATAAGATTGCTTTCTTGAATAAAAATACATTTATTTTTGCAAAGTAATTCTAAAATAAATATCAGATTAATATCATCGATTGAATACTTATTTAATTGAAGTCTTCCCCTTTTCTTCCTAATGGAATATCCCGTTATATATTGTACGTGCCACGACCATACCACGTTGAAAGCACCGGCTCTCGTGCGATCACCGAAATTAAGCAGCATTGGACGCGAATAGTGCTTGGATGGGTGACCGCTCGGGAGCACCGCGTGCCGTGTTCTCTTGGCTATAGGAAGAAAAACCCAGACAGATAACCGAACACCAACCCGCCCGGGCAGCGTGGTATTGCTATGTCCAAACAACCCCCTGAAAAAAAAAAAAACAGGGGGAGGCCTTCATCCAGCAGTGGATCGACCCCGGCTGATGATGATATTGTACGTATAGTATGCTAAGAAAACTTTCTCTTTTAGTAAAATATTTATAAATAGCAATTATCGAAACGAATTTTAATTTAATTTAAATAGTGATAATATGTGCGGATGCAGAATACATGGAAAAGTAATATGAAATGGTGATAAAAAAAAATGTTGTGCAATTTCACAAAAATGTACGCTATAATTTATTAAGCCTATTACTTCAAATAATTATGAACTCTTTTGTAAATAAATAATTTTAGCTCATTAAAACTAGTTACCATAGAAGAAATTTCCGCGAAAATAATACCTATGTAGAATGAGTCACAATTAAATACGGTTTCTCCAACTATAAATTCTGTTGGTCAAATGCGCTAGCATTTGGTGACCTGCAACTTGATTATTTGACCTTAGATGCATTGAAATTTAAATAAACCGTAGGTACGTATTCCATATAAGAAAGAAACTGCATTGGCCCATTTTGGATTTATGAACGACCAATTATTCTACCATATGGCTTAATATATAATTAATAATACTGTTATTTTGAAACTATATTTGAATTTGATTATATAGTATGTTAAATGGAAATTTATGATTTATTTATGGTCTGACAACATGGATTTTTAATAATTTGTATGAATTCCTTATTTTTAATAAAGAAATTAATCATAGGATATTGCTTTCAATAAAATTATGCAGGTGAGCAAGAGTTGTATATTTTTACAGAAATAAAATTTATCAAATACTAAATGGGTGTCCATAATTTGTTGAAATGCTATAAATATCAAAGTATTAGAATTATTATGAGCTATCTCATAGTGTTTCTAAGCTAAGCATCAATATAATATTTTAGGTTACTTGTAGCCACACCCCTGTGCTTATGCCCTTTAATTACTTTCTGTGAAATCAATGATGCAATACAAGTGATTTGAAGTCGCATTGTTGTTCATTGTTGGCATAGCAACTCGAAATAAGCAATGATTTTAATGTCACAAATAGTAAAAATAAAACTAAGATCATCATTTTTTATGAATTTTTGTGACATAATTGAGTTTCTCTGATCAAGAAATAGAACGGAGAATGAACATTACAATTATTTCTTAAACAATACCGGGTTGATGTTTCATAATGACGCATTAAAAATCAGTCCTATGTTACCTACTACATGACATAAACTTTAAGATTTAAAATCATATAACTTTTAAATAATTATAAATTCGTTTGAAAAGTAAAACTTATGATTAAAATGTTCAAGCGATGAAATAGTGCTAATAAAAATACATGTATACAATTAACAGTAAAAATAAAAATATACGTCGGCCTTTTAATCAGATCACTTTTATTATATAATTTAAAAATAATTTTTATGGTAACATGCTTAAACATGCTTAATACTTAATTACTTGATCAAAAATTCCAGTATTAATATTGGATTCCTGATGGATCACGCTGTTGAGAATAAAGAAAAATTGGTTACTTTATGAAAAAATAAATATCAAATGGTTTTTTATGCTTTCAACTCAACAAACAATTAAAGGTGTCAGACAAAAATTTTTCAAATTCATAATATAGAATTATAAGGAATAGTATATAACAACGCATAAATAAAGTATATCAGATTTTCATATTATAACATTATTTTTATATGTAGTAAAAGTCAATCATATAACCGATTTTCTTCGGGCTTTGTGAAAACAGATTACCTTCAACTAAATCTATTTGGGCTGTAAATGCAGAAATTAAGTCTACTTTAATGCTTTAAAAAGGGAAAGTCAATAAATCTATCCTGCATGTATGCGTTTTACGGTAAATAAACCATCTGTTCCGTTAGTCAACTGAATTCATAGCTTATGTAGATGGCACTGTTCTCACATTGCTAACTATAATCATATCACAATTTTGTAGAAACTAATAAAACATTTAATTTTACTACTTTACTAAAGAATAGATTATTGATTTTTAAGTTCTATAATGCACTAAAAAAACTGCAAAAATATATTCAATTGCAACATAATGGTCGAATAGTAAAATGGCTTTTTGCGTGAGTTTCATAAACTTTAAATCATTAGAATTTCCCTGATTATATTTGAAATCGTTTTTTACGTTTGCTTGTTCTGTATTTTATCTAAATTATTTAAAAGCAAAATAAAAAAATCTAATGTTCTAACAAATAAATGTATTTAGGTTTTTCACAGTCACCATAGGATGGGTATAAAATACGATTGGTTCATTGCATTCATTTATTTTTAAGGACACGGTGAAAAAATAGCAATGTATTTTAGTTCTACAAAATTATTTTTAACAAATATAGTTGATAGCTATTTCGGCTCACGCCATCGTCAGAACTATAGATAGTTAGATAGTTCTGACGATGGCGTGAGCCGAAATAGCTATCAACTATATTTGTTAAAAATAATTTTGTAGAACTAAAATACATTGCTATTTTTTCACCGTGTTATAATGGAGTTCTACCAAGTGAATGCCAATTCAATCAATATATTTTTAAGGATGTAATAAAATGGTCTTCTCAGTTTGAAATTAAATATTGTATATATTATATACATATATAAAAACAAAACTTAATTCCGTGTAAATATTTACATTCATATCTTGCAAATATATTTTTTAAACAATGATTGAAGACTTCACTGCATTTGTATAACATAATATAAAAATAAAATATATTTTAATAATAATTAATTAATTCTGTTTCTTACATATTTACTCAATATACATTAAGCAAAATACATTGTGTAGAATAAATATAAATCACATTTGTTTCACCTTCATTATTTTTACCTTTGATCAGATTTAATGATCACCTTAGTTTATAAATTGCATATTTTATTCGGTACGAAGATGTAAAAAATCATTATGGTAATTTCTGACTTCCCACTGGCTGCCATTACATACCATCTAATGAGATTTGAAAGGTTTTTTTCAATAGGTTTACTGAACACAGAAGCCTTTAAAGTTTTCGCCGCACTAATGCACCTGCGAAAAATTTTCCTCTAAAGCCTTCCATGCTTTGTTTCGAAGCCTCACTCGTTCATAATGCTCCGGTCACTCGGTAAAAGTGGCCCAAAGGAAGCTTTGATTTATCGTCATAATTATCAACTTTATTTTAAATATGAAAAAGTGTGTGTTCATAATATTATGTAAATAAATATGATACCTAATAAAAAGGAACATACCAAACAGTAAATACAAAAATATCTCTAAGTAGTATTAAATTTGGTTAAAAAATGATAGTTGTTATTACTATAAACTGAATAAAATAAACAGATCTTTTTCTTCATCTGATCAAATTCGTTCTTTACATGACCACTGTGTTTTGATTCATCGAGTAAATTTTGTAAATTTCGTCTCATGGTATAATCTAAGGTGCAGGAATTCCACAAGCCTGAATAACAAGTCAGCGGGATCTATAGCACGTGAACTAGCCAGTTTCAATATCTTTCCATGAACCACTGGTGTAACAGGGTGCAACTTGGAACGTTTTTTCATTTCCAAATCCTCAACGCTTCGTCTCTGATATCCAATGAATGTATATACAAAATATTTAAACTACGAGCAAGAATTTTCTACAAAAAGTTCTTCAAATGGTTCATTTTTACGAGCTTGATTTTATATAAAAGTATAATATATTAGATGAAAAAATTATATGTAATTCACTTGTATTTCATTTTAAGGTATAAAAACGACCTCAGGTAAAAACTATTGATCCTACCCACATACGTATTTAGTGATACTCACACATTCACTCAAATCGTATGTTTTTTTGAAGTATCATTGAATTGTATTTATTTAAAACATTTTTATGTGAGGTTTAGAGTACTTTTATTTTCGATTAGGGTAGAAAAGCTTAACGTAAAAATTCAACTCTGCTAGTGATAAAACAAGTGTGAAATATTTATATGTAATAGGTAGTTTAAAATTTATATGTTATTATATTTTTTTTAATGTATGAAGTATATAATAAGCATCCACATTTTTCTCTTCCTCTTCAAAAGTAATGTCAGCTATTACACAAAGCACTGTATACAATTGATACTACAAATAGGTAGGTGACATTTGAGTATAGATTTTCCGGAAATTCTTGGGACATGGTGTTGTAAGGTACACGACACAGTCACTGGGACAGGGTGGATGGTGCTATCGTGTGTGTTTCCGGTTTGAAAACCTAACCCGACAGTACTCGTTCGCAAACACTGTTAGTGCATTATCATAACCCCAGTATAGCAGTTAAAGTAGGTCTTTTTTTGTAAAGTAAAGACATTAAAATAGTTGTATCAAAGGATATTTATTGAAGTTTTTTCAAGTTTTATTTATGAAAAGAATTATTACCACGAAATTTCTCCAAGATAACTTTTCACTTATTGATTTAGTTCCTTCTATCCGATAGTTAAATATAAAAAAGTTTTTTTTTGTGTCTATCATATTTGATAATACAGTGATTGAGACCAGTTGCTCTCGTCATGAGCGTTAAAAAATTTAAACATGAGCGAAATAGGGCTTGATCATTGTACCGTAAATATAGAAATATAACTTAAAATAAATAGGTTTTAATAATTCTTATATTGAAAATAATAAGCGTAAATAAGTTGATCATAATCTTTAATGGATCCTTGAATTCACAACGATTATTGGTGGTTAAACGATTAATATATCTTCAAAAAACTAAATTTCAGTTGATTTCATGACGATGTAATTACATTTAAATGACGTACACCAACTAAAATGCATTTATTAAATAATAATATCGGCAAGTGGTTCTCTCTTTTAGCTTGCTGCCCTACAATATAATAATAAAGAAATCTTTGTATCTCAAAAATTCACAAATTTTGTTCACTGCAATTCATTCTTTTTGTACTTTTTAAAATTATATATTTTTTTCGATGCTATTCTAAATAATTCGGATATAAACTATTTTGCAGGCTAAAAATATTTATTTTTCATTATAACCCGAAAGAATACATATTTTTGCAATCCATTGCTTTATTTTAAGGGCAGTTATGGGGTTGACTAGTGATATAATATACAGCAAATGTAGAAAAACCGGAAAAGGCGGAGCTAGGGTCTGTTGCACCCCGTAACCCACCAGAAATGTATGCTTTGTAAGAACTTTTGTCATACAATCACGAATACTGTCCACTTTCATGTTAAATTAAAGGCTTAAGCTCATTATCTATTTATATAACTACATAATGATCTGTAGTTGTAAAACATATAAAGAGTTGTCACTGTAGAAAAATATAAGACAATAAAAAGTCTAAGTAAGTTTTGTATTAAGATAATAAACACCTATAGGAATGAGAGGGGAAATATAACGTGAATTTGGTCTGAAAGATGGATGGACCTCTTGGCCTCGTTACCTTGGATAGAGTGAGGGTAAATTATATCATATTTAATAAATTTGAAACCGTAAACAGAAGCATATATCAAGTAATATTTTTAATTTTAAGCGGCCATTCTTGTAACAAGTTAGTATGTATCAACCATGTAACCCTTAGTCTATAAATCTTTTCATGGGGAGGTTAATTTGTTATCCAATAATTTTTGTCTTTCAAAATATTATTTTGTTATAAAGTAAAGTTTGTAAATCTATTTTAATAAAAATTTTAAATATACCAATGTTTATATTAAGAACTCATAAGGTAAAACTAAACTTTAGAAAGTAACTTTTCTCAGTATATTAAATTAAAAAAAAATATACGAAAAAAATATTATAATGAGCTGAATACCGAAGCTGAAAATATTTTTACTTGTGCCAACTAATGTTTCGCCGAAATTATATAAAGTTGATACAAAAATTCGTTGGTATTTTATATAACCCATAATGTTAAAAGTTTAATTTTTTCATGGAAAATTCACTGGAGCAGAAATTTCACGTAACTTATTTTTCAGTCGGTATTTGAGTGCTAAAACAACTTAAATACCACAATCTCATCTTTGACAATAGCAGGATAGAAATTTCTAAATGAGGTCCTAAAGTTAACATGATTTATTATAAATGCAAGGATAATACGGCAAGTACAATATCCTCATCTGATGGCATTCTGTATTAAAACGCTATCTCTATTAACAGTCGCATCACACTATTTCACTCAAACGAATCAACCGAAGCCCGTAATGCTTTACCTAAAGATCATCTTGAAATTAGATTGCATCTGATTCAACATACATTATTATCGAACGCATATGTAGTGTAGTGCGTTTTAATATTAATTTTAATAATAAATAATTGCTTTTTAAAATCAAGATTTCATATCTAAGGGCTTGAACGCGGACATGCGGTCGCCTGCGACTAGGGATTGCATTACAGGTTTACCGGTTACCCGGTAAATGGCCCAAAATGCACCAGCGGTAATTACCGGTAAATGAAAAATTTACCGGTTTTTACCGGAAATGTTTTTATCGTGAATTAATGCTAGATACAGGCATGCTATAACTTATTTTTATTATATATATATATATGCATGAGGGAGTGAGAAGTTTTTTTTCAACTCCGGCAACATTGATAAAAAGTTTTTACAATTTCATATTGTAAAAAACAACTTGGAAAAAATCTAAAATTTTTTTTGAAAATTTCACTTCAACATCTAATAACTTGCCGACCAACATGTCAAATTTAAAAAAACCAAAGTATTGATATAATTTGCTTACTGAGAGCACATTTTAATTCGGAAAAATCATTATATCAAAGAAAATAACCATTTATTAATAAACTCTATAATCCAATATATTATTTTTTTTATTTTATTTTAATTATGAATTTATATTAATAGGTACGAATTATGCATACATGTATAATATATATATATACTACATCAATAAGTTAATGGATAAACTAATAGTTTAGCGTATGAACTTCTTACAGGCAGGTAAACCAAATATTACATAGTCGTAATTTAAATTAATCAATCTCTGTGTGGCAAATAATAAATTATCTGATTTACTTAAAAATTACATTTAAAACATACATATATTCACCTGAAACATATTTAAAGTACATTTTATAACATTATTATTCACCTGCATTGTATTTCAAATTATTTATGTTTCAATCCAGGATACCATTTTTTGTGAAAGTAGCCACGTACAGTTATACTTTAATGATATAATCCACGTCTATTCTTTTTTCATTTACCGGTAAATTACCGGTAAACCGGTAAGAGGCGAAATTATTAACCGTTTACCGGTTATTGAAATTTGACGGTAAATTGCAATCCCTACTTGCGACGAAATTTATGATTGACCACGAACACTGTATCAAAAAACAATATCATGAACATATATTTATTGTATTGACATGAGAAAAAAAATATTTCACTAATCTTTAAATGTAAAATTATAATAATATACATTTCGTCAGGTATGTCAAGTATTTACTTAAAATATTTTTTTATTCATTTTTTAAAAAGTCTATGAGATCCATTCATACCATACGTTGATCTATATTTCTTACTAATTACTTTTTAAGATTTTAGGAAAATTGTTATCTATTTCCGTAGCCTGTCACTTTCTCAGCTTAAACGTGAAGATATCAATTTATTATCAAAGCAAAAGGGAGTATCAATTAAAGGGTTAAAAAACACTCGTTTTAATAAAAAAAATCTATACTGTATAGTCTACAGTATAATGAGGAGGTATTGATCGGTAAAATATTTTTTTTAACGTTGATTATTATGCAATATTTTCATTTAAATGTATCCCAACGAAAGTTATATGAAAATATTGCATAATACTTCATGGTGATTTAGGAATTATTACGACCCCAATTAATTTGGTTTCAAAGCCTAGGTCTTTTCATTAAGAGAATTGGTCATTTAGATGGAATAAGAAAGTACTCGTTGTTTCAGACACATTTAAATTTTTGAAAATAACAAAGCCAAGAAACTTCCTTCATATATAAATATTTAAGCAGCAGCTTCTTTGAATCGTATTTTCAGCAAAGGCGCACATTCATTTTTCCTATCATAGTCGATGTATCAATAATGTATTCAGTCAGATTAAATACGGATATGATAAAAAGATTGATGTAGTTTTCTTGAATTAATAATACCACCTGTGAGATATCATGTGTGAGATTATGTATTTTTTTCAAATATCGGATAGTTAGAAACTTCTTTAATGTTTTTATTCATGTCTAATATCTCTGTTTTGAAAATCGGTATTTAAGATAACCAAATTAGGTACATTTTCGTTTACAACGTTGCTTATGATAATATTACATTCTTAGTGATTGATGTATTCATTCCTCCATTTTTATGAAAGTTATTTATTAACATACAATCAAATGACATTTTTTAAATTTAATGACAACTATTTTTTCACTTTCGATTTTCATAGCACGCCCCTGATTGTTCCCAAACGAAAACACGTAGCAGCCTTTCAGTTGCATTCTCAGTAAAGTCTCTTTGAATTTCCGTTTGCTGCGAAATCAAAAATTCTCCTTGAGACCACAGGAATTGCAAGAAATACGCCTTTTCTCTTTTGATAATGCTCCTTAAATACAACCACCAACTGCACTTTCTCAATAAATTATGGGTCATCCTTAACTGCATCATTACATTTGGTAGCTCTTTGATAGAGGTAGTAATTTTAATCTAAGGAAATATGATTATAATTCAATTTTTTTTGGTGAATCATCAAGTAGTAAACAATAAAAAAATACATATCATTCAGTAATGAAATGACAATTAGCATAAATATTTTATATGATAAATAGTGTAACTTAAATGAAAAAAAAATGGTGTCAAAAGCTTTTAAAACTATACAATTGCGCAGTTTCACATATAAAATAAAGTTTTTCAAAAGTCTTCATTTCTATTAATATGGTAAAACTATTGCTGGAAAAGTATTTATTTATAAAAATGATACTCATTATATATTAAATGTATAATGCCTTCATTACTATTAAATTATTTGTAAATGCTTGCGTTGAATAAAACCAGTCGACATTTTAACATTTTACAATATATAATAATCAAAACATATTTATTAAATCTATGGAATAAAATAAAATGGTTTGTCGAATAGAATAGAATTTCATTTTGCTTGATTTGACTGTAATAGCAATTGTAATAATACGCCATAAAATTGTCTATTGCCATTTGTTAAATCAATGTCCACTTAAGTATTAAATCAAATACAATGTAGAAATTCTAATGAAAAGCTCCATGTTCCATCCTCATGCTACAAAATGCAGTAAGCAGACTAGTGTACTTTTGAGTTATGGAAAGGAAAGGAAGGGCCAGTGCAACCAGTTGGAAATAGGAACTCAAAGTGCGTGCAAAAGTTTACTTCGGAAATTATTGATTCATAAGAAACAGTACCGACAGATGACCATATTAATAATAAATACTTGTAAATAATAAAAAATCAGTAGAATAAAAACGTATTTAATGATATTATCTCATAAATGACAGGTCAAAATATAATAAGTATTAAAATATTAGTAAAATTTTAAAGCACACATAATGTAATTCTACACGGGAACTCACAATTAATGAATAATTTTTACTTTTTGTCCACTTGTTATCATTGTTCCGGGAAAATACAATCAACGATCAAACATGTTTTTGAAGCGTTTTTTTTTTGAATTCAGGCAAAAAAATATTGCAAGGAAAATGTGTTTATTTAATTGTATTGAATATTTAAAAAAATGTAAACGAAAATGAAAAAAATATTTTTCTTATCATGAGTACTCCACTGAAATAAAAAGCCTTCACAATTAGCCACTTCCCTTTGGAGTTGCATTTTGCGTATTCCCCCAAACCCTCCCTATGTGCAATATGCGCCTTTCATTGATTGACTCCTCAGTATCTCCATCTCTTTTCAATTCCGCTACAGCTTTTTAGTTGCGTCCCTCACGCACACCGGAAAAAGATTGCAATGGAAGCTCTTTTAATTACGCATGCATTGAAAATTCAAAGGATGAACTCCGCTATTTCTAAGTTTGTATTAATAGAATATGTATTAGTTATATTTCATACATAAATTATTTGCTATGAATGTATTAAGTAATATTATATCATAAGCTTCGTTCAAAAAGCGAAACTCAATAGTCATTGCGACGACATAAGTAACTGGAACTATTCACCCTTGGTTAAACAATATTCAATTTATTACCTTTCTTGAATATTAAAATAACAACAACTTTCTTGAAGAATATTTTTGTTGAATAGTATTTATAATTTGATATATCTACTGCGTACTCAATAAAAGTCATTTTAAGAAGTATATGTTGGTATAAAATTACAAAAAACGATCAAATACAATATTAACATCACTAATCTTGGGTGTTGGCTATTCTTTGATGGAGGCTTGAGTTGCTTCGATTACTTTTATCGCAACTTTCGTATCTTTCTACTATGGATTATATCTCAACTAAGTGTTATTTAAAATCTATATTTTCATATTAAATAAATATATTTTAGTGTATTTAGTATGAGTGATTTATAATAAAATAATATTTGATCATTTTATCGTAAAGCCAATAGTTTTATCTGTTGTAATTTGAATAGTTATTTATAAGCTAATGATGTGGTTAGTATGAATTTTAGTGAACGCAAATTTATTAAAAAAATAAGAACACCAAGAAGAGACAATTCGATCCACTATAGGGTTTATCATTTGACATTATTTGTGATAATGACAATTAAGATCTAACTAAACACGATTCATCATCATCAGCCGGGGTCGATCCACTGCTGGATGAAGGTCTCCCCCTGTTTTTTTTCCGGGGGGGTTGTTTGGACAAAACACTATTATAATCATATAATAATTATAATTTATATATATTTTTGCATCTATTGAATGAAGTATAATAATAAATAAGAATACATTTTCAATTTATATTCAAAAGCTAAGTGACTTAGCTCTTAGATCGATTGTATTCTTTGGTGAGAACTATGTGTCATTGTTTCACAAAGCATACACTGCACATTACCCTTTTATAGTACACATAATATCTAAGTATAACGGGAGTGCTGCCGTAATTTTTTTCACGTTCAAAAATAAATTATATTTATCATAAAAATATTTTTATATACAGCATTTATACATTTTTTAATTTTGCTCATATTATTTCAAGATAAATAAATAAGAAATAACAAAAACATTGCAATTCTGCCATGAATAAAACTGTTATTAATATGAAACATGGAAAATCAGTATCAAGTTAGTTGTGATTTATTTATTTAAGAATAGTCCTTTTCACAAAGAAGTGATAGTTGTTTCCCTGTGAAAGTGGCAAATAAAATCATTATAATTTCTTAAAAAATTAATATTTGGCATAACCACCGAATGGTTTAATGTGACAAATGTACAATATTCTGACAGGTTGTTAATTTTCGTTCCGTTCCTATGGAATATATCTTCACCGGTATAAAGATGTGTAAATTAATACATGTCGATGATACTGTCATATTTGTGTATATAAAGTTTGTTCAATCTTTAGTACCAGATGGACTGTCGATAGTCTATAAATAAAGTCGGGTGCCAATGGATATGAGTGAGACCAGTGTGCGGGTAAACTTACCTTTAACGACTTTGATAACGGTCTAAACAGTGCAATATTGATATCAACACTAAGTACAACCACCCGCCTTACAATACACCTAACACATGAAATACTCAACTCAAAAAGATTTTTATTTTTAAAATTTAAAACCTTTTAAGACTTAAGATTTAAGACCTTAAAAATTTATTTTATAGCCGTATATACATAGTAATTTGATATTCTTGCAAGTAAAAATAAATGAATAACGAAATCGGACCTTTTCCAAAAAACAATTTGAAATTGCTATAATCATTACAAATGAAATTTATTTCATGATATTTTTGAAAAAAAAAGCTATGGCAGTGAAATTTTAAATAGAGCTATAATTGTATGTGTACGCATGCATACTACCAGGGCCGTGCTTGAGCCAGGGGGTTCTTTCTAAAGCCTCTTGTTCCAGTCGAATACTAACCTACAGGGCAAACGCATTGTTCGACTAGTGACTAGTGCGTGCACTTGTATTGAACAGTCTCTACCTAACTAGAAACTATGAAGCTGAAACAAATGAATCATTTCAGCTACTTTAAAGCTCATTTTTTAAAAAATACACGCCGCAAAATAGCAATTGTGGTTGTTTCTGCATTTTTTTTAAATAATCGTCGAAAATTTAGATGGCTTATATTGTTTTTAATGTCATATATATGTAAAAAATATACTTCAGGCATTTCAATATTAGCCTAATAATTTTACAAGTGTGATAAACATGTGGCTTTATATTTGTGATCAATCATAAAATTATTTGAATATTGTACATGAAAATATTCGAATAGTCAAAAATTGTCATAAAACAAAAAAAAAACATTCAGTAAAATGCATATAAAAACTTATAATGCAGACATTGCTTACGATTTATGTTTTCCTGATTCATGCACTTTTATATAAATATTAGGATTTATTCGTTACATTTAAAAATATTTGAATGCGTGATCTAAGCTGTCAAAAATATGACGTTAATAAATAATGGAAAGCGACACCCTTTTATTTAGAGGCATCACATATTCAATATATTTTTTTGTTTTGTATATAAGTGACTTTTTCAAATAATTGTGTTTGGAAATGTAGTGTCCAACGTATACACGTCACATTATAAAGCTCTACGGTACGTTACACATCGTAGGGAAATGCGTAGCATGCGTTGCGTGTGGTTTTTCTTGTTTCGTTTTACTGAGGGTTGATTGAAAATCGTGTTTACCTACCCATTCCACTATACGTACAAACCACCCTATATGTATCCACATATACGCAAAAATCATCCCTGCAGGGATTTTTCTGCATTGCAGATTTCGAAAAATAATTTTATTTTAATATATATTGATATATATATATATATATATACATATTCACCTATTATTCATATGGTGAGAATATTAATTCGTTTATTTATGAAGAAACACTACAGTATTGTAGGATTATCTAACTGATGCATAGATGAGACATAGGTTTCATGTTATTAAAACGATACAAAAAAAACTGAGAAAAATAGTATGACATTCAATAATCCAAACTTAACAAGCGTATGAATTTGTGAATTTTAAAGCAATGTCTCTACAAAATTTGGCAAGAAGCTCTTTTATTATGAATTAATTTGTAATTTTCCATTACAAATTAGGTCGTATTTCATTTTTAAAGGACTTTTATTTGTAAATCTTCTAATTTTATTTCGATATATATTGCTTCATTAGTTGTAAGTTATTTCTAATCTAATGAGCCTTTTGGTGTGTAAAACTGTCAATTTATATATTTAAAAGGTATATTAACGGAAAATAATGCTCGCGATCAATCAGTCCTGAATTCAATAATATAAAATTGTTTTGTTTTGTATTTTATTTATATAAATATTAACACAATATTTAAGAAACTCATGGACCACCACATTTTCTGTAAAAATGTGTTATAGTTTTAAATAGGACGACCGACTTGTTAATTAATTGACAATTTATATTTTACTATAATAATATAATATAAAATAAATAAATTTTACCTAATTTAATGTCTAGTATATACGCCCAAATTTATGTAATGAAATAAATGCACATATTGTTAACAATGAAAAAAACAGTTAAAAGCTTTCACTGGCATAGTAAAATCGATGCTTCATTTTTAAATAAAATGTGACTTATTAAGGAAAGTAAATATTTTATTAATTCTTGATACAAATATTTAAAAATAGTTGACGGGAAACTTTTTACTTTACGCATAAAACTTTTTCATTATTGTATGGCACTGGTTAAACGTTTGAATCATAACCTTACTTAATCAAATTTCTCGCAGGCTTAAATAAATATGTGGATATAATAATTTTAAGATTGAACGCTTCTGATATTTCGTATTATTCGTTGCATTTTTCCAGTTGGTATTCATCCTGTGAATGCAATGTAAGTGCGTTTCAGTGCAATACAATGCAATGCAGAAAATATGGGGCAGGAAAATGAGTGATCAAACCCAAGTGGACTTCATGTTTAATTAACAGTAGAATTTTTCTATACCTACTCTTCGAGCGATTTTGTTAAAGTTCTATTTTCCGTGTAAATTTATAATACATATTTAAAGCATATAAAACTTAATAGCTGTACAATAACGTGTCGGTGTGTGCGTATTGAACGTTTTTTAGCTTTCGATATACCCATTTTTTTAGATTTATAATTGCGAGTTGAATAGTTTGGATAATTTTGTTTCCTTGGCATGAAATTATATTTGTTTACGTACAGATTTAGAAAAAATATAATTTTATCTATTATAACCCATATACTGTACACCAGAAGTCAAAATAGTTTAATAATTTTTTTTTATGTAATATTAATAAAATGTCATTGATAACATCTTCGTCCTATACATCAGTAGAGTTAAGTTCTTTTATTAACATTGAAAAAGTAAGTTTTTTGATATGTTTCAATATCTCACAGTAATTTGAAGTATGAAAATTGTTATATTGCTTAAAATATGACAATGAGTGAATCAACTGAAAAGAGCTTTTACTAGAGAAATGGAGACGCACCGAGATACTACTAATTCTTTAAGTCGGAACAATAAGTCGCAAATAATACATTAAACGCTTTTCAAACTATTATTAATATAGTACTTTTTTGCGATAATTTGAAAACGGGTTTTGATATATTCCACGTGATAACATTAAAGCATATATAATAAGATATATTAGGAGAAATCATTGAAATCAACTTTCTAATATTGCTAAAAATATTACGTTGATTTACTTAAACAGCAGTATCAATGTCTGACTACAAAAATATACTCCAAATTTTCATCACTACTCCGGAATTAAATTAAGCAAAGAAGGTTTCAGAATATGAATACTTGATTATTCCATATTTCTGAAAAAAATTCGGTATCGGTCTTGCCAATAGAAAGGAAGAAAATATGAAACTATACCTAAATATTAGTATAAAATCGCCGTGATCATGATAAAAATTATTGGATCTTGTAGTACTGTTTTTATTAATCTGTAAAAGTTTGCAGCCTTTCTTCAGAAACAATTGATTAAAAAGATAGCTTCTATGAAATTTTCTATAACGATTATATCTGTAAAGAAAATATTTGAAGATTGTTTCCATACTATTTATCCGTAGTATTTTAAAATATTCAATATGCAATTGTACAGTACGATGTGAATGGATAGTTAAACTGGGATTTATGTTTGTAAATATTTCTCAGTTATTAATCTGTAAGTCAATATTTAAAAGACAGCGTTTGCAAGCTAATACAGTAAATAATAGAAAGTGTAAAAGTTACTACTTGACGGCAGTAAAACATAACTTATCGTCAAACAAATAAATCCACGTATGCATAACATTACAAACATGTATTTGAATCTGTACCCTGTTACAATGGTTTTCACTCATAGCATTGTTATCTCTTCAAAACAATATTGATTGAAAAAATTTCAGTCGATGCGGAACGAAATTAAAATAAAGTTTATAAGGTTGTTTATGTGACTATTTTTTTCACCGTTGAATAAAGAAACATGGATATTTAATATTTTTATAGTCATAAAGTTAATGAATGAAAGTAAAAAAATGCTTGTTGAATTTTAAAAAAAGTGCTTAAATAGACTTTATTCACAAGTTTTTCACTTACTGGCAATACTTACGGAAATTGGCTTTAAATTTTATCACACATCTTTGTTTCAAATTAGGAAAAATGGAACATTATACGTTTTTGCTCATATAATACTTAAATAACAGACCAATTAATTTAAAAAGAAAACAATGATAAGGAAGATCTTGTGAGGTTGATAAGATAAGAAATAGCTTATAATAAAAAATACATTTCTAATCGTTTGTTATACAAATATAATACCAATATCCGGTTCCTCAAGTGAAATCATTAATTTTTGAAAGCAACTTATATTTTGCTAAGAAGTCAATCTGAATATTTTAATGGTAAAGCAGGCTTTGCACTAGAAAAATATACAATTATGCTAAAAGTTAAACAAAAGCACCCATTTGAAAAATACTATGAATCCACATATTGTGAAAAATCAATATTTAAGTCGGTTAAAATATTTTTAAAAAACAATTTAAAAAAAAAGTTTTTTCCTAATTGTCGTAAATTTTCTTAGAAAAAAAGATTGTGTGCTATTTTACATCATGCAGTCCATAAAGAAATAAGTAAAATAAAACTTACGGTCAAGTTAGCATTAAACTATAATACTTCGGGCATACGAGTTAAAAATATCTTGGGACCTGTTAGGTAAGGTGATCGCCGCAAGCATAACGAAGTACTTATATACCTAGAAGGTAGGTAATGTGAGGCTAAAAATTTAAAATAGAATTACGATCGTTTCAGTCGACAGCAATTATATAAAGCTTCTCAATAGTTGAGAGCTGCAAAAAATATATTAATGCGAAAAAGTCTCAACGTAGTTTTGAGAAAACTGTCATTTAGTTGTTGTTAGGAGTAGAGTAAATTGAACATTTGAAATTCATCCGTGCCTTTAATTCTGTCTTAAAAATAATTCATACACATTTTATGATAGATAACATTCAGTATTTGGACTCGCTGTCTCATTTAAAGAGAGTGACGAAAAAGTATGATTACATTACAAGATTAGAAGTCTTTACTCAATATTATAATTGAGAATAAAAAGAATTGAACATCTACCTTGTTGCCAATAATAATAACCACGAAATATACTAATCTCGATACAAAAAGTATTTTTAGCGGTATCATTTTATGTTTGAATGCATACTTGGATTTCTGAATAATATTTTGTCACTGAATGGCCATAGACATGAAAAATGTGATGCACAGTGAATAAATTCTTAACCAATAAACAGAGCACAGAACTTATGTTGAAAATTTAAATATAGACCGCACTGGAAAAAAATGTGTTTTAATATTACAAGGCAATTTAAATTACTGCATAATAAAATTAGAGTAATTATTTTTTTCAAATGTCCATATTCTCACTGACAAGCCGCACTTGCTTTTCACCATTTTACAAATGAACTTTTCAATAGATCGGTTAATTTTAACTAACTTAGCAAAACCAGCCTATGATTGTTCTAATATATTGTGTTTAGATTGCCTTTCATGATGAATAATAAACCTTTTTTAGTAAATGAAATACAATTCATTCGTAAAACTCTCTCGACTCCTTCATTATACTATAAAACATGGAATTAGCACTAATAAGTTTGTGTCTTATTTTTATTTGTCATACCTTTCATCCAAGCGGTGACAGTTGACCTAAAATACATTTTATATGTAATAATGTATTTATTGAAGTGCCTAATGAGTCTTTAAGGAATGAAGAAAACATTAACTGGTACAAAAATTTTCACAAGAGATAAAAGATGAGATATGGCAAAAGAAGTGGCGTATAAGAATGTATTGATGCAGCTTATACAATATATAATATATATACGAGATCTTATTTAATTATGGAGCATGACTTTTTGTAGCCTCCAGAATGGACGGCGTGTCTCCTTGAATTCCCGGCGAGTTTTTAGCTGTGCGGCCTTGTAGAAGTTCTTTGCCCTCTTTTGCAGGCATCACTTGCGCACCAAACTATTGATGCATTGAACTAACTCAAAGGATTGGGCACTTGCACATTGCACACGGTGTTTCAAATATTCCATTACAGGGTGATTAAAGAAAAAGTTTGTTTAAAATTATTATTGTAATATTAAATGTAAATAGATAAGTAAACTTATTGGATGAATTATTTTTAAGTGACCGTATATAAATAAATATAATATATTCAAATTGAACAAAATATGATAAAAAAAAAAACTATAAATGCCAATATTTTATTTATTAAAAGTAAATATTACATGTTTCTGTAATAATTCAAAATACCCAAGTAATCTAATTCTTAGTTGTGATGTATTAAGATTTTTTGATAGAAAGATTTCCAGTCATTATATGAAATAATTATAGATTCTGAATACCAACTGTTGTCTATAATGTCTTAGACAAAAAAATGCTGAAAATAAAGAAAGGCGGATAAAATTTCAATTCATAAATTGTCGAATATCCCTATACTATATAATGTCCTGTCATACAAAAAATAAGTTGTATAATTTTTACATAGACAATAGTTTTATTTCATAAAATGATGTTTATCCATAAAATCTGATTTATTATCCTCAATCGTCTATCATTGATTTCTTTTTCAGTAAATTTATCTATTTAAAAAAGACAAAAAAATCTATTTAAGTCGCATTATAAATTTTACAGATTACATATCATACCTTATTGTTTTATCGGAGCTTTACTTGAACAATTTTTTTTGTTTTTTTTTGAAAACTATCAAGATACGGGAAAGCGTTTGAAAATACATTTTATTTATGTTTAGTTAATGAATGTCTTTTGATCGGTTGATGATTTTATGATATGGAACAAACCGATTTCTCAGTAAACGTTTTATATAATACAAAAAACAGTTGTTGAATTAATTATAACTGAATTGGTCCTTTGTTTTTATTTCCGCGACAACACTCAACGTGTTTTTTTTTGTGGTAGGTCAGGCAGCCATCACCCGCTGACAAGCACAGGCTGCTCACAATGGCGAATAATATAAATTCTGGTTGGCGGGAAGTCGAAAACATTATTCGTGAGTCGTTGCCCCCTAAGTAACTGAGGACGCCATTATGATGAACGAATACGAAACAACCGGGCTGCGTGCGAAATTTTATTTCATTATTCGTTTTCATGACAGCACTAGGGTTGCCAATGACGATAAGCTTACAGCCAAAGAACCAACGCAGGAATTGTTGTCATTACTAAATTGAATTGTTTCCTATGTATTGAGAATAGAAATTGATTATAAAAAAAAATGATTTGCTATTTTATAAATATATAAGAGATTGTTTGTAAAAATTAGGCATATTAAAAAAACTAATGAAGCATATATTTATTAACACCATATGAAAAAATATCGTTTGTCTTAAAAGCTTGATGATTACCATATATTATTAAATGACACCTAAATATACATTTACAAATATTCATATATTATATGATAAATTCCAAAATCGTTCGACAAGAAAATCATTTACTGTAAAATTCTGTAGTTTTACAAAAATCACAAAATCGTACAAATTATTTTTATTTCATATATCGTGAAATTTACCAAATATCATCATAAACTTCAAATTAAGCTGTATGAAATTATTTCTTTCATTTCAGTACTATTCATACATTTATCATAGTAATTGACACGTTTTATAAAATATTTATTTATAACAACTGTAAAATATAGTTAAAAGTTAAAAATTTCTTTTTGTATGTTAATGTTATCTGTATATGACCAGGTTACATTAAAAAAATAACATATATAATATATAAGTAGATACAACAATTACAACGTTGAGGAATATTTTAAATGTCTGAGTCACTAAAAAGTGACATATAAAAAAATTATGAAAAATATTCACTCAAATAACAACCTGTTTGTAATTGAAATAATTGAATAACATTTTTCGTACTATTGTATTTCTACTATAAATTGTATGTTCAGGAACGATTTTGCTCGTCACGAGCATTATCAGCTTACATTATAGAATAAGCTTGACAAACAAATATGATTTGTTGTCAGTACTCCCAATGAGCGAAAGCGGTTAGGATCATAAAATTTATTGTGAATATAGCACTGAAATCGCGTTTTGATTATTTATAATATAATGCCTTTCTGCCAAGACGTGATAGTTAACACATTAAAAGCAACAATGAATCAGTCTGTTATTTATCATATTATTTCTATTATTTAAAGTATAGAAGTGATCTATCAAATTATTTGCTTGATCGCTAGCATATCTGTATGATAAGGTATTCTGTCTTTATCGCTAGGAGATTAATTCTTGTAAACCTTTGATCTTACCTGTATTCGCAGCAATTGTTTATTTTTATGACGATAAATGCATTCGTTCCTTGTGTGAGCCGCTTTTGTATTTTGTCTATTGAAGAAATTTTCTATGAAAGACATTTGAAAATGTGTGCATTGACCTCTTGCATGTGAAATGGTCGTTATAATTACATTTATAACTACCATTCGAAATAATATTAAAAACGTATGTAATGAAGAAAAAACTTTACCATAGCTTAATGATGGAATAGAATGTTACATGTATATCTTTGGTTACATCCTGATTGTTTTTGAAATAGAAATGCATGTCTTGTTTTAAAACTGTATCCGCTTGAAATTTTGAAAAAATCGAATCGTAATGGAACAATTCAGTATAAATCGTTTTGACGAAAATTCATTGTATTTAAGAAGCACGAGACTTCTAATCATGAAGACTGACGATATGATAATTGAAATATAAGGAGACTATAAAAGATTATCACAAATTATATTTCCTATCCAAGATAATTCAAATCATTCAGCTAGAACCTGTTTTCTCCATCAAAAATATTTCAGATGACATATGGTCGTAGTTTTACATGTATACAAGTAACTTCTATGATTAAATAATAAAATAATATAACGTTCCATTGATAACAATAATATTTTAATGCACCATATTACAAAATAACAATACATTGCTTTTGCTGACCGGTCCATTATGATATTGTCACTTGAACCGGTAAACATATAAAGCAGTTCCCACACTTAATCGTAGGTGAATTCACCTACAAGAAACTAACAGAAGTATTTTAACATACATGTCTCATCTTATGAAGAATGTAGTATTTTTATTATATTACTAGATATTATTCCGAAATGGATTTTTTTTCGTTAGATACTTAACAAATATACAAACATTAACTGGGATAAACGTAAAGAAAATAGTTTCATTTAAGTAAAAACGTGGTAATAAAGTAATCGGATATGACAGAGTTTCAAATAAATATCCGAAAGACAAGTTCGCTCAGTTAAATATAATGGTATAATAATTTTTGCTGTCAAAAAATATTCATTTATTTGTCAAAAATATGTGACGTAACAATTTATTCCGAATGCTTCAACTTTTATTTTTTTTAATTGAAAAGACTTTCAATATTGTCGCTTGCTAAATGCTTGAATAAAATAACAAACGAAATTCCAAAAATTACCGTACCATGTTAACGCTTTTGAGAGTTGCACTGTTTCATACAAAAAGTTTGTATGGATTATATGATTTTACGCAATTATACAAAAATACTTTACATTTACGAAATATTTTTTTAAAGCTTAAAAGGAAATTAGAAATAAAATAACTTCGGAAACACGTGTAAGATAATGCTCACGATTAGCGAAACTAGTCCGGGTCATGAAATATATTATGGAAATATGTACTGAAAATGCGTTTTTATTCCTTAAAAAAAAATTGTCTTCGCCTATTAACGACTGGTGTTTACTGTGGACAGCAAACCTATATACATACTAAACGTTTATCTATAATATAATAAAAAATGAATTTCGCCTATACACACGTAAATAACAAATACTATTAGCAAGTAGCAAAGGGCTTACTTACACATTTACCTTGTCAAATTATTATACACCTGTAGTACAGATCATGATAGTTGAACGAGTGAGTTTACTTACACTTTGAGCATAATAAAAAAATCGAATCGGCAGCTTCGTTATTCAATTGGTGGTTTAAATAAGTTGTATACATGTTTTGTCTATTTGATAAGCGTCCTTAGGATGACATAGAAATGAATTAAAGAATTGAAATGTGTTAACATTCCGAATCTAAAAATGTTTGGAAATATATATAAATTTATATAGGACCCAGAATAGGTTAAATTTACGATTGATTTCAAAACTACATGAATGGATTTTTTTTTTACCATGTCCGGTCTAAATTTGAAAAACATTAATTTATATTTACTTATTCAACAGTTTTATACCTAAATTTATTTTTAATATCTTCCTTCATGGGAGTAACATTCAAACTGATGAATGCTCACGTTTATAAAAGTAAAAGCTATGCTAAACAAGATGTTTGTGAATGTTTTCTGAATGATATACTAAGGAAGATTCAAGATTTCGATATATAATAAAGAATCAAATGCAAGTGATTTTTCAATTTTAATTGATAAGACCATTTACTCTGATAAACAAAACATGAAAAAAATACAAGGCTCTAGAAATTGACATATTGCGTCAAATAAGCTTGTATAGTTTTGCTTCTGTTTAATGCGACGTATATGTATATGCAAAGCAACATATTATATGCCATAAATAAGTTCAACACCACACTGATCACAAAAATTCGAATCATGTAAGTAATACTGTTTTGTAATCAACAATATTATTAGGAGTTTTTTTTTTAAATTTTTATGTGTTTAGTTATACATGTAGTTATATCTTATCATCATTGTGTTTTTATTTCATTATTTTGTATGTATTATTGTATCATAGTTGTACTTATCTTACAAAGTAAGCAAAATGTTGTTTCAAAATTTATGGAGTTAAAGGTTATTTTAAAAAGCTTGGAGATCCCTTATTCAATGTCACGTGGATGGTTAATATTATTCAAAGAAAAATTTCATAGAATTCTTAAGAATTAGGATAAAAAAAGGATATGATATTTATTCTCATATATAACATTATTTTTCCGAAAAACAAATGTACATTATTGACGGTCATGTCTACTGCGTAAAGCTACACTTAAGTTTTCCAGTACGAAAATGTATCGGTATTGGTGACTTTATAAGTGTGCGAATGTTTGTAGGGATTTTGTCAGTCATTGACCCTGGTTTAAGGCAGTCGTGGGTAGACTGCCAAACATGTTTATAGTGAAATGCTTCAATGTCTTTGGCTATCGTTTACAAATTTAAATCGTGTTAGGCCTACGACACAGAACGTTTTACAGATAAAAACTACAAATAAAACCATTTTTAGTTAAAACCACTAGATGGTTTGGTTTTAAATTATAAATATTAACTGTTTCCTAGAAATAATAACATGAGGTTTGATGCAATTAAATTAATCAATAATATTAACGCCTTATCTTTAAGCTAGGAAACATTAAGAATACGCTTTGATTGCTCTGAATGACGACCTTTCTACATTAAAGTGTCGTTAAGTATACATATATTGTAATTATTTTTTTTTAATAATAAAAACACATTTTTTTAGTACTTATTTCCACAATATATTTTTTGATCACGACCGGTTTCGCTCATCGCGAGCATTATCAACTGATAGAATACAATTTACAAACAAGTCTATTTATACAAAACAAAAAATTAATTTGAGTTAAAGGTAGCAGGTGTACAAAACCATGGGTTCAAGAACTAGAAAACAATTTACATAAAATCATACAATATTGATACAAATAAAGTAAATTAGTATAAAAATTAAATGTTCACAATCACTTACTAAGAATTACAATTACAATTATGGTAAATCAATAATCCATTAGGAGCTCAAAACAATCAATAAGGAAGTAAGGAGTGGGAAATTTTAATGACGAAAATAGCCCACACTCACTACTTAATGGAACAAAATAAATTAATACATGAATATTTTGTTCCATTAAGTAGTGAGTGTGGGTTATTTTCGACATTATTGTGGAAATAAGTATTAAAAAAAATTGTTTTTATTATTTAAAATATCATGCCTTTCCACCAAGAAGTGACAGTTAACACCTCAAAAGTGATACATATATTGGGCAAGATTGTTGCTTTAAACTGTGGAGGTGTTAGTGTGCATTTTTATAAGAACATATAGAAGTAATTAGGAACAAAAAGGTTTCATCCGGTGATTTGGTTTTTCGTTTTGGTTTTGTTTTAGTTTTCATTAGTATCTGTGCTTAGTCTGCATCATTTTTTTGTCATCCGTGTAATCAAACAGATTAGTTCTAATATTGTAATATTATCGTTTCAATATTATAAAGGTCTAAGAGCGTTTCCGACACACAACTAAAACAAAATAGTAAGTGACCAAAAGAGTATTTTTTCTTTAAATTAAAAAAAATGTGCAAATTGCAAAAGTTATCCAGCTGAAAAATGGGTTTCATAGACATGTTTAACATTCAGCAGTAAGGTGTAGATTTTCAGTAATATAGACATTATATTTTAGCTGATTTTTTTCTACTGTCGTCTCTAATTATTTAATATTTTTCTCAGTTGTTAATTGTAATAAATTGTTATAAACTTATACCGGAGCGTGAAAATAAGTAATGTTTGTATGCAATACATATTTGTCATAGTATTATTTTAATCGTCTCCAAAATGGTATATATTATTTTTTATTTCATGTAATTGTAACTAATTCTTGTAAACTCCTCTCGAGGATAAACTCTTTAAAATAAAAAAAATATATGAAAAATAGAACAGAGTAGTAAAAATGAGTTATGATATACCGGAAATCATTTTGGAAGTTATATAGAATGTAAATGCATCTAACGCCCCTATATAATATCGGAAAGAGTTTTGTTAAAAATGATATAAAACTTTTTCCGACGCGAGCTTAAAAAAAGAATAAATTGGGCTGTACCTTTTCGAAACGGCCTATCAAGTACCCTGACCTACCCAACAAAAGTCACGTTGGATACGCCCGCTTGGGGCAGGTCAAAAACCCTCTGAATCGAGAGGGGAATAAAATACTCCGTTTTTTATTTCCCTTGGTTAAAGTTTTGTTCAAAAGCATCAGTAATAATGCCTGCAGGCTTGCGGTGGCCGTAATTAACGAGAAAGCTTGCGTATACATATAATAACTATACATATACTATTTATTGATTTCTTGCTGTATTTAATGACCTAATGTTAAATAAATATGGCAATTCTTATAATTAAGAAGTTCATTTTGAATGTTCATGTCCAATAACTTGAGATTATTATAAATAAGATAATAAAATGCGTGTACATTTACTAAATTGTCGATTAAATTACTCATATTGATATCATAATAGTATCGGTGAAATAAGTCAATTTGTATTTAAAATTAAAATGTGTGAAATGTTTAACCAGTCCATTCGGCACCTTTTTTTATTTACAATGAAGAAAAAATATTTATACAAATATTTTTGAATACGCAATTCCATAACATTAAATAAATGAAGGTTTATAATGCCTGCCCATTATTACCTGTTGTTTTTCAAACCTTCGCGACAGTAATTAGCCCAGAAGTAAATTGCAGAGCTTTTCATCTACTATTTCTGTGTTTAAATGCGGTCTAGCATGTCCTAAAATGAGCTTTTAAATAAAGAAATAAAAAAAAGAATAATGATTTCTCAGGAGAAAATGCATTGTTTTAGTACATATTTCTACTTTTGGTAAATTTTGTCCTGGAAGTCATAAAGAATCATTTTGTTACGGTGCTATAGGCAAATGCTTATTATAATTAACAAATGCTTAGTTTCAACATAAGAAATATTAATTAAGGTAAAAACCATTTTAGACTAGATTATTATTAATGGCGTATAAATCTTTGATATATATATATATATATAATTATTTTGATTTGCCTAATTAATCAATATTAAAATAATTGTTTTTGTTAGAGGCCATAACGTGTTGAGGTTATATATTTTTATTGTGGGCACTAACCATGTCTTATTTTGTCTTTTTTCAGAACGTAATGCATTTTGTGGTTGGGCGCACTGCCATGCGGTTTTGGTCGCATCTAACATCATCAGACATATTCAGAACGTAAAATAATGCCACATCGGATGCTGATCGCTTAAAGTATATAACTAAGTAAATATCCTTAAAAAGTATTTAGAAAAAAATACTAGAATGGCTCATTGGGTTCCTTGTTTGTCGGGTTAACGGTAAAAGTTGCGAAATAAAAACCGAGAGACAATTTGTACGACGTTGTTCAGATAAAATTTAAATTTTTAATTAACGGACTGTATATAATACCCCTTCGAAATAGAGTCGCTTCATGCGTGTACATGACTTAAGAGTACAACGCTTTTTTGCACACACGCATGAATAATGACGCAGTAGCAACCAACTTAAGTATATTCGCGTGATCTTAATGTAAAATATTTCATCAAAAGTATTTTTATATTTATCGATGGATTCATAGGTAGTTTTGCAGAAGTATATTTTTATTATCATATAAAAAGTTTTAAGAAGAATTTTCATTACTAAAATAAACAATGTTTACAGTTCTAAGCTTAAAAACTTTTAAAAAAATGGTATTAGTTGCTTATTACTGGACATAAGGGAGGAGGAAGACGGTAAAAATTAGTCAATAAAATTGCGGACTAAAAAAAATAGCTCTAAATAAATGACTTAAACTCCTAGAAGTGAATAAAACTATCGATGTGAATCGAATAATGTTGTTAATAATGAAAGATATGTCGCTCGTTAAACAATGGTTCTTTATGTGTTGTCTACACTTTCCTGAGGCTAGATGCGCCGCTGTGCGTAGTGTATTTATCAGCAATATAAATAATTGTGAAAAACCTGTTTCTCTCGTTTGATGTTGTTTATTCAAATTTTCGATAATTAAACTCATCCCGATTTACGCCACCACGTTATGAATCTGCAATGTTAGTAAATGACTAAAAATTACCAACGATTATAAGCCGTGGCGATCAACATCATAATTATGATTTAGTCATGGGAAATGAGTGAGTGATTTGGCCACGAATCGCACAATCCAATTGCGGTCTGTCTCATTTGATTTAAGTAATTATTTTATTTGACTAGCGGTATATAGCTTATATTGTAAAAATGTTATGAGCTGTCTCTTGCAGCCTGGTGAGATACTAATTTACAGCAGGAAAACTATATCAGTTCAATTCTACTTAAATTACCGCGAGTCATTTGTTGATGTTGATTGAGATTGAAATTACCACATTTTGAAGCGATAAATAAATATAATCAATATATATATAGAATTACTTTAAAAATGAGAAAGATTTGTATGTAGAAACTTATGTATGAGATATACAGTAATTGGAATTTGTCTGTTAATTAGATGGTAAATGACTATAAATAACCATAAAACTCCTTGACCATAGAATAATATTTTATAATCCGAAAATTTTATAAGCTGTAAAAATATAAAAAAAGAATTTATTATTTCATAACTATTCATTAAAATGTAATCAAATTACGAATTATATGTAATGGATGAAAATATAAGAAGAATCGATAAAAAGCAATACTTCACGGATCAAACTTTGAGATTAAATAAGTATTAATAATTTTTATTGACATTTCCTCTTTTTATACTCATTAAAATTTGTAACACAATATATGACATTCTGAGAGATCTATAATTCACACAACTAATTCTATAATGTTATGAGAATTTTATTGGTTTTCAATTTTTATTATTTTAACCATAAACTTTTTGGTCGTATGTTATTCACGTTTGGATTTTTTTTTTTCAACAATTTCATTTTATCGACGTTTCTTTCTTATGAATCGTTTTTTTTAGCTCATGGCAATGAAATAACCGGCCATCTTGTCGACTGACATTCCATTTTCGAATTGTGGTTTCCCGCGCGCGCGAATTGCGACGCAAGATGGCCGCGGGCAGCTTTTAAGGACCGGCCATCAACGTCACAAAACAAAAACAAGACGAGCGTGTCCGTCAGCCGGACGCATCAGCCCAGCGAGCGGCGGACAGTCGCCAGCGTGTGCATGTGTTCGTGTGGATAATATTAAATTACCACGCTTCTTTAACTTTATAGCCCATTTTTTAGTTTAGTTTTCTATAGCCAGGGGATACGCAGATGGAGCAAGAAAACTCTAGTTTCTCTTTCGATACCAGTTCCTATTATTTAAGGTATAGAAATAAAGCTGACCAACTGCAAAGCAGTATGAAATCTTTTAAATCGACAGTATTAGGATTTACGCTTTATCAGAAGACGAAGTAAACTTGGTTAAACAGAGGTCCTCTTAACCGCATTCGTGAATGACCCCCACTATTTTCCGACGCTTGTTTTCGTAAACTATTTCTATGATATATATCCATGTATTATAGTTGGAAGTAGAAGACTCATTTAGGTGATTTGAAAGTCGCCGATGTTCTGCATACCATCTTTAAAATACACCTATATTCTTTCCAATTATTTTAAGTATCGAGAACATTATTTTTTGAAACGACAAATCTATTGTTTTGTGTAGGTATGGTGCAAAACAATACTCATACATCATTTTAAAAGAAGAAAATTTCTTTATTGTCATCATATTTAGAAATATTTCACAAAACGTCACGTTCCTAAAACATCAAATATTTCTAACTAAGATATTTAAACTGCAGAGACACATCATTAATAATTGACATTACTAGGTTATAACATTAAAAATATTATGAATGTCACCCGTCCGTTTTATTACTAAATTATAATACAAGTTAAAAATTTTGAAACTCTGTACAATCCCACATGCTTGGCCCAAAAAGTTAATGGAATCTTTAGAAAGTTAAATTATAATTGAAAAAACGATTGAGAGATAGCGCAAAACATTTTGAGTAATGCTAGTAGGTATATGACATTAGTGGGTAGTGTAGAACCACATCCATCGTAACGTTGGCAATTGTGCAGGGAAAGAATATGTTTGTGGTCGTGTACATTTTGTTGACTGAGAGCCACATACCACTTTTTTAAGTGCGGATAATAGGTAGATGCAGCATAAATGCGTTTAATATTAGAATTTATAAAGCGATTAAATCAACGCCATCCAATTCAGGGAGATTTTTAAAATTCACATATTTTTTAGTTTCAAAAGGATTTTCTGTATTTTGACTCTAAAAATGAATCTCTTTTGATCTATTTACTTGCTGTCAATTTTTTTAAACAAATTTATCGATTATTTGAAACGATCATAAGCAATTTAACTTTTCAGTTCTTGGAATTAGTTAACAAGGTACATTTTACATCTATCAATTATAAAAAAAATAGAAATGAAAGGTACGCAGAAAGCGGTTATTTAGATAACACTATAAATTCTTTAATGATATAAAAATATACTATATTTGATTATAATTTCGTTATTAAGTTATTGATAGAATTATCTCACAGCTCTGACATAACTAAAATTTTGTCCTTTATCATAACAAAAATTTACCAAATAAATGCGTATTTAATGACACTGTTTACGATTGAAAGCGTTCTAGGGCTTAATCTTTTGGGTGTCATTGGTTTTTAATCCACTAATACCTATCGCGTACTTACATTAAGGTTTACCATATCTTAAGAGTATCTGTCACTGTCAAAAAAGATTGTTTAGTAATAACAGAATAATGTAATAGTAAATAAACTATACGAAGTTTATCGTTCAACTATAAGAGGTAGTCGGAGCATTGCCATAAAATCTGTTTATTATCAAAATCAAAAATACCTATTTATATTTCTACAACTGGGAACTTCAAACTACCGTTCTCATATAACGTAGCTTTATAAATAGTTTATACTGAGAACGTCAATATCCCACAAATCGGCAGTAAGCACGATTAGAAAAATGTTTGTGATTCTTAAATAATGTGATATACGGTGGAACAATATTATAATCGGAAGAAAAACTTGAGAAATTAATCATTTATGTGGTGATTGTAAACGTAAATCTCAGAAATGTTTGAATGTTTTCAAAAACATTATAGAATTTGTCTCTCAATCGTGCCAGTTACGCGAAATCCCACAAAACCATAACAAAATATTTCATAACTTTCATAACGGTGAAGTTAAAACAATATTTTATTAAGATAACCAATGTATTATAAAAAACATCAAAAATATGTTTGTTAAATACTCATATACCAAAAAAACAAAATTTTCAATAATTGGCTAAAGTTTTGTGAAAGCCCCTTTTAACTGAACTAATGACGTGCGCAAATGTCGAATCTACTGAGGCGTTAATAATCGGTCAACGAACTTACTACACCGAGGTTCGAGACAAGATGAGGCGAAAAATAATAATGCATTCGCAGCTGGAATCGAACCTGCCTCACTCCGGTTGCGAATACTCCTAGGTCAGTTTTAATAAAGGATCAGTTTCACCTGCGGTTAATACAAGGGACGTTTTATAAATTATTGCACCTCAAATATATCGTTTATGACATACGCGTGAGAAAGCGTAATCATTATTGTCTAACCACACTAGTTCTATAATATTATATATAAGTTATGATTTTTAAGAAATATTTAATTTCTAATTGTAGTACTGTGATACGATCATGGAAATATTTGTTTCTGCATTTAATGTTTAAGTGTGTTTTAAAAATCATTTTGAAAGGTATTATATTAAATTATTTCTTGCTTTAGATGTCATCATAGTTTATTCGAAAACATTTTTTAAAATGACTGATAAACTTTTGGATATCACTTAAAAAAGTTCGGATTCTTCGTCGAGTAGTCAACGTGATAAGCTATGAAGAGGATGCTCACGGGCTCACAGATTTTCATTTGAAGATATGGATGCTTGTGTAGCCTGATATTCCATTTTATTTACTTGATCCTAGAAAAAGCGCATTGCTATAGTAAGCTTTTCACTCTTCATTTCCATACCATATTTGCTTCAAAAATATATTGAGCGGTTGAGTACAAGCAGTCATTGAAGGAAACATCATTGTTGACATTAACTTTATTAGCAGCTTGTATAGTCCAATAATGAGCGGTAAAGCATTAAAAACTCTTAAGAACATAATGAATTATTGAATGAATAAAATATTATCTTACTTTTAATAAGCGGAGTTGTATTAAATAAAAAGCGGTTTTGTCCTTTACAAAATTTATATACAGAATGTAATTTCTTATGAATTGTTGTGTCGTATATTTGTCTAATTTGGAGATATATCCTCACTATTTGAAATCTTCTTAACATTTCGACAAACATATAAAAAATATATTCGTGTCAAAGAAGAGAAATTAGAATTATATTTTCTGATAATATTAGAATGTGTCGGAAACGTCTTGCCAAAACAATTGTATTTCAAGATCTTTTGTTTTCTCCTTCTCATGGAAAAAATACTGTGAATCTCACGCTCCATGACCTTAAATAATAGGAAATCCGATAAATTTCTTTCATTTATAATGAACCACATTCAGTTTTCAATGATTAATTAGTTCATATAAATATCTATTACACTTCAAGAATTATTTATTTCAATTGTTTAATGTCGAAAAATTTTATTATCGACTTGATACGGAAGTTATTCTTAAACAGAAGTTTTAAATCCAGACCTCAACTATTAAGCTGTAAAAAGTTCATAAGTTACACGATAATAATTGATCAAAACAAAGCAAATGATTTTTAAGCTGAAGGCCAATAAACGAAATATATAAATGCGTTGTGTTCTCGGACTCCTTCAGCCAACCTAATTAAAGTTCAGACATAAGAAATCCCTTTGGGTTCCATCCATTGTAAAAATGCTCTCTTCAACTATTTTGATTCGCCAAAGAAATAATAGTTTATAGTTTAACATGATATAGTAAGATATATTAAAATTGAACGGGATTGAATCGTGATATCATTTACCACAAATCATACATAAATGTAGGATATAAAGTTCAATTGATTCAAAAACTGAAAAGGTGTATATACTTTAGAACTTATTGTTCACACAATGCATATGCATGATGCTGAAGACGAGCTAGTTAAGAAAAAGATTTTGTAGTTTTGTTTTTTGTTATTCGGTAAAAAAAACACAGATTTTATATCATTATATAATATTTGCTACGACACAAGAAAAGTTTTCAGTAGCATACATTTCAATTGCCAATATTTCATACAATGTATTTTCAATAAGCTTATTTGAATTCATATAGAAAATGATTGTCATATATTTTATATATATATACTCTATACTCATACTAAAGTTGCACATATTTTATTTTACGGTCCATATTTTGACTTATTTAAAAAGAATCACAATTTTAAAAGAAAATACTATAATCAGCCCATACAAACAAACACAATAAGTGAAAGATGTTGTTGCCGTTCGATGTTAAGACAAAAAATTAGAAAGTGAGTCCGTTAAATAAATTTTCGAAACACGCTGAGAAAATTCTTCCTGTAAATGGTCAAATGCAAAGCGCGCATACTAACTAACATGTATTGTGACCTTTTATACTGCCACCATGAGGTTTTCATCTAAAAACCTTTCGAAAGGAAATATTTCGAAAAACATAATATTCTATTTCAAAAAAAAAAAATAATCGGATATTTATATTTTAACACGGTGGAAAAATCGCAATGTATTTTGGTTCTACAAATTTTTATTTTTTGTAAAACATAGTTGATAGCTATTTCGGCTCACACCATCGTAAGAACTACGGTGTACTACTAGTTCCGACGATGCCGTGAGCCGAAAAAGCTATTAACTATATCCAATAAAAAAAATTGTAGAACTAAAATACATTGCTATTATTTCACCGTGATATAATGGAGTTCTACCAAGTAAATGCCAATTCAATCAATAAATTTATATTTTACTCAAGATACTGACACAGATTTCGCGTGAATTGGAAACAAAATGGGATATATGTTAATTAAAAAATCATTTCGTTAATTAGAAAATTGCTTTTATTGTTTGGTAGGTTTGTGAAACAGTTTCGTGATAATAAATACTTTTCAGCAATAATTAATTGAGCTTATGAATAATAAAATCCAAAAGTATTTATTTGCAGTCAATAATCAAATAAATCTTCACATAAATTTTGGTACTGGAATATTCTTATGTATGGATATTAATAGCTTTTTCTATCAGTGTCCAAGTACCGAAGTTTGAAATCTATCGCAATATTTTTTTTTTATTTTAAATGTATGAGTTCGCGTTCAAATGTAGAATCTTTAGAATATGACTACGCTAATCAATCTTTGAGACGAACATGAAAAAAACTATCTACTATGGTGCTTAACTCTAAATGGAGATTCATACGGTAAAAATTGAGAACAAGAATACTATCTCAAAATAAATTACTAGGAAAAAGTGTGGTCTCTTTACAATTTGAAGTGATTAGGAACCCGCTGACCCGCGGCATACGCGTACGTTTGTTTGGGTCATCTTGGAGAAAATGCACAATGCCGCACTCAATTCAAACTGCACACTTGTTTATCTACTTAGAAGATATTCGTAAATGTTGTTTTCGATGCCAATTTTGTGGGTCAATCAAATTGTCGATCGCAAAAATACTCAGTGTCGTGCGAAAACTATTCAAGAATCTTTCTGTGATCACATCACTATATAAAATTATCTATATTTTTCATTAACACTGAGTTGCATCTTTATAATTATTTTCTTTAAATGGCAATATTTTTTCTACTTTTTCTTAACTTTAACCGCTGGTAATAATTTTATTTAATGATGCATTTAACTCTTAATCAATAAATATTCGTTAGTTCCTAGAATACTTTAAAAAATTACAGATGTAAACTAGCATGTACAAAATGCAAAACCATCATAACTTTTGCCTTTAACCGTAGACTTTTCAAAAGATCTATTTTCAAAATAATTTATGATATGTTTTTATGTGCCGTTCGTTTTCTTTTGCTCTTATTACACTTGACAGTAATTTTATAAACAAAAAAACCTGAATATATGTATAAAAATAAACTGAATTTGATTTCATTTATTATTGTCCGGAGCTGGTTTTATTATTCCCGCCATTTATACTTTTGGCTTCAGGCAATGAATGCACTGTGAGTGGCGGTTGGTACACCTGCTTTGCTTTATTTTTATTATTTATTGTGTTCGTATATTATTTAATATTCTTAAAATTACAGCCATATTATCTTTATTCTTTGAGTGATTATGCATATTTAAAGATTTTTATTTTGATTCGGCTAGCTATCTTCGAAATATTGCTAAATTTATTAACTGAAAAGTAAATATACAAAAAATACGCTAAACAAAGAATTGCATAGTTTGCAAAAAATAACATGTAACACACATTTTGAGATCGCGATTAACAGAAGTTTGCTGAAAAGGATATTTGATCACATATGTTACATCAACATAAAAGTGGAGACATCATATTTCTAATATTAATTTGTAAGCCGAATCAATTGAAATTTGTTCGAACATCCTCAAAATTTTTTTTCCTGTACGTTTCACATTTTATACCAATTTTAAATATGTTTCAGAAAATTACACTAATGAAGAGATTTAAGTAATAGTCCTAATATATTTATTATCTGTTATACGTGAAGGAGGGAATTTTGTTGTAAGAAAAATATTCTTAAATAGAAATTAAACAATATTTGCAAAGAAAATATAATGCCAAAACAAAGATATGCAAGAAACTATATACTTTTATAAAACAAATTCATCTTACAAAAAGGTTACAGTCATACTGAATTTATTCGTGATTTCTGAGTTAAATTAAAAATGTAAGACGCATTATTGATGGATGTATTACTAAGAAAATGTGGCCAACCATTTTAATGTGTACTTTATTTGAAATATTTTCTTAATTAAATATTACAATAAAATCAATAAAAATATGTTTATCAAAGTTATTTATGTCTCTCTTATTTTAAGATGACGACTAGGGATTGCGAAATCTTGACGATCTTATTTAGTCCGATAATACTCTGAGAAGCTCTGATTTCCTCATTTTTACTTCGCTTATGTGGTGAAATCGATTTTCACACATTCCATTTTTATATCTACGTATTAATACTTTTTCATTTGATACATAAATATGTTAGTTTTTTGACATTTAAGACTTGTTCACTCTTTCGTGGACCATATGGTCTTTTGTTGAAATAACCTCAGCGAAGAAAATACAAAAAATTGGTCGAAGTAACATTTTCCTATAAAGCCACGCATATTATTAGTCTTATATATTTTATGAAGTAATGGTTGACGACTTCTATAGGCTTCATGCGCTGTCGATGAGTATAAAAACCGCTTTTTTAAAGCACACATGTTTTAAGCATGTATTGTCCATTGCTCGTATTTTTCACGAGTATGTGAATATTATAAGATCGTGTGTGTGAGTTCATTTTGTTTCGTTGCTCATGTACTTACTGTCAACGACTTTGAATTTTAAGTGTGACCATAATGCTTTACGTGTGTGGCAACACAAATAGATTTAGTTGTGGATACAACTATTTACGATTGATAAAATTATTATGAAATTCAATATTTTAAATGGTTGAGTCTGCAATAGATTACGATCGAAAACTTTCGATGAAACATAGTAGATGTGTAAAATTTACCAAAAGTGAATTTTATAGGTTGTTGTTAAGCTCTGATTTTTTTCGCGTTTTTTACAATTTAAAAATACATTCCGGTACAGCTATTATAATATATATTATAAATACATAAACGTTAACCAAATATTAAATTGTATCTATGGGTATTGAGCAACTGTAGAGACAGTTATTTTATATCATATTCTTTCATACGTGTAGAATATTTTTAATTATTTTTAAATACTATAAATTTTGTTTTAATTTATGATATCGAAGGAAGGTGCTTGATTGACTTTGAATATCAAATTTGAATTGATACAACTTTGTACGATTCCACATGTTTCGTCACTAACGACCCGGGGTTCGCCAATTCTGTTGCATCCGTGTGATAGAATGCCTGAAAATGATGAAAGGCGAAAACCGGGTCGTAAGTGACAAAACTTGTGGAATCGTACAAAGTTGTAATAATTCAAATTTGATATTCTATAAATATTGCCTGTATTTTACGACAAAATTGTTTACGTGCCTGTATATGCCAAGTCCAATTGGGGACTTCCTTTCAAGGCTGCAAATCTTAATCAGCATTCGATGTGTATTTATTATAATAATAACAACAATCAGAGTCTCAAATTTAAAATAAATAAAAAAAAGTGAAATTTATTACAGCAATTTGAATCAGTAAATTTTATGATAAATATGTGCCAAATTACAAAAAAATCATTGTCACCGTACTTTCGGTGCGTGTTCATGAATGCGCGAAAACTTTTCGAAGCACGACGGAACTGCACACATGCCCATTAAAAAAATCACACATATAAAATACATGTTGAAAAATTCACGCACGTACTCATACTCTCAAAGGCTGCAGTCCTTGAAGTTGGTGCACTGCATTTTACGTTTTGTTTTGAACTAGGGTCCATGCAATCACTTTAGCACAAATTCTGCTTAAGCCAGAAATCTTGAAAACCATATGATAAATATAATTTTATAATAAAAAGTAGTATTAAAATCACAAAAATTATTTTTTTAATTTAAATTTATACAATTTTTAATAAAAATCTAAATTTATTGTACGTAATATTTTTTTCATATAAAACAACTTACATTTATGTCATTCAAAACTTCGAAAACGTTATAAAAAAATCAGAGATTATAATTTTTTTTACTAAGCATATAAAATTTTCTTTGACATTCACACAAATAAATGAAGCGTTTCTTATGTAAGAATACACAATAAAACAAAACAAAAAAATCGTTGCATCGATAGTGTTTGAAAATATGAAATGAATTTCTTTAATTTTAATAATTAATAAATGATAAGAATTTTGTATTGAGTCGAGAGCGTTAGATAATATCGTGAGATAGTGATCATAGCTTTACCAGTTTTGAGTAACGAAAAATGGAGGGAAGGAAACTCAAGATGGATGCCCAGAAAAAAAACAAAGGCGATAAACAAGATGGACGTTTCTCGCGAATGCGGTGATCTTTTAAACAACACGACCTGCCCCAAGTTGGGCGAGAACGAGTCGAATTGTTGATAATGCTATGTAGTATGTTGCCTCTCAGGTATGGATACCAAATTTTTTGTTGATTTCGTGACTCGAATCATTTAGTTTTTTGGCTATGCTATCTACCAATCAAACACCGTTCTACTACTAACTAATTCATGCGCTTATAAATGAATATACACATGCGAATTATGTTTATAGATATTCTGTTTCTATTACCTAATGTTAATATCTGTTACTGTATCTATGCCGTGAAGTATAGATATCTCATTTATCGACGTTTTTATTTTATTATATAATAGTTTTATTGAGGTTTTGAGTTAAGATTTTTGGAAAATAATAACATATGTATGTAGGCAATCCAGATGATCTATATAATCAGCGTTAACAAGAGTTTAAATTAAAACAATATATGTTAAAAATTAAAAAGAGTTAGAAAGAATACAAATTTAAATCATTCTACATATCATTTGTTTTATGGACTTAAGCAAAAAAAAATAGCTAAACTGACTTCATGACGAAGATTACAATTTTCAAATGATAATAATTGAAAATAATAGCTAAAAAAAAAGTTATTGTTAGTGTTCAAATATATGAATCTTTCTTTAATGGATTTTTATCGTTTGATATTTTTTAGTCACATGTTACAAAGTTTTAAAGATACAATTGCGAATTAAATGTTAATTAAGCATCTCTAGTCGATAATATTAGCTTATAGTGATGTATTTTAATAATTATGAGTTAGTAGATGGCGTTTGCGAGTATTTTATAATGTGCTTCAGGCTTTAAAATATTGCTTTGAAACATGGTTCAATCAAATCAAGTGCATCTACTTTACTGTGCGTTGGTATATGTGTTCAGTTTTATATTGAACCGGTCAAAATAGAAAAAAAACAAGTGGACGGATGTTTAAAACAGGATGAAAAATGCAGCATCCAGTTGAACCGGTATAACAGACAACTTCAAATGCACACTCCGAAATATACATTCGGTTAATTCGCAAATTCTATAAATATTAGAATACAGCCATTTCTATAACCTTACGATTTCATTTATCTTCATCAAAAGCATATTTAAAATAACCACAATAACAGAATGATATATAAAGATCTATGAAGAAAGCTATAACATCTCTGATGAATAATAAACTATGAGATAATTGTGTCGATTGCTTATTTTGTGAACCCGTTAACACAATTTAAACATTGTTAGGAAATATTTAGTTTTGATTTAATCATCAAACGGAGATTAACGATTCAGAAATAAAATTCGTTGCTATATTTTGGAATTTTTAGAATCCTGAAAACATTGCTTAAGTAGTGTTTCACGATATAATTCACGGTGTAATTAATGATGAATAATTTTTAATATTTCACTTATTTTGATATATTTTGATGCTGAAAAATTTTAATGAAATTGATGTGGTGGTAAAATTATCAAAAATCACTGCTGATGCTTACATGAAATAAATTGAAACTTTTTTAAATTTAGGAAATGTAATGTAAGGTATTTCTAATACAGTATAAATATGCGTTTCCGTTCAAACTGTATAAAAATGTAAGATCCGTAAAACTATCCTGCGTTACATATTTTCCAAGAATTTCATTTGAAGTTTTTATCTTAACCTCTTTGTCGATATAAATTATCAAATATTACTTTATTTTCTATGAAATGTGAATAATAAGTAGCCCATTATCCTCTTTTCTGGATCTTATAGTCCGGAGGCTTCAAGTTTCCTTTCACTTTATACTATAATTATTTTTACATATTTTAATTTCCCTATCGGCAATGGTTTTTTTTATCTCACTCTTCATAAAAAAAATACATTTCAATTAATATGTATGCATGTAATTTTGTCACTGCCCACTGGTTAGGAGCACCTGCTCTATTCTCGTTCAAAGTGGTAAAGCAACTTAATTTTGCGTGCCGAGCTTAAAGCTAACGTTCAAATATATAGGCAAAACCAACATCTAATTTAAATTGTTTTTTGCTAGTATATTTTTCCGTTTTTACTGCAGCTTTTGTGTATATATTTAAAGGAATTGTGAAAAAATAATCAAATCATACTTGTAAAAATTAAAAAAAAAATATTGGGCTTGATTTATATTCATACCAATAATAAAATATCTAAAAATTTCGTTAGTGTGTTAAATATTTCAATGCGACATCCATACTGTTAGATGTATTAACCTTTCCAGTAATCCTGCTTTTAGAAATGGACAATAAATCCACGAATAAAATTATAGAAAAAAATAGGAATTTCTAAATTCACTCGTTGGCGTATTTTCTGGACTTTTTTTTACAAAATAATTATCGAATATTTATATTTTACTATGATTAATTTTGTTTAGTTCTGAAAAACGAAGAGTAAAAAAAACAGATATAAAGTATGCATAGATCAAAAATATTTGCATTCGCTATCAACGAAATCTATGACAATCTTCTGTTTTTTTCTTACTCTTACAATAAAATTTATAGTATTTCTGTTTTTAAAAAGAGAAAACAAACAAGTTACACGATATACACTAGGCATATTAACATGATACTACCTTGGTAAAGAATAATTATTTTACGTGTGTTCATTTGTTGTTTCAATCTTAAACGAATAAAACCATATGAGAACATCCGTGCTACCATAACCTAACTCAATACGAATTCTTTAACTCCTACCGTAAGTGGTCACGCATATGGCCTGTCTTCACTACACTTTGGATATACATAGATGTACAAAAACCAACCCAAACATCTTCTTTTTACGTGGCTCGGAATGATATAGCGCAGTCAGGCAGTTGAATGACTTGTTGCTATCAGATAATATAATCATTAGTATTTGGATTATATCTTAAAAATTATATTTTTATCTAATAAAATAAAATAACATAAAAAAAACTGTTCGAACACAATATTCCAATTCTTAACACAAGATATGCAATTATTTATCAAAAAAAAAAAAAAAATGACGCAAACGATAGTCCCATAAAATAAAAGTGGTATAAATTATGGATTAAGAAGATATTCATTGTCATATTTACGTAATTATTTCTATAAAAATGCCAAGACGGTTAATACACATCGACTTCATAAATTATTGAAATCTTCTGCATACCATTTGAGTGTAATGATTATCATTAATGAGAAAAAATAAATAAATACTCGAGAGGAATTTCATTAAAAATCCATGTAAAATCGTGGAGCACGCAGTATGTCATATTTTGTAATATGTTGGATATGAGTATTTCGTATAATATAAAAATAAAATAAATATTGGTTCACGGACCATTAAAGTTGCTGTCTATTGTACTTGGCTTATCTTCAAGGCAAGGAGCTTTTTATAGTTTAAAAAATAAGTAAAACAATAATAAGTCGATTTAATACTTACATTAAGTACTATGACATGATATATTTGATGTTAATTGATTTTTTTAACTGTCATACTAAGCTCGTAGTCAAATACCGGTAGAAAATATTTTATAAAATAGCCTTATTGTTATCTTTTACTCTTTAAAACAAGTCACTTGCATTTATGTGGTTCGCAATATAATACCCACTCCCAGAACACTGTCTAATTAAATCAGTTTATCGGACTGTAAAATTTTACATGTAAGTACAATTAACCAAAGTTCCACAACGAAACATTCATATTTAAATATTTGGTGAGCATTAATATCGTCAAACATTGAATGAGTGGTATAATGCTTATTTGTTTTTTTAAGAAAATAACTTTAAATACATCAGTGCTTTTTATCATCTTTTTGGCATAAATAAACTTATTTTATCAAAGCAATCAATAGATTCTTAAATCAATCAAATTTATGAATGTCTGAATCTTTAGAAAAACGAAAAGATAGGTTAATAAAATATAACAATACGTCTTCCTGACTGCACTCCATTTGAGAAAATACTGTAATATTTACTGCATTATGCATAACTTGGGTTATAACTAGGATATAAAAATAATTAAACATAAAAAATACATCTAGAGCTGCCAACAATCATACTGTGAAAGTACATTATATTCGGATAATCTTAAAGTTTTTGCCATGCCATTAAGATTAATGCAATATTTTTATTGTATCTGATCGAAGGAAAAATCTCTTACTAAATTATAAAATCTCTTAAGTTATAATACAGGCAATATATATATATATCTAAAAAAAAATCTTACATCTGTTGAAAATTAAATTTATTGCGTATACGTTTTCTAAATATTCAGATCAAAGCCATTGTTTAAGACTATGAAAAAATCTGCTTTACCTGAGTTGGTAGAATCCATTCACTCTAGCTTAATTGCTCGAAAGCTGTGTAGATACTGCAGTATAGAGTAATAAAATGCAATAATATACGTAAATTTGAATTGTTACAACGACTGACGTTAATTTTGTTGTTTGCTGAATTGTGACGACGAACTGACGAGTCAGTTCTGTTGCATCCGTGCGATGGAATACCTGAAGATGCCGAAGGGCGAAACCCGGTCGTTTTTGATAAGACATATAGAATCGTACAAAGTTGTAACAATTCAAATTTAATATTGAAGTTCCATCATGCACCTTCAGTCGATATCATAAATTATAATAATATACGTCCTCGAAGCCATCAAGTTAATGTGATTTCAACCCTTTTATCCTTACGACTTCCATCTTCCAACATTCCTAGAAGACGTGATGAGTATCCTGTTGTGTATTAATATATATATAATTTCATGGTGCCTATTGCAAAGCTTTGAGTTGTCAAGAGTGAAATTATGTGGTTGAATCTTTGTTCATCTCCGCAAATAAATAAACATAGCGAACAAGAATGAAAAAAAGGACAAAAGTATGTAATCTTTATTAAATGCAAAGTATTTTTTGATCGGACAGTTTTTACACGCGTAGGATGTTAGCCTGGATGTTTTAAATTCGATTATTGCGTTAGTGCAAGCACTATTTTATTGTTCGATATCAATGAAAAGTTTGAGCACCGCTGATATAAAATCAAAAAGCTGCTTATGATTATTTTATGTTTTATTGTGGTTATATTCAATATCAAATCTGGGGCATCAAATCTTTCAAGTGTTGTTCGATTCACATTTATGGTGCCAATCAGATAGATATACAATATATTACAAAAACAAGATTAATCTCAACACGTTCATGATAACACTAAGAAAATAATTAAAGTGCAATTTAAGTTTAAATATGAGATAACTAACTCTCTCGTTTTATAGACAAACATTTAGCAATAAAAGAACCTGAAATATAACATCAAATACTGCTCTATCTTAACGTCAATTTAAATATAATATAATTTAAATAATGAGGTAAGTATAATTTTATTCTACAAACAAACTAATCTATTTAATATTTATTCCAAAAAAATTGAATAGTTCATATATCAACACCATTGATTTAACTATATTGGTATTACATTAAGAGTACTGTCTGCAAAAATGTTTTGCTTATATGTATCTAAACATTAAAGTTAATTTGTGTCTTCTCTAAAATAAAATGTTGTTTTGAATTATCAGTTTCAAAATTTTCGTATCACTTCTACGTTCTCAATTCTACATAAATTATGAAATATGCAGGCAAAAGATATCTATTATTTTTATGTATTAACAATATGATATAACATGTAACAGCATGTAATCTCACCAAATCACGATTTAATTTTTAGCTCGATGTCAAAACAAAATGGTTGCCGTGCCGTTAAGGCGCGCTCTTGGTTAAGTAAGGTCACTTCAGTTTGGACAACTTTTTTAGTTTCCTTTTCATACGAACTTATAACGCGGGACAGTGATCAGATTGTTTCTCTTGCAGCAATATTCGCAAACAAGGTTGTCACATTGCTGCAATCAGAATAACCAGCAAGAAACGGAAATATTTTACGCCATTACTTTATTAAAAGCTTTGTCTCCAAATACAATGAAAGAATCTTATTTTATAAGTGAACACCTATTTTAAGAATTATATTGTTTCTCATATTTTCTTACATTTAATTCATTGTAATCATTAAAAAATACAATACACTTTAAACGAAACAAACCTATCTATAATTATTTAAATATATAAGTAAGTACACACTTGTGTTTTATGTTATTATTGTTTTATCTTACATTATATACCCTCCACATTCGATCAAATAAATACTTCTTAACCTAAAATTAATGTTTAATAGGTAATGAATTATGAATGTGAAAGTGAAAGTTTTAAATCTTAGAGACATATGGAAAAAACGCCTTTCAAGTAATAATATTAGTAAATAGTAGTTACTTTCCAGTAAATTATAATATTATACAATGGATTTCAGTAAATTTCCATGCAACATAATATTTTTTTTTTAATATATTGATTTTTGTTATAACACAGACGTATATCCGATTTCGTGAAAAAAAAATCTGTAAATTTTATGAAACTATGATATATTTAAATATCATTAGGGCATTCGTTTTTTATTTTCCTCATGAAATATAAATTGGTTTGTAAATAAACTTAAAATATTTTTGCCAGCCCCGAGATAAGTATAGGTAAGTAAATATAAACTGCAAATCAAATGCACTTCACGGCAGTGCGTTTCAAGACGTGGAATTTTTTCGATTGTGTTTATAGCAAAGAACAATTCAGTGTTGAGACTGAAATTCGAAGTATCGATTTTTAGAGAAAATGGGGGCCTTAGACTCTTTTAATTATTATAATACTAAGCTTTTAGAAGTGAATGCATTCATTGCGTTTTCACAGAATGTTTAATTGTCAAGAGAAATTTTATTCAATAAAGAAAAAGAGAAAATTTGAGTGGTTTTAAGTGTCAAAAAAACTGAAAGTATGTCCTAAATAGATTGAAAGAAAATTGTCAACATATTTTTTGATGAAATGGCCAAATTTTTTCGATTTTACAATATATTAATTTAGTCATAAAACTATTAAAACACAGACTTTACTTGAATAGCAGATTGAGTATGAAAAAATATTCATCTTATATGTATATACATATGTATGAGCCATTTGCTTATTTTTTGGTTTTCTTACACGTAGAAAGTTTATCTCGATAAAAAAAAAATATACTTGCAGCTTTCTTAAATAGAGTCAAATCAATCTTTTAATTTATCAACTTGATCTGGTTTTAGTTTTGATAGAGATTTTTTAATTTATAAAGAAATTTTTTACTTACTTTGACATTAGTCATTTTAAAAATAAAACATTACTTTCTTCTGAATTAGTGGATTTCATAAAATATTCACATTTCTTTATTATTTCAAGTATACATTGCGCATGTAAGTACGCTATGTGACAGTAGAAGACGCTCAGTCCATTATGCCACCGTAAATTGTAAACAATTCAACAATTGAAGCGGGGAACAAACAAAAGCTGTCCCATGTCTAAAATCTTCAAAGAGATCGCGAATAGTTTTGCGAAAATAGGTAGGTAAACCATGCAACTCATTACCGTGAACTGCAACTAGACTAATGGTCAAGATAAGCACATGTAACTTTTTAACTGCTCATTCAATACCAAGACATATCACCTGCTGACTATTAAATTAATTTTAGTAATAAGGTAAACCGTTTTGGCTTAAATTTTTTTTTCGTTATTTACAGGAAATGCTAGAACTTTGAAGATAATCAATTTTTTGATGTTCCATTTATGCTAAATTCTTAAACGAAAGAACAGACAAAAATTTCTTTTCTTTCAGATAATTGAAACCGATTTTGTTAAAGAAAATATTTTCGATACCTAAAAGTAAAAATATTTGATGGCTAAGCCCATTTCGATTTCTTTCGGTGCAAAAATCATAGACTGTAATACCATACACTATTTTTTCAATTTCTAAATTCAAATGTATTGATTGAATTGGCATTTAATTGGTAGAACTCCATTATAACACGGTGAAAAATACCAATTTATTTTAGTTCTACATTTTTTTGTAAGGCTTAGTTGAACTATTTCTATTAGTTTTATTAGAGCTATTAGTTCTGACGATGGCGTGAGCCGAAATAGATATCAAAAAAATCGTAGAACTAAAATACATTTTTTTTTGCAATACATACATACATACATACTTTAAAATACATACATTGGTATTTTTTCACCGTGTTCTAATTTCAAATGCTGTAATTTGAAACCAAGTTAATGGAATTTTATATATATACTCATATTATTGTATTCACCGAATATTTAATAGTTAAATAGATAGTGAGATATTATAATATTTAAAAAATGGAATTTTTTTATGTAATACAATACTTTGTAAATAGTATTGATTTATTCTACCGGATCTCTTGTTAATATAACAAAAAATACTGAAATAATTTAATATAGTTATGTAAACTATAAAGCTGTTGTTTTACGTCTAGTTAAGTTCGTAGGAATTGTAAGATGGCAATCTTCCCGTAAAAGAAAACTAAGTTATATTTTACATGAAATTGTTAGTTATTTTGTTTATACGATATTTACATCGCATAATAAAAATTAGCCGTCGCGCGTCGCCTCAGTTTCCAAGCGATATTGTAATTAAAAATCGATCAATTAATTGCCGCGTAGCTTTGTTTACGCGAGTGTACGCGACAGAACACAGGAAATAGGATACGTACGAAAGACGTCGTGTGAGAGGGACGCGTTCATCCGGCGCGAATATCGCCGTCCCCCACTGCAGGCAGTGCACAAAAAAATCCAAGGGAACGAGCCAAAAAGAAAAACCGGAGAATTCGCTAACTTCGTCAATATAAAATAAGTGTGTGTGCGTGACTTGGTTTTATGGGAGTGTAGGTGTGTGTTTGGGGCGTTGTTAGGTTGCATTTGTATGTGTGTCTGTCGTGCGTTTTGGTGTATGTGTCTGTAATATGAACGCATTTGGTTCAAAAACAAGGCTCCGGCCTGTACTTATTGCAGTCACCATGCTCTTAAATGTACTCTACATAAGAAAACGAGAAAAAAGCCATCACTACTGCACAGTTTGCTGATCCTGACCATTAACCCCGACCCGCATCAGGCCCAGAAGCGTAACCACAATTAATAAGCCTGCGTATTTTTTACCAATAAGATATTTCCATTTTCGGTTTTTTTTTTCTTGAAAAACATGACATCCAGAATATTTTCTTATTTTTATGCCGTGTTATAGCCGATGTTGATATTTTGACATGTTTACTAATAAAGAATTTCAGGAACTTATACGACAAGAATTTATGACGTAACATTTAGTTTTGAATAATTACTAATCGATATAAAAACATAATCAAATTCATACTAAGTTTCAGAACGCCATTTGAAAGAATTGAGTTTTGGAAATGCTTGAATTAGTATAATACTAAGGGTATGATTAATGTTAATGTATTTGATTGCTAATAGTTAGATAATAAAAGTTATAATTAAAGTTGAATATTACGGATTCGTTGTGCATTTTTCGGCATAAAATCTATTTTCAGGCTCATATAAATAGTCAATATCTTACACTTAAATTGTCACCTGTCCACATTTTACTGGATAATAAGAAAACGTTATATGTGTAAAATATTTAGTTAACGAAAATAGTTTATAATATTTTTCAACCAATAATTTGTAGGCTATACGCATATGACAGTCGATTTTGCACAATAAATTCTATGATTGATCAGCTGTTTCCATCTGAAGAGAAAGCTTTTTCTGATTATGTACAAAATAATTATAAGACAACGTATGGAAAATTTACTTTCGACGGGCCTTAAGTCTGTTGTCGCTAGCTTCTGAAACAGTATCCAAATGTTACAATTTTAGCAGAAATGTTCATAAGATAATTTTCTAATGGATTTGGAGAATTTTTTTTAGAAGTTTTGGATGCCTGTGATGGTTTTTTACTTGTCGAATTTGTGAATTCTTACTCGAAACGAAAAAGACTGATTGGGTAATATAGTTACAAGCAGTTCTCGTGGAACATCTTCGGTTTTGATAAATCTCATTATAACATAAGTCATATGGTTGCAATTTAGTTTTTGAATAACTCTAATATTTGATTATAATAACACATTAAAAAACCCCGATACATTAACAAATATTAGAAAATTAAGACAAATGCTAATTTCTTATTTATATAACTATGTATGAAATGCGAAACTATTTTTAATTATCCATTTATTTAATAATATAGTTAAATGTAAATAATTGAGATGGCAGATATAAACTGGCAGAAAGAAATCAGTATTCTAAAGCTTAAAAACATAACGTTTTAATAGTTTAATCAAAAAAAAAATATGATGAAGCTTAATTTAAGTATTGTATTTTCATATGTAAATGATTCTACAAATAAATCGATAATTATAGCTAAATAATATTTAAAAAAAAAACTTCTCACGATAATGATATTAATACCAATTTTTCAGAGTCAAAGAGGAAGCTTATAACAGTAGTCCAATGCCGTAGATAGGTGCTACTGAAGATTATAACATATATATATATATATATTATAATATATAAAATATATATATAAAATTACCGGAAACAAATTCAAAGATTTCCCCAAATACAGCCTACCCAAACTCATATCTTTCTATCACTGTAACATAATAACTTAAAAACAAGCGTCAATATTTAATAAAAAAAAGTTAAACATAAATATTTAAACTGGAAGAGTCCCTTTTTAAATATGATTTCGCCCTGTTTAGATTTAAGGCAACGTTCTTCTAGAATCTAGACTATATTTGGAAGAATAAAATCTACAGGATGGTGAATATAAATAAAAAAAATGTTCATTTAACATTCAAAATGATTTATTTCTCTTTCATTAATAAATTACATTTACATTAATTAAATGAAAAGATTTCAATAGGTAAGGTTGTCGAATCCCTCTTTTGCGTTGCTTTACAATATCACTAAGAAAGCCACACTTCCGTGTCGAGGACAATGAAAATGAATTTTATATTTTTAAATACAAAAGAGGTGGGTATATATATTAAATGTTTTCGTCTGTTTAAATCAGTGTAAACATCTTACGTTAATTATAAAATATGAGTGTACATCTTGATGGTGGTAATTGAAATATATTTACGGATTTTAATAATTCATGTTGGCGATCGATCTAGCTGAAATTTAATTTATAATATTTGTTAGATATGAATAAACCTTCCCATATTTACGAATCATGACGGTGCGTTGTAAACTTGGCTAGCAATTACTTTCGTATTTAGACACAGAGAAAAAATATGGCAACGTGGAAAAGTTAGAATTTGGAAAAACTTCGATTCTTTCCCTCCACCCTAACGCCATTGTATATTTCCCAGTATAGGTATACACACACAGAAAAAAACCATTCACACAGACGCGTTCACAAGTGCGTGTATTGGTGACGTCGGTTTGGCTCAGGGTTACTGACCTCGCCCCACTCGTCTGAGCTTGACTTAGGACATGTACTTTATACACACACTCTCATATTGTGACGTATTAACTGGCACGCATACACGTGCACACGCACCCATACGCATGATTCAAAAGTCCGTCTCAATTTGGTGGAAAAAATCTCGGCCGCAACCAAAATGGCTTTTGAAACATGCGACGAAAATGCCTGAAACGACAAGATGGCCTTTGTGCATTAATTATCAAGCCCACCGGATATCACAACTTTTCTGTGTATGGTATGATGAAATCATAATACCTGTATTATTTGACAGTAGGTATTCATGTCGAATAGTTTTTCGATTTATGGTTTGGTTATACGAACTCATTATAAGTAAAATAAGCATATATTATATAATGGACAGCGTTTTTTCGCATATAATTAAGTCCCTAAGACACATTTTTTAAGCCGCTAGTCAGATAAATCCAAGTAAATTATCGTTATATCACAAACTAAAACAATCACCTCCTGTACAAAATTGAAGTATTTGTAACGCTTTGTTTCTAGCGATAAAAATGTGAGAGATATTTCTTTATCTGTTATAATTCTTAATCTACGGCTATTTTTATTTAATTGTATTTATAATATAGATAGCAAACAGTTCAATATCAAATTTGGCTACTGCCGCAGTTTGTTTTATCTCATAAACAATAAAGTGTACAAAGCAGAATAATTAAGACAATTCATCTAAAATGCTATATTCACTGCAATTATTTATCTTGATTTCTAAGACTTGATTTTGACTTGAACAATTATTACAAAAGATTTTTTTTACCACTGAGCCACAGAGCTGAAACTATTGAAGTTTAGTAAACTATCGCTGGCTTTATGATCGAAAGGGTTGCTATTTTTTCTCATAATCACCAATAGGGATAGAATACGGTTTATTCCAGGGATATCCTATTGTGTATTGTGAGGGAGAGTTGTGCAATTACGGGTATAAGAAGCGGAAAGGTAAACAAAGGGGGAGTCATACTTAACGCATTCTGAATCAGCTTAAATTTTTCGACCAGTTGAAAGTTTTTGTAAAGCATTATTAAATTTTTATGCCATTTTTCTTACGAAATATGTTAAGTACGTGAGTTGAATGAAACACTTAAATGTAAAAAAAATATTACAAGAGTATACACCTGATCAAAAAAAAAAAATAGTTGAGGTATTGTGTAGTACATATTACAATTAGACTTAGTATACATTTCCTGTGCTAGAGAGAAAAAATCAATTCAATGTATTGCTGAAAAGTTGATAAGCGACTACACGCAATCTTTTTTTTGTAAAATTGTCTACACTACCATATTCGTCTTCCCATCGCATCCGCGGTTTTGTCGCTAGTTTCTTTTCTCCGGAGGTTCTTCGTGGCCTAAGATCCCTAAAACAAGCGAATTGTCGTTTTGTCAGATATACAAATCTTGCTCCGATAAAAGATTAAAGAAAACAATTTTTTTTTGGCAAAATGATAATACGCTAGACACATCGTCTACAAAGCGGTAGTAAAACTCCTATTTCTAAAGTTAATTCCTCCAATGAATAATGGACGTCTTACCTTATTTGAAATTCATATTATTTGAAATAAACTGCCGTATGTTACTAAAAATTTATGCCAAGAAAAATTTGGAAAAGGATTATTTTACTTTATGTTCTATCAACGTGTTAATAATGGGGGATCAAATCGAAAGAATTGCAATTTTTTTATATTCTTTTTCACTTTTTCATACGAGAGTCACCACTACTAACTATTTCTAAGCGAAAGATTGTTTGTGTCATCTAAAAGACTCTGAATGATTTTAAGATCGGTGATATTAATTAGTTTTTTAACATTAGTGCCAAAAATATGATAGTCGATTTAAGCTTAATTAACTGTTTTTCATTTCCCTAAGCACTGGTCTAATATTGCAATCAACCAAATATTCAGAGTGAGCTTTGTTAAATCCACTAACGTGCAAAGCGATTATTTTATCGAGGATATTTTATATAAATAGTATATAAATTTAAAAAAAAAGATATTATTTTTTCTAGCATATTACATTAATTTGGAAATTACGTATGCTCATTCGTATATAACAAGAATAGAAAACGGATTCGTATTAATTGCATGTAATTACAAAGTCTAAATGTGTAGAAATTTTTGTGGCCATAAAGAGGCTACGGTAATCATTGGATCACCCGGAAGGCTTTGAAAGAGTGCTATGATTTTTTTCCGGCAGAGTGGGTGAAAGCGGAGCAGTAAGTCCTTCTTAAAATCAATACATTTTTACGGAGCAAGCCACGCACCGCTTCGCCTTTTACTCCTTCTCTTCGCTTTAGCTACTCTTTTCAGTGCCGTGCTTAAATATGTTTAAGTCCTTTGCTACTGGATTATGAGTATATTGATTTAACGTCCCAGTGAGAAACTAGATGAGATGAGGAATAGTTCTGTACCGAGGGCTAAAGTGATACAAGGAAATGATGACCAGCTATGATTTGAGCAAGAAATGCAAAATCGATAAAAAAAATGTTTAAATATTAAATTGTGTGCTTATGAAAATTTTAACTCCTATTCCGTATATAATGTAAATATGTTTGGTTTATCGGCCACAGCGAAAGTTTACGCATTTGTATTATTTTTATATCTACATGATATTGCAGAAAGTTAAGATACTTAGAAATAGTAGATAATTAAGAAATTATGTAGAAACATAAAAAAATCTTTGAATGATCAAGTTATTAAAAAAAATATAATGACAAAAAATTACGATTGAAAACTCAAACTGCATTAATTATAAAATTAGATGTTTTCATAATATAAGTTGTATATATGTACTTGTTTGTTTTTAGTTTTAATTGACACTACATCATTATTAATCAATAAAGGAAACCAAGCAAAGTATTAATTCATTTTTACATGGCAATTAAGATGAATAATTGTTTTGATTTGTTCCCTTCATGCACAGCCCCTGAAAAATTTTACGGAAGTTTTCTGCTTAGACTTGCTCCGAAATAGGGGTCATCACGCACTGCACTGCAATCGCTCCCCTCCCTCAACTACCGGCTCGCATTACTTGTTGTCGGGTAGGTCAGGAAATTTTCAGTTTAACGAAGACACGTTTACATTAGACAGGTAAAACTCCATTTCAAACCCCTATTTAGTTAAATAATAAAAGTGTTCACATTCGCTGTTTCAAGAATACAATATCTTTCTAAGACTACAAACTGATATTTAAAATTATTGTGAAAATTTTGTTTGTTTCCAAACTTACATATTCCACTACCTTTCTATGCTTAAAATCCCAATTCTAATCAATGAGAGTGCAGCATTTATCACTAACGCTACCAAGATTTGTTTATCCATCACGGTGTAATAATGCTTCACAGTTTTTGTGTATTATTGTTAGCCATTTGTTCCCATCTGATATTTTGGAAGCACATCCTAGTCGGTGTGGCAGAGAATATGAGAAAAGAAAGGGTCACTAGTTTCATATGGCTGCCATCTAACCACCAAGATGGCAAAATGATTATATCAAAAAGTAAATAACTCAATACACATATAATATTAAGACAAAAAATTGTGTTTTTTTTACTGTAAATTAATACTAACATTATAATCTTCAGGTTTATCACTTCAAGTTTGGTAAGATGAAATGATGTGTAAATTGCAATTTATTTATTTTATTTTCAAAATAAATATTTTCTCCTCTCACTTAAGTAAGGAAAATTGAGATACAGGTATTTAAATACTCATTGAGGGATTTTCAAAAAAGGTTACCAGAGATGAAAATAGATGCCAAAGCAAAAATACCTAGAATAAAAAGACAACAGTCTGGAAACGACAAAGAACAAACCAAAAAGATTTCAACCAAAATTTGTAATATATAATTAAGACAAAGAAGTAATACCAGGTTTTTTTAAATACATGGCAGTGTGTTTGGAAATCAATTATTTTATATATATGAAACAAGACACTACAGTTATACATTTTATTTAAAAATACAGTTTGTCAAAGCACGCGTTTCAGAACTACTCACAAAATACTGATTTCAGGTGTCAGGAATTCAAATAAAAAGATGTGTACATTTCATACCAATAAATATATATTTTCTTATTTTAAAGAATACAATAATATATTTTCATTTTGTTATTAATTCATAAATAAACATTTTTTTTATTAATTTCGGATTTTTTATCAATTCGTTTGAATCAACATGGAATAAAAAGTTTGTTTCAGAACTCATCATATGTTTAATGGATTCTTTTCATAGCTAATCTCCAAGTTTATATCAACGAACAAATTCCATACACAGCACGGCCGTTTCTAAGAGAAACTAAGCAATACAATTATTGGTTAAGATTTCATTATATAAGTTCTTCGTACTAAGAAATTGCAACCAAATTTTATTAAAATTCCAGCACGCAAAATAAGGGAAAGGTAATGGAAACTTGTAATACTGCAAAGAAATTTCAACAAAACCATGAAAATTTCAGGACCTTAGATAATTGAACCACAAAAAATAATATTTTACCACATAGCCACATTACTTAGTATAAAATAGTAAAAAAATACAAACGATATTTTTTTTAAGTGCGAGTTGAAACTAAAATACCGATTTATAAATAAACTTATAATTTTGAATTTTAATAACAAATTTAAGTATCTGGAAGAAGAATCGTACGCGATTATGATCTATCAACGTAATTTTTTTTTATATATATATTAGTGAATTTATGATGAAACCCATGTATATGCTCAAAAAAGTGACGTGTGTTCTGATTTTCATGAAAAAACCAATAAATAATATCATTCAAAAAAAAAATTCACAAAATACATTCAGATGATTCTTTTTTTATATATAACTTTTAGCCCAAGTAGCAGAATTTCTAGGGGCAACGGTATAGACTTGTATTCAAGTAAGTATCGTCATTAAAACACTCTGAATAAAGTTCCAGCTGAAATCCCAAACTAATCAAAACACCCAATCATAAACCCACAGCTAATATTTTAAATAATAAAAATACATTTTTCTGTGCTTACTTTAACAATATATTTCATGATCAGGACCGGTTTCTCACATCGCGAGCAATATTAGCCGACATTTTACCGACCTTAAAAAGGCATAGCTGCTATCCAAGACAAGTTACCATAGCCGATTGATTACATTTTAAATATTAAAATAATAATATATGATATGTGATATGTGACTCTTTCATAAGCGCTGAGAATCGAGTCAAAATATCGTTGAGAGAAAAAAATATTTCTTAAAATATGTGTTCTTAATAGAGATAAAACAATAAAGAACCAAACTACATAAAATGGTCGTTGCTGAATGAGTTTGTATTCGTCGAACAGATCGGACAACTGGCAGGTCTTAATACTGATGCAAAGAACAAAGTTTATATAAAAAAATAATAAAGATTAAGATTTTGTATATCATGTCAAGTGTAAAAATTTCTAGCCTCGATAATTCCTGATTTTGATAGAGAAAAATCCTTTTAAATAAACAACAGTTTTCGAACTACAAGCAGGGTTATTTCACGATTTCCCCGCACAATCTAATAGCCTAATAATTTATCGAAACGGGGTAAAAACAAATAAAAATCACCACGTATATATAATTTTGTGAAATAAATATGAATAAGACGATACGAGTTTATCCCGAGTTGTGAATATTATTTTTAATAAAACCAGTAGTCAAAATTACAACACTTATTTTCATTTTGGACTGCCGTTTTTTTGTGACTATTAACCCGATTTTTGACTAATTAGAGTGATAGCCATTATTCATACATTACGGCTTTCCCCAAAACTGAGAAACTGTTTACTACTAATAATTTCGAGGAAAACACAGCTCAAGCTCTTCCTTATCTAAATGTAAAATGAGACTACTATTATGATGTTTAAATTCATCTGTGGTGTGTTGATAGAGGGTCGACGCTAATATGATTTAAATTAGATGTTATCGCATATAAAATATAATAAATATTTGACTTACATATGGAGTGTTTTAAGCGCCGATGAAAGTGTCGTTATGTATTAATCACCGCTGCCTATATTTTCGTATCCTCTTCATTATAACCGATTTCTTTCTGAAAAAAATCTTTCGCAGTGTACAATGAGGCAAATTTTTTCAGTAATCATTAAGTGTTTGCATTTAAGTTGCAACACAAGTCAAAAAATACATCTGACCCACCGTAGACGAAGTTGTTTTTCTTTGTAAAGTTTTAAACAAATAATCATAACATTTTTCATATTATATGAAGATATCGATAAAGTGATACTAGATATCTGGAAGGGGTTCCAGACGGAAATATATCAATGAGAAAGCACAAGTTGCTGCGGGAGAACAATATAGCAATGAATGTCGGCAGGTTTCTAAAAATCCTGGATGTGCAAATCAATTGACGAGACATGAGGAACTGTATCATCATCATAATAGAAATTTGACAGTCAACTCCCATATATCTGAGTACGAATTATGCGTGTATAGATTCAATGCTAACTTACGAACATATTAATAGTGAACGCTTATTCTTTGGGAAAGCAAAAAAAAAAAACAAGATTTATGGAAACATAATAAAGAAATCTTCTTGTTGACTTTTATGTTTTATTGTGTAAAAATTGCGGACCGAAAGAAAGATCGTTCATGACTCGTACGAAATTAAATGGATTCTATTAGTGATTATTGGAAAGATAAAGGTTGCCAAAAACGGTGGTTTTATGAGTTTACCATCCTTATATATTGACACGGAACAAGGGTTCTGCATTTGTAAATTTTTATGACATAATGTCACATTTAATAAATAAAACACAATGTTGAGTATAATTTACAAAATTTTATAACATAAAGATCAAAGCCGTTTTCTGGTACAACGTTATATAATATTAATCAAAACAAGGCTATTTATACAAATTAAGAATTAATAATTATCAGGTACTTAAGTATACATCAAAAACATTTCAAGAAATAAGAAAATAATTTTCATTTAATTATACAACATATATACATATATATAAATGTAACTAAGTATAAAAGTTTACCATTAAAATATTAGGGGCTTCTTAAAATTAAATAACCACTAATCTGTAACCAAAAATAAATTCTGTCCATTATGACTTTAGAAATAATTTTAAAACTTTGATCATTTAAAAGATTTGAAATGTTGAAATGATTAAATAATTTATGATTATGATATGATTAAACTATTTTCTTGGTTCTTCGACGATTTGTTTAGTATATCTACTTTATTTTTTATTGTATCAGATGGTAATGCTTGCTATGAGCGAAACGAGTCTTGTACTTTATACTTTAAAATTGGGGAAATATTGTTAAGCATGTCTTTCCACCATGTGGCAGTGTACTAAGTTCAGAAGTGACATATTGAAACATTTTCAATCCAACCCATGAATAAAGGGTCCTTTTTTTAAAATATATATATATATACAGTATAACCAAGGCATAAACAAAGTACTATCAATTTTATTTTACATAGATAAAAAATATTAATCGTTTCCTGTAGATAAGGCAATTGCACAGATTTAGAGATGCAATTCACTATTCTAATTTAAGATAGTTTTAAAAGATTATTAGTTGATGAGTAAAACAATTAGTTAATTTCAACACAATTGAATACAAGTGTAATTGATTTATTTTGAATTCTATTATATTTTGATTGGATTATGAATGAATATTATTTAAAATAATTGGAATATCAAATGAAGATATTACAAAAGTAAAACAAAAGACAAAAGCTTGGAGACATTATTTTCATATTCCAATCTATAGTTTTGCAACTGAATTCACAAAATATGATTTTTATAGAGCAGCAGTTTTGTGAAGAATTGGTAAATGATCTTATACAAAGCGTGATTTTGAGGTATTCAATATTTCATGAAAATAATCCGAAGGAATGTAAAATACATCTTCTGCCGGACAAATTCACAGTTCTGGAACAGGAAAAAGTGATACCAAATATTATTGAAACTGGAATAAAACAATCTATTAACATGCTGGCAAATTTTCTAGGATGTGTTAATTTAAAAACGAGTCTATTTGAATTTTGGTTCTTGGATATACTCTGTCGAAGTCTCATTGTATTACAAGAAAAAAATGTCTCACAATGTGAGTATGAATAATGTAAAATTTATTTTTGTCAATTGATTGCCAACCTTAAAAAGAATATTTTTTCTATGTATTAAACATTTTTTGAATAATGTACTAAAAATATTGTTTTTACCAACCTATGCTCCATTAAAGATCTACACTTATTTCAAATGTAGCTTTCAGAATTATCAAATGTTAATATCTTAAATTATAATTTGTCATGAATCATGTTAATTATGCTCCATATCCATACCCCTTATATAATTTTTGATTATACGGCTGGTAAGCGGTGGTAAGTATTAACTAAAAGTGAATTGTTCAAAACTGCTTTCCCTGGGTTTAATTTCATCGACCTTCCTCAGATTTATGCACCATTTTTGTTGTGCCATTATTTACTCCACATATTTTATGTATAATTCCTAATGTGGATTAACACTTTCCAAACAATTACTGATCGTATTTTTTGATTGAATTGGCATTTACTTAGTAGAACTCCATTATAACACAGCAAAAAAAAAATTGTAATGCAGTATAGATCTACAAAATTTACAAGGTATATAGTTGATAGCTATTTTGGCTTAAGCTCTGATCAGAGCTATGTTTAAATGAATTTTTATTTAGCTGTATATAGCAGTGCAGAAAAGGTTAGCAATACATCTACTCTTGTTCAAACATCTTAGTTAGATATTGTGATAATAAATTCTTAAATGTGGCAAATTTATTTTACGTATTTCTCGAAGCGAGAGTATAGGATTAACATTCTCTTTATTAGATACTAACCTGAGAGTTTTTATGCAGTACTTTGATATTTTATATTAACTGCATTATACCAAATATATCTTCGGCGGTATTTTGAAATTTGAATGATAGCACGGCAACATATTGTATAATGAATCAAGTGTTAATATAATAAAGCATATTCTCTCTTTATGTGGTTATTTTAAATTGCTGTGTTTTTAATTATTTCATGAAGATTAATATACATATAAATTACTAAATCTTATGATACTGAAATAAATCCATTCGAGGAACTTTTCTTACTTTATTTGGAAGCATTGATGTTTTGAATTCAGGAAAATTGATTTTCCCTACAGTTTCTCAAAAGAAAATGATCACATGCAGCTGTGATTTAATAAAGGATATTCAACAAACAGATGACACCTTGGAAGTTTCGATGAAGAAATTTAAGAACATGGTTTTAACTTGGAAAATACTCTCAGATAAGGGTAAATCATAAACTGAAATATGGTTCAAAATTTTATAACAATTGTTCCTAAAGGCCTATGAAATGATTACACCCCCTCCCCGTGACATCTGGAATGGTAAAATTTGAGAATTATACCTGCAAAATAGAACTTCAATGGTTATATACAAAAAATAATATGTCAATAGTCTATAGAAAAATAGCAGGAAGTTTCTTCAGCAGTTATATTGATATGAGGTAATCCAATCGATTCTGGGTTTTACTTATACGATACCATAATAAAGAAAATATAGTCTTGTGAACATTCTTATTATAACGGTATTTGTTAACTTGTATTGAAAAAGTGATATTGATTTGATGTAAATCTTTGGTTATTTGCTTTTCACTAAATTATAGTGTTTTTAGTAGTGTCCAATAATCCACTTCACTTACCAATCCCCTTTTACACATCCATATGCCAGCATTCTTTTGTTTGAGTAACAGGCTCTCTATATTTCCACTATCTATATCTATAGTCCACCCAAAGTTAACCCATTTCACCTTCGATGTCTGATGCAAATTTCAATTCTCAAAGTCCGGAAGAGTAAGCATTCAACAAATAACAAATAGTTAAGCCAAGCAAAGCTGAACTACATGAGATCAGCTGCACTAAATTAAAGAAGATATCATAGATATGCTATGTTTATGAATACCCACTTATGTACATTTCAAATATGTTATCCCAAAGTAAACAATTCGAATTAAAAAACAAGAATAATATTTATCGTTTGCAACATACAGATAATTCAAAGAACTCTGAAAAAAATAGTTATAAATATCCAGAAGAAATGAATCTTCAAGATATACTGTTGGTAACAGATCGTATATTAGAAATGTGAGTACCAAACTTTTGAAATATACTTGATATGATTTCAAAATGGTTCAATTACTCAGTGTATATAATTTATGTTATGGGTAGACTCTGTTATGATATGTGGTAATCATTCAACACATTAAAAACCATAACTGATTTCATTTTCAAAAATAATAATCAAACCTTTTATTACAGTTATGACATCCTATCTATGGAATGATGATAACAACGGAGTCTGACCATACATGAACAAATCATTCAAGCAAAAAAACAAACAATATAAAAACTTCTTGATGTTTAAAAAGTAAAATGTGCAATATAATTAATATTTATTCATTTTTAGGTTTTACAACACATTCACTTTCAATTTACTTCGAAAAATATTTTCATCAACACCTAGCTACAAAGAACGCATTTGGCCTTATCAAGTTAACACTCCAAAAACATTAATCCCTGATGAGGAAATAAAACAATTCCAAGAAATTTTAATGGAACCTCAAAGTGTTCAAGTGAACATGTTTAGTGAAGAATCTGCTAAATTAAATTTAAATCTCAGAGACAACAAAACTGAAACAATGTTGCAAAAGCAATTTACAGGATTTATTCTTCCACTGCAATTTGCTGTAGATGAAACATTTTTCGAAAAATTTTGGGGACCAGTGACGAGCAAAAAGATAACTGTTGAAAAAAGTGTAAGAATGAAAAAAAATAAAATGAAATAATTGTAAAAAAAATATAATTAAAAAGTAAAAAAGACTGCAGTCATTGAATTAATAATATTACAATACATTATATAAAAATTTTGGTGATCATTGAAAGATTTTTTAAAACTTAGTACTCAGCTAAACAGTCATTTTTTCTAATTGTTGCTTTGCTGCGAATCCAGAACGTTGTCCTGAGAGCGTATTTTTTAATATTTTTTATTTTAACCCTTTGAGTAGTGAGTTATTTTTTTATGAAACAAGTTTTTTGGTTTATTTTAAATATTTTTTTTACACTTCATATAAAATTATGCGATTTTTTTGTGGTTCAATCTAGAAAGAACATTTATTAATATATCACGTAATAAATAATGTTGTACAATTGAGAAATGCATAGTAATAAATGTAAATAAATTTATTCACAATGAATTTTCTAGAAACAATTACTTTAGTTTGAGCCTAAAAAAATAATTGCAGTCTGAGTAAACATAGTTCGATATTGACACTGATTCCTAGAAAGAAAGCGGTTGAACAGACAGTAAATTTTATGATACATGATTAAAAGTGTAATTTCTTTGAATTTTTTTTTCGTAAAAATCTTTTATTAATTTGAAACAAATAAAAAATGTTGACAGATACGTGCAGCGTGAATATCTATAATTATTCAACAAAAAAATATGGAACTTGCAAATGATAAAAGACATCACAATATTTGGACATACATGTACGGCCATACTCCTAAAAGGGTTAATCGAATTTGCTCCCAGTATCGGCTGACGACAAGAGAAACAGATTGGGTAGGAGCGATCAATTTATTTTTAGAAAACTCAACAATGCATATATATATATGCATATAGTGAAACAATCAAAACATGCATATATATATATATGCATGATATAAACATATATTATCAGCCAAAACAGAAATTCAAAAAAAATATAAAATGAAGTTCAACACAAAATTACAGGTATCGATAGGTATGATATGGACTCTTTGATTTTAAATAAATAAATCAAAGATATTCAAAACAACAAAGCAGATCAACAGTGGTGGCATAACATACTTCAGCATTATGTATGTAAAACCACAGCAGTGTTGGTCAGCGGTCCACAGTTGAAATTAGTCCAATCAACTAAAATAAACCTTCTAAAGCTATATGCAAGCTTTCGGCACAATGAATTTTTAGAAAACTAAAATCTCTTTTGCCCCACTAAGAAAGCTGAAATATTTGATGAAGCATTGTATTATAATATAATTTTTGAATGTTTTTCGAGAGCTTTTAACGCTTCAAACTTTTGGTTAGCTGAAAGCTATTAAATTCTTTCGAATAAACAATACACTTTTGAGGACCTTCAAAGCTTTATGCAAGCTTTCGGCGCAACGAACTTTTAGAAAGATGTGAAGTCTTTTAATGGGTGAGAAATATAATGTATAATCATATTGAATTTGTAGGGGTATATAATTGCATGAATACAAAAGCTATATTATACAGATGCAACTCATGAAATGAAGAAGGAACTAAAAAATCTTTATTGTAGCGTTAACTTGGCGGCTAACATTGATATTTTTTTTAATCGTTATTGGCAATTTGACCGGTTATTTGAGGTACTTTTTCATTTCCATCATATAAAAATGATTCCAGATTTTATAAAACAAATTAAATTAAAAAATATGTACTCTTATAAAACCCCATACTTCTCTCTCTATACTCCGTATGGAAGCCAGCCATCAGTGATTTTTTTAACAGTTAGGTTAGGTTAATGTTATTGATTAAGAATATAACTCCTTTACCATAGATGCCCAAGTACCACAGTATATTTTACCATCTTTCACAGTTACATCAAGTCTTTTAAACGATGACACCTGTTGTGTGCTTTCATGATTGAATCCTAATTGTCCATATTTATTGCAACCACTTCCCCATATATAATTATCTTCTAGCTTTATGAGTGTGTGTTTCGACCCACAAGCTACATCTACAATGTTCAGGTTAAGAATATTAGAATCATGATCATAGATATCAACCAACATGGGTATTGCATAATTTGGCAATGGTTTAAAATTATGATCAGCAGAACTTATATCAATTTTTTTACGTTTAATATTATCTTCAATTCTGATTTCAACTTCATTCTGGAAACCTTCTTTTAAAGTAAATTCATTTTTCAATGATTTTGAATTTGCATCGATATCTTTAGCACTATCATTCACATCAAATAATACTTTTGAATGTTCTCCTTCGTTAAAAGAACATTCAAGCATATCACTTGGCAACTGTTCTTCGTGAATTTTTTGACTACCTATGTCTTGGAGTGGTTTATTTTTATGATTATCAATTTGATTAATATCAACATTTGGTGAATTGATGAAAATCGGATGAGAAGAGTCTTGTTTTGTTGACAGTCCTGCTTCTAAACATGATTCTTTGGAGATGAAATTGGTAGTAAGACTGTCATAGCTGTTTTTTTTAAGGTCTTTAGGTTCAGACAAAACATTGTCACTATGAATTCCTAGCTGTCCTCTATCGTTCCATCCCCAAGTGTATAAGTCTCCAATGTCACTGACAGCACAGGAGTGCCAGCCGCCTGATGATATTTTAACAATTTTAATCCCAGCTAACCCTTGTATTAGTTCAGGTGTATCTAATGATTCTGTGGTTCCGTGTCCTAACTGACATCGGCTAGAATAATAAAACAAATTCCATGGATTAGTGAATGTTGAAAATTCATAAAAGCCTTTTCAGAAATAATACAAAATATAAGATAAAAAAATATTATAATGAGATTTGGTTATCAACAGTAGATTAATTGTTTCAGTGCTGGCGATGTGTTTTATTTTATTGTGAGTAATAATAAATAATTTACGTGCAGAGCAAAAAAATTTTAAGTCAGAAATTCTATCATTGTCTATCCAGTTGCTTTCTTATCTTGGAAGAATAATGGCAGAAGGATGGGGCTAAGACAGTACTAGTGATAACATTATAATTCTGGCTCCATCCTGTTTTTAAGTCTAGTAATGGAGGATTTAGATATGGCTGTGTGAGGGTGTTGGAAGATAAACAATTAATTGAAAATAAATCCATAAATTGATAAAAACAAAATCAAATTATGTGCCGATTTGAGTCCATGCACATCTATAGCAGAGCCCAAGAACTCTACTACAGGTTTTCTATTGTTCAGTGTATTTTTTAAGTATTGGATGTCTCAATAAGATACATTCATCAAATATATACCTTCCTCCACCCCATGTGTAGACATTTCCCTGATCAGTCAATACGATTCCATGCTCATGTCCACATGAAATATCAATAATTTTTCCGATAATGTGGGCAGTAGGAATTTCAGAGGGTATGTTGAACAATCTTCCTTCAGAAGATAGAGCAACATTGATCATAGTGCCGCAAACAATTTTTTGGACATGCTCACCATTTCCTACAGAATTTTCAGAATCACATTGTTCGGTATCGATAAAATTTGGTAACAGAGACCATTGATTTTCAACTTCATTATTAAGACAATATTTCCAGACAATTTTATTTGTTGTGTTGTAAAAAATTATGTATTTTTCAGAGCATGAAAAATTTGTGAATGTTGTTCCAATGGGAGTAATTAATGTAACTGATCTATTTGGACTGCTTTCTATGAACCCTTTAATAATGAATTTTGATTTAATATTTATGATGTTGTATGCCCATCCTATGTAAAAATCAACCACTTCTGAAGATTCATTATTAATGCCGTAGGCATGGAAGTCTAGATGGGTAAAATTATTGATGAGGTAGTCATGTGATGGCCATTGTCCGAATCCATTAAATCCAGAGTAACTTGTCATGTTTTTCTTATCGTACTATTATTTCCAATTCTGCAAAAGGAAAAATAATGGTGAGTCAATATTTAATAGTTTCTATTCTGTTTTGATACTTACCACAAATTATTTGATTCCGGTTTATTTGTATGCTATAGAACACGTAATTTTTGTTGTATGGAATATTCAATAAGGGATAAGTCATACAGCACTCTTTTGTCAAGGTGAGTCTTATTATTAATATATTAATAATTATTGGGTCTATTAAATGAATTATCCAAATTTTTCGAGGAAATTGATACTTTAGGTTCAACTTTTACAGAATATTAAGGTTCTAATAAGATATGATTATATATTTTATCATTATAGAGTAATGATATTCATAATAAGTTGTCTGATCGACCAGAAAGATGCGTATAAATATAAATGATATGGCAATTTTAAAATTTTGATGGCAGTGCATAAAATAGATAAATAAATTAATGGTTTGGCATCTTATGTGTTGGATGAATATCAATCTACATTCAATACTACTATGGAATATTCGCAGAACAATTACATAAGTACAGTAATATATAAGTACAGTAGTATAAGCAGCAGTTTTTGCATGAAGTTTATAATTTATGCTTACATTAGGTTTGTTTGGTGATGAAACACAGAAATTTGTGTACAATAAAACTATATATATTTGCAAATCCAGCTTTTTTAATTTTTGAGTACAACATCTACCAAGGGCGATGTGACCATTTTTTATTAATTCATATTAACATTAAACGCAAAAAAAAATGAATAAGGAATTGTAACTTGTTATACCATTTGCGGATGGGCATCATCAAAGTTTTGTTTTCAATTAACTGTTATACTCATTAACTGGCACTCATTTGCTGTATAAGTTTTAGTGAAATTCTCACAAATATAATTCTTTAAGAACATATATGTTTATATGCTCTGTAAGATGTTAAGGTGATCTCTCAGGTATTATACTTCACAATTTAAAAATAGGGTCGAAAGCTGAATGTTTGTACTATTAAATGTTAAAATTAGGTCGTTTACATATCCCTGCGATCTGCGTAGTAAAATATATTTTAAGTGCACTTTCTGTGTGCTCTTCTGATCAAAAATGCCAGCTACAAACGACTATTTTATCATAACCCAAAACCCAATCATCGTTACTATGAAACTTTTGAATAGTTAATCAATTATCAGTTGATGATTTGCGTCCAAACAAAAACAGCGCAAACAAAAAAGTACGATTTTGAAAGCAATATACTTGTAAGAGCTGAAAGAAAATTAGTGTCAGTTTCATAATAAAATGAATGACGTGCGTTGGGAAAGTAGTTCAGATTCAACAAAAATATATTATGAACCAGAATTAATATCAATAATACTAAGTATTTGACAAAAATCTGAGAAAAACTATATACAGCAACACTGAACATAAATAGCCGCGGAATATTGAAAACGCCGATTTGGTTTCATTATAATTCACATAAATGGAAAATTAAAATATTTCAAGGCAACTCGATAATTACACGTTTCTCAGGCCAAATAATTTATCAATTTAATGTACAAACCCATACACGCAAAATAAAAAAGCTTGATATTTTCCAAATAAATAATATGTCAGAATGAGAAAGGATAACTGAGAAAATAAAAAGATTGTACGTTGGCAGCACTATCACCATGAAGTATGTTCAGGGTTGTCAGTGAAATCAGTGAATACGAGTAATTGACTTGTTAGCTTAAATTTTAGTCATCACAGTTTGGTTTATATGAAAATGGTAAATAATAAATTTGTATTTTATTTTGTTGTTATGTATTATAAAACTTATTAAACATAGTCTTATGTTACTTACAATTTTGATTCACTAATAGGATTAACATTTTTTTTTGTAATAAGTTATACTGTAGTTGCTATGGCAACAGTATGTAAAACAGTGAACATGCTAGCCAACACAAAAATTCTTTCATAAATGTTACCATTGTCATGGCATTGGTTTCATTATAAAAAAGGGAAAAGTTTGGATTGCAATTATAAAAACGTTACTTATGTTGAATGTAGATTGGATTGAGCCAAAAAATATCGGTTTTTTTAGGTTTGGTCAATTATATCGAATTCTTATTAATAAAAATTAGCTTAATATCTACAAATTTTGGACAGAAAAAATTAGAAATTTGGAATGAAATAAAATCAAATATCCTCACTTATAAATTTACAATTGTGGTTTTAAAAACTACAGCAAAACAAATTTAAATTGAAAGGGCCTACGCTGGGCTAAAATTTAGTTTATGAAATAACAGAAATATTCTACATTTTAATAAACTGTGAGACAGCTCAATAGTTAAAGTTGAATTTAATTGTTTTTATTATAAATTATTATAACCGAGAAACCCAGTTATTTCATAAATATGTATATAATATTCCAATATGTGTTTTATTTTATTCCATTTGGATTTTATGTGTAGTTTAATAAATTCATTTTTACCAGCTATTTAATTTTCAATTGGAAAAAAAAAATATATAAAAAAATAAACTACAATCATTTATTAATTTCATTCAATTATATTATATTATTGTAACAGTAAACAGAGTTCTTTTTTGTTTTAAACATATTAAATTACTATTTTTTCAATTATATCAAGAAAAAATTGAGCTGGAAAAAAATAATACTTTTTTTTTAAATAAAAATTAAAAGCAAATCAATATATTTATGTACATTTTTTATTTAAGCTGAAATAAAAATCAAAACTAAAAAAAGTAATAGTCTGTGAATTTTCTAATTATAAATCAATAAACTTTCTAGATGTATTAATTAAATTAATAATTTCATCAATTTAAGGGATTACTAGCTCTTTTGAGAAAGCTGCGGTCTTCGCCTGAGAAAGAACTTAGATTATTACTACTAGGTCTGGATAATGCTGGAAAAACCACACTTCTAAAAAAGTTAGCATCAGAAGATGTAACACATATTACTCCAACTGCAGGATTCAATATTAAATCTGTACTCTCCGATGGATTTAAGCTTAATGTCTGGGATATTGGTGGACAAAGGAAAATCCGACCATATTGGCGTAACTATTTTGAAAACACAGATGTTCTGGTACCTCAACTTTATGTCATTCATTATTCTTAACTTGCACTAAACAATATATTGATACATATTTATTGATTGAATTATAAACCTAGAATAAAAAAAATAATTTTCTTGTAGATATATGTAGTAGATTGTTCAGATAAAAAACGATTAGAAGAAACTAGTACAGAGCTTGCAGAATTACTGAGTGACGATAAATTGAAAGGAGTGCCATTATTAGTTTATGCTAATAAGCAAGATGTCCCAGCAGGTAAATAGTTTTATTTGAAAGATTAAAAAAAAAACGATAATTTATTTATTGTAATATTTTGAAAATCACTTAAATCAGTAGAATATTTAGAATAAGTTCTTTAAAGCAATGTCATACGAGCTAGTAAATTAAGTCAAAGAACTTTGGAAATTACATAATGTGATGCATGCAGCACAAAAGTGAAACAATTTACAAAGAATACTAAGTATTTCATACAGCAAATATTACATAGTGATATTTAAAAAGAGATTGAATTTGTACCTAGATTTTTTTGGTTTGACTTGCTCAGCTGTTAAATTTTCCGGCAGAGAATCTCTTGTCTTAAAGAGAAGATTGCCCCTATCCAATAAAACTATTATTATCTATATATAATAGTTAGTAACATTTTCCAACCAATTTATAATAACATACATTTTGATTGAAATGATCCATGAAAATAACCCCAAGCATTGGTGAAATTGCCTCCCCCTTGTGATTATTCTATTAAATTTCCTTTGATATTTTAACATTTGTGTAAAAAACATATTATAAAAATTATGTACTGATAATCCGCAATCCAGGTAATCAGAAATTTTCTGTGTAAACTTCCAAATTAATTCTGCTTAGACATTATTACTAACACATATTATTTTAAATATATTTCCCTATATTATATATAAATTTTGTAATTAAATTGCATACAGATTCTGTGGCTCAGAAAATATAAACCAAATGATTGATGTAATCCAATAGAAAAAAAGGATTATGCTGATAATTTTTTTTATAGCACTGCCAGCTAGTGAAGTTGCCCAATCGCTAGGATTGCACTTACTCAGAGACCGAACATGGCAAATTCAATCGTGTGTCGCCATTGAAGGAACTGGGGTCAAGGTACTTTTATGAATTGAATATTTGATTAAACGTATTTGCCACATATGGATGAACCATAGTAATACAGATAATTTATTGATTGAATTGACATTCACTTGGTAGAGCTCCATTTTAACACGGTGAAAAAATAGCTGTATTTTAGTTCTACAAAATTATTTTTCACTGTGTAATACAGAAAACTTTATTTCTTTTTGTTATCAATAACATATTTCCATTATAAGGATAAGCTTGACATTATAAGGTATTGAAAAATTTTCTCATTCAAAATATTTTTAATTTAAGCTAATTCTTTAATCAGAATGTCTGGCAATAAAGTTTTCATAGAATAATAAAAACTTTTAGGCAACTATACAATTGCATGATTAGCCAAATAATAATAATTTATATGATTCTTGAAGTAATCATTTTTGATGTTTAACTTACATAATGGTTGACTGGCAGCTGTAACAGTTATAACCAACTAATTATATTCTATAGGCAATACATGCATTAGTATTATGCGGATAATGAAAAATTCAGCTAATCTGGATTACTAATCTATTCTGAGTATCAAGTAATTTATTATTATATGTAATTTGTTGGATACCAAAAATGGGGAAAATGGGTGACATTGTAAGAAAGTTGTTATTCTCTTTGATTGGTGTGAAACAAATTTTCTTATGCGTGAATATTATGTTAGTTAGGTATATGATGCATTGATTAATGTTGTTAACCCCTAATCCTCTTCTAGTCCTAACCTTTCTATCCCACTTCTTTCGTAATAAAAAATCAGGCAGTTCTTACAGAAAAATGTTTCTTTTTTGTGAATTGTCAAAACTTTGTATTGATTCCACATGTTTTTTCAGTTCAGGATCATTTAATAACGCTCACAATGAGCGAAAACGGTCCCAATCATAACATATATTGTGGAAATAAGTACTAAAAAATTTGTTTTATTGTTTAAAAGATTTCATATAATTTGTCACTAAAACACAGGTTTTGTCTTTCGGCATCTTCAGGCATTCTATCACACAGAAGCAACAGTCGTTGTCAGTTCTGTTGCATCTGTGTGATATAATGCCCGAAGTTTCTGAACGGTGAAACCTGGGTCGATTGTGACAAAACATGTAAACAAATAAGTTTCAATAATTCAATCAATATCATAAATTTCTTTTTTAATATAATAAACACATTTTTAGTAGTATTTCTAGAATATGTTCAGAAGTCGGTCCTCATCATAAATATATTGTGGAAATAGTACTGAAAATCATTTTTATTTTTTAAAATTTAATCCTTATCCACCAATAAGTGACAGTTAACACCATCAGTGTGACAAAAAGCCTTTTGATCTATTTGCATTATAAGACGATAACATATGATCTAAGCTGGGTGCTAATATGGGCTTAAAACTATAGTTTAAGTCAAGATTGTTCAGATGTAAGTGTTGTGACTATTAATAATGAAGCAACATATTTTTTGTTAATATGCTTTGTGTCAGAAGTGTGTTGTATAATAACTCGAAATGAGATATTTATTTGATATTACATATTATGGAAAAGTATACCACAATTGTGGTAGTTCGCTTCGTGTAATCAATTGACCTTAATTGCTCTTAATATCCAAGAGTCGTAAAATATCTAGAATACTCTGAAATTATTGCATTTCTATCATCAATTTATGAAATTAACGTTGAAATCTTTGTATTTCTTTTCAGGATGGCATGGAATGGGTGTGCAAAAATATTGGAAAAAAATAGTCAGTTTTCCATAATTTTTCTAGCATTGTCTAAAGTTTTGGCAGCATGTTAAAAATTTTATTCGAAATGTCACTTCGGTTTTGGTTTATCACAAATTGATTTTTTTCAAAACAAGCAATCATTTATTTATGTATATTTTGAGTGTGATGAATATTAATACAGGATTTTATTTCTCTAGGCTCTAATTTACTATTAATTTAATGAATGTATATTCCTGCACTTATAAAAGTATACTAATTAAACAATTATACAGTAATTAATACTTAAAAGGTAACATAAATGTGTATGTTATGTTCAAGGGTCTTTAAATATGGTTCATAGACTATAGAACTTTCAATTTACGACACAACTTTAGATCGTGACTGACCGGAATCTTAAAAATTCACTTGGGAAAAACATGATCAGAGCCAGATTACGGGAATTACTGAATTTTTATGTAAATCAAGCTTGTTTAGACATTTGCATTTTAACAAATAATAAATCCAGCCAAATTTTACATACATGTCAATTACATTTTCTGCTGTCATATCAACTTAAGAATTCCATAGACTACGCAAAATTGCGATTGATAAATATCCACATGGCAGATAATTTGCCTTTTTCATAAATAAAACAAAAAGTTTTTATTTTTTATGGATTTAATAAACAATTTCACTAGAATTAGCTAAAAATCTTATTATATTACAGATTTTTAATATATTCAAAATAAACACACTATAAAAAATGCTTTTAGAAAACCATATATAGAGAAGTAAAAATCATATCTAAAGTTTTTGTAATATTTTAAAGAAAAATTACTTCAAGCAATGCTTGATGTATCATGTGACAGCCAGGCCTGAGATGCCGGGTTCAACCACTTATTTGCATGCACAACCTATTTGAAATGCCTCGGATTAAAAAAAACTATAAATGTATAACTTGCGATTAAGCAGTATCAATTATGTTGAGGCAATAATTTGACATGACAATGATCAACACAGCAGTCCATATTTATATATGATTCCATTATTTAATTGTGATAATTTTAAACACAATTAAATGTTTCCACATTTTTTTATGTTTGCTTTTCAAATTTATAACTATAATGCAATAATTTTAATATTAGCAAAATTATAATACTACTAAAATGCTCTTTGGATTTATGCTGACACGTGCAATAAATTGTTTTTTTTTTTTGTATTATAAGTGGAGGATGGTGAATACTGAAAGCATCAATGGAGTCAAAATTTTTATTTTTTATCTAAAATGTATTTTTACCAAATTTAAATATTATTATTTTGCGTATTATCTGTAAATTTATGTTTTAACCATTTTTTTGATGAAGCCCTTATTTATTTTGATCACGTCAGTATATATTTATTACTGTTTAGTTTGAAAAAAATGGTTGGCCTTTGGCTTCACCTGTTTCTATTGTCACCAGTCGCCACTGACCACTTCTATTTAAATGAATACATACATGATATTTATGAAAAAGATTTTATTATTTTGAGAGGCTACAAAGTAAAGATAAGGACACTATAACAAAACAATATTTTTACTCTAGAATTTGAAATACTTATAATCGAACACTTAGTGTGAAATTAATAAACTTTAGACTAAACTATCTTCTCTTTCACATGTTGTAGTATATAAAAATCCATTAACTTGTATTTTATAGGGTGATGGTAATATATAAAGGCTGCATGGCTTAAATTAATTTATATATATTACAATAATTTAAATTATAAACATTAAGTTTTAATTATTGTAATATCATTTGAGATAAAGTATGACTCCAATAGCAATAATTGTAGTATTTCATGAAAATTTTAGGTTATATTCCTGAAATAACATATATATGCTAACATTGCTCGATGAGTATTTTTAGAATGTATGCAATAAAATCATAATAGTAAATTTTATGATCTCATATTAATCCATCTGGTAGATTTTTATTTGACTAATATTTAATCTAGTAATGCTGCTTATAATTTTGTACAACAGATGTCTTGACATAAAATATTTGGAAAGTATAATTATGATCATAGTGGATTTTTAATATGAATGCTTGCTATGAAAAACTAATGCTTTTACAATGTTTGGTTTACAAAAAAAAACATTTTGTGCCTAGTTAACACATGAATTGGTTTATTTATAGTTTTAATTTAATAATTTCAGTGGCTTATATTACAATGTAAAACAATGCCACATGTTACTGAAATACCTAATATTTATATGAATACAGAATATTTATGTATCCTAAATTAGTTGAATATTTTCCCATCAATATTCTCCTAATTTCCACCATTGCTACTAATTAAATTATCCCTAAGCATATGCCGTGCGAAAAAAATCTGGTATCGAAAAAGTGCTTAAATATGTGAATTAATTTAAATGCTTCTATAAATTTAGCTTTCTGCAGTGCATTTAGGTTCTTACCAGATAAATTATAAAACTAAGTTAAGAGATATCAATGAGCATGTCTCTAAAGGAGCAGTAGAACTTAGCATCTTACATGTTAAATCACTGAAATATATTATATACATTTTTAATAATGTTAGGTATTCTAAAAGAAAGCATCTGTAGTATGTGTAGTATCCTAGATATTGTGCATTTTTGTTTGATTTACATAATATGAAATGATAATTTTTATATTATATATTTAGTAATTCAATCTTTTTATGGTAAATTAATAAACACATGCTTTTTAAGTATGAGGGAAAATTCTCAGTTCCTGTAAAAGTCACTTCTATCAACGGGAACATTGTTAACTGTCAAATAAGATGTCATTGAAAGTTCTTAATTGACATATATTATAAATATCTCCTAAAAGAGAATTTATTAATGTAAAATAGCATATTTCTATTTTAGGGTGACCTTTATCTTCACCCTTATAACAATAAACTCTATATAGACATACATATATAATATTGCCTTTTTTTAAAATAATATTTGTGACTATGACATGGTAAATATTGATTGAAATAATCATGGTAACTATTACTAGGGCCAAACATATTTTTACGCACAGTAAGGGTTATCATTTCATCAAAACAGCAGATATACTGCCAAAGCTCGTTCATGTTTAAGAACAGAATATATAAGTGTAATATATGTGCCATACTAAACTGTCTGTGGTTTACCAAATAACTAAGCCAAAATCAAACTTGGCATTTAAATCTACATACATAGCAGTTAACTGAATAGTAGTGTAAGTATGAAGTTAAGTATTCACCGTTTGCCATTTGATATACAGAAAGAAGACATATGGTATTATTAAATAAGTTACGAGTGCCTAATGACAAGTTAAAACAAAGGGAAATTCTATTTCCCTCATGAGTTTTTTTATTATTTCATTTGATAGTTATAATATTGATATTTAATGAACAGCGTTAAAGTCCTGTGTATTTACCAGTCTCCTACCTGTTGTCCTATTTTAGTATACTGAGTCAACAATTACATTAGTTAAATTGCTACAAATATATGTAAATAAAAAAAATATATGTGTTTCCACATCTTATCTAGAATAAATTATTACAAATATGGCTTTGTCAAAATGTTGTTCGTAACATGAAAAACATGTATCTCCTCTACAACAGCAAGTGTACACTATAACGATGATTTATTGGCTTGCTCCTATTAAATAACTGACGTAATATATTTTTAACAATAAAACTTTTTATAGAAAAAAAATATTTACCAATTTTTTTATCTCAGTTCTCATATTGTTTATATTAACGATTTAATTAATGGATATTTTACAATATTTTGACATAAATTCTGTACATGAAATTTAACACAACTTAGCTCTACATTATTTTAAATAGTTATGCATGTTAAAACGGATGCTTCATTAATAAGAAACGTGATCTTGGAATAAAAAGTAATATTTTACCTTGTGTTTTTCACAGACTACAAGAGTGTTGAAACGACGACGTTCTGAAATTGAAGGGCTTAAATAACTCAATCGAAATAAAACATTTAGATTACAAGTCATATTTATTTAGTTTAAATATTAACTGCTATTATCTAACACAGTAGTATTACGCTCAGTGATCGCCATTATAAATTATTATTATTTACAGTAATTAAATTGAAAAGGGATATTTACAATGAAACACCTGCAATGAAACATATGCAAAAATATTTGATTAAATGATAAACTTATTTGAGTGAAATGATGTGATGCAGCATACGGCTTTGAGAAGGCGTGTCCTTCAACTTCAAAAGGATATTGACTCAATCATGTGAAGAGAGAACAGGTCATAATACATTTATATCACCAAATCAGGTATCACTTTGAGATAGTAAAATATTACTGTTCATGGTTTCCTGCTAGATACTTGAATGTTTATATCACAATGGGAAAATATTGATTGTTTATTTTGTTATTATATTTACCTGAATGCTTGCAAACGAACCATATAATAATCAACTCGACAATCAAACATTGTTTTTGCAACTATATGTAGCAACCTATTATATTATACAATATATTTCGATATTTTTTGTATATAGCTTTAGAGACTTTTCTTTTCCATACGATTACCATTCGATTCTGCTAATAGCAAGCAAGGTTTTTGAAAAAAATGCTGAATTTATTATATTTGAATTTCTTGGGATCTATGCTTTCCTTTTCAGTCGTATTTTTTTACAAATCAAGCAAAACAATATAGCACGGCCTAATCGCGTATCGTTTTCCGAGCTGACTTTCGGGCTGAACTTTTATCAATGAAACCTACATATAATTCGTAGCAATGTATGTAATATATATTTTTTCCACACAATATCAATAATTCACGGATGTCGCTAATTCAATGTTCAAAGCTTTTCGCTTTAAATGATGAATGGTGCTGTGTTGTATTGCGTACTTCCATATCATTCCGAGTATGGATCGCGCCGAGTATATTATTTGATTCATAATTCGTAATTCGCGAAATCATTTGAGCTCTAAATGCAACGGCGATATTTCTATATAAGTGTTTATTTGTGGATTGATTTTTATCGTATTCTTTCAAATTTTATTTAACTTTTATTCGGTTTGGTTTTATTATAACCGTTTATTCTCGTTCTTGTAATCTTAATTTATAAATCACTAAAGTGTAAGCACGGGAGATAAATGTTGTTACAAAAAAACTGAAAATACATTTTTTTATAAATCATTACGCCTTTATAACAAATAAAAAAACGACTGCAGTGTTGAAATACAGGCCTCAGAAAAGCTTAATCTATCATTTGAGAGGAGTATGGGTGTATAATTTTTTTTTTTTGACAGGTATGAAAGCAGAATTCGCAATCAGCCAAATAACATTTCGAATCCATCGAGTGTCGAAAATGTAGTGAAGGTTAGATAGAAACGTAAATTGTATTGATTGAAATATTATTTATTTGTTAGAACATAAATATTGTTAGGTTTATATTATAAAGTATTCAGCTCTAGAAGAGTTATATTGCTTGAGAGCTATTCTGAGTTCACATGATAGAATATTTTACTATTTTTACTCTATTATGAACGTATAAATCAGCGCCAAACCACATAGCTATCTAACAATCTGAGAATTCACAGTGCAATCAGATATCCTATTACCAGGAGTAATAACAATGCCAAATGGGATCTGTTTTTCGTTGAATAATAAAGGAATATTATTTATTAGATTGGTGTAGTTTCATGATATTATATAAAAGATATGCATTTCACTCAATCAATTTCTGCTGAGTCAAACAAAATTTTCTGAGAATGTATTTTTATATGGAATGAAGGCTTTCGTATTTGATACAAAGATGTAACAGTCACGTCTTACAGACGCTAAACATTTCAAAGTAAGTGGTTATTTCATCTACTCGCGTGACATTTATTCTCAAATATATTCATACAGCGTGTCACTTTCCACGTTGTAAAATATAATGACATTTTACATCCGGCCTTGTGATATAATAGTCATATAAAGGCGTTTAACCCCTGAAAGATTGCTTTGTTAGATTTTAATTACTTCATATTTTTTTAGATTCCAATGCGAAACATTATATGAACATCTAATATATGACATTCCATAAAAAAAACATTTTTCCCGAATTCGTTAGATTATAAATATTTCTTTTTTTTTTAAATTTTGATTGTATAAATTTTGTACATCAGAACACAACCTCTAGCTCATGTCCCGGGTATCGATTTAACAAAGATACGGAAAAATATTATTTATAGTGATTAACAGCTTCTCAATTAGTTTAAATAATTGCGACTAATGCACTTCATGATAACAAAAATATTATTAAAAAACTATTTTGTCTCTTTCAACTATTTTATGGTGTCAATTTAAGATACATTACTGCGATATCGATAATGTTGTGTTATCTAATATTTTAAGTTTGATACATTTGTCAAACAGGTTTTCTTGCATATATTTTTAGAAAGCAAATTAATATTATCTCAAAATTGTATAAAATTATTTCATCTTGACTTCGTCAACGCTCATTTTGGGCTGGCTTAGCTAGCATATAAACAAATTGTCGTAATCACAACAGACAGTTGCCAGTAAGTATACGCCAGTGGTTCCCATATGCGGCCACCGAGAGCTTCAAAATGTGTTAATCCAAATTAATTTGCCTGCAAAAAATCGAATATTACTTTCGGCTTAGCGAAGCCGTACTTTTCGGGAGGAAATTTGTTTTTCATTTGTATTGCTTTTATATAAAAAAAATCGGTATGTATAAATGATGAGTTGTTTTAAATATAAATTTATAAATTCATTTATTTTTTCAGCAAATGCAACTGCTATTATTATCACATCTCGAAACAAAATTTTGTCCACAAGATATTGTACAATATTTCCGTAGAACGAGTTATCTATATAATGTCGCCATAATAAAATTTTACTTAAGAGCCAACAGGCTAAACATAAATGTTTAATGTACAGCTTTAATTATGAGTGGAATCAATCTGAATCAATATATGTAATTTATGTGTAACAAAATATTCTCGTGCAGTGTATTTATTATATATGAAAACGGATAAAAAGATGCATTTCAATAAAAAGTCACTTACATCAGACACCCGACGATTGCGAATCGTTGACTAATACAACCTCAATTAATATTGGACAACGCTATTGTCATTGGGGTAAAACAGATACATGTTCCTATATTATAACGCCAACCACAAAGCATATACATTCATTCAGGATTTCGAAATACAAACACTACAGAGCGTCAATTTCTGTTTTAATACTTCAATAACTTATATAACAAAGCGTTACTGTCTAAATTTGATAAAACATCTGAATTATTTTTCATATGTGACACTTAAATTATTTTTATTTGAATATATATATTTCTAGAACCAATGCCTGCATAATATAACCTATTCAATTCTTAAGAAAAACTAATCAATCACATATCGTGAGATTTTAGGACAGAGAGAAAATTTGCTTTGTGTTATTCGACAAAAGTTAATTTATTAGACTGAGTGTTATTTGTGGAACTTGGACAAAGTTCATGGAAAATTTCTCTTACGAAACAAATAAAGTGTTCAAGGGAACGATAAATTGATTATGACTGTCATATAAGTAACTTTGACTTCTCTTCCTATTTAACTTTTCTCATATGTTTGCGATATCACATTACCAATTATAATTTTTTGGATAATCTACGTTTTATTAGAAGATAAAATTTAATGTACCTTCTGTAGCGTCGATGTAAAAGTGCCAGAGATTTATTTTAATTCAGTGGTAAATGATTTATTGCAGACTACTAAACTATTAACGAAACAAAGAGATCAATGAAAAATACATTATTTTACTAAATCACATTTTTTTTCTTAATGTCATCATTTTTTTGGCTATTATTTGCATCTGTTTAGGTACGAGAGTTGTTGAATCTCAGTGGAATTTATATGAAAAAATAAAAATAGCCTTAATGCAGTATTTACGCAATTTGTAAATACCAAAAATTTTCGTTTGACAAAATTTAAGAAAATACGTTGCCATGAAAATCTTGAAATATGTTATTCGGAAATTATTAAAAACTTAAGCGTACAAATAAATAATGTTGTCAACTCGTGGGATATCAATATAACATTTAAATGATCGAACTCTATGTATGTATAGCTCCACATGTATAGCCACCTACGACTTGCGTTTTGCCTTTGGGCATCTTTAACCATTGCATCACATCCATGCACTAGAACTGACAGCCAGTAAGCAGTCTGCATTGCTTATATATTGCTACGTTTGTTAATGATAAAATTGGTGGAAAAAAAAACTCCTAGAACCTGGCACTCATTGAAAAAAGTTAAAAACGATCTCTTTTTTGGGCATAGAGAATTTTACAGTTAAATCGATTTAAATTATGTTTGTGTGCTGATGATTCAAACACTACGGTAAAAAAATGGCAATGCATTTTTGTTCTAGAAGTTTTTTATAAGGTATAGTTGATAATTATTTCGGCTCACGCCATCGTCGGAATTATGTTTAAACGTACATTTGCCTATATATTATATAAACATAGCTGTGTAGAAAAGGTACACAATACATTTTCTCTCCTGTTTTAATGACCTAGCTTATAGTTGAATAGTTTAAAATAATCATACTTTTCCAATGGCTCTGTGATAATTATTCGTAAAAATTATTTTAAGATAGGAAATTATGTTATTCTAGGGTTTTGATGGAAATTACATAATCTACCAGGGTTTTTCTATCGGTTGACTGTTTTATATATAAATTAAACATCAAGTCTGATTATTTGAAAAAAAATCGTTAAAGCATTTTTCTAAAGCAATAAAATTACCGATTACCATAACGCAACCATTGAAGAAAATAAAAACTTTTAGTTGTAGGGGAAAATAAATTTATACTTGGCAAGCTACTCGTTCTGTTAAAATCTGCTAAAGCTACATATTTATCTGCCGTTGCTGGACTTATTGAGAGTTTTATATATAAGAGGTACGATCAACGGTGATATTTTGAAAATTCAATTTTCAGCTGTAAACATTAACTTGGACACAAGGACATTAATGTTTAAATTAATATCAACGTTAACACGGTGAAAAAAATAGCAATGTATTTTAGTTCTACAAAATTATTTTTTTTAATATAGTGGACACCTATTTCGGCTCACCATCGTCAGAACTATGTTATAATGGAGTTCTACCAAGTGAATGCCAATTCAATCAATAATCAAGATAGAGAACGTTGATTCTCTATCATGAGGAAAACTTGATAATAAAAACTTATACAATAATATGCACACGATATAAACTAAAAGATTATTGTTTATGTTATATTTAAATACAAATAACAATATTTAGCATGTAAATTGTTAAGTTTTGTTTTATTATATTTTATTACATCGCAATAATGACAGGTTCAATTTAGCTTGAGTAGTTTGTTAATTACGTAGATGCATGCATGCTCACTTAAATACATTCATTTTGTACTAAATCACTCTATGGAAATTCCTTAAAGGATATATAAAAAAACATGTTATGAAGTGATCGTTTTTCGTGTACCCATGGTGAAAGTACTTGTTCATATTTGAAAATTTGTTTAAATAAATATCTATAAAATATAAAAGAATTCTCTGTGAACTCAAGCACTTCGATTAATTATAAATTATCTAACATAATTTATTGGTTTGCGTCTCGTTATAACTGAAAATATTGAACGTGAATTAAATGGAGAATAAGAATGAATGATACGTATTAAATGCGACTAAAAATGCCATGGTTGTGTTAGGACTGAACGTTGATGGACAATTATTCCAAAAATCCTAGATTTGATAGAATATTGACTGAGAAAATACAAAAAAAAACTATTTACGGAATGTTTAAATAAGAAATGAAACACGTTTGTGTTTATAGACCATTGAATTTTGTTCGCATTTGTTTGGTTAATATTGCAAAATGTATATTTTCCCCTCTCGGGAAACTTTTATAAGACAATTTTATTTACAAAAATAAACAGCCACCATCAAATTGAACAGTTTGCATATTTAAAAAGAAAAAAAATCAATATAATTATTTGTTCTTTAACAGTCTGTAATGGTCGTGAGGTGATATTTAATTAGAGTAACCCTAAATTCACATTACAAAGAGATCATTGTTCCGCTGAGACATGTTCGATCGAGCTTGAAGGAGCTACCGCAGGAGTAAATCACAGCGCATATTAATAAGATTGTGGCCTATATTGCTGTTAGGAAGTCAATCTATTCCAGTGACAGCTTCATAAATCAGCCAACAAAGAAAACAGAGAGTAAATTCCTAATTAAAGTTTTAGTAGCAACCGAATACATGTTGAATATGTATAACAGGGAAACCAGCGTGCATATTTTAAAAGTACTCAACACATTTTGTAGATACTCGTAGGGTTGAGATGAATTAAGAATACAATATAATTGAAGATAACATATCGATTTTTGTTTTGCTATTATTGGTGATTGCATATTTTTGTATCGATTCGTAAGAAGTTGATCGTGAATGACTTGACTGGTAAAAAATTTCAATACTGAAAATATTCCCAATTTTACTACCACATGATAATATTGTCGAATTATTGTAATTATTGTAATTCTTATTAAAACATTTCGACATCCGTTGTACGAAAACATTCATGTTATTAAAATCGTACAGAATACGTTTCAAAGTTATATGAACAGAAACAAAAATTAAATAGACTCTTTTGCGTAAGTAGAATTGTCTATCTCTTTACAAAAAATAATACAGATCTGAAATACAATTTGATGAACATGTTGTTTGTTTTACTTGATCAAATATAGGTGTAGCAACAAATATTTATCTGTTTTAAAACAAGACACAAAAAAGAAAAGGAAATACAGGAAAGTTTTGAAAAAAATGCGTAGTAGAAGTAAGTAAGCAAAAAATATAATATATGTTTGTTTGTTTATACAATGTAATTATAATGACAAGACAGTTTTCTCTGAAAACTCCTTGTTATTAATACGACATTAATCAGTTCTGACATGGCAGCATGTTTTTTTATTTATCTTTATTGAGATAAAAGAAATATATTGCTTACGAAAAAAAAAATGCTGTGACTTCTTCTAGGTATAATAAAAGTAGATTTTTATTGTGAGATAAATAAAAAATAACTTTTCAATGACCTAGTCTACCTTCTCTTCCATTCCTGCTTAGAACATTTGGCAGGTAGAAATAAACACATCGGTTAGTCGAAAATAAAAATCACACATTTTAAATTATGACGGTTAATATTCAATCAATTCAATTCCAAAATTTGATAAACCAGATATTAAATGTGTTGGATATATAAGAATATTTGCTTGAAATCCCTAGTCCAGAATTATCACTTATTTTGGGTTTTGAAGTTCGCTGCTGTACTGTGTACTGAGTTTGTTATAAGAAACCAATAATCGATGCACAAAAAAAAACATAAAGCAATGATCACTTGAGAAAGAAAATGCTTTCAAACAGTAGATGTATGAAAACTATTGATTTATTTTTCTAATCAAATGTCAAAAAGTTGCCCCTAGAGTGTTCGCTAATAATTGGTTGTCTATTTGTTCTGTGTTGGAAAAACCAATATCTTACAAAGAAATTCTCAATTGGTATTGTCACTTCTTTACGAGGTTAATGTGATCAAAAAATATGACAGATTTTTAAATTACATATGAAAACTAAACAACTGAAGAAGGATATAGTTTCAATCTTAAATACAAGTGATATTGTCATTTACAAACAAATATCATTGTGCGAATAAAAAAATGGTAAAGTACATTTTTTAACGTCGCTTTTTTCAAGCAACTGCTCAAAAATTATTGTTGGTATATATGTTAGCTATATTTTTTGTGAGGCATATAAAACTTTATTGGAAAGAATATTAAGATTAATGCATATAAAAAAAACGATTCCATGGCCTTAGATAATATCAAAAATAGGCATCGAAATCGGCGTGGTTACCGAATAGTATTGGGTCACTGGCAGATATGAAGAAATTTTAATTTTTTTCAAAATATTTGTGGTAAAATATTTGAAAAACACTGCCTGTAAACAACGATCAAGCAATAAACAGGACTCAAAAGGTTACGCAAATAATCAAACATAAAAGATTTTTATGATTAATAGTGCGTTGTTTAGTGTTGTAAATGGTAGAGCCGTGATTAATTGGTCAGATATGAAAAACAAATTTCATTGACTAAAGATTTTTTAATTATAAATACAGACTTAATTGTCTTAAGACATCTTTGTTCCCTTATATGTATTTTTCATTGGAAGGCATTATGATATTCAATTTTTTTAATAAAGGACCATAGTGACTTATGATTTATGACTCAAAGATTAAGTTAAGATGAATATTTAAATTGCGCCTTTAAATTTATTATCACATTAGTGTTATGAATATTATTCATCGCAGTCTGTGTAAATATTAATTGAAGCATTTCGAAAGATTATGACGTACGATATGGCTTAACTTATTTATGTATTTAGAACAAACTCAAATGTTTTTGTAATCGTTTTACTACAAATATCCATGCAGAAAATCTTGCGTTTTGTGAAACATCATTTCAGCTTTTGAATAAAAAGATTTCTATTCAAGAAGCAATAATCAATACCACAGAGAATTTTTTCCCCTTCTCGCATAATGCAACCAAAAGTAATTTCGTTTTTTCTTTTCACAAAAAACCTTTCATAAATTTTGACATTTAATTTTTTATATAGGTAGTAAATAGCTAACCTAAATCTCACGCAGTATATGACGATATTTTTTTCGAACGGATAAAGTTTTTCAGTCACAAAATTATCATGTCCTCTTAAATCGTTGGTTGTTTGGTAATGTACTCGACAACGGTATTCGAAAAGCAAAGTTGCGATTGTACTGGTTAAATGAGTTAAAATTGAGACTTACCATAGGAAGCACATGCGTACATGATGAGAGTAGTTATTACGAAATTGTGTGTATGAAATAACAAAGACAAACCGTATATTAAACCAATCGTTATAATCATTTTTTAAATAATAAAAACACATTTTTTATTACTTATTTCCACAATATATTTTTTGATCAGGACCGGTTTTGCTCATCGCGAGCATAATCAACTGATGCTCGCGATGAGCGAAATCGGTTCTGTTCAAAAAAATATATTGTGGAAATAAGTTCTAAATAATGTGTTTTTATTATTTAAAATATCATGCCTTTCCATCAAGAAGTGACAGTTAACACATTAAAAGCGTTATAATCATTGTGAGTTATCTATTTTTTCTACTTTAAAATTGCAGTACGCAATAAAAGTTGGTGGTAATTAAAATATTTTTAAAGAATTTTTGAAATATTGTACGATTCAAATTCGATATTAAAATTCAATCAAGCACTTTGAGTCAATAAAAAAAATGATTCTTCTTGCTGATCATGTGAAACAATAAGAATTATTAAGATATTAATTTTGGTTGAAAATTGGCTTCAATGATGACATGACATGCTTGTTGTTAAATAACAATTGATTCAAATATATTATAAAATTTAAAGCCTCGTTCTATTTTTAAAAATATAATAACATTAAAAAACCGTTAAATTGTTTATCAATATAAACTACAAGATTTGGTGCAATTCTATTATATATGGTAAAAAATATTGACCCTTGCATAAAATAATCAATATGCTAACTAAGATTTTTAGTGTGGTAATAGAGTAGTTGAAAAATCATGTTCATGAATCATCCAGGGCATATTAATTTTATCCTCAGGTTGAATATTTATTTTTTATTAGCAAGGTTAAACTTGTCAATTACGGTTGGCGTATGTAAAATAACAACGTAATTTTCATATTATTAAAATGTAGAAAACCATAAAGCTGTTTATTTGTCTCCCTCAAAGGCAGATATTTATTTACTGAAAATGAAGTACTAGAATAAATGGAAGTCGATTATTTGTGACGCAAAAACCTTGTACTTTTTATGAAAGGAAAAAGTTTTTCTCAGTGAATTCTTTCAGAAATGACAAGGTTAGAAAATGGGAATTTCAAGTTATGACGTGTACAAAAAAACTTCTAGTTTTCTTTGTCACAGTCATGTTGTAAACATTTTTGTAAATATTCCGCGAAAAAAATATAAAATATTATATTGTAAAAAATGTTCAAAGTATACATTGAGTAAAGTATGCAAGAACAAGAATTGCATGTATTTCATTGGAAATTAATACAATGGCAACTAAAAATTCAGCTACATGAATCATAAATATATAATTTTCAACACAACAAAAACAAAATATTATTATCTCATTTGTACTTAGAAACATAATAGTATTTTCAAAAAATAAATTATTAGAAACATGTATCCAGTACTGTTTAAAGGTACAGTTTTTGGAACTAAATAGATACATATATACTTTGCTACAAGCAATGCAGGTTTATTAATTACACAGGTCACATATATTCTTTAAGTTATATACGTGACCTGTGTAATTAACATGGGCTTATAAATGTATAATGTAAAAAAAAATTGGAATCATTCAAAAAAGGGTTATGTTATATTTATTGCTTAACGTTTAAAATATGTGTAAGGTATATCTAGCACAATCCACACAATTTGCACTGCAAGCCATCGATTGATGATGTCTGGAATATTTTATATAAAACAAATACATTGAACGAGAAAAGAGCAAAAATCTATTTTGGCACCACATGATGGCTAAAATTATTTAAAACTATTCAGAATTATTATTTTGGTCAAGGCAAATTGATAATTTATATAATAATTGTAATTATTTTTAGTATTGTATAATTCATCATAAAAATGTAGTGTTTTCATACTTATATTTAAACTAATTATCGCTATCTAAATAACATCTTGACTAGTATCTGTTTCATTGAAATTTTTAGGAAAATAAAATTCAAAAAATATTTAAAAACACGGAATTCGATTCACGGTGGTATGTTCTTAAAATATTTTATTTAGTCTACGAGAGCAATGTCTTTAAATTTCGTATTAATATTAAATAGCGAATTACTAACTGTGTAAATGCTTTTTTATTTCTTGATTTCTTAGCTTAGGTTAGTTATGGAAAGATGGCATATTTTTATTTAGTCGTTTGATAACAAAACACATATATTATAAATGTAAGTTTGGATGATAGATGAGAAAATGTTGGGTAAGATTAATTTTTTTTTAAATTTATTTGCAGCTACTGGAAAGCTGACTAAAACAAACTTCCATGAATGGAAGTAAATGTTATTTTACCTCAATGTTGGCCTCGTGATGGTGTTGAAAGTTTGTGAAAAACGTGCTTATGATTTTTCTAGGTGTGTGATGGTAATATGAACAATATTTTTACGATGATAAACTGTTCACACAATGATTCAGCCTTAGTAGAACACGGAACAAATCTGTGTTTTCGGCTATCAAATAAGCGTGAAATTTGTATTTTATTTGCTATAAAATATAAGGTACTTTTGTGATCCTTTTATATCACTTGCGCAGTATTTCGCCGAAAATATTATATCAGCTAAGAAAATCCATAGCAAATTTATAGCTTCAAGCAATTTATTTTCAGGCTAACGTAATAAAACAACTTTGAAACGGTAAAGTATCTAGTTAAAATTGTGTAAAGGAGATTGTGAAAAAAAATCGATAGCGTGGAAAGATAACCACATATGTGAAATTTATCCGAATTAAATATGGATGTAAAAAGAAGAAATGTAATAAAAATGAAGGATATCATTATTAATTCACCAGTTGATGTAAATATCACATTCATTATAAAAAACAATACATGTTCGGTTACTGCTTTGTTGTTTTTATTTTTAATTAAACATGCATAGCTGAGACACGGAAAATTGTAGAAATATGATCTCGTATTCAACTTATGATATCGTATATAATAACAATGATATAAAATTTTCATTATTTCAAATTAGTTTAACATTAGTTTGTTTATACACGGATGTGGATATTTGTATTTTTTAAGAATTGTGAAGAAATGTGGATTTGTGGGAAATAGAAACTGAAAACGAAATAATGAACCAATATGATAACAAATTTTCGTTTCCAATAAAGGAGAAAGTGCATCTCTGTTTTGACACAAAATTTCTGAGATGTTATTATTTAAAATGAATATATTTAATAAAATTTCCAGTTTTGTTGTTTTTCAAAGTAGTTTTTTCGTAATGATAGTAAAAAAAGTATATTTCTAACAAGATGGAGTAGGAATTGAATTTTTGAATGTTTTTTTAATTTTTGGGAAAAAATGCCAATACGGTTTGGGTTGTAGGTTCGTTACCAATTTTTAAAAATCTGTTTCTTATATGCGTCATAGATGACATAAAATGTCTCTAATCTTATTTAATAAATAAGCTATGGCAAACGATTTCATTTTAAAATAAATTAAAAATCGATTCATTGTTGTTAATGGCAGCTGACATTTATAATCGATGTGTTAACGATACCACAATTTTGAATAAGCTTGCTTTCTATTGTGGTTGTTTTTTTTCTTTTTAATATAAGTGTGTTTTTGTGATCTATTTCTTGATCTTGATGTCTGAAATTCGAAATTTTTAAAATAATTTGTGGAATTTTTGAAAAAAAAAAAAACGGGAAAATAATTCATTATTCAACGATTTTAAGAATTTCAGAAAGCACAGAAAATATAACTAGTTTCTTTTAGATGTAACTTTGATCGAAATATTGTTCCATCTTTTTATTATAAACACGAAATTAATTATAAATATACAGTTCCTCAGTATTTGCATTATTGTTACACAGTTTCATTAAACATCTACATTGACCTTCTATTATTTTTTATAAAGTAATTCTTCTCAATTTTGAAAAATAAACTAAAATATTACAACATTGGTATGATTTGTGAGAGGCATTTACTTCATATCAAATAAAACACTATATTGTATTACAAAAAACTAATTGATATTTTGCAAAATGATTTTACTGAGATGTTCCTAGAATTGATGGTGCAGAATACATTGTATTCATAAATTTAGCTCATGAGTAATTTCATTTCGTTATTTCAATGTTGTACTGAAATTGTGCTTTGATGTTCTTGACGCTTGAATAATCTTTTTTTTTTTTTGGTTTCCACTGCTTTGTGAGTATCATTTTAGTTTCAATTTACGCGTTAATAATTTCTTAATTGGAATTGATATTATTGTATGATTTTTTTGCGTTTTTATGTGATTCTAAAAATACATTACGTGCATTTTCAAAACGCAATAATATTAATGAAAGTTATCGGATAAAAAGAAGCGCTTTTAATGGTTTTCCAAGATTTACGTACAAGTTGTAAAAGTGCTAGCATTAAACAGTTCATATGACTCACCTTTCGTACGCACGGTACAGAATATTTTATTTGCTTAATCAAAAATACCTAAAATGTTTTTGTTTATATTTAAGAAGCTTTACACCACGCTTAGTTGTGTACTTCAAAGACCATAATATAGTAAAAATACTCAATCGGCTACTATAAAACAAGCTATATCTTTGAAGTAACACTCTTCAAGTTATTAATCATGTTATTTGCAACAGCTCTTAAAAAGATATATAAAAATGGAAATAATAAAACTTTTACACACAATTTATGTTGGAAAAAGTTTAAATCGGTATAAAAAAACTCTTTTTTAATGATAAATATTTTGAGTTATTGGCCACATATTTAAAAAAAAGGTATGTTAAATATTAATTATTAAAGGATTAAAAAGATCTCGTTTTCAATTATGCCTGGATTAAAAAATATTTTCAGAGAGCTTTGAGTTATTGATATATCATGGCGACTAGACCTAAAATTAGACGGGGTTTATGTCAGTCCATTACACATACGCAACACATACATGTATAAACGGTCTATTTTTTTTTATTATGAAATAATTTTTTGAGAAAATGTTTGAGACATTGGTAATAACAATAATAAAAAAATGATAATCTCATAGTATGTCACTAGAAGTAAGGTGTGACAAATATTTCATACACTTAAACTCGTATTCTGACAGTCTGAAAGAATTACTTAAGTCTCTCATTTTTAATAAATATTTTTTGTGTAGAGCAATTTTAGGAGGCGAAAATTATTAAAGTTACAAGATCTAAATGAAAAAAGAAAAACACTCAATTTTACCAACCATCGGTGTTGACATGAATTGGTGATTAATTACAAAATAATCTACACAAACTTCACAAATTTAAAAAAAAACTTTAAAACAAAGTGAAGTTGAAATATAAAATTCACTTGATCAAAATAATCATACAGATATGTCACTAATTTGACTTACTTGTATTATATTATTATACAAATCAAATCTCTATGAAAGACAAATTTTTGGTGAATATCAGATGGCGAATACAAATATAGAATAAAATTAATTTGAATGTATGCAATATGACTTCAGTATTTTTACAAATTGTTTTATTATTAATAAACTTTTCACAATCCTGAATTATTTTTTGAATCTAAGATTACTTTATTTATTAAACTGTTTTGTATATTCCTCTTTTCCTCTTTTTTTCAGAAATACCGAGAAAATATAGAAATTTCAAAATTCTGGCATGTGACATCCACACAGTCTTATGATTTGTTATTTCATACATGTCTCAGTTGTCAAATGTTTTTATAAATTGAATTTTTATGGATGAAATAAAATTCTTGATGAAATCAAAAAAACAGCACACGTTAATCAGAAACATGCCATAAATTGTGCCAACGAATAATACGTTATAATTCTCATAAATATCATCACTAATTAAGCCAATATTTTTTATTTATTTATTTAATATTTATTACAATTACTCATCTGAGCTCACTTTCAACCACATGAAATATGTCAACATCCGAAGCAATACTGTTGAACATTGTTAATGCTCTTACCATTGGCATCCTCATTGGCAGACTGGTTCTACACTTGTAGTACTGGAAGAACACATAAATTATGTACACGATTTCTTAAAAAAACATCCGGAACATACAAATTGATATTATTAAGGATGGCAGAATTCTCATTTTGGCCTCGAATTAGTCGAAAGAAATATGTGGCTAGATACTTTTCTCTTCGATTTTTCAAACTATTGTTTGAAATGAGCATACTTAAAAGAACGTCAGTTGGATAAAGCCACGGATAGTATCCGTACGCCCTCAAGTAAAGAAGTCTCAAAAATTTCTTCTGAACCTTTTCCACCATAAGGGCATATTTAAAATCTCCTGGGGCCCAAACAATAGACCCACTCTCAAGCCTACTTTGCACTAAGGTATTGTACAATAATATTAAAATTTTAACACCTGAAAAGGCTCTCGTAGTACGTAGGATAAAGCCCAACATTTGCAATGCTTTGTTGCAGGTAGTCCTAATGTGACTATTGAAGGTTAGTTTACTTTCGAATTGTACTCGAAGATCCTTTACTGAAAAAATTCGCGAAAGAGTTCGGCCTCTCATTGAATAGCGGAAAAATAACACTTGCGACCGTCTAGTAAACGATAAAAGATTGCATTTGTCTATATTAAAATCGAGTTTATTACTCCTTCTCCATTCTACTATATTGACTATATCAGACTGGAGACGGAGACAATCATCAATTGAGGCAATTTGCAAAAACAGTTTCAAATCATCAGCAAATAATAAGAATTTAGCATTTTTTATGACGTTTACTATGTCATTTACAAATATAGCATACAGCATATCAAAGCGAAAGACTTATTTCGCTCATAAATTATAACTATAATACAATAGCGACACATTTAAGGTTTCATAACAGTCATTCTCATGGAAAAACATGATATAGTGAATAATAAAAACACAATTTTTTTACGATTATTTCCACAATATATTTTATGATCAGGACCGGTTTCACTCACCGTGAGCATAATCAACGGTCGGTTGTTAAATATCTTTTTTTATTTTTTAACATATACAATTGTGAAAATTCAGAGCCTTGGTAAAATTTATGTTAGTTTAAAATAAATCATAATAAAAATAAATGACTATTTTAAATACAAAACACTTACTTTGATCGTAAATTATTAAATTAAGGATGGTATATTTAAAGTAAATATTACTTTAAATACACACGAAATTCGATTTTTTAAATATTAAGATGGCATGTTTTTTATTGGTATGGTTTAGTTTTCCAAAAAATAAGCCTGTGATCAAAATGTGTGGAAAAAGCCCACATTGTAATGAAAGTTAATTTTTAAGGTTTAAAGTATTGAAACTTTTACTACACGGATGGAATTAGAATACCTGCAGATGCTGGAAGTTGAAATCTGAGTGAGTGATAAAACATGTGTCTATGAACAAAGATTAAGCAATTCAAATTTGATTCTGAAATTCAGTCAAGAACCCTCGGTCAATAAAATAAATTAAAATTGTAAATATTTATTTTAAAATGGTTTGCGTAGTCTAATTGAAAGTTTATGAAAAGATATTTTTTACATAAATAGTGCGTCATTCGCACTGTGAAATGTGAATGAATTTTGAAGTTAATAAATTATTTGGAATTGTATATCTTAAAAAAAATCTTCGCTTATTGAAAATGACTATCGGCGTTCTTCGTTCAAAAAAATACAAGCTATCTTAGAATATAATATGCTACACAATGAAAAACTATTTATTTCTATATTCTTCTTTTTGTCATAGTTTCAATACGGAATATGTTTATTTGAATCGAATAATTTTGAGATTTGCCATAATTATTACATATTCGGAAACAAATTTATAAAAATCATTAAAAAAACAACACATTCGAAAGGTAGTTATTAAAAAAAAAATTGTGGGTACTTTTAAAATAAAGATTATTACCGTTTGATTTTTTTACATTTGTAAATAAATTTATATAATATAATACATACGTGATCCGAAAACAGTTTGTATAGATAAAAACATTTTGATTACGCAAAATATTTACATCAATATTTTAATAATTGTGACACAACATTAAAAAGATGTGTATATTGAAGCAGCGTTTGTTATTTTAGGAATCAACAACCGAAAATTGTGGTGAGAAAAATGCTGTAATCTAATGTGATTAAATCCGCCAACAGGCAAAGCCATTACAGTAAAGCGTGTTTGAGATTTTTTCGAAAATTTGCAACTATTTTTACCAGAATTTGTCAAATATTTTTGATACTTACATATAAAATTTTAAATCAAACTGTTAAGCAATATTAATATAAATTTATGACGTCGACAGTTATTGAAAAAAAATTAAATATTCGTTTTGGCGATGTCAAGAATCGAATAAAATTGAAAGAATATTTTTCATTTTACACAATTTTATTCTTTATAAAGATTTACGAATTTGACAAACATTATAATCCTTAGTAAATAAATACATTTTAAGAAAATCATCGAGAAGATTTCGTATTTTAATTTAGTAAGTAACATATGCATATAAAAAAAGTAAAAATAGTCGATTTTCAGATAAAAAAATTATATTTCGATAAAAGTTATTGATCGATAAAAATATTTTTTTATCTTGATATTATTTGTTTGTATATTACATTATATTTTTCGCAGCTTCTTTTCCTACTCTGATAATAATACCAAAGTTTGACCAATAAACTAATGTTACGTTTATTATTGTCAGCTCTGAGGCGACATTACTGAGTATATACTCAAATATGTCGCATGTATGTTAATTAGAATACTTTTATAAATTTGTGAATGTGATTAATATGGCTTGTAGTACTGCATACATATGAAATATTTTTGAGAAACACTAGGAATAGAAGGTGAAAATGATCTACACACGATTTCCATGTTTTTCTGAACGAAAACAAACATTGCAAGAAACCATTCGTTAAAAGACGATGTTGATTTAAGACAGAAAAAAAAACATCCAGAATATAAGGAAATAAAATTTTATGCTTTGTTTATGTGGCAACGGTTTCTAAATAGATTGGTGAAGATTTACGTAGTGATATAAATAATATTCTGAAAATAGTAACAGTCGAATTAAATGATTTTTATACTGTACAGCTATATATTTCTGAGCCCACTAATTGATCACAAGTAAAAAGAAGGAATTGTCAAAAAAAAATATTTTTTTCGTCTTAATTATGTATTCATTTATTGAAAATAATTTGAACGACGCTATTCATTGAACGAAATTTTTCAGCGATTAAAAAAGAGACAGTGAAAGATGTATAAGTACGACATGTAGTGTTTCAAGAAGTGGAAAACAATTCTTTTTTCCAGTCGACAAATATATTCAAGCAGAAAAAATACCCGACATCCACATTACTACTTAGTTTTTTTTACAGTAACACGAGGACTATTCAGATGATCAAACATAAAAAATACTGTTTGCGACACACGGTTTAATACAAATAAAATAGTTTATTAACAAAACGCTGAAAAATACATCGCTATTTTTTCAGTGTGTTGTAACGGAGTTCTACTAAGTAAATTCCAATTCAATCAATAAATGTTTTATTAATAGTTTTGTCTTGACAACTATTTGGGTAAATTGAAAAAAAGATCACTATATTTAATATGACATGATTAAATTGATTTATAAAAAAATATGTTCGATTTTCGTATAAATATCAACTCACTCACTAGGGTAATAATTTTTTAGTATACTAAAGCGTATGCAATTCAAATTTGGGATAAAAAAATCTCATATAACAATTACATACAAATAGAATTCAGAAAAATGAAGGCTGTAATTGTGAATTACCAGAAAAATATAATGATTCTTCAAAACAAATGTTAAAAACATATATAGAAAAAATATTTAAAACATAAAACATACATTTATTTGGTGAATCTTTGTGCTTTTTTATTTCTCAGATGTTTATTAAGATACTGCGGATGATATATATATATAAGATACAAGATAATACTATATATATGAGACAAAATATATTACAAACTGAATTATTATTTACGTCAAACAATTGATAAATTTTAATATTTTTATGTAATAAATTAAAAATTCACACGATTCTCGCTAACTTAAGTATATTACGTTTAGTAAGATAATATCAAGGTTTATCATAACGACCGCAAGGTGTCGGACAGTCACAGTAACGTCGACTGATTCGGCGCCCTAATGTTGATACAGAGTGTGCGCCGCGACGCTTCGGATTCGTTCACTCGGTACGGCGCCGGGAACGTCGCCAGACGTCATCAATTAACCAAATTAATTCGTTGGAAGCTTTCGAAAAAAGTTTGTAGTAAAGAAGATAGTATGATTATGAATAAATTTGAATTTATATTTTTAAATTTTGATAAGTTGTTTAAGTTTACAGTATGAAAAATTATCGAATCAAGTTGAATTATAAAAGCGAAAATTAAATAAACAATGTAAAAAATTGTTTTTGAACTTCAAAATAAAAAAGCTATGGTGATTTAAAATAATATAAAAATTAAATTAATAAATTTAAATGCAAGTTAAAAGTGATGTGAAGATTTATGCTATGCAATTTAGTAGTCAGACTGCTATCAAAAGCATCTTGTATACCTATAGTAAAACATTTTTTGCGAAACTGTGCTGCTCGATTAAAACGGTGGGCGTATTTTACGATTAATTTGATAGGATCGCTTATTATCAATCATAATGTGGTATATTCATTAAGCAAAGTGTAAAAGTTGTTTATATTAGGATTATGTTTAATGGTATATTTTGATAGATAACATAAAATATATGCAGACAATTTTATGGCAGTAGCCGATGAAACGATAAAAAACATAAATCAAAAAGCCATTTAATAATATTAATTAATCAATGGTGCGTCAAATGAAAATAAAAGATTTCTTCAGAATGGTTTTATTGTTTTACTGAGTGGAAACCTAGCACTACAGAATATTACTTCTTAAGTATTCACCACTTCCAAGGTGAGTTAATGAATTTTTTACATATAATAATGAATAATTCATATCATAAAGGAATTTATGTGACTTTTTTTTACAACTGAATTGAAATGATAGTGAGCGAAAAACGGAATAAAAATTGAAGAGTGGTTTGTAATCAACAATATATTTAGCTATTCATATAGTCGACAAAAACACTAATTTTGTTTTGCACACTGCTTATATGTAAGTTTATGATTGTTCTCAAATTATTAAGTCAAATTCGATATAAAGTGAAGAGAAATCTGATTTTAAATAGAGCTTTTTTTAAAATTGAATATTGCAATGCATAAGAACAATGAAGATTAAAATTAACATTAAATTTGAATTGTTCAACTTCCTCAATTTTTGTCACTGATGACTTTACCTTTCTGTATCATCAGAAATTATATCATGTGGATGCAATAGAACTGTCAGTTGCCTGCAAATCGCAGAAAAAAACTTATGGAATTGTAGAGTGATTCAAATTTAGTAACAAAAATATTTTTGATATTTCGAGAATTGTCACGTTACTATGAACTTAATATATTTTTAACACACGCAAAAATACACAATTTTTTTTTTTGGTTATTTCATAAAAATTAGGGTATTTTAAATACCAGTATTAATTTAAATGACAACCAATTATTTTCGTTCCATGCTTTTAATCATAGTACGTAGAAGCTGCTTACCAATAACATTTCTTAATTTTTTAAATTATTACAAACAATACTATAATTGTTATTAAATATCTTACAATTTATTTGTAAAAAAAAATTGATAAGCAGTTATAACAAAAAAAAAACAATAGAGCCTCTATTACTTTTTGGCTTTAATCTGAGATGATATTTCTTTATGATAAATGTGCATGCCCACAAAACTATTAGAGCTAGTTTCGCTCATCATGACCCCATTTTTCGTCACGCGTTATTTATTTTGTATAATAAGAATTAGTATATCTAGATTTCGATTCCCGTTTACTGGAAATGGTAGATACGGGAGGTCCTGATTATTGAAAAATAGACTTGTTAAGAAGACTTCAACAAAGTTAAGACTTTGGCAAATATAATGAAATATTTTTTTAAATAATTATTTAACCAACTTATAAAATACGTGATTTTTGTTTGAAATTCAAGATAAAACTTTTGTCATCGTACCTTTGGTGCAAAATACCATTAAATTCAATGAGTAAAAGTTCGTATTATAAAATATCCTTCCAGCATCCTTAGCACGTCTATTCAAATTTAGTTAGTCTCACTGTTAATAAATTCAAATAAAAATATTATCACACAGGTCACGTTTTCAACATACCTTGAATTTTAAATAATTATCAAAGCATTACCATTTCTGTATGAAGAATCACGAATCAATTGCGGGCAATAAATTTAAAATAAATCGATTTTCTTAGCAAAGCAAATTCTATTACTAATAAAAAATGCATGTGATAACTTAACACTGTCAACATTGTGTTGATACTTTTAAGCAACCTTTAATTGCTGTTAGATTGATATTAGTAAAAAATAAAATTGTCGTGTAAGTGAGTTGTAATTGATCTTAGGCTTTCATCATACTCTAGACAGCAGTCAATCATTTGATTTAAATAATGAAAACATTTTTACAATGATCATTTTTATATGCATCCAAACAATCAGACATAATCGCAGTTTTAGAACCTTTTGAGACGCTATTCGTTCCGATAAATGAAGTTATTATATATGGATTAACTATCAGTTGTTATTTTTTATCAGTATCGCAGATCCTTTAAAATGTTTGTGTTGTGTGCTGAAAAGAGACGTGGAATCTTTAGAATGGTAAAAACAATTTTTTATTGCTGTTCTTACAGTATATTTTATGTATAGTATATTTAATGGATCCAAATTGATTTTGAGTTAATAATAAACAGATATAAAAAAATCAAAGACTTAAAACTGAGAAAACCATTTCCACCAAGAAGTGACAGTTCTTACGTCAAAAGTGACGTGAGGTATTCTACTTATAAAAAGTTTTCATTGAAACCCACATTAGTCACGGGCATCATAAGAGATAAGTAGCATTAACTTTAAATTTCTTTCGGAGTGTTGCCTTGATATAAGTAAAATATTACTAAGAGTATAAGAGACTAAATGAAATAATTATGTAAATTTATTAACGAAAATGCATTAATCATTTTCTGGGTTGTTACTGCATAATGGAACGTGGCCATAAAGTAACGGCTGTGTACACACAAGGGAAGTAAGTGGGACTATTTATTTTTAGACATATGACTTTTTTAGCAATTTCACTTTCATATGGTTTCATTCAAGTTTGCGAAACGAAAAGAAAAGCAATTAATTTTAATAAAACAGTATGTAACAATAAATTTATAAGGATATATTATAACTAGGGATTGCAATTTACCGTCAAATTTTAATAACCGGTAAACGGTTTTTAATAAAAATATCAAGATTTTAAAGAATTTTTTGATGAATCATATTTTGTGTGTTTCATTTTTAATTATTGTAGAGAAAAAATATACAACTTAACATCTTTCATTATTAGAAAAATATAACGTTACATTTTTTAGACTAGGGATTGCAATTTACCGACAAATTTCAATAACCGGTAACCGGTAAATAATTTCACGTCTTATCGGTTTACCGGTAATTTACCGGTAAATGAAAAAAATAAAAAACTTGGATTATATCATTAAAGTATAATTGTACGTGGCTACTTTCACTAAAAATGGTATCCTCGATTAAACATAATTAATTTAAAATACATTTCAGGTGAATAGTAATGTCATAAATGTACTTTAAATATGTTTCATGTGAATATATGTATGTTTTAAATGTACTTTTTTAAGTAAATCGGATAATTTATTATTTGCCACACATATATTGATTTATTAAAATTACGACTATGAAATATTTGGTTTACCTGCCTGTAAGAAGTTTATTCGCTAAACTGTTAATTTATCCATAAACTTATTTATGTAGTATACATACTTTATACATGTATGCATAAATTTTACCTATGAATATAAAATCATAATTAAAATAAAATTTGAAAAAACAATGTATTGGATTTTACAGTTTATTAATAAATGGTTATTTGCTTTGGTATAAAGAAAACATAGTTGAATATGTACCTAAATACGAATTTTCTTCGCTATCTATCCCATAAAAACTAGAATCAGCAGCAGTAAAAAACTTTTTATCAATGTTGTCAGAGTTGAAAAAAACTTCTCACTCCGTCATGCATATATCATAATAATAATTCGTTATATGCCTGTATCTGACATTAATTCGCGATAAAAACGTTTCCGGTAAAAACCGGTAAATTTTTCATTTACTCGTAATTACCGCTGGTGCATTTTGGGCTATTTACCGGTTAACCGGTAAACCGGTAATGCAATCCCTAAGTATAACATTAAATTAAAAAAAATACTATTTTTATTACATTTATTGGAAATGATCTTTCAAAAATGTTTTTTCGCAATTCATCAACAATTAATGATTTAATCGGTATGATCGCATACATGTAAAAGCAGTATTATATATAGAATAACAATCCTTAAATGTAGACTGGTAGCCTATTTTACCTTCCACATTTGTCGAGGTAAATATTGCTATATTTTCCGTTACTGTGAAAGGATGTCGATATAATTCTAATTCCAAAGCCCGGGTAAGATCACACTCTTCCGGTAAACCATCGACCAATAAGTCTGCTATAGAATTCTAGAGCATATGATAAAAGATTGTCTGTACGAAGTGGTTGTGGAGAAAAAGATAATCCCAGACACACAGCAAGGTTTCCGCGCGAATCTCTCGACAAGCCAGTGCCTTCTTCGGGTAGTAGAGTAGATCACAAGTGGATTCATTCTCAAAGAGGTAACACCGAGCATCTTTTTAGATATTGCTAAACCCTTCAATAGGGTGTGAACCGAAGTGCTTGTATTCAAAATGTTGAAGGCTGACATAGGATTACAACTGATAAAGATTATCAACTCCTTTGTGACAGATATACATTTAAAAGTCAAAATAGATGTAACTCGATCCTTTTTAAGAACGATCCAGGAAAGCGTCCCGCAACTCGTAATCGGCAAAGCGCTGACAAACAAGTCCAGTTTTTTGCTGACACCGTAGCGAACTGGCGTAAAAACTGGAGAATTAAAATCAATGCCGAAAAAAGCGCTGCAGTTTTGTTTTCAAATGGTTTCATTAGAAAATCCATTTTCGATTGAACTTGTATGCAAGATACAGAAATCAAGAGGTCCAATACTGTCAAGTATCATGGACTCACTCTAGACAGTAGACTTCAATTCAATGAGCATACCACGATTAAAAAACGTAAAGCTTATGGTGTAAAACTAGACTAAAGTTTATGTTCAATGCGAAGAGCAAGTTTTCTCTCAAACCCAAGCTGCTCCTCTATACAGCTATAACTCGCCCAATTATGGTGTACGCTACTCCAGTATAAGTTCATTTTCACAGAAATATCTAAAGGCACTTCAGATTGTTGAAAATAAATCATTGTGACAAATTTATTTTGCTCTGTGGTACGTGCGCAATTTACTGCTATAGTAAGATTTTAAAATGCCTATAATTCGAGAGTTCGCTTGTGAAATTTCCCAAAATTTTTACAGCAACGTAGGAAAACATTTTAACTCTTAGATTTTTTATCAAAATAAATATGATGAGACAGTACCGAGTAATCACTTAAGGCCGAGAACGGCCCTGCTCGACGACTCTCCGTAGATTTGTTGTTACAAAAAAGTCTTAAAATTCATGACCTCGGCGTCTGAAAATGTCTTTTCTAGCTTATTTTCTTACGTATTGTATATGCATGCGTGACTCTGTGTGTGTGATTGTGTGCATACGCATGCGTGTGTAAGTATGTTATGTGGTGAAGTAAATATAATTAAAATGCGTGCGGTGCCACCCTCGAACCAAATTCTCTGTGTATTGCTCAGCTCTGCAGCGACTTAAGTTTGTCAGAACAACACTGAAATTACAAAAAAAATGTATTTAAATAAGAGATAAAGAATACCCGAAGAGCTTTGATGCTAATGCATCATAGATCTTAACGCTCCATCGATTTGATATTCTAAAATAAAAATGGCTGCACACGTACGCAAAACCATTGTATCGTCTATTATAAGACTGCTGTCTGATATAAGAGTTTATTTTTTTTCCATATTGACCCACAGAAAAGAAAAGTATTTCAAAATAATCCAAATGTATAAAAATAAAAGGTTTCATTGAAGATATGCGAAAATTATTATGAACACATTGTTGTCTTACAAGTTCAATCAATAAATGCGTCAGTTCCGTTGCATCCATGTGAAAGAATGCCTGAAGATACCGAAAGGCAAAACCCTGGTCGTTGACCAAACATGTGAAATCGTACAAAGTTGTTACAATTCAAATTTGATATTGAAGTTCCATCAAGCACCTTCAGTCGATATCAAAAATTATACATTTAAGTTTTCAAACAGGAACAGAAACTTGATGATATCAGAAGCATACAAAATAGCGCTCTTTTTATCGTTATGTTAACATAATTAAAGGCTGAAAAAGTGATATCGAAACTCGGCTTCGGTACTTATGATAAAATGTTTACTTGAAAATTTTAAATTGGCTGACAGAGTAAACTTTATCTATTAAACTGATATGAAACTCTTACCATTTTCAAACTTTCTCCACGATTATTATAAATAAAACATTAAATTTGAATTGTTGAAACTTTGCAAGATTCCACATACCACCTTCAGTCGATATCGCAAATAAAAAATATCACCTTTGGTAATATTATTCACTGAACAAAAAACAAAGTTAGGGGCTGGTTAGTTATAACAGCATTTATCAAACTCTATTTCATATAAAAAAATATTTTAGTTTTTATCACTTTCATGTTATTGAAATGATTAAAACAGATTTTTTCTAGTAAAATATTATCAATTAATCAGTTATTATTATCGATATCAATTTGTCAAATATCGTAATCATTGAGAGAAATTATTTATTGAAGCAAAACAGTAAGTTTACGAGTAAGTTAGTAAGTCACCGATAACAAGCCGTATTTCAGAGTTTTTGCAAAAAAACTTATGACTTTTATTTTTTAATATTCTTTTAGCAACTAAAGTAAAATTTTATTGCACTCAAATCAAGCTTTAATGGTCATCAAAATTTATAAATAATGTTTGTTGCATCTACATTAAAAGAGATGTCTGAGTATTTTATATGAAAATTATATATATTTGGTCATAAATAAGTCTACAATTATGACAACTCAGAAAAATGGTAAGTTTATTTGAACATTTTTTTTTTGAAATTTGAAGAAACTTCCGTGAAACTATTTTTGTTATGTCAACAGTCGATAAAACATTTATCTTCAAAAATTCTTAATAAAAGCATGCAAAGATATTTGGAAACATTCTGGAGCAAAGATGTATTTTCATATTTGTTGTTTGAGAAATTGAATAAATTATTATGTTTAGATTAATCTATTTCGTTTTTTGTTTGATATGGAAAACAAAATAGCAGATGAGCAACACAGTACCTGCTTTTTATTGCAATGAACTGTTCAAAAAGGAACTATAATTAACTTAATATAAAAATTCTTATATTTTGTGACAAAGGTATAATATATAAAAGATTAATAGAATTTTTTGATTTTTTTGTTGGATGTATTTTTTTGTTTATTTGCTACTTGTTTCTAACTTATTTAAATTGATACTTAAGCCAATTAGAATTGTTTGATTATTGTGCGAAGAATTAAATTGAACTGATGAAATAGTTTGGAATCTGAAAAAATCGTCGAGTGGAACAAGTATTTTTATTTTAATATAAGAACAAAATTAACGGTGGAAAGATATTAAAATTATAATAATTTTATTTAAAACACTTTTACCTATGAAAAAATGATCATGTTTTGTGTGATAAAATGTAAAGGATTGCGATTATTTAAAATATTAGATGATTGATATTTGAGAAAAAGTAAAATTTATTCGTTAATTGTGTATTGCTTTTTTATATAATTGTTTGTTTACATATCTCTTCTATTCTGATGAATTTTGATTAAAAAAAACCAATTTACATTATATAACGTGATTGATAATTTTCAGACATCAATACCTATAAACAAGAAAATAATTACCGTGATAAGTCTGAGGCTTTCTGTCTGAAGATGTGAAGGATTTCAATTAACAAGTATTTCATTATGAATCACTGTTTCAATAGACCACTATTCATACAATCCAACCCTATCTGTAAATGTAGTATAAATAGATAGTAGCTAAAATAGAGATATTTTCTACCTGGGGAAATCTAACTCTGTAAATCTTACGAGATACTGACGGAGATGATCTTTCATAAGATTAACACCGTCTATTTATGATGTCGTATTTTCATGATAACTGTTTTACAACTTGTATTAAACGTGATTATGATATGGGTACGATTTATTGCGTGGTCAGTAAAAGGTTAATTATAAACGATGTTATACAATTTTGTATTAATTTCAATTAATCTATTATTGAAATTTTAGCTCTTATTGTCGATTTTAAGAGTAAGATATATTTGTAAATTATTAGCAAAACAATCATGCAACATAAAATTAAAAACTATAATGAATCTAAAACTACACTTAAAAACTTTAATTTATCCTGTGATACATGAAAAAATTTATATTCAATAAAAACCTGAACAAATAATAAATTTAGCTAAAATATAGTAATTATCACTACAGTTATTTAAAATACAATATCAAGGTTTTTTTTTTCGTGAAAAAATCGTTTCATTGTGACGTCCAAAATTGGTTCACAACAGACTTTATTTGCACTTCATTTCTGAGCGGATCTGAGTTCAGACCGTTGTTTTTCATGGAAATTAAACATTGATGATATATTTTGCTTGGTGGTTGTTTTGATATTTCATAAAATACATACATATGATTATATATTTTATGTCATTATGTATGATAATATGACTCCAAAAGCATTAATACGTTTTATAAACAAAATATAACTGAAATACAAGTATACATCTTTTCTCGCAGAGATTCCATTCACGTAGAATAAAGATTTAATTTTTTTTGGTGTAATTATTTTCGGAATATCAAACAGAATTATTTTTTTATCTCTATGCTACAGCGATTTCAAATACAATAGGGATGGGAAATTTATTATGAACTCAAGGTTTTAGCCATTCAAACTTTTTAAATTAAAAAAAAAAAACGAAGCAACAAATATTCAGCTCAAATCTAAACACCATATGAATTTAAATGGTACAATTTTCCAATATATTATATTCTACAACAGAATGTAATCATTTGACGTAGAAAAATGATATCGATTTTTGAACTAGGGACTACGGAATTTTTTTCTTTCACATACACTCTCAAAATCACTTCAATTATTTTTTCTATAAACTATTCAATGAAAATTAAAAAAATGGCAATATATATAATATATTGTACAAATAAATGTCGAAAATCGACACTGTATAAAATCCAAAGTCTAAACTAGGGATTGCATTACCGGTTTATCGGTTAACCGGTAAATGGCCCAAATTGCACCAGCGGTAATTACCGGAAAATGAAAATTTTACCGGTTTTTACCGGAAACGTTTTTATCGCGAATTAATGCCAGATACAGGCATATTATAACAAATTTTTATTATGATATATGCATGATGGAGTGATAAGTTTTTTTTCAACTCCGACAACATTTATGGAAAGTTTTTTACTGCTGCTGATTCCAGTTTTTATGGGATAGATAGCGAATAAAACTCGTATTTAGGTACATATTCAAGTATGTTTTCATTATACCAAAGCAAATAATCATTTATTTATAAACTGTATAATCTAATACATTGTTTTTTTAAATTTTATTTTAATTATGAATTTATATTCATAGGTAAAATTTATGCATACACGTATAAAATATATATACTACATCAATAAGTTAATGGATAAACAAATAGTTTAGAGTATTAACTTCTTGCAGGCAGGTAAACCAAATATTTCATAGTCGTAATTTTAATAAATCAATATATGTGTGGCAAATAATAAATTATCCGATTTACCAAAAAAAGTAAATTTAAAACATACACACGAAACATATTTAAAGTACATTTTATGACATTACTATTCACCTGAAGTGTATTTTAAATTATTTATGCTTCAATCCAGGATACCATTTTTAGTGAAAGTAGCCACGTACAGTTATACTTTAATGATATAATCCACGTCTATTTATGTTTTTCATTTACCGGTAGATTACCGGTAAGCCGGTAAGAGGTGAAATTATTTACCGGTTACCGGTTATTGAAATTTGTCGGTAAATTGCAATCCCTAGTCTAAAAAATGTAACGTTATATTTTTCTAATAATGAAAGATGTTAAGTTGTATATTGTTTCTCTACAATAATTAAAAATGAAACACACAAAATATGATTCATCAAAAAATTCTTTAAAATCTTGATATTTTTATTAAAAACAGGCACACAAAACAGACATACAGACTGACACACCCGATCACTCTCTCTGTTGACGTATCGTGCGCATTGAGTGTATGTGACAGGTAGCTCTACCAAATATATCAAATATTAATGTCTGCTAAAAAATGTTCAGTTATTACTCTTTTTCATAATTTCATCCATCTTCCGATTGACGCATATCGCAATGAGTATCTTCTTATTTCAATTTCTTTTCTTATTTTTTTTCATCTATATATGCCAGTCGTAAAAATGTGCCTTTAGTCATACCAACGAATCCCAATCATTCATTTATTGTTTACATATAAAACATGAGACTGTTTTACCACGACTACATAAAAAATATATCGGAACGTTCATATTTTTTTTTCTTAAGCAGTTTTATGTTATTTACGATCATGTTGTGAAAGAAACTTAACGAAAACGGTCAAATGCAACAAAAATATTGATCTTATTTACCATCGTTGGCTATAATATTGTTTTAAAATATGAACTATTTTTATCTTCGTTGAAAATTTAGACCAAGTATTTATATTCCTATAAACATTTTTCCAATACAGTTTGCTATTTCCCAGCGCTTTACATGTGAGTTATGAGATCCGATAATTGTACGTTATCTTCAAAATCTTTACAAAATTTATTAGTTGATCCATATACTCTGCAAAAATATGGTTGTCAGAAGTATTTTTAACCCTTCCTTCCGTTATCATTCATGTTAAATGGAGGAGAGAATGACTTACGGCCTGAGGGTGGTTTATAATATAATTTATCGATTGTTTTCTTTTCAGAAAAATACACTTGGAAAAATATTTAACAAGCAGTAAATGAAATACATATTTCATCAACAGGATTTTGCTATAGGTCACATTGAAAGGCGGATTGATGAATAAATGATACTATCCTTTCACAAAAAAACAAATTTACTCTAAACTCAATTGATTTGGCCCAGGTTTTGTTTAATTTTATTAAAAAAAAATAGTAAAATTATTCTTTTTTCAATTTAAATATTTATTTATCACAAAAGAAAACCATTGGTTTGTTGGTACTCAGTGGCAGTGTATATATTAGGTTTACCGGAAAAGAATGTCCTTTTTTTAATGAAACAATTTGAATCGATTAAAACATTTACTTATCAAAGTTTTGTCTGCTATATAATTTTTACCATTTGTGATGACTTCTTTTTACGTATATGGCGATATTTGAATCCATTTTCTGTAAAATTTGATTGGCTTGGAATCAAAATACTCAGATAGTCCCATTTTCAATTCTTCGTAACAAGTATATTTTTTGCCATCCAAAAGATATTGCATCGACCGAAACAAACGGTAATCGGATGGAGCAATGTGTGATGAATATGGTCGGTTTGTTACCGTCATCCATTCCAGGTCCATATATATATATATATATATATTATATTTTGCAGTATGTGGCTGTGCATTGACCTTCTGTAAAAACGCTTGTCCTGCGATTAGCAAGGGCAGGTCGCTTTTTCGATAACTATTGTTTTTTTTGCGTCTTTACCTAGAATACAACACCGCTTTATATCTTCCATTATAAGATATTGCAAAAATGTTGTCTTTTAATTAAATTCCAACTGCTCTTTGCACGCGTTTATTCCCTAAGTTTGATACTTTTCACTTTACCTGTGCGGTCATCATCTTTCTTGTCTCCAAGTCTTGCCAATGTTTTTATCGTGCTCTTGTAGACTTGACCATGAAAATCTGAGTTTGTCTGCGAGTTCATGAATAGTTTATGTCGATTTTGCCTTATAAACATAGGTAAAACATCTTCATCCACTTGAGCCGGTCTTCCACTTCTGGGGTGTTTTTTTTAAAATTGAAATCTCCAGATATAAACTATTTGAACCGCTTCTGGCATTAACAAACATCTAAAACATTCCCCGATGTTGCATAAATACTTTCTGTAGCATTTGTTCGGTATCTTTCTTCAAAAAATGGTACAGCATAATGTTTTGAATAATTCTTTGTTCCTGTAAAAGCTATTCGTTGTAAATATAGTTGTTATTATTTTTATTTTAAAATTACAATACACTTCCGGTATTTATAGTAAACAATAAAACACAAAAACATTTTGTGAAGAATCAGCTAGAGAAGCACAACTGACAATTCAAAAGCAAGAACAAAAAAACGATATTTTTTCCGGTACACCTAATATTAGGAATGATATTAATTTTCACATGAATTCGCTCTAACAACCAAGTTTTGTTATGAGAATTTATGTATTACCTAGCTTAATATGTTCGACTTATAGAATGCAATGCAAATTGCGGTCTTTAAGAGTATTGAAAAAAAATATTTTGAGAAAATATGTCTACTTTTGGAGGACTTAAATTATACAATTTTTTTCTGAAAATTGTAAAGAAAAAGTTTTAACGATTCAAAGAACGAACGCTGTAAACTTTTAGCGATCATTAGGTTTCAAGATTTTTTTGTTATCTAAGGTGTGAGTGTCGTATTTTACCTTCATAAGATTACCTTGAATGATTTAAAAAATATCTGCCACATATAAATTATTTTTTTGGTATTGAACGTACTGTTTGTAGCATATGTATTCATTTTTTAAATAATAAAAACTGGTTTATAGAACTATTTATTTGCGCTATAAAATTCTCGCGATGAGTGAAACCGGTTCTGGTCATGAATAAATTGTACAAAAGTTTCTCAAAATATTTTATTATTTTTTAAAATATCATGCTTTTCCTTCAATAAGTGACAGTTAACACAAAAAAAGATATAATAATAATAGATTTTGTGTCATATATGTTATAAGTGTCTATTGTCATGAGGATCTTGGTACACATTGGTTCAATTTATCTTTTTCGGAGACAGTGAAGGTAGAACGATGACGTATAAAGCTAAAAGTCATTTTTGTTACTTTCTGTTTTAAGAATCATATGACTAGGAAAGACTTTAAATAGCACTGATATTAAAATCAATTAAAAAACTCTCCTTGCTTGAGCTCAAATTCGAGAACACTGAAACCGAATCAATTTGCTATTATAAGCATATTGATAAATACATGTTACTTAAAATCTATTAACCAATTCATTATATATATATATAATTACAATAAATAATTGTGTTTATACAAGATATAATTGTTTTAATAATCACTAGTCGATCACTTAATAAACATGAAAATCAGAATCGAATAGATGATAATTGTAAAATGACATATTGAAAAGAGAGAACCTAGCCATTAAAGTCGACTAAAGAATGTAAAGAGCATTTAACGATTTTTTTAAATAGCTTTGTGCTTATTATTTTTAAATCTGAATTTTAAAATCCTTATACCTCCTTGAATATTGGTACTTCTGTACACGGGAGTTCAATGAACATTTCGAAATTTTAAAACAAAATATTCAAAATTATCATTAAAATAATAATACACATATTAAAAAACTCAAAGAACACGTAACTTAGATTCAGAAAAGTTGCAAATAAACATGTAGATACATGACAAAATTTTCATCACGTCTTGTTAAGATCAATCGTTTCTATTGAATAGTTATTTTTTGTTTGGCATAAGTTATGTCGATCATATGTGATTATGTTCAACTCATTCAAACGTAACACAATTGTTTACATTGATATAAAAATATTGAAGTATAATACTTTATGAAACTATATAAGATAGTTTTCAAGGAAATAAGTTTTTGTAATTAAAGCACACCTGTCAATATTTGTCAGAATAGTGCCCACAAAGTAGAATGTACAATATCCTATTTTGATAAATATTCAATAAGCTTATGATTTTCCCAGTAAAAACAGTAATAAATCACTTCTACGAAATAAATAAAACAAAATCAATGAACGAAAAAAAATGCGTCTTAAGGTTCAAATCATAGATTGGAAAATATTCCAGGAACATATTGGATTCATCAAAAATAGAAAAACATCAATCAATACAAAAAATGAAATGCCTAAAAATAAATTGTATAGTGCAATATATCACGAGCAACCATTACTTCTCTTATATAAACACACATATATATATATAATATGGAAAAAAGTTTACTTTTTTTTGTGTTTCTTAAATGAAAAATAAATGGCTTGTAAAACTTATGAGAATATATTAAAATATGCAAGTTGTTAAATATTTAATAAAACCAAAGTCTTAAAGTGAACATTTAGTAAATTAAATGATGTTTTATAGTTTGGTATTAGTGGCATTAAAATGAAGTATGAAAAATATTGAGGCCCTTGAATACTTGGCTAGCATTAAAATTCTAGAATTTGTTTACCAGATAAAAATATAAATACAGAGATATGTTATTAATTCGCTTGATATATATTTATTGTATGTTGTACTAAGAAGCTAGGTTGTGTAAGCTACGTTTAACTAGTGGATTTTTTAAAATCAATGGCGGAAGAATTTTTTTCCAACATTTAAATTTATTGCAATTAATAGTAAACTTCCAGCTCCAGAGCCTGTGAAAAAATGTTGCGTTATATTGTAAATCAATTTTTAAAATGTTTGTCAGAAAATATTTTCCAATGTAAAAAAGAATTTTTTTTTGTACGAGGTTGAAAACTTTTTTATCATGTGTTGTAAAAATAGAAAAACGATATATGTTCATTTATATTATGAAATAATACATCATACAAAAAAGATCAATTTTGGCAAAGTATCACCCATTCGCTATCACTATTAGAGTGGTGCAAAATTAATGTACAGCTTTTCATGTATTTATAATAGTAAACGAATAACTTGGCTTCAGATGGAATTGAATCATGTGCTATGATTTTGATGTTAAATTTTATTTTTGTTCTTGAATTGTGTCGTTAAAAATATAGAAATTATCGATAAATATGGATTCTAAGACCTCTTGGCTAAAGATTTTAAAAAGAGTCGATGTATATTAGAACAGCTATCGGTGGATGTGACATATTTGTGGTTCGCTTAAATAAGATGCTTCAACAACAAGAATGAAGATTATATTTGCCGTGTCAACATATTAACAGTTAAATATAAGTGAGTCATAATAAATATACAACATTGAAATAAAATATGCTGACATATATGATCTAATTGAACAAAGCTTAATTTACAACTAAGCACATATATAAAATACTTAGAATATGTTATTTATCTAATGAAATAATCAAATTGAACTATATTTTAACAAGTTAGCCGATAATCACTGACACAGCTGTTTGCGATTTTCCGCAAAAATAATCTCCGAAAGGTTTAAAGGGTATAAATGGATCATTATATCATTTACTTTCCATAATAATGAAAACCCTTTGAAGCGTGAGTTGATAAAGAGTACTTTACTCGTATATCTATCTAACCTAAAAAATTAATGGTTTTTAATAACAAATTATGCCAGAAGACTAAATTAATTCATTGTTATTTGAAATTTAGAATCGTTGGTGAATTTTATGAAAGGGTGTTTTCGGAAGATAAAATTGTCCAAATTAAAAATAGAGTATTTTGAAACTAAGCGTTATTGACAAGTGGTTTGTTTTGAAAATTATTTAAGTCCCTCGTTGTGTATTATTTTTCATTTTGTAATAGTCTATAAAATAAATTCCAAATATAGATATTATGTTACAAATTTGAAAAATACTGAATACTTATAATTTTATTTTTCTTACAAATATATTTCAAATAGTAAAATAACAAAATAAAAATGTGAAATCAATAAGTCATAAAAAAATGGCAAGTATATTGAAGCAATAATATTGTTGATAAAAATTGCTCAACGAGAATTTTGTAATCGATCAATCGATTTGTTTTTCGGGAAGAGTAAGAAAGGAACGTCGCTGAGCACATGTATAAAAGTTTATCCAGATATTATTTAATTGTTGAATTCAATTACAAATATGGACAAGTCAAATATAATAGTATGTAATGTATTCGACAAAAAAACTGGAAGAAAAACTCCGTAAGCATCAATACGTAGGTTGAAATTCGTACGTGTAAACTATTCAAAAGTTTTTTTTCCAATTTGACCATTGAATGAAACAGGTGTCAAAAGAGTAGATGTTTAAGCAATATCGTGCTACACGAAAAGTAATCTGACTCTTTATACCTCCCAAGTTTGCATTGCCTTTTTTGTGAAATCCCCTTTTCCAGAGCATAAAATGCCTTTGAACTCTTTGGGTACTGTCGCAAATCAAATATTGACATATCTTTCCTGGCAACAAAGCGTCAGGTATAAAAAACACTTTGATTCTTATTATACTGTTAAATGTACTTCAAAATTGATACGCATTAAAAGTTGTTTACGATATGAATCTGAAAGCTTTTGTTTTTAGTGAATAAAAATATTCAGGAAAATTATAATATATTGAAATTTTAAAGATTTTGTTTGTATGTATTGAACCTATGTATTTACCAGGAAATGTTTATTTTTTCGTACAGAAAAAATTTACTACCATTATTTTTTTGTAACCATTCTGTAAATTAACCAAAATATTAATTTTTAATATTTTTTTGTTTGAATGTTCAAGTCAATCAAAAACATGGTGAAAACCATCTAAAATATGATTCATATACAAAATTTCGTTTTATATCTGTTTTAATGTTTATATAGTTAAAAAAATACTCTGGCGTCTAGCTATTTCATAGAAGTTGAAAACCAACGTAAAAGCTCTTTTTTCAACTCAAAACGAAAATTTTATAAGAATTGTATTCTTCCAAATATCGTGATGTGTTTGTCTGTTTGTTTTTTTTTATTTTAATTTAACCACAAAAAGCAATCAAATTGTGTGCTATATTTTTGTTTTAAGGACCTTTTTATTTGACAAAATAAAAAAAACGTTAACTCTATAACTATCTGTAAATATGATAGCTATGTTTTGGAAGCTATTAAAGAACAGAGTACACTAACATGAGTGCCATGTCAAAGTGAGATAACAATTTGAGTGATAAATTGTTAGTTTACCACTTTCATTTTATCATACCTTCCGGTGAAATGCGATGAAAATGATAATATAATATTATAATGAAGCATCACACATCATTATGCTTTACATAACGGTAACTGAGAGCCCATCGTTTTTTTAAGAACCTAAGTTCACCAATAGAGTAATGTAGGAATTGGTGACTCATGAATATGCAACCCGTTAGGCTAGCAATAGGTTGGTGGAATATATTATATATGGCTTATATTAACAATAGCTTAATTGAAAGGCAAATGTAACACCCAACTCAATTGAGAGATTTGGTCGCTCGATTATCACAAATTTAGGTGACGTTTGGGATTGAGGTAAAATTCAATAATATGTGCTCTAAATAGCATGCGTTATATCTACGTTGAAAACTCTTATGTGCGAGGTTCATATAGACAAATTCACAAAAGAGGAAAACATGCGGAAAAAGGAAGTATTGCCTTCATATTTAATTACTTTTAAGGGTTCAATTGATACTTTTTGGTGGAAATGTATTCTATTTTAAATAACGAAAAGTTATTTTTAGTAGTATTTTCGTAATATGGTTTATGATAAGGAACGATTTCGGTCATTTTAAGTATTATCAACTGAACATAACTAATGGTGAAAATGAAGAATGTGTTTAAAAGTGTCAAATATATGATTATTATGTTATATATATAATATCTATATTGTTGTAGTGAATTTATAAGTGCAATGATTATGTTTTTTTTAATTATTATTTTTTAACGCTTTCCACTTTTCATCAAGATGACTTGTAATGAAGGTCTATAAAAAAACGTTTTCACTTATAACTGCATGCCACTCAGTTGCTCCATCGCTCATTATTCGAATTTGAAGAGTAGGGATCGAAGAATTCTCTCAAAAAACTTTCGCTTTTTAACCCGTATTCGGGATAGGATGGGTGGTATGTAATCTTTAAACGTCACAAACATACACCCCTTCAAACAGATATCTATAAGTCGATTGGAAAATCAAATTTATTAAGCTGACCGCACTGAGATTCAAACCCGTAAATCCCGTAGTCAAATCCAACGAAGTTGACCACTCCATCTTAAAGCTACAAAACGATGATTCACTTATAATTTTATTTGAATTTTATAAAGAAAATAACATTAATCAAACTGCGTTAGCTGTAATAAATTATGTGTTTTTAGATTGAGTAAGTAAATTATTTGAAACGCATTCAAAGCTTTTTTACTTTTACAGCGGAAGTTTTTTTTAAGTGCATACAGGAAAACATTGTTCTACTATCTGTTTCATAGATAATGATATGTAGATAAATATGTATGATAGATAAAGTAATTTTGAAATGCAAGCATTCTCTTTATGAGCTGTGTATATTTTCTTATTGAAGCTTCTTTACAGAATTAATACTCTTCAGGAATTCCCAAAAATAATGAATATGTATAGGAACTAAACAAACAAGCTTATCGCTCTTTTAACCATTTTTTGGAATAGTATGAAGAACGGTTGAAGGAATGTGAATATAACAAACATATCCATTGTTTTGTTAAATAACATAAAGCGATTGAAAATCAATTCTTAAAAGGTTCCATTTTGAGTTCCGAACCCTCCATCCGTAGAAGAAATGAACCCACGTCATGTCACGAAACAAAAGCTAATTCTAAATATGAATATTTGCAACTCTCTCAGTTAGGTTGCGCGTTTGTTTGTCGACGACCGCTTATTTATGATGGCGAAAACACCCACTTTCATAGAAATTTTATCATTATTCAAATCAAAGTTCTTTATTTTGAAAATATGTATGTGTATGTAGGTGGTATGATTTTTTGTTAAAAAGTGATATGACACGCAATTTTAGGATCAGGAGAAGCTGCTTATATGTATTTGGTTGCGAGCGATAACGCACTTAAACGTGTTCCACAGTATACGTTTTCGACACTATCAAAATAACTTTATAATCGAAATCTACTCATGTATAAACATATATTATAATATAAGATTTTTTTATTGAAAAAGGTGTATGCATTGGAATTTATTAAAGAAATAAACGTGATCAAATCAAATGTATATAATAAAAGTAAAAATATACTCGAAAATCATTATTAACTATTTGCAATATGACTGTACAATCTTTAAGCCAGTAAGTGCTTGATCACAAAATGTTCCAGAAGAACAGCAAATATTTTCATTTATCGTCAATTCTGTTGCATTTGTGTGATAGAATGCTTGAAGATTTCGAAAGGCGAAACCCGGGTCGTTAGTGACAAAACATATGAAATCGTACAAAGTTGTAACGTTTCAAATTAAATATTGTATGCTACTTAAAATTAACAGTTAAATCCAGAAAGTTTTTAAGCATGTGCATTTTCTAAAAAAAATGAATTTGAATAAAAATGACACTTCATAACTTCATAAAATTTTCTTAAAATTTCAAATATTTATTAAAAAAAATAAAAAACAGCAAACGCTTAGATTAAATGTATTTTTTGATTTACAACTTGTTTTATTCAATTAAAATCGTGATAACATAAAAGCTATTGTGAAAGCAGCCTTTTTTGAATGTAGTATTCATGATACGAAAACGTTTAATGATTTATTAAAAAAAAATTACTGGTGTTAAGCATCCCGTTAAAGTTAGTAATATAGTCAGTTATGACTTATATATGTGAAGCAAAAGATAAATATATTACTTTGAAATGAAAGGTGCGAGATTTTCTTACGATGGCTTATATCTGGTTAAATTTGTGTTTTCGTTAATGGTTGCAAGTGATTGGGATAAAAGACTGAGAAAGAGGAAAGAAACATCAAAACCTATTGTTATGTAAATGATTTTTTTTTTAAAAACTTGAAAGGAGATTGTCGGTAATTCGGTTAACTGAACAGATTTTTACTTTCTGGGTTTTAAAAATCGAATCCACACGCATACTCTCTGATTATAACATAATGATACTGAACCGCAAAAATCAGAGATTTATGTTTTATTAATTGATAAGTATTAAAATGAGGCATCTAAGCATTTTTATTCACACTTAAATGAGAACTATTTAACAATGTGATTCATAATTTTCATAAGATATTAAATTTAGCACAGTTTTAAAAAAAATACGTTACTCACAAAATTAGGAGTATATCGTCATTGTGCTGGACAAAAACAAATACTGAAAAAACTCGACTTAATTAATTGATTATTTTAGCACGGTGAAAAAATTGTAATATATTTTAGTTGTACAAGTTTCCAATAATTTTATAGAACTAAATTACATTGCTATTTTTATAATTTGTTATTAAGGAGTTCTACCAAGAAAATGCCAATTCAGTAATTTTTTTTATTTTTTATTGAAAATTGTATGTCACATGAGCTCTATTTATAATTTGTAAGTGGACAGAGCTAAAACAATAAAAGCACTCAGAATAAGGTTGAAATTAATTTATTTTTCTCATTTGTTAAAACAGAGGAGTTTCCAGAACACAATTCGCATATTCCTACGGCATTTATTACACTCAGTCAGTAGCTTTCAGCTTTTATACTACTAAGTCTCATAAAAAACAATGTTCTCTGCATATTTAAATTTTAACAAAGATACTTAATTATATAGACACGTTTTAAATTATCAAAAAACATAAAAAAAAACAAAAATTATAGCTTACAGAAAAAAACAAGGGATTGCTATAAAATATAAGAGAACGTTAATATTTTAAATGTATACCATTATTATTAATAAACTAAATTATTCACTACACTAACAACATCTAACGTAGCTGAATTCGGTACGTGAGTTAGGTTAGGTTCGGGTAGATTAGTTTGGTTGTTTATTGGCACAAAGTTTATCAAATCTTAGAGGCAAGGTGGAGAGTGCCACTCGTTTCTCTTTATGAACTTCTAATCTGGCTCGATAATTGGTATTAACTACAGTCAACTGAAACGCTCTTTGAGCATGAATAGGACAGTAGAAAGATTTGTATTGCTTTTCAATTCACCAGAAATCGAATTAAGGTATCATTTTGAAACTTTCGTTTCAATATAGTAAGCTCTCATGATAATTCTATAAATTTTTCCTTTTCGGTGAACACCGAGACAAATTGGTTATTTTCTTTCCATTGATAAAAAGATAAATTGAGAAATTAATTAATTGAAATTAATTGTTATTTAGTATTTGCTTCCACGACTAAAATTACAATATTCTCAACCCATCTTCATACACCAGCGAACAAAAATGAAATTGAGTTATTTCTGTATATTCATTTTTCAGCCAAACAAGAAAAATAAGGTTTTATATTCTTACAGACTGTAAAAATATAATCTTATGTTTTGTTCAAAAAATAGTTCTCTCTTTTTTGTACATTTACAATATTTAAAAAAATATATGATCCGGTTTCACTCCTTGTGAACATTATTAGCACAGTTACAATTTTTTTTATAATACTGTTGAAATATGCGTAAAATATTAATTGCAACTAAATGTCTACAGTAAATTTTATAAAAATATATAGAACTAGAAAAATAATATAGAATAACGTACTTTTAAAAGATATTTTAAAAAAATGTAAGAATCAAAGAATTTTCATTTTCAAAAACATTTTACTGTCCGTTTTCAATTGTAAATGAAATGAGCAATTCTACACTTTGCTATCCGAATTAAAACTGGATGGTTATAGTATAGTGCACATTACCGACGATGCACTTAAAAATTTTAATACCCAAGATAAAGGTTATTGGGAAAATTATTTTAGGTCATTGTTTTTGCCTTCTGATTTCATATGTTAATGATAAAAAAATAATTTGGGGTCCGATACGTTTATCCCGATGATTTTCCATCAAGCTTATCACTTTATTTTCGCATATTTTAATCCTGTTGGTAAAAAATAGTTTCAGGTAACTTATTCATATATATCTGAAGTAAATATTTTATTTGAAGTAACTATTTTTTTTATTAGATTCCAAGTTTTGTTTATTAAAATAGCGTTTGCAAAAAAACATTAACCAGTCTTAAAAATGATAAATATCTATGTATTTTTACGCCAATCCAAGCTTATTAAAATCCTGAGTTTGGACGAATTCTCCCGTATTAACTCTTTTAGTGCCTAGGTCGTAAATATATTTATGTAACAACAGGCCGCATCGTTTCGAAGCATAAAGCCTATGACAAACATCTAACGTACGATTTTTCTGGATTATCTTAATTTTCTCTAGTAGAGCAAAACTGGAACTAAATGCTAAAATATCAATTAAAAATATTACGTATTACCTGCTTGACACCTTAAACTTCCTCACGCGCCCGTGCGTGCGAGTCATACATGTCGAGCATCTTATTCACGCAACGGTGTGTGTGAGATACTGGATACGTGAAACATTATTTTTCCGCATTTAAAACAGCAATAATTTTTAAAATGGTATATGATGTTACAATTTTATTTTTCATATATATTCCTTTTTTCTTTACCGGCACGTTTTGATTCTTTTGATGACTTTTTGACTGTCTTTGAAATTACTTTCAATTAAAATGTTACTCTATTTTTGGGCTCTTTGACATTTACAATTTTTTTTTTCTATCTTTTCAGAACAAGCATTTATTTCTGTTTTATTATTTAATTATGTGTAATGTCCTGTTATTTTTCTCTGTCATTGAAAGAAATACGCAGAATTTCAGTTACAACGTTTTAAATGGCGACGTGTATCAAACACGTGCTCCGAGTGAAACAAATGTACTGAGTAGGCAGTGACAAGGACAGTGGTTATAACATTCGAACTTGAGTGTGGCAAAACGTCGTTGCAGTTTTTAATTTAACAGCGCTTAAGTTGGGCGTTATTTGGTTCGATGCTTATGTTACAGAAATAGCGTGCTTGCTTATAGCTTTCGTACCAGGATTGACTTTTTAACCACGTTTACTCCAAATGTGGAGTATATACACTTTTTATGAAAGTACCTTAACAAAAATTGTTTTCTAAAACTCATAGTTATTCAGTTTTCTGACCGACTCTCTTTTTTATCGACAGTAGAGACAAAAATATTGAGCAAGAATATTGGCTGGATAATTGCTATTGCTTTCTCAAATTTTAATGATTGAATAGTTAAGAGGGTATTTGCACATCAAAAAAATTTGTGTTATTCAATTGAAATTCAAAAATTGGTCAATAACAATTTATGTAAATATTCATGCTCGAACCTTAAATTTTATAGCAGCCAACGATGTTAACTTCTTGAAATTAGACATGATAGGAATGGACTATTAACTGTATGTATATTATTTTTATGTTTTAAAATGTCACTGTGACCATATATTTATATTTTAAATAAGTTTCGAAAACCTTATTCAATATAAATGTTAATTATATCGTATGAAAAATGAAAATTACTTAAGTTTATGTCTATTTTGCTATGACTGATTCTTTTTAAATATGATTGTAGTTGTTTGTGTTTTTAATTAATTTATTTAAATAATTGTATAAAATTTTGTGCTTTCATATTTTGTAGCCCCTGCAAGTAATGAGTTTATTTGGCGCGCATGAAAAAAGGTTTAGAATGGTTAAGGCAATCGTTCACGTCACACTTTGCCTAAAGCTGCACGCTAAGATGCCAATGCAAAACAAAAATATTTCTGGACGAAAAAACCAAATTGATCAAGTGGATATTTTCGGGCGAAAATATCCACTTAGTGCTTGAACGATGTATGATATATCATTATATACGATAGAGTTTGAAATAAAGAACATTAGTGAGTGTAAGTTATTTAAATTTTATGGACGATTTTGTCTTCGCATGTCACATTATTCAGAAAGACTTTAAAAAAGTACTCGATTGGATTTGGAATATGGAAATATTTTGTTTGGTTGTTCTTAGAGGTTTTATTGAATTTTTGTCTCATCATTTTAAATTTTCGTTAATGAAAACTACTATTCTTGTTTTGAAAAAAAAATTAAAAAGAAATAAATGCAACTTTATTTTTTTTAGATTGCTATAACATCGAAAAAAATATACATTGTTGTTATAATGAAAACAAAAAAAAACAGTTTTGTATAGATATTTATCAACCCAAAACAAAAAAAAAAATTAGAACCTCTTAGAATATTTAAAAAAATTAAAGAAGAAAAACTGATATTTTCTTCGAAGAAAACCTTTTAGGTTTTCATTTTATTTACGTTGAAACAAGAAAGACAACTTATAAAAACAAGAATGGCTAGCCAATTAAGTGTGGCGTAAATAATTTAGTTATTAAAAAAATATTAAAATTATCTTACCATTTCACCACGATAACCGAATATACACCGAAATTATATCCATAATAAATTTTCAAAATTTATGTTTTAAATAATTTATATATAACATTTTCATTTTCCTTTATTTATACAACTTATACATATTCTTAAAATTAACAGTTAAACCATGAAATCTGAATATATTTTTATATAGACTTTAGTAAAAAATATGCTTTTTTTCCTCCGATGAAACTAATAAACATTTCATTGCAAATATTTTATTTGGTAGTTAAGTACCTTTCCGCTACTGTAAATGATCACAATGCCTTGTGACATTCATAGTACCCTTTGAGAATTTCTGTAAGACTTTTTCTTTCAAATAAAATTGTAATACTACTCACTTTTTTGCTAAAAACCAAACAAAAATACATAATAAATGTTTTATCACATCCGGAAATGTTGATACACGACGTGAACACCAGCGTTTTATTGCTACTGATATAAACCATACAAGCAAAGATTTATTATCTTTTATTAATAAATATTGTTTTCATTCCATCTCTGAAACGCTTCACCATCCGATAAAAACACATTTCCATTCAAACCAAATCCATTAAAACCATTAACGAATAAATCATTTAATTTATGATATCGACTGAACGTGCTTGATGGAATTTCAATAATAAATTTGAATTAATAATATTTCCTACGATTCCACATTTTTCGTCATCAACGACCCAGGTCTTGCGTTTCGGCATCTTCAGGCATTCTATCACATGGTTGCAACACGACTGTTAGTTGTTGGATACTTGGTGTGAATGAACTATTTGATGATTTATGTTGAATGAAATATTTGTTTGTATTTAAATCAGTTATAAAAACCTCATTTATAATATTTGGCAGTTTACAATTTTATTATGAATTACTTAATGCAATAATAAAAAATATCATTATGGCTTACTAAAGCGACAAGGCTGTGTAAAGAAATTTGAAAAGCTTAAATATCTGTACTAAACAACAAACAGTGTAAAAAAAAACATTATTTATATTGTATTTTGTTTAAATTTCTATTGCAAGGCTGAGACGAAATGTGAATTCAGGAACATAAGGATTTCGAGATCTGAGTAAAATGAACCGCGTCAAACTCTTAGAAAGTTCTTGAAACATTGTATTAAATAAATTTATTCTGATATTATTTTGTATTTTATACAGAGGTAAAACAATCGAGTTTTACGTTGGCTTATATTATGTAGAAATCTTATGCAAAATGTGGTAAGTTTGATTTACAACCGTAAAAATAATCTTCTAGAAAATAGAGTGAATTAAATTATGTGAATCGATAAAATAACGCCAGGAGAGTAAAACTATATTACAATTGTGGCACTATATTTGCACATTTAAAACATAAATATAATTTAAGATATCGACTGAAAATACTTGAAGGAATTTTAGTATAAAATTTGAATTGTTGAAGCTTTGTACGATTCCACATGTTTTGGGCTTCCATATCTGGGCTTCGTCTACAGCATCTTCAGGCATTTTATCTCACGGGTGCAAAAGAACAGTCAGTTTTTTTGTATCCGTGTAATAGAACGCCTGAAGATGTCGAAAGATGAAATCCTGGTCATAAGTGATAAAACATGTGGAATCATACAAAGTTTTAACAATTCAAATTGAAAATATATAAATTGTTCTTCCTCGTTACCGCTAATATTAACTTCAAGATATTAATAGATTCAGATAACAAGAAAATTGCGTTCTTGCGTATTGTTATATCATATGGTGTTCGAAAAATTCGCCATTGGCCGTAAATCCGTTGTCTTCTTCCATGAAAAACTAACGTCATTAAGTTTCTCCAGGAAGTCACTAAATTATTGACAACCAATCAAGGTACTACAATCTCTTTCGTCAAAATAAGAAGCAAGCAGGTTTAAGGGGCTCCAAAGGGAATCAGTACATGTTTTTTTTTATTTTTTACAACTTTTTATTATTCATCTAATGGTAGAATTGATGCGTTAAGCAAATGAAATTTTATTATGATCGGGCACAACTCCCTTTTGAATAAAATATGTATTGAGTTGAATGTATCACCAACCGTTCCTAAGCAGGAATGCTTTTTATTTGTGTTACCGAGATGTACTCCAAAACGTATCTAAAGTTCTGGAAGAGAATAATATCTTATATATTATATCCAGTAGTTAACTAATTGTATTATATACGCTAAGATTAGGTAACGAGCGGGAAGGCGGGCATAGAAATTTCTCATAAAACATCTATTAGTTGATATATTCGTTTGGAATTCAACCCGTCATCCAAACCAATGAGCGTTTACTACTCAGCTGTATTAGTGACAGATTCAACAAGCGACACACCAATTAAGCAATTATTTATTCAATTATAAAGATTTAATTAATTTAATAATGTATTATGTCATTTTTAAATTATTGTTTTGATAAATCAGCACAACCAAATTGATTCTTATTGAGTGCAACGAAATTTTTAAATGTTTAATAAACGTGAAATAGTTCATAAATGTTGCTTACTACAATTACCTAAGAGCTTTTAGAAAGTCGAATGTTATGTCTCATTAAAAATTTAAATCTCTTCAAGCTTATAATACAAAATAGATAAAACGGATAAAAAATTATTTCAATTAATTCAACTGAATTTAGTTTTTTTTTGTCCGAGAACGCGTGTTAAAGAAACTTACTTTTAATAGGGTAAATACATTTTTTTATATCTCTTGGTATTGAGCATGTGTTAACTTTCTGATTTGCCTAATATGCATGTAAGAAAAAAATAATAAAATTATCGTATAAAAGAAATCGATTGTTACTTTTACCCTTTCAAATTTGAACAAATAAAGTTATATGGTATGTATTCATTTTGTTTTTAAAAATATATATTCTTTCTGCAAAATATTGAATTTCATTTGTGATCATGATATTCTGATCAATTTTGCAGATTGGTTTTCACTTTATATATGTAATATCAAAAGCTTTCTAAAAGATTGAAACATTGTCTTTGGCCATGTTATGTCTACATAAAGTGTAACAATTTTTACAAGGTTTATGTGCTTTATAATTCGCCTATTGATTTGAAAAAATGAAAATTTAATTAATAATCCTATTATATAGCGTTTTACAACGGCTAATGAGTAGTCTTTGCTTATGGAAGTTGCTTATGTTGAGTGAGTAAATAACAGCAACATTAGCAAATGATATATATGACAGTCCACATTGAAAGCAGGTTTTATAAAAAAAATTAAAATACGGAATTAAATGTAAATAGTTCTTTCATGTAGTTCTCAAATGACGAAATCATTTAACATTGTTCATTGAATGCTAGTAAAAAATGATAAATGCACGTCACATTTTATAGAATTTTATGAATTCGCGAAATTAGTATCGCCATTAATGAGATTCTTTATCTCACTTGATCAAATATGCACATATTTATAGTTACTGTCTTTTTGCATAATATCAGTTAATGACTTGCAGATAACGAGAGGATACACGTTTGCTGTTTTATTGAACGTATCGAAGGGAAATAGAACTGTCTCATTTTCGTTTCGCAGTTATAAAGCGATAAGCTTTTTCGCAGGATTTTTTTGGCTTCGCTCTATACCTAGAAATTCATGACCACTCTTAATAGAATAGAGCACTGGCTTAGTAGAGTGATTGAAGGGATTAGTTTGACGCAAAATTGATTGTCATTATATTTCATTCTGATCAGTTCAGTCTTATTTAATAATTGCAACATTAATTGCAATTATTGTCTTGCTTTTTGTACAATGAATATTAAAAATTATACATCAAAATTTTGTTTAGTTTAAATTACTTTTGAAATAATGTGATTCTCAAATAATATCATGTTAAAATATCTATTATATATTAAGTATGAATGGTTAACATCAGCAAGTATTATAAGTTAATTAGTGTAAATCAATACAGTGGAGTAAATAATGTTTTGTATTCCACGGCTATTGATAACACACAGTTCCAAACGTCGAGAAAGTTACGGCATTTAGGAACGTTTCATCACGATTATCTTATCCACAGTCATTTGGAACAATAAAACGGTTGGGACGATTGACGTTTCCCAATGGATTTCTAAACTAATCGAAATCCGACCCTACCACAAAATTCCACGATCGCGATTTGGATTGACAAGTTCCATTTGGAAGCAGTGATTTGATTAGAGTAATCGTCGAAGACCAGATATATGTTTATGATTTTTTTTCAAATACGATTTTTAGGTCGAAGGTCTATAAGATCCTTTTTTCATAATTTTCAATTGAACAGAATTGCAATGAAGTTATAAATATAAACAAAAGAAAAAAATCATATCCAGTTATTAGCTGTACCGGAAACATGGCAAACTCTTTACTCATTATAAATCATAGTATTTCTGAAAATATGATAGTTCAAAAGGTTGAGATATTACGCCTAACTTTGACTGAAAGTTCTCGAATCTTCTCTCATATATTAACTCATTTTTAAGCGTAACGTTGCTAGATGAGTCGTACTTTGATTATGTAAAATAAAAGTTTGTTTTGAAATAATTTAGAAAAACTTCTTATAAACACCCAGAATATTTGAATGTGCAGATGAATTATGTCCTTTCAGATGCTAATTCAAATAGACCTCAGAGTTCTACATAGAAAATTTATCGATTTTATGTATATATGGTAATTGAATTGTTTCTCTGACTTTCAATACTCGGTATCGAATTGAAAAGAGCAATCTATCTGCACTCCCTGTAGGTTTCTCTGTAGAATTTTATAAACGAATTATTATGAGTGCGTTGGCGTGGAATACGTTTGCTGAAAATATTCGTGCGTCATTTATGCTGCAGTATTTTTATAAGAAACACGAGGGAAATTTAGAACTAAGTATTTGCGGGAGTACAGCGAACAGTATCTATCTAATGCTTAATAAGGGTACTTATCAATAATGAGCTTGAAAATAAAAACTCATTTTTTTACTAATTTGAGAAAACTGATAAAAAAAATAACGATTTCCTGATTGGTTGATAAAATAATACGAATAATAAAATACTTTTTCCCTTATATCTTATATATGAAACGACAGGTGTCGTTACAAAAAATAGTTGGCAAAATACTGACAAAAATGATTATTTACTGTATTTCTGATTTTGAGATGAGATGTTTCAAAAATAGTAGCCGGTTCTTTATGCCTTTGATTTATATTACTGACAATACGTGCGAGATTTTATGGAAGGCTTATGCTGAGGAAACCTTTTTGATTGGATAGTTACTGAACCGACATACCATATGATGTGTCGTCCGAAATAAATTGAAATTATCAAATATTTTCTATCAATATTACCTAAACTACCTGTAAAAGGAGACAAAAATTGAAAAAATGAGTCATCTTGATATCAAAAAAAACTATTTGGTATTGAAATTATTAACGAAACGGCTTGTTACTTGCGATACTTATAATTTAATCGCTCTAAATCTCACCGCAGAGACGTTATGAAGTAAAATAATGATAAGTAGAGACTAAATAGTACCATATAATGATTAAATTAAATAAATTAGAATAATTCATAAAAGAACGAGTAGCACTTATGTATTCTTAGTTGTGTAAAATTGAAAAACTTGAGATGAGTAAAATCGGTAATGACTATTGTAAAACATTATAAAATTACAAAAGGGCAAGTTGCAAACTAATCGATCTCTTCATAGCAAGCTATTTTTAATAGTATAACCATATTTAGATAGATAGGGATGTATTTTGTATCAAACATATCTTTTTGTTAACAAGAAAATCTATAAATCAATTGGTAATGTAAATTAACATTTTAATTTGATACCGTGATTCTAACAACCAATAAAAAGAAAAGCGTCAAAAAAACAGAATAAACATTTAAAACAACAAGAATCTATAATTTAGTTAATTAAAGGAATGTGGATATTTGTACATTTATGAAAAAAATGTTACAATAATATAAAAAAAAAATTAGTACCCTTTTCCACTATATGTTTTATGATCAGTACAGGTTTCACTCATCGCGAGCATTATCAACTGATTATTCATACAAAAATTTGAGTTAATGTTAGCAGGTATATAAAACCAAAGGTTCAAAACAAACAAAAATATTACAGGAAGTTATACAATATACATTCAAATGAAGTTAATGAAGTTAATGAAGTTAACAATATCTTATTATAATTAGCAAACAACATCAAAATATATAAATAATCCATTAAGAGCTCAGAAAAACTGTGAAAGATTCATTACGAAGAATAATGAGTGGGAAATTTTTATAATCACAATAACCATCACTTAAATACTTTATGGAGCATAATGTATTAATAAATACAATTTCAATGTTAGTGAAAAATGATGAAAAGCAATGGTCATTCAGGGGCGTCCCAGAGATTTCTGAAACACACAAAAGAAGAAAGAAAGGGGGAGGGAAGCAATATCAATTAAAAAATAGCTTATTATTTTAGTTTTCTTAGATATTCATCTAATATTATTCATATGTTTTATTAACAATGGTGACGACGCGAAAGTTATTAAAACATTTGAAAGGCTAGAGGCAAAAGTTTTTTCGGTTAATTTCAGGAATTACTTGTTTATATAATTTTAATGATTTGTTCTTTATATGCAGGATTTTTAAGTTTTTTGTAATATGAAATGAATGTTTATTTTGAAACAAATGGTTTACCAATATAGATAAGTCATCGCCTTTTTCGGCATAAGCTAAATGCACTTTTGTATAAAATGTTTAAAATTTTGTATAAATAGACTTGTTTATAATTTTTGTTCGCGGCGAGCAAAACCTGCTCTGATCATAAATATATTGTAGAACTAAGTACTAAAAACGTGTTTTTATTATTGAAAATATAATGTCTTTCTATCAAGTATGAGTGATATATTAAAAGTGAAAAAAACATGGATTTGCGTTTATCATAATGACTCATTGTGTTTTTATTAGTAAAAATATTCTTCATAAAACTTCATTAATAGTAAGTAATATTCAGACAGGCCGTATAACTCATAGAAATATTCAATAGACGATAATGACGATTGCCCAATCCCGAAATCATTTTACAATATCAACCTCGGAGATCTTTAATTTTGATGAAAAATCTTATCATAATTGAGAAAATATGTGATTAAAAAATATTTTCTCTTTTTTAATCAAATCACAAAATTCTGGAAATGAACAAATTATAATTAAAGAAAAAAAGTCGACCCCAAAAAGAAATATTAGTAACATGGGCAAAGTATATAAATTGACGTATCTATTTATTTCAAATAATAATGTTTAGTTTGACAGCGTTTAGCGTGGCATATATGTTTTAATACCACGCTTGACGTCAATCATTATTTTGTCATCGATGTAAGTCAAAAATTCTCAAATATTTATTATTTTACATATTTTAAAGTATCAAATTTGCTGCTTGATATGATTGTATGTAAAATATTTGTTCCCTTTACACGAAGGTTTTTTTTGTCTTTTTAATTGAAAATTTTATCTAGCATCTGAAAAAAAGTGGATAATTCATCAATTAAGACAGAGACGTTGAGAGACAGAGTATATTTAAAAACCTTTTTCAAAATCATCCGTAAACGGAGCTTTGAGAAAGATTTCCCTCTCTGTTTCACAAGTGAGTATTGAAAAGAGATTTTCAGATGAAATCTTTAAAGTGGGTTAGGATATAACCAGCCAAAAAAGAAAAAAGGGCGTTCTACTTCAAAGGGCTAGATTTTAACAAAAGATTTTTTCGTTCATTTTGAATTCAGCCTACACCTTTCATACAAATGATTCTGACGTCAATCATAAACGGTGTGGCTTGAGAAAATAAATACAAACAATAATTTGAGTCTTCAATTTTTGTGAATAAATAAGCTAATAATTGATTATATTCTGTTAAACAAATAATTAAGAGAAAATATAAAACCACAGTTACTCTTAAGAATAAGAATACGCTTAAAATCACATAATTTTTCGTTTCTTTGACGATATAAGACGTAATATATAATATGCATATAAAAATATTTTGCAGCGCAGGAATCCGTTCATTTAGCAAGATCCTTACGTTGATTCAGTATTGTAGGTATTCAAACAAATAATGACGTCGAGTTTTTTTTATCTTTGATGAAAACGAAGATTAAATTCACATCAAAAAAGGTTCTGAAAAGTCTTTAAGAAACCATCCGCTCAATGAGTTTTACTTTGCAAATTAAATTTCCCGACGAATATTATATAAACCAAAGAACCTTCGTTGACCAGAAACTATAAATGAGGTTTTGTTATCGTTTGGGTAATGTTAACAATGAATGGAAAGAAATAATTAACACTTATCATTAAGAATATTGAAAGCCCAGTAAAAAAATGAGCAAAAATCTTTTTTTAATTTAAATTAATGCTTTTATGTTAGGCAATTTAATATCTGAAATATATTTTTCGTAAACTTGTGATAAGGTAGGGCACGACCGCATTTATAGTCATAAATGTTATCATATTCCAGTGGTTTTCACGAAAACTTTATATTAATGAGCAGACTCTAATATAAAAACGTTTGAAAAATATTATTTATTAAAAAATTAAATTTTTTTGGTAGTACAATGTTTACTGAAATTTTAAAGACATTTTTCTCAACAATCAATTAAATCTTTCCGAAAATATTTCAAGTTCGAAATCGATTTACAAATGTATTTCAATAATGTTTATTCTAGTCACTTCTAACTGCATTTTTATTTGTTTATCATATTTGTTGCAAAAGACTTAAAAAAATGTTTGCCGAAATGTCGTAACGTAATTTAATAACGAATGAATCTATAAATGCCCTATACCTATAAGTTGAATAAAAGATGTGACGTTCGGTGATACAAAATTTGAGACATAATATTTTTTTACATTTTAGTAAGCTTTTGAAGAGAAACAGCGTTATCTAATAACAAAACTACTAACTGTGGCAATATCTAACTTTTGAAAAATCCCCAACTCATTTAAAATTTAGCAAATCTGCAAATATTTTTCAGCATCTGTACACGACCCATTTTGCCTGCGATAATATTGACGAAAAATAATCTTTCATGTATATAAATTCAGTTCGGAAAAATACATTTCTCGTGAATTGATTATCGGAGTTTAGTGTGTATGTACAAATATAAATATCATAGTTATTGTTGATAAAAGATTTTAATAAAATTAAATGTTTTTCCATGGAAAATGATCTAAAATGATATGTGCATAAAACAGGTTTATTTTTCAATCATTAAAATTTACAAACAATATTTTTTCGTAGAGTAAATTTAACTGATTTTGTATTCATTTGCTGTACTTTTTTGTTAAAAGGAACTAAAAATATGATATCGTGTTATAGATTATTACTTCTATAGTTAATAATGAAGCACCGAAACATTTCTCTAGCAGTGAAGTTTGTAGTCAAAAATATATTTTTTGATGAGGCTAGGCAAAATCTGTGTGGAACATAATTTTAATAAAATGGAAATAATGAACAATTGTAAACCTGATAAATCCAACTTTTGAAGAACCAAGATTTGAAAGTTTATTCCATTGCTAAAAATGGGGTTTTCGAAACTCTAATTTAAAATCAAATTAAGTATTTATTGATGAAAAAATGATTAAAATTAACTAATAATGAAGAATTATTCGACGTTGAAAAAGGTTCAAATATAGGTTTTCTTATTTTATTACAAAATAATTTTCGCTTATTTGATTATTTGATAAGATATCATAAGAAAACATTTGTTTTGAAATAGGTGTATTAACTTCAAATACGACTGTTGTAATATGCCAAATTTAATTATTTAATTTATGGTTACACAAATTATTATTTTTAATCCGTAAAAAACAAGAAGCTAAAAAAAAATTCAATCCTTTTCATTTTCCCGTTAGATGTACGAAAGCATGAATAGATAAAAAATATCTACCCGGCAATGTAATTTTAACATTTCGTGACGGGATATAAGTGGCCAAAGTAAAATGTAAATTGATAAAAAAGTTCTTAATATAATCATCATAAATTTTTCTTCATTACAAAATATTTGTTGAAAAATGATTATTTATCTATAGTGTTAAAAAAAATGATAAAATATTTTTGTATCATTACTTCGAGTTTTAAGATTTCTTTTTATTGTTAAAGGAATTACTTACGTATGTTAATATTCTAGAGTAGATGTTAATATTCTCGTAAAACCAATGTATCATATCGTTAGACACTGCAGCTTGAGTGTTTTCTATATCACTGTGAAATCATTCAGTGTTTGGGATAAGCCAGAAAATATCACATTACTTAAATAGTTTTACTTTATAATTTTTGGCATTGCCAGGAATAAATAAATACGTGATAATTATTTCATGTCATGCGAACAATGTGTGTCTCAAAATAAAGTTAAAAAAAAACCATTGAAGGAATTATGAGCGATTAATGTCAATTATTTCGTAATGACGTAGAATCCGTGTTCTCCGGTGTTAACTTAGTTTACATTGACCATAATTTTAAAAGAATCAAAATTCATCGTATTTTTGGTTTGCAATATTATCATACATTAAAACGAATGATAAAACATCCAAAGCCAAGAAAATTATTGTTTCTATATGTTTACTTAAGGTGGCAGTATATATTTGTAAACGTATATTATAAATAAAATTTCTGAAAAAGTAATTATTATTGAGGAAACAAGAGCCAGATTTCATCTCTTATTTTTTTTAAATTAACCACGAAAAAGCTTTGTTTTATCCAGAAATTCAATTTCCGGCAAGGTTTACGAAAGTAAAAAGCTACCGTGAGTACTTGTTTTACTGATTAGTTTATAAATTATTTTGACTCCTATTTTCGACTTCTTTTTGAAGGCTTTTTTCTTTTGAATTGAGTGTCAAGAATAATGCTATGATTCGATAAACATAGGAATGAAGACTTGTATTTAAGATATTTTGCCAAAAAAATAAAAATTCTATTTAAATATTGAAATATTGTTGTATTATGACAAATTTGGGCTTAAGTCAAATTAACTCTTAATTGAGATCATTTATGACAATTAATCTATTTTTCAATTGATTTCATTTTTTGATAATGAATATTGCAGAACCTTTTGTGTATATATACCCGAGCTATATATTTAAATGCTTTATAACTAATACGAAATATAAAGAATAATTACACGGTTAATTTAACTAAAATTTTCTCCTCCAATGGGAAATAGCAATTAAATGAATTCGCAAGGTGAGCCGCAAATCTCAAAATAATTAACTTCATGCCGGACTGAATTCTTAATGCCCGACTGGTCTTCATTTTTAATACAATCATATTCTATTATTATTAAAAGGGTGGCAAGTATTCCCAAAGGCAAATAAATAGAGTACTGCGTTAAGTGAGAAACATAAAATGTTTCAATCGTTTTTCATATGTGGACTTCCGATACTAAATTATATTACTATGTTAATAAATATGCTAAAACCTTTTTGAAAACCTCTGTGGCCTCGATTGCGTCGTGAGGTAAAATAAAATTTATATTTCATGTCATTCTATGATTTTCACGGAAAATAGTATGAGAATGAATTTATAATATATGTATGTAACGTATGAAAAAAATATATTTAAAATGAAACTGCAGCTACAAAAAATCATGCATATGCTTATTGTATATTGTGTGTTTCATTTATTCGTTTTGGTAATATCAGTTGAAAGATATACAATATATTATATTTTTTATATCAACTCAATATTTCTAACGCAATTCCAAATAAAAGTATATGTAGTTCTTATATGTCTGTTATAGTTTGCTAACCGTGAAAATTCAATACATACTTATTATAGTTTTATTAACGCAATTAAATGTAGGTATGAAACTTTTTCACAATGATTAGTTTATCAATTTGCTATTAAATAATATTAAATATTATTAATGTGTTTTAAAAATAACAAATGAGAATTGAATTTTGCAGCGTTTCGACTTCTAATATGAGTAAAACAACATCAATTGTTTACAAATACATGGACTGTGGTAGTAAATAGAATTTCCATCTACCAGATATCCGTGCCACATCTGACGCAGATTAAATGGAGATGTTTACAGGATCGGAGTGTATGGTTACGAGTAAAATACGCTTCACTGATCATTTGTAAGTGTTTATTATTTCAAGCATGAAAAACCTTTTGAGCAAATATACAAGTCTATTGCTTTTTATATTTCCACATTAATTCATACAAATAAAAAATTGATCCATATCCACAAAGATGCCGTAAGTCAAAAAAATATTTGACTTGGACAGATTTAATATTGATTTCGTATTATATTTCTTATAACTTTTTTGCTTAAGATACATTTTTGACTTTACATTTCGAAATAAATGTAAATGGAAATGCTAAAGCGATGACGGTATCATATTGATGAGAATTAAGTAATTGTATTTACACAGATGTATGTCCAGTTATGTATTATTCTAAGATGATATATATTCTTACAATAAGTTCATCAAACTAGCAAATGTTATAAGAATATCGTTAAAGGTGTATGTTACAATTATGATCTGGTCATACATATATTGTGAAAACAGCACAACAACAGAACAATGTGTTCTTATTATTTTAAAAATACTACGTTTCCATCCAGAAGTGACAATTAACACCGTAAAATGGGGTTAAGTCAATTACATCATGCCAATAATCTTTTATAGTTGTATTTTTATCTACACTATGATTTCAATCCCATTCATTAAATATTTTTGTCGATGAATTGGTAGTGAATCACAATGTTTATTTTATGGACGAAATGTTTCGTAGTCATTCGGTATAAAGTCTTTGATGAAGTTTTTACCTTGATCTTTAGTTCAGAAAACTAAACATTAACTTCAAAACTTCTTGGGGTATTTCTCTGAGAATACGTTAAATTAAGAGCATTGATGTTGAAAACATGTTAATAACCCATGAGTTGATTTGGAACCAGCAACTCAAACGACCGTAAAAGAAAAAATCACTATTCCAATGAATGTTATTTATTCACAAATATTGAAAAAATCTAGGCAATACAAATATGTTATTTTTATCTATCTTTAAACAACCACACATTCTTCAATCGACAAAAGAGTTTTGTTCTTCAAAAACTTTGAATTTGTATACTATATTATGGCTATTTAAAAAACAACAAATTGTTATACAAGTGAGAAGAGTGAGTGAGATCGCTGAGAAGGATTACTACTTTTTTTGGTCGTCATTTTAATACACTAGAATTATGACCGTTTATATTTGGCATCGGTAAAGTATACGCGTGGAAAATTAATAAATAGAATTGTAGTCGACAAACCAACATGATTTAATCATAAAAGCATTTTATAAAAAATAATTGTCACGATTAGAATAAGCCTGAAATTTTCGGTAGAAATAAACTGCCACCAAAGCACGCTCTATTCTATAAATAAGGCGTTAGAATTAGAAAATGATTACTTTTGACACTAGAATTGGATGCTTTTGGCTTGATTAATATGGAGTTCCAACAATACAGTGTAGTTTTACAATACATACAGCTAATGTAACAATTGATTTACTTCTCGTCCAACACCCTATATTAAATATTCTGAATGAAAGAGATGTTAAATAACTTATACTATTTTATCTGAGTGATTTAAAATGCTTTGAATAAATAGTATTTCTACCGGTTGTCTATTTGAGATAAGAATAATACTTAGAGAAGAAAAAAAATCTTATCTCACCTCATAATGAAAAATAAGTAATTTTAAATACAGATAGTAAGTATTAATGTAAGTATCATAGTTTATGTTCCAAAACACTTTCATTAATATTATCTTATGAAAACTGTTATTCGTTATCTATTTATTTCATACGTTCAGTATGAAACATTGAAAATTAAAAAAAAAAAATAACACGATTTACTGTTTCCAAATAATTTGACACTGCACGTAAAAAAGTCTCACAGCTTTTATTCCTGAGTACTCGAAAACGCTTACATAATATATTAATTTATATTTCATTTATACTAAGAGAAAAGATTTTTCACAGTATATCATATTATAGAAAAATGAATGGAATATTTTTCACGAGTTTTAATCGTGAGTGAATGAAAAAAAAACTTTTTTTACCAAAAAAGCAAAAACGAATCTATAAAAAAAGATTTCATGAAAGTAATGTTGCAATTTATCTTTTTTTACTAACGAAGAGCAAAATAAAATATATGGGTTTCTAGATATCGTCCGTAATGGCATGTTGATAACAATGTTTGTCGATTTTTCAATCTATTTTATTTGTAAAGAATTGTGACTGACTAAGTTTGTCGTAAATATTGTCCTCAAGGTAAAAAAATAAAATTCTTTCGATACTTTAATTCAACAGGAATACTTAATTTTTGCCGAGAGTAAATTTTTTTAATTCTCAATTTTTTCCTACAATATACGCGGCAGCCTTGAGCATGTTATAATAAAACAGAAGAAATATATTTTTTTTTTCATTTATTTATGTGATAAAATGAATTAATCATATTTTTTTGATGAAAACCCTTTTGATCTAAATATTTTATATGCAAGTGGTTTTCTTTCATAAAAATTAACTGCAGGGAACAAATATGGTAGTTTTTGACCGACAATTTAAATTAATTTTCTGATATTTATGAATAGTTCACTGTAGTTTTGATGAATGTGAGTATGTTTTTGGACCTCAATTTATTTTGGTCTTAAAATGCTATAGCTAATGTATCTATCATATTTCTCTCTTCTCATATATTATGGAGAAATTCAAAAGATTATATCAAATCTCTTTGGCTTAGTGTCTAGCCGACATAAAAAATGTCTATTTTTGAAAGATAAATTCGAATAACATGACAAGTGTTTCTATCAAAATGAAAATGGGCTTTCTGGGGACTACACAAGTTTATTGAAAAGGTATGTTTCGTTTTATTTTTTAAAGGAAACCGTTTTTTGCAAGATTAAGTAGGCAGGCTTGCAAAAAACAGCATTCTTGAAATTCTTACAAAGTTAAGATTTATGCGATATGAGATTCAAAGACAATTTGCATATGAATGATAAAAATCCTTTTTATTATTCATATGCAAATTGGGTGAAAATATAGACATTTACCATAGAGAATTTCCTTTGTGGACATATGATGGAAAATGTAATATTTATACCTATCGAGGAAATATTACATGTTATAATTAAAACTAAAACTGCTTTGCCTAAAATTAAGCAATATGAGCAACAAATAATTACACAACTATGTAAAAAGTTCGAATGAATCGATTACAAAAAACGTACTACAAATCACGAAACTTTAATCGATAATGTTATCTACTAACCAAGAAAAGTGTTTTTTTTTGCAAAAATCAAAGCCTCATCAGACAAAAAACGAATTTTCTGATGGAAACTTGTTTAAGAATAAGAATACTATGTATCTACAATGCGACGAACTTAAAGTCTGAATATTTATCTTACGTACATTAAGCTTTTGTGCTGTTAATGAATGAAAATAATTTTCCATTATTGCAAAGATATTTTACAATATATCATATGTAAAACGTATGCCTGAGCAATGATCAAAGCCAAATTTGAATGGTTCCAAGTAACGACCCGGGTTTCGCCTTTCAGCATCTTCAGGCATTCTATCTCACAGATGCAACAGAACTGTTAGTAATAGAAAGAAATTTGATGCTACATGACTTACTACAAGAAAATATTGTTGTCTAATATTTGGATACTATAATTTTTCCCTTTCTTTCGGTACAAGTAATACGGTCATTGAAAAAGTGATTTATTTTGACCCATTTTCCAAAGGTGTTTAAGGAAATTATAAATAAATACCTTAAATATATTTAAGAGTTCTTATATGAATTATTATAGTATTGCTTTTGAATATTTCTATCGACCATTGAAAAAATCACAATTCAATTATTGTATAAACAGCGAGAATTTTTTTTAATGCTGTCTTATATAAATATTGTTTTAATATCATTCGAAATTGAGTGTTGTGGTCGTTTAATTGAATTGTTGATTACTCTACTTCTATAACTTTAGTTTAAATATTAAATTAAATTCAGATTGGAAAACATCTAACTTAAAAAATCTTGAAAAAGCTGAACAGATAAATCAAATATATTGCATCTTACACTGATTATTTTGGTTTTGCATTAATTGCGTTGATTTGGGATTTTCAAAAATTATCTTTTTCTGTTATCATGAGTAAATTTTTATTGATTTTTTGTGGCTGTAGAAATTTTTGATGGGTATAATATAGCTTGTTTGCTGAAAAATCCATTACAAGAAAAGTGTGTCAATCAATTTATTGATTGAATTGGCATTCACTTGTCCAGCCGTTGCACAAAGGGGTGGTCTGATTTACTTCCAGAAGGATCACTTCCGTCCCACATATAATCTTATTGTCATAGACACCTATTGTTTCATTTAGAATTTTGAAAATTTAGTGTCATTGTGTTAAAGTAACAAGCTAGACCGTTGGAACAGGAGAGAGGATGTGTTGTGTGCCTTTTCTGCACAGCTATATATAGATAAGCAAATGTTAGTTTAAGCATAGTTCTGACGATGGCGTGAGCCGAAATAGCTATCAACTATATTTGTTAAAAATAATTTTGTAGAACTAAAATACATTGCTATTTTTTCACCGTGTGTCAATCAATTTGATGATACAAAAAAATAAAATAATTTAAGAAGTGTCCAAGAAAATTTGTTGTTTCAAAAGTCATTTGATTTAAAAATGTCTTGCGAAATATGTACTAAATATCCAGACTTAAATTGCAAATATCATCGAAATATTCTCGTACACCAAAATAAGAGTAATAAAAAACGCTATGTGTTTTCATATATATAAGTCATAAATTAAGATTGATTTGTACTCAAAATCAATGTTGATCTTCTGATTCAATTCAATATTAAATTATTTTTATTTCATGTTTTCGCACTGATTTTTTTATATTTACATGAATGGCAGAAAAAGCGTCTTTCTAAAAATTTGACTCTCCTATATATTCGTTGGTAAACTTAATTTTCAAAATAATCTTGATTTATCAAATTAGTTAGGTTTTTAAGAATATTTTTCTTTTAAATATTTTCTAACGCTCGCTGTTGTCACACATGATAATATATTATATAATGTAGGTAAAACCATAAACGTATCCTTGTTTTTTTAAATTTTAATTTACTCCCACATACTTTGTTAACCTCTAGGCCTTTAGATATAACAATGAATGCTCGTTTGCTTTTAAGCAATTACGTATTTTACTCCTTTGTATATTTTTAATTAAAACACACATTTTCCATTATCTTTTAAACACAATTTGGATGTAAAATAATATATACAAATATGAATGAATAATATTTTACAACTTTAAATAAAAAATACTTTGCAAAGAAGTACAAGATCAACAATTAATATAGATAATAAATAAGGCTGAACTTGATATCAGATTGCCTAAATGTATATTACTAATTTTCGTTATTTAAGGTGTACATATTATAGAAGTGTCTTTAAGATTAATTGATAAAAACGATATTTATGTAAAATAATTCTTAATCGAGGAGCAGTGTAATGATCACATGCTAAAATAAGCAATTTGTAAGTAAGCTATACATAATAGTTTTCATTTCATATCCCCACTCAGTAGTTAAGAAAATGAAAACTTACGGTAATTGGTAAATTAATTAATTAGAAATAAGTTTAATATTCTAAAGCAAATTTATGCGTGAAGATTTTTTCCAATGAAGAAGTATTTGTTTACAGGTAGGGTGCGAAAATCATATTAGCTTTAATTTTTTATTCATCGATTCAAGTACTTATATTAACAATTTCATAAAAAATCATGAAGTGGAAAGAGTAAAAATCAATTTTAATTCCCTATAAAAATTTCTTTAGTGTAAATTCATAATAATCAGCGGTAAATTAACTTATTTTGCCTCTTAAGCCGTTGCATTTGAAGAGTTAAAATAACTTTTGCTACATAGAAAGCTTTTTGTGCATTTAAAGATTTTTTAAAAATAAATAAATTATGAATAACATGATCTGAAATAAATTTAACGATTAATGAAATTTGATATGTTCCATGATAATATAATTACAATTTGATTTAGTCGCTTAATTGTTTGTTCATTGATGATACATTTATTGACGAGTGATTTATTGACGGAGAAGTATGATAACGGATCTGGTTTTAGGGTAACATACGTTTGTAATTAATACGTTTCCCAGAATAAACATTTAATTCTAACGTAATGGTAAATTTTGAGATGATATAGAAATTCGAATAACTTAAATGTCTTCATCGTATAGCGTAATGGATCGTTAGCGAATCAAACTTATGTGTGGCTGTTTCAAATAAAAATCAATTTACACGATATTATTCACTCAAAAATTTTGTTCAAAAAATTAACGTTACTAAAAGTAAACGTTATTCAATCTATTCAATTTGTAGTTTTAGTGGTGGTATGATCAACGCTGTTGGTTTTCAATGTTTGCATGTAATCTTAAGAAAATCCTTGTTTATTTATATTTTTTCAAATGAATGAAAGATATCCTATTATTTTATCATCTTACTTTTCAATACTGATTGAGGACGCAAGGGTAGTGAGTTGCTAGCTCGTGCGTCTTCACGCACCTACTCCGACGAGAGAGGTTGGGCGTCTGATTTTAATTGAATTATCGTTAAATCAATTGTCTTGATATGCTCCATTAAAATCACATATGCCCAGCATTAGAAGTGAAAATGTCCTTAAAATATATTTTTGCTTTACTAAAAACATAGTAAATCGAAAAGCAGTCCATTGTTTTACCGTGCTTGATGAGATTCTTATAAAATATTGGCAATAATGAAACCGTTAGGTTTTGCAATCTATTTATCTGCCATATCTACATATTTTTGCAAAAAATAAAACTAGTATCTATAATAAAGGCATTTCATGTACAAGTAAGATGATTTTTCCACCCAACAAGTATAATATTTTCGTTTAACAATTACTGTTCTTAAGATTAGTTAGAAAGAATCCGTTGGCCTTTTGTAAATTTAATTCATCTAATATTTTTCAAATGTATGAATATAACCAGCAGGAAAATATAAGTGTTTATACAAAACATTTGATACATTTATAATTTAAAGTATTTTTAAATACCTGATTGTTATTGGTTAGACTTTTGATTCCTTTATAAATTATAAGATTTAAAAAAAACACAATCGTCCGCTAGAAAAAAAACCTATAACAGAAAATATCTCAAAATACTTACTGAAATGGTCAGTTTGAGCCCTCATAACAAAATAAAAAAAAGAATTACTATTTTGGTGTTGAATTTAAAGGTATAATTTGATTTAGAAACATACATTCTTGAACTTCTAACTCCTAACAAGCAAATAAGAAGTTGGAATCGGGATATTCTAAGCGAGAGAATGGACATGAAAAACGAAAGCGTTGTGTAAGTACCAATCTGAAGAAAATTTTCTGGTACGATAACCTTTTGATGAAGCAACGAAAGAAGGGTCAACCAAAAGCGATATTCTTGTAGATATGATATATTTATCTACCCTTTTTGAGAAAGTGAGTGACAACCAATGTCTAATTCTCTGTAAGCGAATCAATTCATAATAAATAATAGTGGACACTTTAAGAAAAATAAATAAATAATTGAAACATTTTTTTAGTACTATCTCCATATTTTATGATCAGAACCAGTTTTGCTCATCAATAGCATTATCAACTGATCTAAAAAAAGATATAAAAGAAAGCATATTTTAAGGTGAAACGAGGTAATAATCAATTTCACTAAACGTGAAATTTTTAAGTGATTGTTTTTATTACCTGCAAAAGAAATTTTCTAGTTCACTAAACCAAGCAAAGAGAATTTGAGACTTGATTTTTTATTTCCGATCATGTTTTATTATATTCAATATTATAAACGATTAACGAAACATTAATTCACAAATTTTTGAATGTGTACTAACTATTATATAAACACGTAATACAATAAAAATTCGTAACATCATTTATACTTTTCAGCCTTGAAATTGAGTAGATTAGAAGAAATATATTTTATACCACAAAAAATTTGTAATCCAGGAAAAAAAGTTAAAAAATAGTTTTTTATTTTTGGGTATTAAAATTTACATAATTTTATTCTGAACATCAGGCAGAAAAAAAGATATAGATGTACCTTTTGGTGCATTTTCAAAGCTTACACATTTTTTTATTCAAAAATATGCTAAAACCATTGTTCGAAGAAAACTGAATATACCTTTTTTTAATCACGTAGTCTTGATAACTTTCAATGGATTCTAAAAAGATCACTGCGTAAATCTGTTCAAAATATAATTGAAAATCAGATTTCAACTCTTTACTTGACAGACTTGAAATCATTACTTATCACCAAATAATTAATATACATTAGAGTTAATAATTGAAATCGATGGTCCATCAGATTAAAGTGACGTGACTAAATGGTTTTTGATAACAAGCTAAAAAGAATTTATCCCTTAATGCGATTTTTTAATGAAAATCGTTGTTTATTAATTATATTATATATGGAGTTATATATTAAAGCAGATAATCTTTTATCAAAAATTTGCTGTGAAAAGAGTTTTTTGCTTTTAAAATTTTTATGAGAAATGATTGAATGACAACTAATAACTGGTTTTTGTAAAAAATGTTTTAAATGCTTTACATACTCAATATGATAAAATATGATGATATGGAAAGCCTGAGTCGCAATAAAAAAATTAGCCCCTAGGTAAATAGCTTTTATTTACGAAAAGAAAAAAGCCCCGATATCCGACCAATCATTTTTTCAATAATATTTTATTTTTAAATAAACTTTTTTTTTAAGAAAACATATTTTTTTATATTTCAAACGAATATCTTATCATTATATATAAACTCATATTGATGAATGATATCATATTTGCATATCTTAATTATAATAAAACATTATTTAACATAAACTGAGTAATTTTTTTTTATAAATTAACATTGATTATGTATACAGCTTATTTTTTAAATTCAGCCAACAGTCATTTTTATAACCTACCGTCAATCAACAATTCACTTGATTCCATTATGTTAATCATTCAACAGTTAGGATTAATTATTTATGAATAATGTCACTCACAAACGTGATAAAGTTGTTGTTTGAATATTGCTGACCAAAATGTTGTCAACTGCTTTGGAACCACTCGAGTATAATTCGGAGGATAAAATTTGGTGAAAATAACAAGTGTTGTTAGCACGATTTTATGCCACTTTAAAAAGCGTCTCACATTCTGAAATCGCAAAAATGATTCATCTCTAAGAAAATCATTTCTAAAATAAGGGGTAATTAAGTTTTAAATATATTTAGTGGTTACTGAATGAAATCAAACGGCTTACATGATATTCTTGATTTTAAGATATCTTTAAATTTTTATTGCACACAGGTGCTAGTAGACATTTAGAATTTTTTTTTTGAGTATCGGAGAATAAAACAATAAAAACTATTAAGTTATAAATTTCTTCGTCATTCTTTATAATATGTGCATTACAAAGATATTTCTAGTTAATTCAATGTGAAAAGAGTTGGTTTCAAATTTAATTTTATCATAATTCTTATACAAATCACCAAGAAATGACAGTTTAAAAAAAATAGCGCAAATAAATAAAACACCCTCTCACTATAGTTAAAACTAAGAGAAACAGAAAACTGCAGGATTATATTATTAAATAAGACTAACTTCAAAAAAATATTCGTTATTTATATGACTAAAGATAACATTTTTTAGTTTTCTAAATTATTTATGAAATCAGTCTGGAGATCATAACCTTCCATAATAGTAGTAAAACGATTAAATAATAATAGTTTACTATGATCTACTTAAATAAGCTTAAAGAAAAAAAATGTGTTTTTGAAGAAAATAGAATGGAAATGACTACCTCCATCTTGAATAAGAATGAGGTAAATACTAGGATAAAAATTGATTATCTTTTGTCTTTTGAATTTTAAAATTGTCAGTAAAAAAGTGTCTGTGAAATTTTAACAATGATTCACTTCAACAATCATCAAATAATACTTACGGGAGTGGAACGGGAGATACTAAAGTGGAAGTGATACTATTAACTCTAGCTGCTTAATTATACGATACGTAATTTAGAGATATTGATCACAAAAGCTTAATGTAACATCTTGTACATTTTTTTTATCACCAAAAAAACAATGTACCTGTAATGCTTAATCGACCACTAATTCAAGCATAGACGGAAGAAACGCAATTGCTCGGTGACAGATAATTTTGAAGAAACCACTTAGTTGTTAAATACCCCATAATAGAGCAAAAATGGCCGACGAAGATTTAATATTGAAAATAAAGAAGAATATTGGGTTTAATAAGCCTACATGCGAAACATTTAAGATTAATTTTTTTCCGTTTCTTTAATTTTGTTAAAAAATCAAGAGTCCAAAGCAAAGAAGAAAAATGAATTGAAAATATTTTTTAAATTTCATAATTTTAATGAATCAGTAAAGTTAAACAAATTGGCGTTGTATATATAAAATCTATTAGCAAGTTCTCTGAAGCTTCATCTAACAAAAATAGTCTTTGTTTTGTTTGTATTGCAACACTTTCAACGAAACACAATAAGATAAATTCTATATGAGTGTTTATTAAAACGTGATTTGAAGATATCATATTGCTTGCTTTCTCGATACTGCGGTAAAACAGTAATAATGCTAATTGGGACATGAAGCTATTTTACTCGGAAGAAATAAAGAAGCTCAATGAAGAAGACGAATAAACAAAATAAATGAGGAAATGGTAAATATAAAATGTAAAATAATAGTATGCAAGTGTTATCTGACAGCTTTTATCGTTTCACCTGACGAGTGATAGCAAAGCTTCAGAGTTGCTAAGACTGCTCAATATTTTTTTATTGAGAATTTAAAACTTTTTTTTAACATACATTTTGCTAACTGGAAAAAATATATCCCGCATGTTGGGTTTTAAAAATGTACTCAATTGATTGCCTTGTCTTTTTTACCTATTATCAACTTATTTAAACTATTAAGAGTCTGCAAAGCGAGCTCTCATTTTCAATAATAAATATGAAATAAGCAATAACAAGAATAAAAAATGGGAAAAATGAGCAATAATATTACACTTAAATAAATTAAGACATTATTAATACGTTTCGGCCCGATATTATTTACCTAATTTATTATCATAATTTTATATAAGCGTTTTTGTATAATGCCTTTTGTCATTAAAGTAACAGCTAGCATATTAAAAATGGTTACAACAATAACAATAAGGTATAGGTTGCTTATTAAGTCTGAGTGGAAATTTATGCATATTTATAATTTTACCTAGTCTTGATTCCGTTTTATAAACGAACTCATAGTCTATCAACTTAAAAGCAAAATAGCCTTCAGTAAGAACTGATGAGTATGCATAATCAAAGAAATAATGAAAAAAGAGTAGAGAAACTCTGGCAGAAAATCAATTGATCATTATATTAAATATTTTTTGAATATCAACGTGACAGGCTCAGAAAATATAAGGAACGTTCACTCCATTAGGTAAGATTTTAAATATTGATTGGAAAATTATGAAAGCTTTTATTGTACGATTCCCTTCATTAATTGCTAAAACAATCTGATACTACACTAAGTAACTAACTAAACACTTAGCTATAAAAACAAATATACTGCAATATTGAGTAAGCACCTTTTGATTTTTAATAAGATGTAAGTAAGAGAAGAAGTATTTAATAAGATGCTGACGAAAGATACCCTAAATATATTGATTGTATCGACAAAAATTCAAGATATCAATTTTATCTGTGTCTGAAAGAGATATCGCAAAACAATTTTAGGAATCAGTGTAAATGAATAACAAAAATATCTATTACACCACCATGCTTACTAAATTATAAAAAAAAAAATAAGTAAATAGATACTTGCTTTGTAAAATACTCAGAAATTTTGTTCAAGCTTTACTTAATTCACAATAACTCAATTTTCCAACACTGTCAATGAATTTGTGAAAATATTGTAAAAGTTTCGTTTAATGTATTTTATTAAACAGAATCATTCCATGAAATGTTAATATGATATGCCAAACTTTGAGCATATAACATTATGTTATAATAAGGTTTAACTTACGCCGGAAACGAATAAGGCAGGAAATTCGATGTTAAATATTTTAAGTAAACATAAGGTCTTTTTGAAAACTTTACGGGTATTTCCTTGAGTAGTCTAGTCTTTGAAAGTATTAAATATTCCACTCGCTCACTTGATAATATTAACAAAATTTAAACAAAAGTTTATTTGGATATTCAATGAAATATCAAAACAAAACGAATAGAAAAAAGTTTTTAAAATTAATTTTGAGGACATTCATTTTTCAATAATATAAAAAGATTTTTATCGTAAATATCATTAATTGCACAAATGATTTCAACCAATTTTTAATTTAAAATTACTGTAATGTGAGTTTTCACTGTCAAATCGTATGTAATTCAGTTTTCTGAGTCCCAAATAGTCAGTGGAATATATTATCGATTATCGTATATGTATGAATACTTTTGGGAGTCAGAGATGTTGTCATAGATGTCCAATTATCTGAACCAATCCACAGCCTTGGAAATTTTCATGTTAAAAAATAAACTATTTGTCCATACGTTATGATACAATTTTTTAAATCATGTTGAAACCATACTCCTGATGAATGAATATGCTGGAATAGCTCCTAACTATATGTCTTTAAATTTTAAAGATCTAAAATACATTACTATTTTTTCAAAGTGTTGTAATGGAGTTCTATCAAGTAAATGCCAATTCAATCAGTATATGTTGAATTTATCCTCTTCTTCAATTGAAGAAAGTACTAAAATATTTGAGTTTTTAACTGGGAGGAAAAATAATTAATATATTAATTACTTTTAAAATTACCGCACAATTTCAAAGAAAGCAAGCTTTGGTTACATTTTCAATTTTTTTATATAACATAAATATAAGAATAAAACCTGTTAAATTTTATTAATCGTAATAAATGTAAAAAAAATCATAAATATATTCAGTTGCGTTCTAGACATTCTTTTTCTTATAAGTATAAAACTGAACAATATCTGTTTACAGAAATAAAAATTGCTGAAGGAACTTCTATCTTATTCAAAAAAATAATTATGGATGTTTTTTTATAGATATATTATATATGGTTATATTTGTGTAAAACTGAACAAAGTATTTTTTTTAATGGATTATCAAAATAAAAAAAAGATTAGTTTTAGCAATGTTATCTTTAAATTTCGTTAAAAAAATTAATGATTTGTTTTTGTTTTCAATATACGAAGAATATTATTGCCATTCGTCGTCCAATAGGCTTCTATTACCACCCAGGAGGCGATTCTATCGTGGCGAGTTGTTGATGTTGTTTCGGAACTTGTTTTCCTTCGTACATCGAAAACATTACTTACAAATATTAGCCCCACGAGGTAGAATAAAACGCTTTTGCAAATTGCTTTGAGTTTCATATCTAAGCTCTGAATAAATGTAAAAACACATAATACAAAAAGCACTTCTCTTTTAAAAATAAATGTTAGTGCAATAACTTTGTGCAGAACGGAGTAATAATCATAAGCAAAAATGGATTCTAGCTGGTGAGTATTAAAAGTTTGAAAATATCTTGTTTGGATATGGGAATGTAAAATATGAATCTAAATAGAGCTTTCATATGCTGAAAAATATTAATTTTAAAGACGTAACAGAAAAGGTATTTTATAAAGTAAGGAAAACCAGCCTTGCAAATCCAATTATTCATTTTATAGTAAGCATTTTTAGTAGGTATTTATCATTTTTATAATAACAGCAATTTCACAATTATTTAAAAATTATTAATTGCGTATTGAAAATTTTTTATGGACGATTTTTTTTAAAGAGCAGGTTTGCACAATTAATGTTTAACATCGATAGTTAAAATTCTTGTTGCCAAAAAGAATATCCGAAAAATATTTTCGATGGTTTCGGCGGTAACTTTGTGGAAGTTCATTTTGATATAAAATTTAAAATAACTTTGATTAATGCACGTATTTTGTCACAGTTATTAGCGCAATACGTGGAATAATCAAAGTTATTTTAAATTTTACATTAATATCCGAAAAAGGTATCTTTAAGTTTAAAAAAGAAAATAAGCATTTTTTCAATTTTTTATATTTAACATGCAATAATACCGCCTAATAAGTGAATGTATGTCTTATGATAGCGACTGAAGGTGCTATCATAAGTTGTCACATGAATTGTCAGTTCTGTTGCATCCGTGTGACGGAATGCCCGAAGATGCCGAATGGCGAAACCCGAGTCGCCAGTGACAAAACTAGTGGAATCATACAAAATTTTAACAATTCAAATTAAAATATATATTTAAATACTTTAGTAAGGGAATTTTTATAACGAACAAGATAAAGTGACCGAATTTTAATATTTTGATGACATTGCTATATTAATTTGTTTTTCAAGATTATATGAATTTCAATTGTGAAATGAATGATAGTAAACTACTGTATCAATTTTAGGTAATTAAATTGAGAGATAATTTAGGCAGACGAAAATAGCTCAATTTTTCCAAGTAAAGAATAAATATCCTTTTTTTGTTAATAATAGTTAAAAGATAAAATAAAATTAATTACAAAAAAAAATATTTATTTAATTAAACTTATATTAGCATACATTATGACGATATCATGATACGATCTAACAAGCTTCAGCATGTTGGAAAACGTAGCTATTGTATATCTTCCATTTCGTTGCTATAACGGAAACTTTGGTAGTTTTGTAACATGTATGCCCAACATTTTTGATGTAAATAAAATCTAATGAAATATGATATTTAATCAGGTGTACTATTTTTACGGAAAATTAAAAGTATTTTTAATATAAATAAGTGTTCTCGTAAAAATTTTGCCTCAATTTCAATCAGACAATTTTTATCTTTCTCATTTTGTCACCAAATAAATATATGAAATAGATAAAAGGTGTGGCTATTTTAATAGACAATAAATACCAATTTTTTCTCGTTTAAATTTCAACGATTAAAATGAAAAATTCGGAGTTCCATAAAAAGGTTTGAAATATTCTGCTTTCATTGATGACATTATTATTATATTACATTTTACATAATATCCTATAAAAATAAAAGTTTCTCGTTATGACATACTTAATATTGAGAAAAATACTAAGCTTTATACGGAAGTTTACATACAATTCAATTGAATAAATATCTGTATATATTGTTTGTTTATTTAAACATCTCTATGGTGTTTGGGAACCTTCTTGTGTCATTACAATTGGATGGCAATGCATATGTTCGATTCACAGGGCTACTGTGCTAAATCGTAATTTTTAATAAGTATTTTAGAATAATTAAATTCATCTGTTTGTATACAGTTGTTATATAAATTATATACCATTTTAAATAATCTTACTTAATCATAGCCTGATTTCGATCGATTAAAAATTTAGGATCTTTTTTTGCATACTGCTGTTTTAAATTTAGATATTTTACAAAAAAAAATCCTCATGAAAAATATTGCATTTTTATCTGAATAATTCCAATCCAAATTTTTCTTCCATCTCAGACAATAACAAATTAAAAATTTTCTTCCCTCAATTAGTTGATCACTTTTTAATTTCCTTAATATCTTCATCGTGTGTTACGAGCGTTAGACATTATAACTATAGAAAAAATATACATTATAGAGAAAAACGGTTTACCGAAGTGTCTTAATTTTTTTAACATATAAAATACTACTTGCATGAGTTTTATGACACATTTTTTATCAAACAGGAAAATTAACATTTTATTGAATCGTTTATTGTGGACATATTTTTTTATTTTTTTAATAAATTCATTATATAATGATTATTTCCTTTTTTAAAGGCAGGAACATTCGGAATGATAAAAAATTGACAATTGATGAAATTTCAAATAGTTATACGATTATTATTTAAAGTTAATTACAATTTTCACTCCTAATACTTTATTAAGCAAACAAAAAATTCTACATTTTTTTCATAGATGTAAAATACCTACAGCAAGTTTTAAGGAAATCTTAGCGAGAAGTAACTCAGCAATGTCTAGCAGAAAAAAACAGTTTTTTCCTTGACAGAATTGAAAAGTTACCATTTATATAAAATGAAAATGCAATCATTATATTTTGTAGTCAGATACTCAGAAAATAGATTAATTTTAATATTATCAATGGTTCATGAAATTCAGGCGACGGTTAATAATTAGCGACTTTTGATAAGTGAAAAGCAAACCTATCAACCTATCTGAAAATATGAAACCAACTTGTTAAATAAATTAATCACTGCAAAATGTTTTCTTTATTTATCCACAAAAAATTAAATTTACTACTTATTATCTGAAAACTAAAACTGTAATTATTGATTAATTATTGGTAGAAAACTCTAAAAAGTGTTAAATATATAATTGTTATTTTTTTCACTATTTCGCAGATGAAGATTCCTGTACATCATCCAGGCTCAAAAGAGCAATTCCACTTCGATTTCGACAAGCTGCAATCCGACGCTCTCAACATTTCTGCCCTAGATGTCAACCTCACTTGGATTCTTAATGCATCAAAGGATATAGAACCATCTCTTATAGAAAAATTCACTACTAACAGAAACGTAGATCCACCAGCATATTGGATTTTAATATTTTTATATTCTGTACTAATTATATTCGGAGCCACAGGAAACAGCCTTGTTGTTCTAGTGGTAAAATATTTTTTATTTAAGAAATACTATTGGATAAGTGTGTGTCTTACGTTTATTTCTTTGAATGTTAATGGGAATTTTTTTCTTTTAACTGCAAGGTTTACTTAAAACCTGCTAAACTTACGGCTATTCAAATTTTCAAGGTCAGGTTGCAATTTCGTTACAATCAAACGAAGACTGAAATATATGATGTGTAGTTAGAGTTCTAGACTGAAAAAGATTTAATTAATTTTTATTATATATGATACGTCGTAGAAAATGTCAAAAAGAATATGCCAGCGTTGTGGAAATGTATTTTTCATCTCATTTGAGCTCTCCTATCAATTTAATGATCATTGAAATTTTCTTTCGTTTACAATACAATGAAGGCCAATTTTATTGCGTAAAATTTTATCCAAAAAGATCTGACTTTAAATATATATGAAATAGTCAATTTTGCATAAATATCCCCTAAAAATATTGCAAATTCTCTATTAACACTAAAAAATCATAATATTTTGCCGGCTAATGTGTAAATCACACTGGTTCGTGCAAAATTGTACAATGGTGGGGATTTTCAATAAGAGCAACATGAAGATTTTCTTTCATTCATATTATCAGGTACATAAAGATAACATACTGAGCTTCATTGCTAATCATTTCCAAAAATGATACAATAGTCTTTAAGTGTTGCAACACGGGTCACGAGTAAAATAAAACAAATGACCAACATTTCTGGTAGACGAAGATATAATAAAAGTTTTGTTACCCTTGTTTTTTATAGTTGGGTTAAGCCTGAGCAATTATTTCGAAGAACATAAACCTTCCTCTTAGTCGTGGGCAGTAGATAAATTTGTCAAAAGAAAGTAATTCCCATAGGAAAAGAAATTTGTGAACACAAAAATGTATGAGATAAAAAAAAGTTTGATTAAATTGTAACTTTTACCATCAAAAAAGTATTCGATGGTCTTTTACTTTCGAAAACAAAAGCATTCGAATTGTTAAAATTCCATCAGCGCCCTCATTAGATATAATAAAGTATAATAAAATCTAAAATAATATAAATAAGATCAAAGATTAACTATAAGAGTTTTATAAAACCATTCATTTACTAACTAGCATTATATCAAACATTTTTAATATATTATTGAATCTGTTTTAATTTGGAAAATCTCTAGTTGATTGACCTTTGATTGTAAGAGAAATGATATTAACACTAAGCGCATGCAACAATATAATATAAAAAAAACATACGTCTATTTCATTTTCAATCTATCTATATAGGTAAAAATTTTTATCAAGTTTACTTAATAAGTATAATATACACTCAAAACAATTCATATCCAATATGACGTTAAGCTTCCCTTTTTGTTGTGTTGAGCGTAATCAACTTCTTGATTTTGCATGGCTAACAAGCAGTGGTTTGTAGTTTTGCTTGTTTATTGTATTTAAAGTATTTTCTTTAAAGTACTCCGTTTGTTTATTGTACTTTAAGTATTTTCAATACTCTCTCTTTCATCTAAGAGTATGTTAACAAATAATCAACATTAAAATTCACCTGGTTTTGAAATTGAGTTACGTAATTTGTTTAAATTCAGAGAAAAATGGGCGATTTCGCAAAACAAATAATATTTGATCTAGGCTCGATTTATATTCCTCGAAATCCAAATCTCTTCTCACTATCAAGAATTCCCAAATCTACACATACGCTGTATGTTTTTACATTGCAAATTTTTGAACATATTATTGAGTGATTTATTGATATCTTGAACATATCACGTCTGGTATGGCTTTTGTCAGGATAATATTTATCATGTTGACCCTTTGTTGGATTTCCATAATAACATTTTCATTTTTCAAGGAGACTGTCTGAAATCAAACAATAAACTTTTTACAAACTAACCAACGTACATAAAAGATATGTGATTATTAATATTACCTATGAAAAAATCCTCACGAATGAGAATATAATAAATACAAACCATTTAGTTAAGTGCTAAAAATCAATAAAAAGACTAAAGTTTTTTTATTTATGAGGGTTTCCACTAAAATTATCTGTAATTATAAAATGAACTTACATTGATTAACTATGACTTATGAAAAAATGAAAAAATTTTGACTGTTGCAATGAAAAATGATATAATAAGACGTGTCATCAAAATTTCTGGGAGATAGTAATGTACATGAATGATATATTTAAGGTACATATTATTAAAACAATGTTTAAATATAATCAGATATATTTATATTTCATATGATCCGATCACATACTTTAATGCTATTATATACGATAATGTTTGTTTTATAAGGCCAATTATTTAAGATCTTCACCGAAACATGTATTTTATATTAATATCAAATTATTTGTTGTGAACACATAAATAAAACTAAAATCAAATCAAATATACTACCAAATTCAAAACCAGCTTTTAAAATATTTGATCGATCAATAATGTATGTATGTTTTATGTTTGTTGACATTTTATAAAAAGAAACAGGGAATTCATGATAAAATTTATTATTAGATTCAAGATTTTAATTATCAATCAGAATTATTTTAACTGATGTATTTTTTCTTAGCTTAAAAGGTTGTGTTTGCATTTAAAAGTGTGTGGGTTGCATTTGAAAGACGTCAGTAGATTCTAAAGCGTTCAATTTGTATAAAGAATGATCGAGGGTGATTTTTTCCACGTTTTAAGACGGAGATAACTAATACAATGAAAATTATTTTTTCTGACAATATTATTACATTAAAATATTGTTGTTAGTTGTGTAATTAGAAAAGCTTTTCCAATGAGCGTTGTTTTTTTTTAAAGAAATGTCTTTTTCCAGGAATTTATAGTAAAAATCGAATGTCATCAAGCATTCAATTTAATTTAGTAAAATCTCTATTGTTTAATTTTTTCGAAAGAGTTTCAAAGTCACCGTTTTTTTAAGATTGCTGAAGTGCCTATGGAATAATTATTTTTCTTCTAATTATTTCTTTTATACTCATTTTGTTTTTTTATCAAAATACGAAATATTGTAAATAAAAAAGTTCTTACTATTTTAAATTATTGTCTTATGTATGTTTTTATCAAATTAAATGGGCCAAATAAGCTTTTCAAAATTGTTATAATAATACGAAATTCCAAATATTTTACGATATAAATTTTGAAATGAAAATTGATAATTTTACAAAAGAATAATAATCTTGTTTTCAATATGCAATAAATCCTTTTAGAGAATATTTTATTCACATTATGTTAACCACGAAAATGAAAGGTTAAAATGTGTTCGGTTGTAATAATTTACACAGCGGTTAATAAAACACTTGTTCCTCCTACTGAATTTAATATTTCATTTGTGCGAAAAGTATGCAGAAAGTAAAGGCGTTCTTAAAAACAACTTGACACCTGAATATCATATTTTCTTTATTTTTTTCTTAATGATTAGAGTTATATATTAATAAAAATAAGTAATATATTTAACGTAATATTGGTGTTTGTATTTGATTTTAGGTTGCGAAGAAGCCAGCGATGCGAACAGCTAGGAATATGTTCATCGTCAACTTGGCAGTGTCCGATTTGTTGCTTTGTCTGGTGACGATGCCTCTCACGCTGATGGAAATCCTAAGCAAACATTGGCCTCTTGGGAGACAAGCCGTAATTTGCAAACTCATAGGAGCTCTCCAAGCTACCAGTATATTTGTTTCTACTATATCTATTACGGCCATTGCACTCGACAGATATCAGGTAATATTTTTAAATATTTCTTTACAGATATTAGTTTAACAATTCTCACGATTTTAAATACAAATATTCATTCATCTTTACAACATATTATATTCAAAGTCAACACTCCATTTAAGAAGTTTTGTGGCTTTTAAATTTTTTTATGTACTGTATTTCTTGTAAAAACTAAGTTTAATAAAAGCACTTTTGAAACATAATTTGATGCACTTAAAGTGTAAAAACTGTCACTTCTTGTTGGAAAGGCAGGATATTTTAAATGATAAAAACACATTTTTAGTACTTGTTTCCGAAATATATTTTTTTTGATCAGGACCGGTTTCGCTCATCGCGAGCATTACCAACTGATGATAGTTGACTGATCAGTTGATAATTCTCGCGATAAGTGAAACCGTTCCTGATCAAAAATATATTGTGGAAATTAGTACTGAAAAAATATATTTTTATAAAAAAAAAAGAGATTGATGAATTTGGAAATGTTTATATATCTGCTAAATATAAAATAATCTAACTTTTAAGGTGTATTTTGAGCGATATAGTCGAATAGAAAAATTATAGAAAGGTCTATTTTGTTACGGTAATACGTTTGGTGATCAATCTTAGTTCAGCCGAAAATGATTTTCTTGTTGAGTTTAAGTATATCAATGCTTAACACGGAGCAAGTTTATATTAGAAAATTTTTTATTTTGTACACAATAACATTACACTTATTAACCATTTGTAAAAGACATTAATAATCCACATACCCGTTTTTCGAACATATTATTCCATTGTTATATATGTTTAACTAAACTTATTATTGATTTGAATGTGAATAAATATCAGTGATAATAATTTTTTCTAATAAAAATCGTATTACAGGTAATCATCTATCCAACACGTGAGAATCTCCAAGTAATGGGAGCCGTTGGTATATTGACAATAATTTGGTCGCTGGCTATAGTGTTGGCTTCGCCAATGTTTATGTATCGCACATTAAAAACACACACCATCAATCTTTTTGGCATAGACACTGTTAGTTTTTGCATGGAAGAATGGCCCATTGAGCACGGTAGAGCTTATTATTCAGCATTCAGTCTCGTAGTGCAGTATTTACTGCCAATAATCGTAGTCTCAGCTGCGTATTTGAGGATATATTTCAAATTAAAATATAGATACGTATCTACAAATTTAGCTGGAGAAGCTAAGAAAGAAAGAGATCGGGGGAGAAGAATGCAGAGAACGAATTCGTTATTGATGTCTATCGCTATTATTTACTGTGTAAGTTGGCTTCCATTAAATCTTTTTAATCTGTATGCAGACTTGGCCGAAGATCCTCCAACAGATCAAGAAAAATTTCTTATAGCGTATGCTGTCTGTCATATGATAGGAATGTCGAGTGCTTGTTCAAATCCATTACTTTATGGATGGTTGAACGACAATTTCCGAAAGGAATTCAAAGAAATTTTAAGCTGCTGTGGTATACCTGGTTTTCGAAGGTCGATGGCTGTGTCGAGAAGAAATTTGGCTCCTGAAATGACTCAGGGTATGCGCATGGAAGTGCGTTGTTTCAAAAAGGGCAGCGAAATGCAAGACACCACTGAAAATGGTATGCATTTGACTGTCGCCGATACGGAAATGACTATTTTAGCCAGGTAGAGGTATTTTTGCCGGCGGATGAAACGGGAACGCGCTGATCGAACATTTCATCTCGCGAAGAAGCCGGAGACATATTGAAATATTTCATATTGTTGGAAAACGTGCCTATTATTGTCACTATTAAATTTTCACCCTCTTGTGTTACATTGTGTCCCCAATAAATTATTAATTATTTTAATATTGGACTTCAAAAAGACATTTTGTTTTGTACCATTTATCTCATGTACATATAACAGTTAATAGTTGTCAACCAGTTTTATACTAGAAAAGAAACTTTAAGTGATGAAACATTTTCTGAAGTGAACTGAGAAATTTTCGTTATGTTTCAAAACCTTTTCAAAAGTTTCATGTATACAAAGAACGCCAAAATGTAAGATTTTCAATTTTGTCTCCACTTTTAAGCATAAGTTATACACTCGCTTAGCAATATTTCGTGTAGCTTAAATAAATTGGGTACTTTTAATAGGTCTTAATTTGAAACGTTACCACAATGATTTGTGGAATATTTTATGATTCATAATAATGTAACTCTTTCCAGTAATGGAAACAAATTAGAAAGTTTTTGGAATGCCGAAAATATATCGATTTTAAAGTGTTTTTTTCTTACATCAAACTGATTGAAAGTAAATAGTTTCACAGTCTAAAATATGTTTGTATTTTTTTTGATAAACACAAAAATTCATTAATGAAACAATTCAATAAGAAGTTTTATGTCGAAGTGTCCAAATATTAAACAATATTGCATGTTTTATAAAAAAAATATCGTTGCTATCTTCTCTATAGTTTTCCTTAGATGTACATAATTATTTTCTCTTAATATAGAAGTATAAAAAGAACAATTTTACTTTAAAAATACATATATATATAACACTTTTTAAAGTAATTTATAATTTAGTTACCAAAATAGAATTCTTAGATATCTGATTGAAAATTTTCGATGAAAACTTGAATATTTAAATAACTTAATTAAACATAAGGTACATAAAAGTAAGCTTGAAGAGTCTTTGAAATAACATTCAGATTTGTCAAAAGAATACAAAAGCCTGGTTTATATATAGTCGTTACCACTTGATGCAATTGAATGTTTGTGTGATGTAAAATGAGAAAAAGAGTGTGTAAAAATTTTCAGGTTAATTGACTTTAAAATTTTAAAAACACCTTATCATGCCGGAATTTTTTTAAATATAGTCAAACACATAATTTATTTTATTTACATAAGTATTTAGTTACATAATGTTTTTATAAATACCAATCCGAATTATTGTTTAGATTGTAGTTGTAAAATAAAATAAAGTTTCATGAAAAACTATTGAAATATAAATTTGTAATAATGTTTGTATATTGTATTACTGTTAAAGGTCTTGGAAGATAAATAGTGAGATATTTTATATTATAATACATCTATCAAAACAGAGTTCGTCGATGATTTCAAGAATATCTGATTGATGCTATTTCGATATATTATATACAGTTTAGCAGATGAAAAAATGTGTGAAAACGTATAACCAATGTTTGTTTATAATAAGCTCATTAAAGTATTTAAAATTTATGATGAAACTTATATATCATAAATAAGAATTTTTCGTTAATTTCAATAGATCATTACATTTTTAAGTAGATAAATATCAAAAAATCTAGACGCATTTCCATTGATAGTCACTTGGTATAATTAATACATAAAATTACATTATGGAAAAGAAAATAATATTCATTCATACTCAAATTTCGTATTGTGTTATTTAATGTTTTATAAAATAAATCATTTTTAAAAGTATTCTATAGTAAATTTCACTGTTAAATTATGTGTATTATATTTACTTTGTTAAGTTACATACTAATTCATTGTCTCATATTGTACATCAATAGATTAAACTATAGTATTGTTTAGCAACCATATGAAACTATTCATAAATAACGTAGCACATATTAATAAAAATTACCTAAAGTGTAATTCTAGATGAAATTTTTAGATCATGGTTTCCAGGTTAAATAAATTTTATTATAGTAGCTTATTTCATTCATAAATGTATTATATTATTAAACTTGAAATTTTTTTATTTACTGTGACATAAATTATTATAGATAAGAATTTTTATGTATACATAATGTTTACTCTGAAGATAAAATGAGATTGATGTTTTTGTATTCAAAAGGTGTATGCAATAAATAATATATAAAAAGCGATGTAATGTTTCATTTCAAAATTTCTTATGTTGACAAAAATAAAACATGTGTTTAAACTGATGAGCTCATTACTTAAAACAGTACTTAAAAATTGTGCGAGTAATTATAAAAAGCAACTAAAATATGTGTTTGGTATCGCGTTGTAAGTCGCATAACAATATAACGTCTTATTTTATTATATAAACAAAAGATTTCATACACCAAAAAATACATATTTATCTTATATGAGTCTAAAAAGTGATGTGAACTCTCCGTAGTTTCTAAAAAGAAATTTAAAACCAGAGCAAGTTTGCCGGTCTTCAAATTCAAATTTATTTATGTACATATATTGATGTAAAAAGAATAGCGATAATTTCAACGAATCCCCCCTTCTCTTGCAGGATTCTCACAGACTATTTAAGCTCTCTCATTATATCTCACCCATCTTCCGTTTTCCGGTATCATTCCTGAAACCGTTCGGGCATCATGTCGGCGGATATTCTTTCAGCTCTCTAGTTTTTTTCAGAAGTCAGTGATTCTCAAACGTACTTTGTGCGTTACCCTATAAAATACTATAAAATTACCCAAAACATTTTTTAAGTGTTTCAAATTAAATTTGAAATCATTTGACTAATAGCGAAACAATAAAATATTGATATATCAATTGAAAGATTTCTCCATGGAATAAACACGGAAAGTAATAGAAGAAACTATTTGGTGATGTCTATTGATTGAATTGGCATTTACTTGGTAGAATTCGATTATAAAACGGTGAAAAAACAGCAATGAATTTTAATTGATAGCTATTTTGGCTCACGCCATCGTCAGAACCTGTGATGTCCCTTAAAATTAATTCATTGAGCAAGCTTATATTCACATTTATGACTGGAAATAATATGTAAATAAATTCTATATTCTCAATAATTTCAGCGGGAATAAATTTTGGAATACGACGAAATGATTGCCATTTCACCTATGAGTAAAAAGGCAATTTAAATCTTTTTAAAAGAATGAAATTTGTTTTAATATATTTATCAAAATAATTAATTCATCGCCGCTATTAACAGAAAACATATGTTTTGCCGCAAAGCAAACATTGCTATTTTTTACCGTCGCTAATACCCTATGAACTGTCAATGGAGAGTAAGATTGATTACTTTCTTTTGTGATTTAGTCTGAGTCCGCCATTTACACTTCACCGCACTCTTAGGTTTACTTAATTGTATGTTAACTAAAATCAAGTAATATTATCAATACAGTGTACAAAGAAATATTATTTTTTGACAAGCGACTCGTTTTATTGATTCTTTGGACGATTAGCGATTTGAGATTTTCGTTAAGTAAAAGAGTCTGTTAAATTCTCCTAGTTACACCACGCCACCGATTATTTTTTCATAAAATGAATGTGTATTCTTTAACTCTTTTAAGTCAACCATCTATAAGAGATAATTTTAGTAACCCAACATTCCATAAATGCTCACAAAAATTCAGAAAGCGAATATTATCTAATTTTATGTCTTGGAAATTTCAATGTTATTATTCAGAAAAAAATAGTTTTGAGACACTTTTTTTTAATAACCGATGATAATGAAACCAATGGTATAATAGATATAAATTATGTTATGAAGGTGTTTGATGAAATTTTAATATCGAATTTGAATTGATGCAACTTTTTACGATTTCCAATTAGCAGTAAAACATAATTTAAGATACTGCCTGAAGGTGCTTGATGGAGTTTCAATATCGAATTGTTGAAACTATGTACATTTCCACATTTATTGTCTCTCACGACCCAGGTTTCGCTATTCAACATCTTCAGACATTTTATCATAAGAATGCAATTTGCAACTGGCACATAGTTAACGGTATGAATCGGTCTAATACAAGCGGAACTACACACGAAAAAGACCATACGACTAGGAAACAAAAACAGATTTGTAACATTCTTAATAATATTGCTATAAATAACTAAAGAGACATTCATTTTTGAATATGATAAATTGATGAAAATAAGATACGGATTATGAGTTTTTGTTGAAACGATGTTTACCATAAACAAAACCAACTGACGTTGAAATGTAATTGAGAGATTTGAAACTTAGTGATACTAAATTATTTAAAATGAGTGGATTACGGTAGGAATAAATATCAAGTATTGTAGTGTAGGACATTTTTTTCAGATTGTTGACTTATTAAATTAATCTTATGTGAAGGATATATCAAAGGATATTTAGGAAGGCTTAGTTAGTCGTTGAGTATTAACAATAAATTCAATTCAGCTCTATTCTTAGTAAAATTTCATGATAAAATATTTTATGATCTTCCGTGTTTTGTTGCAATTATTTAACACCTTCATTTGCGTCAAATGAGTGGTTTTTGTATATAAACTGGTTGGAAAATGTCAATGTATCTTTATTTAATCACAAGGCAGCAAAGTATTTCAATACTACTATTTCTCCACGTTAGAAGTGTATTTTTGAATTACACTCGTTATATAAAGATAAAAATTTTATTACATCACAATATGTTAACGAATTAAAGGGACAAAATGATTTATTTGTAAAAATTAAACATTTTACCATTATAAAAATAAAAAAAAATCGTGAACAATTTTGAATCATGACCATACTTTGGATATCTCAAGGGTAATTTTTATCTTTACTTTTTAATAAATTATACTGCGAGAAAATGTATTTCATATGAAGAAACATTTTCCATTAAGCTTAAATTCATTCAAATGTGTTACATTCAGAATTATTTCTTCCATAAAAAATTCGTGAATAATTAAGTCGGTAGAACTTTTAATAACGTATTAAAACCCACCTCATCTAAGTGTTGAAGCATCTGTGAATAAAATATGTGAGAGTTGAAAGCATATTCAATTATTCACGTTGCACCGTTAAATATGTACTTGTGCTGCTTGTACACTAACGATAAGATAAAATAAAGAATGTTAAAACAGTCATACATTATATGATTCATATCAAGCCTAGTCACACTGGTCACTGTCTAACAAAACTTATATTGACTTTATGAAATATGTTTATTAATTATTTACACGGTTACTGCTTTTTTGAATTTTTTTGCTTAAGCGATTTACACCCAGTATGGTGTAAAAAAAATATGTTCTTTTCGTGATATATAGTGCTATTAATACCACCTCATCGATTGAATTCATTTATGTATTCAAAAAATATACCAAACAGACATTTAACAAAAAACCAAATGACACGATTTATTATTAATGGAGAATAATCTTCTAATTACAACTGACCAAAAATATGGAAAAAAATATTTACAACTAGATGGCAATAGTCACATCCAAAAGCTTGACTTGAATCTTATTGAAAAACATTTTTTACTGTCATATCTTCATTAAATATAAACATATGAGCAGGGTAATCATCTAAGACAGAAATATTATCATCAGAAGTCAACATAAGCTCCAAGATAAAAAACGAAAAGAATTGATACAGAATGAAAAGCGGTACTGAATGCTCTCGTCAAATTTAAACCACTACAGCAAATTAAATACGGATCAACGAAAAATAAAGCAAAAGCTAGTAAACCATAATGATGACAGATAAATGGCAAGCTCAGAGTGTGATCATCTACTATATGTCTGTAGAATAGATAGAAAAAAAAATCGAAATTATAATAACACGGTGACAAAATAGTAATGTATTTTAGTTGCCAAGAAAAGCCAATTCAATCAAGAAATTATAATAGTAATGATGGTGACATTCTACCAATAAAGACAAAAGAAAACAAATTAGTTTTCATAGCATACTATAATATAACATGTTTCAATAAATATTCTGAAATTTTTAAATGTACCTACACTTACGGTAACATAAATTTTCGAACACTTTAAAGACTTACCTACCACTGTAATCTAGCGATATTCATCTTTTGTGTTAAACAAAGGATGTAGTGAATCAAAATATTATGTTCACTTGTATCTTCAATATTGGTATCAAACAATTTTGTATGTATTATAAATACAAATATTATTGAGAATTAAAAAAAATATTTATTTTAAAAATAATTCTAAGAAGTTAAGCTGTCAACAACCTACGCGTATTTTTTGAGGAGTGAGGTTTGTATTTACTTATTGCTCATTCAGCAACGATGAAAAATGGTCGCTAACATCAGCAAAACTACCCAGCGAACACTGAACAAATCTCAACCCGATAATAAATGACCCGAAGCATTTCAGAGTTCACCAAATTCCATAACATATATTACAAAAAAAAAAACTATTTTACAATAGCTCGTTTGGTACGAAATTTTTATTGTAACAATTAAATGATATTTTTTTGATTCATTGGTAATTATTGTATACAAAAAGAAAAGAGTAAATTTATTCTGGCCAAAAAATTTATCAGATTTTCAATCATAGCATGCAAAAGAAACACAAGTTTTCCTAGGCTAGGTTAAGTTATAGCCTTGTGCATAATTCTTCAATTTATTGTTCATAAAGGTGTATTTTTACTCTCAGCATGCTATGAATTAAAATCTAATATCACATAAAACCCTGTGAACGGAAAATATATATCCAGCTGCGCTATTTTCATTACTCAAAAACCTACCCAATTACAATTCTTATTATTTCCTACCCTTAACTTGTATGTGACGTAACCGTATAGCATATAAAATTATGAAATAAAAAGTGTAATCTGAAATATTGTCTAGACAAAATGTACAATTATAACCATTTTAAGTGATAATATTTTTTTAAAAGATTTATGCATTTGATAGTTCAGAAGGCGCCAAGAAGAATTTGAGCTTTATTTAAATATTGTGTATAGTAAAATATATATTTTGTTTTAGACAGTCCATTATATATTATATAATATATTAAGTTATCACAATTTCTGTTAGGATCAGATTACTATTTTACATGAAAGATCCCGGGTCATAAAGCCATACAAAGTATTGCAGTAACTTCAAAGTTTAACGTTATTGAAGCTTTTGAACGAATCTATATATCAAGCACTATAACTTACGAAACTCAAAATTATTTTTATAGAAAACTTAAGAACACAGATATAAATATAAATTTATTATAGGACAGAAAACCAATGTTTTTCGTAAACTTTTAATGCGGCTTGAAGTTTTGGGAGTGCTCGAGTTTATTTGCTGGTTTGTGGTTACAGACATATGAAATGATGAATAATAAATCAAAGACTTGTTTCAACAGTGATAAATTTAAGAACTTTCAAATTAATTTACTTCATTCATATTGCAATTGAAATAAAAAATAGTATTTGTTTTTATTGATTGAATTGGTACTTAATTAATTTACTTGGTAGAATTTCATTATTAATTTATTTCGAAATATATTTCAAAGGATGCTTATGTTTATCATATTTTGCAAATGTACTACATCCATGATCTTTAAGTTTATGTTGACAATGTTGGCAATTAATTTCTGTAATTTAGACTTTTTTTATATACATTTTAAGCTTTAAGACTATATGAAGATCATTGTATTAGAATGCAGTGTTGGCTGCCTTTGTTGTCAATTGGAAAAGTTTGGACAAAAAGCAAAATAACATTTAATATCTGCGCTGTTGCTTTCATGTAATATGTGTAGTTCCGGTAGAAATAATTATATTAACATCAATAACGCCAACTGTTGTATAATTTAGTAGTTAGTATTGAAAGCTTTCTTTCTTTAAAGTTAACATAAATTGTACTATTTATTTTCAAACAATCGTCTGATAAGATTTACAGAAAAAATATCTTATACATACTTGCTACAATAAAATATTTTGATATAATTCATTATTTAGTTATAGAATTTTACAATATTTAAAAATAAAACAGTAGTCGAAATTTTACTCATTAATGAAATTTTAATAAGCAGATATTTCTTAAAAGAAACTATAGAAAATTTTTGGAACACAATCATGTTGTGTGAGACATACCTGAATTGATAAAGGAAATAATCACTTAAATGATTTTCAGTTCGATAGCTGGTTGTAAGATTGTTAATCTATTGCTTTGGCAAGGCAGTTTTTACCTCTTTATACTGACCATTATCCAGTATATTATAAGATGTGACACTCAATGAAAATATTATAATAATAGGCAGTATTCTTTCCTATGTTTCGACATTTACTTATATCACACATGATAGACAAAGGATTAGAAAATAATAGATCTATTAAATCAAATGTATCTGATTTTTATTGGAAAACAAAATATTTTTTTTATTGTTGTTAATGAAGAATAACATTAAGTGTAAAGTCTAATATTTCCTTGTAAATAATAAAAAAATCTACAAAAATAATTCTTTACTTGAGTTTAAAATTCGTGGTGAAACGAAAATATAAAGCTAAGAACCATTGTGCCTTGTTATATAAATCAATTATATTTTTCGATTTGAAAATATTACTAAGTAATACAAAAGTCTAGCATAATCAGCGCAGGGTCTGCCTGAATCTTTTCTACTAGAAGCTAATTTGGTATTCAAAATGCTCGAGTTAGATTAAATCCAACGAAATAATAATATTCCCGCAATGTGCATTGCAACTTTGACTGTACGAGTCAATAGGGCTATTTCATGTGTATCATGTAAAACACGAGGCATTGTCACGTTATTTATGCAACTATGCTACAGTGAATCTAGTCAACGACATTATATTTAATGGTTTGAAAAAAATACCCATATTATCGCCAGAATTTTTTTTACAACAACGTTTGCAACCTTTTTATAGCAGTAATAAAAATGATAAAAAACTTCGTTAAAACTTTACTAAAAATTCTATACAAAAATAACTCACATATACGTACATACGTATTTTATTCTTTTAAGTTATTTTTTTGTACTCGCCTCCAATTACAATCTAGTGTATAGGGACGACTTGTAAAAGAGCTAACACTAATACACGAGCTTTATTTCTAGGTCGATTAATGATTCATCAGAACTCAAATATAAGTGTGTTCGGTAATTTTAAACACGTGAATTTTAATTTAAGACTAGGTCAAACAGAATATTCAATCGCTCGCAAAATATTTTAATCAAACAATTTTACTAAATTTATGATTCAATATATTTCATATATTCTATCTCAATGTTTATAAATAGGACGAATGAAATAGATTCTCAATTTAGTTATAGAATGGGTACAACCTGTATTATCAGATACAATACCAGCTTAGATAAAATATATGAAAATCAGTTTTATTTTAAAATGTTGGTAATATGTAAGTATACGGTATTTTAATGAATTTGTCTAGGGTCATGAAATATTATGACCCTATTTAATGATATGAACCATTATGACAATATTGGCAACAGCTCATAAAATAAAGAAACGCTGAGTAAGATTATTGCCCTCGCAAAATTTTGTTTTTATGATGAAATGGATGGTAAGGTATTCAGATATCCATTTTTTTGAAAAAAATATTTGAACTCTCTGTTTTGAGTTTCAAACCCGTAAATTTAACCCAACCCAACACAATTGATCGTGAAAGGTTCCTAATGTTCAATAATAAAATATTTTAAATATTTTAAAGGTGAACTTGAAGCTTTTAAAAAAGCTCATGAGATTAAAATACCGGTCGATTGCTTCATAATGTTTGCTGCCATGCGATAATTACTTGGATTTTTTTTATATGAATAAAATTATTTGAATTTAATCTTTATATGTAATGTTATAATGAAATAAAAAATACACAGATCTTTAGTCGAAAGATTTCTATGTAATCTGTGTATAATTTCACAAATTTAAGAAATAAAAATAAAATGTATTGTTTTTAATATTTGGTTTGGAGATATTTGTTTTTGGAAATGAAACCAAAAAAGAATATACACTTCTGTGCATTTATTAACATTATACATTACATAGTATGCAGGTATATTAACAATTAAATATTTGTTTCATATGACAAATATTAAAAATAATCATAAATAACATTTAAAAAGGATTGTAACAATTTATAGCAACTAAATAAAAAAAAAAAAATCAACTTTACTTATCGGGCACCGTATTAATTCAATAGCAGTACGGCAGAATCTCCATTTTTCATTTTATGGTACTTAATAAAAAATCTAAAATAACAAAAATTTAATTCACCTTCAACATCTTTTAAAAGTAGTCCGAAAAATGCTTACACTCATCTCAGCGCCCAGACTGATACTGCTGTCGATAAACCAGTTTTTGACTGATACTCGTCTATATTGACTAAATTATACATATTCAGTGCACTATGGATAGTTTGGAATTTAAAAAATATATGTTGATAGTTTTCTCAATTTTAAAATAATTCTAAAATAAGTTACCTATATATACAATATATATATATATGTGTGTCAATATAAGCAAAAAATAAACAATTATTAGACTCATTTTACATTGAAATATGATCTCATTATCGATTCACATACCTTACTATTATTGCATAAATAAGCATGTATTACAAAATTCTCAAAATATGTCTCAACTAATCCATAATGACAAATATAATTAAGAGCATTTTTTGATTGAATGTGTTTGTAAATTAAAACGATGTTGGTGACACGAATGAAAACCTCAGTGCTTAATGAATGGGAAACACCGTAATCTGATTTGTAAAAACATTCATTTGTATTTAAACTGCCACCTTAATCAAAAACACCACAGGGCAGAAATTCAGCACTTGATTGTTTATAATTTAATATATCCCTATTTTAAACACAATTTGTATATAAATCTGCAATAACTTCATAGGTATACATCTTCTTAATTATACAATGCGATTAATTAACTTTTCGTTTCCTTATTAATAAGGCTCTTACGAAGAAATTTTCTTCTTTTTTAATGCGTATGGGACTCGTAAAACTTGATTAAAGCCACGAAAAATATTACATATTTTTTATTAGCTTAGCATGAATAACTAAACCTTTAAGCATTAAACTAACAAGGCTTATTATAACGAGATTATTAAAGAATTTTTCATCATTTTTTATTGCAATATGTTTTTTTTATTACTATAACTATAATTTGGATGATATGAATTTTACTTTTAAGGTGTTAACTGTCACTTCTTGATGGAAAGGCATGATATTTTAAATAATAAAAACACATTTTTTTTAGTACTTATTTCCACAATATATTTTTTGATCAGGACCGGTTTCGCTCATCGCGAGCATTATCAACTGATAATGCTCGTAATGTAATAATCAGTTGATAATGCTCGCGATGAGCGAAACCGGTCCTGATCAAAAAATATATTGTGGAAATAAGTACTAAAAAATGTGTTTTTATTATTTAAAATATGAATTTTATTTAGAGAATAATTTTGGTAAAGCAATGTTATTGATATTTTAGTGCATTTATATATCGACAGAAGTAATTGAAATGTTACTTGTCAGATTAATCGATTACAATAAAAGAAAAATGGAAAGTTTGTTTGTGAAGTGTGAAAATTAATAATCAAAGCAGGGTGTTTTTTAAAACATTCAATTTGTTTATTTTGAATGAGGCTTTTTATGTTGATGTCATGCACGGTAAAACTAACCTTTTTAAGACAACAATTTTAATGAATACGATTAAATACTTGTGACGTATAATGTAACATAACTGCTAAAAAGAAACAAACGTCAGATTTCTTCTTAGAAGCAGAAAAATACTCTTGTTATTACTAATAAAAACAGCAATAATCAAAAAATGTACATGTTTTTGGTAAAAAAATATGAAAGCATTAAGTTACAAATATACCTTTTGTTTGTTTTTTTTTTTTTTTAAATAATAAAAACACATTTTTTTAGTACTTATTTCCACAATATATTTTTTGATCAGAAAATATATTGTGGAAATAAGTACTAAAAAAATGTGTTTTTATTATTTAAAATATCATGCCTTTCCATCAAGAAGTGACAGTTAACACCTTAAAAGTATACCTTTTGTGTTACAGTACATGTGTGCTAAAAACTTTCTCATGATTTATGTGACATGGAGTGATGATTTTCAATTTACACGTTGACTGCGAAAGAAAAGCCAAGCATATAAGTACATATTTTAGAAACAGATTACATGGTATTGAACACTTCATAATATTCGATACTATAAATACTTAGAGCGATTTCTGTAACGCCAATCACATATCAGCGTCTCTCAAATAGATCCATATTTTATGAGCAAGGTGCATGAACACATTTCTTTTTTAAAAATGGTTTTATGTAATGTCAATGATGAAGTACATTATACGTTTAAAGAAGCAATGAATTATTATTGTAAGACAACATTTTACTCAAATTTACAATAATTTTTCCTTGTTTGACCTTTATTTTCATGGAATAAGTTTGAAAAATCGGAAAATACTTTCAGCTTTGTAGCATGGAATGTGATATTATACAGATATTTATGTATTTTCAATCAGTTTCTTAGTTCGAAGAGATGAACGCTTTATTGATTAAAATCAGAATTTTTCAATGTCGTTAAAATTGCTTTGAATGAGTCATTTCCTTAATTATTGACCGTGTTACAAATCATATAGCATCATCATTAAGTAAAAACAGAAAATTTTTGATGTAATGCTTTTTTCCTGTATAATGACGTAAGTTTTTCCCCAAATACTCCGGATATTACTTATTAGCATGTGCAAGTATTCAAATGGAGAAATGAACTCAAAATGATTTTTTTTATAGAGTTGTAATCATGTGAAAAGAGAACTCAACATTGCGCTTGCGATGACTGCCACATAACTAATATATTTGTATTTAAAAATAAGATTTGTATGTATACGAAACTTAAATTTTATAATGCATATTTAGACCAAATAACAAACGCAGATATAATACAAAGTATGCTTAATTTATGGTTTGTGATATATAATTGAAACACTTTTAAAATATTCTTACATATAATACTTTTGAAGTAAAATCATCACAATATCGGGTAATGTTGCCATCAATAATAAAGATATGTTATATTCAATAATTCCCAATCTAAAATCAAAGAGCAATCATTTAAATCGTTATAAGTTATTTGGGTTTACACTTCAGTCATACCATTGCTCAAATTTACCAAATAGTAAGAATTTGTATCAAAGGGATTTATTTGATTACTCTTGAAGTTAAAACCTTTTGCCGGCTAGATAAATAAATCAATTATAGAGAAAAGGGAAGTTTTGCGAAACAAAATCTAATCAAGAAAATAAATGTGATAACTAAATACTTACTGAATATAAGAAAGAATAGTCTATTCATCTAGCGTTGTGTTACAATACATTTGATCAAAAATAAATTGTCATGAAAATTCATAGTAGAATTGTTCTGTTTTATATTATTTCCAATTTTCAAAAAAAGCTATGTGTCTTGTGAATATCATCTTGATACTTAACCAAAAAATTAAATTAAATTAAATTAAATGAAGTTCTTTTTATATGTAAACAAAAATACTTAAATGAACCTTAATATAAGACGTTAGTGATGTCTAAAATGTAATGTTTACTTATTATAGTTACACACAATAAACAAACCAAGTATCGAGTCTATTTATATTTGATTCATAGCAATATTTCGGGACAAGGTACATGTGTAGTTCTTGGATACACGTTTGTTGTATTACAATCCCAAATCAATTACATTCTGAAAGATAAAACAGAAAATCCATGACGGGGACGATCTTCAATTAAGACAAGATATACATATAAATTACATTATTGCGTTGGTGCTTTGTGTCTTTATATGTAAGTTTATGGTCGCTTTATATAACTATGATCGTGAGATGCAAGGTACATAGAACATATCTTTCATTTTGAAATAACTAAAGTCTCTCTGGAGTGAAGAAAATGCGATTCAATTTTATCGCGTAATTATATTTGGTTAAATTGCATGAATCCAACAGTTTCACGTGTTTATTTAACTGTTATTTTGGGTGCTATGTGTTTCGAGCTTGTATTCTGTACGAATGAATCTGAGCTACATTATTCTTCAACATAAGCATATCGTCAATATTATAATAAGAACACAAATATTAGAACTATTTTGACAAATATATATATGACTTGTTCTTCACCCTGATCATAAAAATATTAAATCTTAAAAATTACACTAAAAATAGTGTCAAACATAATGCCGTAACACAAAGATGTGACATCTAACATATTTAAATTAATTCTGCCGATATTTGAAATAAAATCTTGCGTTAATGTTTATTTTATGTTATATCTTGTCTCATCCATCAGTAATGCGAATTATTTAACATTGTTTTTATAATGTTTGATGGGACTATAAAAAATAAACGATCCATCCGGGAAAACATTGTTTGCGAGAATGGTTGATCGGAGTTCTATTGTATACATAAATAAGTTCGTCAAACTTGTATAACATACTTTGGTTCGTTGTTTAACTTCAGAATAAAAACTCAATTCATTGAATTTCATTAGAGGAGGGACTCATTCGTTTAGAAATTTATATTTTATTTGAAAAAAGAACAAGGTTATCAGGTCATAAATGTATCAAACAGTAGTCAAAAATATAATGGTCTATTTTTTTACACTTAAAGAGTTTACAAACATCGCCCACAAGAAAACAAACGGAAAATGTGGACATTATCATTATTCAGTCAAGTAAAGCGAATAATTGGTTGTTTAATTTGAGTTTGAATGTAGCTTATCAGCCATTCGAGGAAGTGAACAAATGTTCTAGACAATGATAAATATTGGTATAAATATCGACCACTAAAATAAATCAGGTCCAGTTTGCTCTGTAGTGTGACAAGAATTGTCTAATATCTATATATTTTTTTTATCTAAATGATAACAATTAGCAAATGAGGAGTAGACGTAAAATCGTGTTTAGCTGTGTACTCTTAATTGGGTAGTGAAATGTGATAAAAATTGCTCTTGGAGTAGAAAAAGCTTCTATTCCAATATATTTTTATGCTTCGCTCAAGGGATTAAAATTAAAAGTAAGTGGGAAATTTAAAATAAAACGTCTTTTTGATAATATGAAATGTTAAATATTTTTTGATATAGATTATGAAACAATGGCAATTGGTTTTTAGACAGGCAAAAAATACTGTTATTTTTCAAAAGAAAGTAGTTAATGGCAAAGGACTTACTATAGTGTACTACTACAGTACAGTACTATAGTATTCTACTATAGTATATTACTAATAGTATTTTGTAAAAAAAATGTCGCGCTTAATTTAATTTAGTAGGCATCAACAAGCACTATCAAATTATTTTTTCATATAAAAATTTAGGTTTGGTGCCCACAAGATATAGTCATAGATTCATTTTACTTGAACTTTTTGTATTTGCTTCTGTATTAACATTTGATAAGAACAAATATTTCGAAATTGTATAATCTAATTATTAAAAAGTATCAGCAAAATATTATATTTGTATTCAAATTAGCAGTTATTTTACGAATTTATTTTCGTTTGATCTAAAAAATAATTAAAATTAGTTTTGTTTTTAAATATCTATTGAAGGCGCTAACTAGTATTTTTTTTAAATTCGAATTATTCCATCTCAGTACATTTCTACACATGCTTTCACTCAAATAACCTTTTTGTCAGACGATATCAAAAGACAAAAATGTATCGTTAGTCATTATAAAGTGAATCAACAGAGTTTTAACATTCATCAAAATTATGACTTTTTAATGTATTTTTTCAAAAAAGAAAAATGTAAACAGGCATTAGTGTATATATAAATAAAAATCTATTCAATAAAATATTTTTAATCAAAAATTAATTGTAAATCACATTTATTTCTGCTATACCTCAAAATAAGACTTCCTTTATAACGAACATAAACTGGTTAAAATATTTCACAATGCCCAATAAAATTTGATATTACTATAGAATAAATTGTGGAAATAAGTTATTTATTATTTAAAATATTATTTTTTTAGATTTTTGGAGTGATTTTTTTATGTGTCATGTTTCTTTGGGCTTTGCATCCGTGCACTAAAACCAGTTTTAGAAATACACTCTAGATGCAACTTTTATCGAAATAAGCTGAAAAAAGTGTGGTTTATTTAAATATTTAATATACTGAAAATGAATGATCTTGTAATAAAATTCCAAAATAAGTAAATTATTCTCGTGGTGACTGCAGAAACGCCTATCATCCTTTCTACTTTATATCATTTTGACGCTTTTAAGATATGTTTTAGGATACAAATTTGACCTTTAAATTAATTGAAAATACCCGTTGGAATTATTTCTTTGGAATGTAAATGTTCAAGGCGTGTGCTTAAATAATTTACCGCAAGATTTTCAACAATTTTGACACATCAGATTAAAAGCTTACTTTATTTTGTCGTACCTTTTAAAGTAGTCATTAAAGTTGCTAAACGTGTGAGTGGGTACCCCGCTAATTAATAGAATTCTAAGATAATCTATAGTTCAATAGTACACACTAACATTTCCATGATATCACTGATAAGGTCACATATTGGATATATAATAATTGATACAACAAGCAAGATAAAAATATAAACAATTTCTTAGAGAAAGATAACCTTTTTAGTATTTTCTTTTTAAGCAAATAGTTTTTTATGCATTAATATTCAGGTACACGTCGTTGGCTTTATATACTATTCTTATAGATTTAAATATGATTACAAATAGTTTTTCAAACAATTTTTGAATATTTTTAAAAGGTATACATCAATTCAATTTTATTCTTTACCACAAATCTTATCTAAAAAATGCGGTGAAGTAATAGCGATTTTAGACTTATCCATGTATCTCTAGTCATGTATACTCTAGATATAGTCCTCGCAAAACCCATTTTTGAAAAGAGGAAGGTCACTAGAACTCAATATACTCCACATTAAGAGCGGGTATAGTTAGCTTAAAAATATATTCTGTGCGATTCTTGTAAAATGATATATATGGTATAATATTTTACAAGAATTGATTAAAAGTTGCGTGATTCACAAAGTTGATGCAGGATAACAGCAAGTCAATTCTGATTGACAAAATAATATGTTTCGTTATTTTTACATCGCTTTCCATCTAAAAAATGAAGTCATGAACAGTGTAATTAATATTTGTCCTATCCTGGCAACAATTCTTTCTAATTGTGCGCAGTCATAAAAAGGGCTTATCAACAGAACACCAACAAGCTTTCATAAAACCATTACTACAAATTATTCAATCAGAATCCATATGTCTCAGTTTTGGAGCGGAAAATTTAAAAAAAATTCAAATTTAGTGTGGTTGAATTCTATGTCTACAGTTTTGTCAATGACACCAACATTATTTTCTTCATTAATTTATTTGTAAAAAGGAGGTTATTTAATAACTCAAGCCTCAATTCTCTCACGATCTAAGCTGAAAAAGAGACGCAATTTGAGATATAATTATTATTGAGCTCGCCTGAAATGCAACTTTCTTTTTGGTTTTGCCAATCCAGTTAGCTGCGATATTTAAAAACGAGTTTTGTGTAAACCATTTTCAGAATTCGTAAAGCTGCTTTTGGGATAAATGAAAGTTGAGCTTGATGTTTTACTCGGAATTGAGCTCATATTTAAGCGTATGTTTTAATCATGAAAAGAAGAAATAAAGGATATCTGTGTGGCTTAAGTAGTAAAGTCAATATATATCATTTATAAAGCGCTGAAATTCATCAGTAATAAAATAAATACAATACGATATTTTTTTGAGATTGTTTTTTTGTGGACTTAAATATTTTTCGGTTTGTAAATCAAAACATACTCAATATCTGATGAATTTTATATTATAATGAAATCAGCTATAAACCAACATACGCGAGAAACATATAAACTCGTTCGGCAACTATGCGTTTTGATACACAATTGATAAAAAAAGTCATACCAGAAACACGGTGAATGTAAAACAAAGATAAAGATTTAACAGCTTTTTCAAACTGAACTTAAAAGATTCTCCCTCTCTATAAAGAAGTTTTCTGTTTCCATGCCTGCCTGAGAAAAATGTTCAATCAATTTAAAATTATGAATGCGATAAAATGAGCTTTACAATTAATCACTTCAAATCGTCAACATTGCTTGGAAGATTAACATACCCAAATAAATGAATTTCTTTTAAAGGTCAAATTCGTTGATATATTTTTTTACCGCTCCAAACCATTTATACTTATATTGAATATTCAATATTATTCAACAGACAATCCTCAGCTTACAAGCAAGCGAGTGGAATTCGACGGCTTTACTAAATACTTATTATGATTGAAAGTATACAGCATAATAAAATATATATAGTGACATGTTTTTAGGAACTTCAGTTTTTTTCCACGATAGCGATTCCATGAATACCATAAATTAGTAAATATATTTACGGACTAACATGGTAAAAATGTAGCTTACTTTAAATATATTTTGTTTCTTATTTATTTAAAACAATATATTTTATTTAATCAGTTTATCATAGCACAGAACAGTTTGTTTTTAGTTTTCTTGACAAGATAAACCTTTAATGCTCATTAAATCAAGCAATTATATAATTTAAAAAAAAATTTAAAGTCATATTTAAGTGAGTAAGGTTACTGATAATCACATAATAACATTACACATAGACGAATTAAAATACTTGTTTCCCAGACAAGTTCATAGTACAAAGTTCTCATTTGCAAGGAGCTCAATTAACTGTTTTACAAGTAAGATTATCTCGAGTCAATTAGTAAATGTCATATTACCATGCTTCGTGTACGTGATAATTAAATGCGGGTTAAACATAAAATTTCAGTTAGGTTGTACGATAATCTTAAGCTAAACAGCGTATATTCATAATTTTTATTGCATTCTATAGAGTGTAATACCTAATATAAAATTTGTAAAAATGGACACGTATATATTTCAGTAAGAAAATAAGAAATATACTAAAGAAATTAATTCTGATGAAAATTTCAGAGCACCTTAAAACTTAACCCAAGGAATTTTTGTTTATAATATTCAATGATATTTCATAGAATATGATAAATATAAACATCATGGTATGTATATGAAGTAAACAATTTTTAATGGTTTGGTTTTTTTAAGTTAATTTTTTACTCATTATTGGAAATTGTCATATTATATTAGGACAACAAGAGTAAATGAAGCAATGTACACATATTTTTTCCGATTTTTCTAAATAATATTTAAGATTCTTGTAATAATTTTAAAGAAAGTTTTTGATGAAATGTACAAAAAAAGGTTATAAAAAAATAATGCAACTGAAATAAACGGAACAAAAAATATTAAACTTTTAAAATGTTACGTAGGACTCCTTTCTCAAATTTGTAACCATTCCATTTATGTCTGAATTTTTAGCAATATTAACAAGCAATCAACCTCCGGAAATTTAAAAAAATTTTCCCTCGTTAAGAATACATCTAATTTTATAAATAATATGGAATGATTTTTTATGTATATTTTACATTTCTTTCAATATAATATCTAAGTGTACGATTCTCATATGATGTTTCGTTTCAAACAATTTTATGTGATGTTATTATGTTATAAAGGTGGATTATAGCTCCGGGGTTCCAGTTAATTTATCAGTTCTGTAATCCTGAGGTTGTTTCAATCTTTATTCCAGGAACTGAGGATTAACTTTTATTTGTAAATAATATTTAAAATCAAATAATTACTAAGCAAGTACAGCGATTAGCTCAGTTTTTATGATTATTCTTTTTCATAGTACTTGATTAATCAAAGCTGCTTATAATTTGACAGAAAATTGGTTTATTGCTATTATTATTATACCTAAGTCAGTTACAATAACTGATATATAAAAATATGTATTTAGTTAAAATAATAGACAAAAAACATTCATTTATATTTGATTATTATCGTTATATTTTATGTTCCTTTATAAATGTTCTGATTCTCACTGAGTAAAAAACAAACATTTTAATGTTCAACAAATTCATGTATGCAGAATAAAGCAGTAATAATTTTTTACCCGCCTAAAGCTAACGACCCACCGGTGTGTCGCTTTCCGACTATTTTATTTATTTCTATCTGTTAAAGGGGTAATAAACGATCGAAGACATAAAATTACCCCAAATCAATAAATTCTCTTTTCTGAAATCCCGGGAACATAAAAATAGTCCTGGATTGGGTGTTCTACGCAAGGGCCTTGAAATATTTTCAAATATTTTTTTAAATTTAAATTGAAGAAAAAAACAATTATCGACTTTTAGTTGTTTATACTCTGGATTACTGACATTGGTTTGATTTCAGTTATCGTTATAATATTTTAAAGCATCACAATAAATCATCGATTAAGCCAGATATGTTGGCAAGAAATTAGATCAAAGGAGAAACCAAAGATAGGAGTCTATAGATACATCTCTGATCAAGTGATGTAACTTCTCACACTAAAACTTAGGACCATTCGGGAGACGTTGAAAGCCATAATTACAGCCTTTGAGCCCGTACGGATGTTTAACTAACCGGCTACGGCACCAGTATGACTATACTAAATATTTAGGATTTAAATTTTACGAAATAATTAAAGTTTTAGCTACGATATCTTATATTCAACTTATCAAATTCCAAATATTTAGATTAATTCTATTTTTGTTTGATAAAATACACTATTGTATCGTAAAAATCTTTGGAAATAATATGATAGAAATAATTACAAAGGTAAAATTAAAACATCAATAAAAAAATATTTATAGTCAATATGTTAAAATTACTTTTCAGCATATAATTTCTTGACGCTAATGCAGACTTCGACATTTAAATAAAATGAAAATAAACAAACGATATTCATATATTTGAATAAATATAAGCAAGAATAATTCTATATAATAAAAATGATGATATGTAGACGATATGATAGGAAGGTGTTTAATTCAATGCCATGCGTTCAGAATGTTTAAAGAAATTTAAAAGTTCGACCCATTGACCCGATTCGCGGCCAAATGCTAACCGACTCGCGAGGCATCTACAGAAATTTATTTGTATTGAATTAAAGTCGTGAAATATTCATGTCGAAAATACTATTATGTATTGATTTCTCGCAACGATAAAAAAGTGTGTGAATTGTACGAGTATAAAATACGAAAAATATTTTTTTGTAGTAAAATTTATCTCATTCTATCTGAAAACTATTTTGTAAAGTTATACAAAAATATTCATTTTATAAATGAATTATTAGAGAAAATTATTAAATAAAAAATATCAGTTTGTTTGCATATTTAAACATTTGAAGTGGGTAATTCTAAGTAGGCACATTCAAAGGATGTAATCACTTTTGGATGGAAACTTTTTTTATGATTAATTTTTTAAAGGACTTATTAAATCAAGGAGGCATATATGTTTTTGATAAAGTCATTCTCATGCTCTGTTTCACCGTTACTAAAACCAAGCAGCAATAAGAGTAATGAGTTATCATAGTCCTTGCCTTATAGTCTCGATATTTCAATTTCATTCTTCGAATATATAAGTATAGATGTTAGTTTTTTATCATTCATAATCTCTAAAAGCCCAACATATATAGCATTCATGTTCATACACATAAAATAACAATACGACAATGAATAACGCATGTAAATAAAATTATTTAAAAAAAAAAATAAAACTTCTTCACTGTATGAAATTCATGTTGAAATTGTTGTTCTCATAACTAATTACATTGCGGTTTGAAATATTATGTATAGGAACACTTTAATTCGTGACGCTCTCTCTCTTGCTCAATGTCAAGGTTGATTAGATTTTAACATGAGAGAAGGACAGTTATCTTTAAATATGTTTATATTGCGACCGCAAAATCATAACGCTTAGAAAAAATGAGATTGAGCTTGCATTTAATATTAAAAGATATAGATAATTTAAATCTGGCGCGCATTGAAAAATTTATATTGTATATACCTGATCGATAATAAAAATCGAGAATCGATTACGTATACATTATACCAGTTGAATTAAACATGAATTATCATGACTTAAAAGTCATATCCTTCCCATAATAGATAAAAAAATACTATGGAGGTTTTAGCGGAGTCAAAACAAATGATTTCTAAGAGTTTATGTTCTTTATTTACCACATTTACAATACAACACGAAGTCTTAAATTAAATATATATATGTTATTTTAAATGAATATTTTATAAAATCCAACAGGATTCTCAAATTTAAATAACTGGTGGACGATTTTTTTTATTTAGTTAATCATAATATATATGTTAGATAGTAACAAAAGAAATATTTTTACTGCGCTCTTTATTTATGATGGTATTTATCTTATTTTATGTATAAATCTAGTTGAATGATCTCAAGCAAGTTAGACTGATGATTCAGTAAGTTTTTTTAACCAACGACGGAAAGAAATATTATAACATACGATACTCGTGCGTCTATTTAATTGTAGCAATCGATGAATAAGTCATTTAAAATAACATTGAATCTTTCGGTTGATTATTACAATAAAAAAAAAAACAAACATTGATACAATCCACAACTCATGCAGAGAAACTGAATAAAAACAGTTGAGATTTGAAATAATGAATCTACTATGGTTTTATATTATGATGTACCATCAAAATTTTTAAAAATATGTATATTTATTCCTTTTACCAATCGATATAACCTACTTGATTATTTGAAAATATCATTGTTCACGAAATAATTAAATATGTTTGTCGGCATATTAAGCCGCAGCTAGGTAGCATTGCGTATTAACTAGCATTTTCATTGATACATGCACGACAATTTGATTTCATTTGACTATTGCTATAAAAGTTTCATTGATTAAATTCAATTGAATTATCACCGATTGTAGGACACATTTTCATGTAAAATAAAATTTATATGAATTTAAACAATTTTAAGATCCCATTGAACTATTTCAACTGTATATGACTACATTCAAGTAATTTTGTTTCAAATAATATCTGGAGTGTATCTTCGAAAGATTATTTGGGGATATTCATATATGTCAGATGACAATCGGCGCACGATCAAAAAGTTGAAAAAACTCGTTCACTTCTCTCAATCCGCATTCAGCCGTTTTGCTTTTAAAAGATCCCCACTACAAAACTGACTCAACACCAACTCTCACTTGGCTGAGAAGCGATCAGTTCCATCGTCAGCCGCTTAAAGGCAGTGGTCGACGCAGTTCCGTTACTATCACAATATTCTGTATCCGGTTAACGTGCATCAAACCATACGCACAGACGCATCTTTCTCACATGACACACATCGGAAGGGGTTATGCATGGTAGAGAAGTCACTCATAAAGACACGATACTTTGCTTCAGTTGCGACAAGTGAGGTCCTTCAACATTTCTTTGATTGAAAATAAGACTTTGTTTACATCGGTGGTTTCGTTTAGAAAAAATATTCGTTTTTGTGGTGTTTTTTTTTCTTTCAAAAATAGACGAATATTATTCTATAAAAAAATATTATGTGAGATAAAAGTGCAATAGTCTATGGATTTCGCTTTCGTAATTTGGTAAGTAGCTTCTGATATATGTTGCATAAAGGCAGAAAATACACTTTTCTAAGGAGAATAAAAAGTGATGATAGTAAATTTATTTATTCACTGTAAAAGCATGAAATATTAGTGATTTTATTTACGGAAAAGCTCTTGAGGAAAATGTAGTGATAAGTGTCATTTTGTTTATCATACTAATGGATGCACTTTATTTCAACCAAACAGAGTAAGCATTCAATTGGATAAACATTATTTTATGATGCAAATTTATTGAATATATTGATTTGAAATAAATAGATTGAGAATAGCGGAACACTTTTAGTCTTATATGAAGTACAATTGCATCGTTAATATATATGGTTTTATAATGTTTTTAAAAGATTTTGAAAAAAGTAGGAACATTTACTTTAGTATAATGAAAGCTTTAATAATAATAAACAGCCAATTTTTAATGGTCATTCATAATAAAATAAAAAATAAACATTTGGAAATTATGAAAAATATTAGTGCCATGATTTGTTTGGCAAAATTCTTACGTATTTAACAAATTGAAGAAAAAAAATATTTGGTAGTACTGAATATTTCATACATCGATCAATTATCATTGAATATTGTATCTAATTTATTTATTATATCCGTAATGAGATAAAAAGAGATTGACGTTAGTAGGTTTAGATCAAAGTCTATAGGTTATTGGACTTTTTAAATCTACTTATTAATTGCAAAGAGGTATTTTCTGGGCGCATAAAAGATTGTTACGTGTGTAGTATTGAGGTCAAGTTGCAGGTGACGGACTTTGCGGATTTGGCCTTGGGCGTCTGACCTATTGCAGGTTTCTCAATGAATTTCACGTATCATCAGACAATATGAAGTTACATTAACGGATAAATCGAAGCTGAAAATAAATATTTTATGCCAATCACATTATAATTAATCAACATTTTGTTCATATGTCGTAAAAAAGAAAACCATAATAAATGTACATAAAACAATAAACTTTGTAATTATATTTAAATTTACTCGCAAGTATATTATTTTTATAAATGTTTATCAATTTCAGACGATTAAATTCAAAGCACATGTGTCTTGACATTCGAACCGAAGCGATGTTATTTATGTTTATAATAAATGTGAAAGAGTAGCGAGAGAACGAATTGATAACAATATGCCTTTCCAAATCTCCTTCTTTGTATCTTCAGTGGCGAAAAATTCAGATCCGATTATCATTACTTAATTTCTATTGTTGGTATACAACACTTAATTGTAAAAACAAATAAATCAAATTAAAAGCAAACACGATTAACAAATGTACTTAAAGCATGATTATTTTTATACAGAAGAAACAAAAGATATTTCTTGAACAAAACTGTTTCTTAAAATGTATGATCATTAATATAATAATACAAATGTAAGATGTAGTTAGATGTAATTGAAAGATAGTTTGTAGCTATTCCTTTGAGATATAAAACTTTGCAACTGTACTCCATTGCATTTTGTTTCATAGGGTAAATTATAAATTGATTTCAGAATGATTCTTTTGTTTTGCACTTTTTTTAGGTTACGTAAGTTTTAAATGGTTGAAATAAGTATTATTACAACTTAAGTAAGATATAACATTCACTGTTAATTTTTGTAGGACATCTTTACATAAATTGATATGAAATATTTCTTGTTGTTAAATGAAACTTATATTTATAATTAGTAAATTCAAATGAAAATTAAATAAATTTTCGATTGATAAAAACATTTCGTCACTGTATAAAGGTGCCACCACGTATATCATTTCAATAGATGATTGATAGGATAAAATTATATAGAATACCATAGTTAAATGATGAAATATCAAATTATTGTTATCTTGATTTCATCAATGACTCTAATGCCTATTAAAAACAACATACATTATCAGAAGCTGATGTTTAGATTCTATACTTTAAGCTTTCTTCGAGTAATTCATTAATTAAATAACGTGTTTCTATGTAAATGCCAAAAGCAAAGTCTGAAATAACTGTATTTTAATTGGGTGAACATACTTAGAGCTAGATTATTATTAATTATTAATTTCGTACAAGTTTTCAATATTCGAATAATGAACTCAAAATAATCATCTAAGACAGTCAAATTAAATCATTATAGCACTGCTAAACTATCACTATGACTGGTGGTACATTTTTCCATTTTCAGATGAAGTAGTTTATAAAAATTACTGTGCTTCCTAAGTTCGACTGTAGTGTTAATAGCAATCACACAGGAATCGTAATACAAAAAACATGTGTTTTAAATAATTTGTTTCTTTGTTTCTAAATGGTATTTAATGTTTTTGATTCTCCACCCCCCCTCCTTTTATTTTATTTTATTAGGGCTTAAGTTAAAATGATGTAATTGCCTAATTAATGTTAATTTCGAATATATACTTAATTCCTGACAATAAATAGTGAGGGGTTCAATGACTGACTTCAATTTGTTTATGAAACACATGTAATTGAAATCCTCAGAAAATAGCAATATTCTCGGTATTGCCAGTAATTAGTAGCCTAATACCATTGAAGTATAAACAATATCGGCCATATATGATATATTACAAAACTAAAAAAGTCGTAGAACTGTGTTTTTTATATTCACTATTATAATTATAAAATTATTTTTCCTCTCAAAATATCACATATTGCACGCCAGTTTATACAAAAACAATAATTCACGAAAAAACGGTGTCAATTTGCTAATAAAACTGACTGTAAGAGAAAATAAGTAGGTACGAATTGTAGCTTTATTTAAGCCAAGTGAGTTTCTCCTTTTGATAATTTAAATATCAGTATATATATGTATTACAAAATACGCTTTTATCTCATTTATAAATATTTAAAAAAAATGATTGATTACGCTTCAGTCACAGTTTGTACTGATAATTATCATTATATAAAAATAGGCAATTTAATAGAAACGATGTGTTATATATTGTAAAAGTAATTATTCTTCATAAAATCATAACTCAAATTATTTTTAATTTAGATATTCTTATAAAGCGGCAATTAATTAAATGTCACACTGTGTTAATTTTGTGTATAATATATTATTGTTATCCAGGAAGCCATTTTTTGTGGTGGAGAGTAATCATAATTATTTTTTTCGATTGTGGCCACTAAATGACTGTTTGGAATGATGCCATTGAAAATTTTAACCACACTACTTTAAACAATCAATAATTTATATGAAACATGAATCACCAGTGAACAATTTTAAATTGGCAAATCGAAAATAGCTCTCCTTTGCGAATAAAACTCGTGAGGAATTATCATAGGCATACGTGTTACATAGAAGACAGCAGATGGAGCCGTCAGATTATTCAAATAAGGAAGTTTCACGTGAAAAACGATTTGCATTTTTATTCAAAATGATTGCTCATAGTCCCACTTTCTTCTTCCAATGGATTCACATTTTACCTAAAAATTTTTCATTTCAATATACAAAATAATTTAAAACTTTGCGTTGATCAATAATGAAAATTATTTTCAACAAAGGAATAATTATTTTTTAGAGCTAACACCGCTATGTTTATCCATGGAGTTAATACGTTAGAGAGTTTTTGTGTCCAAGTTTGCGTGCTTTATAAAAACTCTTCGTTATATAAAAAAAATGAAATCTGTTTTGGATTTGTAATTAAGTATAAAACCATTCAAATCAAAGTGAGTTGGTAAAAAAATTAAGTGTTTCAAAAAAGAAAAATCGTTTTTAATCATAAATATCAAGAAATTGAAAGAAATAAGTGAATGATCAAATTGTGTTGTATAATTTTGAAATGAAAACTTTTCTTCTTTTTTAAGTTTGATGTAGATGACAAACGGTAAGACTGTCTGTATCTATTTGAATTTCCTGAGTGTACAATATTGAAAATCAATAAGAATTTCGATTTCATTTTCAATTTCCTGTCAACACGCCTCCGTTGATATATTTATTTAGGTACGTTCGCAAATTGCATCAAAGAGACATTTCGATATGATTGACTGTGTATTGTTACTTTTCACTCGTAAAAAGATAACTAATTTTCACTTTCCACTTTACCGGAGAAAATGTATAAATCAACAACAGTAACAGTGATGTTTCACTACAAGAATTAATGAAAAGTTAATTTAAGCCGTAATAATACATGCTTGAGAAAATTCTTTTCTTCTTTTACTTAAAGTTACATAAATGGAAGTTTTAAAACTCGACAATTTTTTTGCACAAAACCTTTTATAAGCGAGAGAATTAAAAGTAAGCAAAATCATATCTCAGTAAAATTTCGGAGCCCATACGTGAGGGAAGACATATTTAAGATATTAAGTAAATTCCGCCATGATTTATTACGCGACAGATATTTTTTTTTTGGGTAAATTATGACTGATAAACTTTACCGAATTTTTTTAAACATTTAAAATTTTTAAATATTATCTTCTGTGTGGGCTGGTTAAAAATAGTCTTTTTAATAATAACATGGATACATACATTTGAGTGCATACACTGTCTATAATACTTTTACCTAAATATTGTTATTTTTTGTAGAAATGTTTTGTAATTGTTATTTGAAAAATAGTCATAATTTATTAAAATATATCAATAAACACGTCGAGTGGTAATTTAATATACACATGTTAAAAGTATTCAAAAATATATCAAGAGAAAATATTTAAAAAATGCAAAAAAAAAGTATGGATAAATAAATGTGTACAACTAAAATTTTTAATGTATCTAATGATTAAAGTGGTTATGGTAAAATATTTTTTTACAATATTTTACATTCTTTTATTATTTAAAGATATTATACAATAATTTAAGATTAGCGCATTAAGACTAGCTACTACTAGGTAGTAAACATATTTTATTTTGTTTTTTGGCATTGAAACTCCATAAAAGTACATGTATTATTTAAATAATTCTCTCGTTTTCTAGAACGTTTAACAAGTTTATCTGATTACGTTGCAGAAATACCAAAATAGTTTATATGAGGAAATACAATATTCATGCTTCGTATTATTGATACTGAAAATTGGTAATGGGTTGTTTGTCTGTGAAATAGTAAAATAAAATTCTTTTAATGGTCTACGCTACGAAATGTTCTGGATTGCATTTTGTTTCACTTTTTTTGTGTATAATAGTAGTGAGACAATTATAAGTAAATACCGTTAAATATAAAAATTTTCAACAATATTTAAAATCATATAACCAATGAATTTTTGTTAATGTTTTTATTTAATAACTATTTTATGCTACATTACCGTTGATCCAACTACAATATTGAAATATTTAGGAGAGGAAAGAACTGCCGATTGGTTTTGATTATTAAAAATCTAAGTGTTTGTCTTTAAAGCCAACATTTTTATTTTAAGCTGCCATCAAAAAATATTCTTTTTAATTCACATCTTTTCTTTAAGTCTTATTTAAAATCATTTGTAAAATAGTAGAAATATTTGTATTCTCCAATGAAATACAAATTTTTGTTTTAGTATGTGAAAAACAGTTTTTTTTGATAGTATTTACCATTGACGTAGCTACAAAATTTAATGAAAATGAACTAATTTGTTGAGAAGTTTCATTTAAATAAAATATTAATTTCTGATGATAATGAAATTAAATACACAATATTACAGTTAGAATAGATATCGACAGAATCTAACACGTATATTTCTGGCACGTCAAAAAAAAAGAAATTTCATAGCGATATGTTGTTAGTGAAACGATATAAATGCAAAACTTTGACATACATTTGTAATAAATAAGGAAATGCACTCTGATATTACATATATTGATGAGTAATAAAGATATATTCAAAGATGACTCAATTTGAGTCGCCAATTTCTTCGGCAGGAAAATAAATACGGAAAGGTGGCATAAAACAGGATATCTCGTACCGTTTATGCGCTACTGACCGAAAAATTTCCTGCTTTATGCATACTTGATACCCTTACGACTCGACTCATCAATAGTAAGTAGTTGTAATCATTTCTCAAGTCTTACCCGTTATGCATATTAAGGTACAGGAAATCCATTTATCAGATAACCCAATGGCTTAGATATGTTGCAGATGAGTCTGGAAACCAAATTAGCGTCCGAATAGAATTTGAATTTCTATTTGTGTTTTTTGTAGAATGAATAACTGGTACGTAGAATCATACGTATTGTAATCGCACCAAATAAAAATGAAAACAAAAGAAAGTATTCTCTGGAAAATTATGGAAGTATGTATTTAGATCTTGATTTAACAAATCCAATGCTCACTTTATGATATGTTGAAATGAAAATTATATAAATTAAATTATAGTGCCACGTCGTATATTAATATACTGATAAAAAATAAATATCATTTTAATACTCGAAAGCTTGTAATATTCGATGCTGTTAATCGTTCAAAATAATTTATAAATATTTTTTTAATCATTCTTTTATCGTATTTATGAGGGTATTTTAAAATGACAATTTTATTGAGTTTTAACCAATATCCAACGTTAAGATAATTTTTTAATAATCTCACAGCTTTATCTATACTCTCATGGTCTGACTGAAAAGATGAAAATAACTAACAAGGAAAAATCAAGTGCTTCTTTTTTCATTACATGTTTTTTTTATACTTAAGTATGGCGCTGGATAATTGTTTATCACAAAAGCTTGTGTAATACTATAAATGAATATTTCGGCACCGAAGTATCATCAAAACTTTATTTTATTAGTTTATAGTACTGTTTTATTTACTCCACCTCTTATTCTTAACTCCATTTAAATGTACTCAGTAAACTCTTTCAATTATCTAATAAAAAAATTTTAGACTAAAATGTTACATTACAATAATATGCAGCCCTTATATCATTGAAATTTGTTTTACATAGTGTACTTATGTTATGAACGTTTTAAAGAAAATTTCGGTTCGCACACATATAACAAATTTTATGAATGTTAGAAAGCGAAAACGTGACTGTTACTTTTAAATTATGCGTGCATGCTACGACACAAAGAGATATCAATACTCTGGACACGATTATTCGCTTGATAGAAATGCTCAACTTAAATAGTATGTGGTGAAATTGCATATTTGAATCAATAAAAAATATGATTTATATTGCATATCAATATTTTCATATCGAGATTTTGTCACATGAAAATAGTTGATTCAAAAATATTTTTTTAACTATCCTTACTTCCGATGTGAAGACTTCGATTTTTGTTGTTATCAAGAAATTGATTTTATAGTAACTGATGGCAGTAGCAGTAGCAGAATAGGCACACGTAAGGTCACAAATGCAACGAAATTTGGAAACCGGTTTTTTCAGATGGTACAAAAGTTTCAAAAATCTCGAACATATTTTTTGAAAACTGAATGTCTATTTTTGAGGCTCTTCAAATTCTGAGGCCGCAAGCACGTGTGTTTTACCTTACTGTCTAGATTATTCAAATTCTCAAATTCCTTTTAGGATAAAAGAGCATTGAAAGATAGCTTTATTTTATTGACGAAAACGCACAAATCGGATAAAAAATATTCCTTAAAAATGTTTATTCAGAAACTTGAGCTCATGAATATTAACCAAGACAATTATTTAGCTTAACTCAAGGATTGATTTATAATTTGACATCATGTATACTTCTAAGAAATACACATCCTCTATCCAAAAATTAAATAAATTCAGCTTTGTAGAAAAGTCAATTACCAATAAAAAAATGCCATCTCACTTGGAATCGAGAAAGCCGGTAATTTAATTAACATACGAATATAATTTAGAAATAAAAATACTGGATTTTCAAGAATGGAATGAAACATTACGTTAATTTGAAACATAAAAATTCGGAAAGCTTTTCAAAATTATCTTACATGTTAAATTAATATGTTTTCTTGATTCTTGTATTTAATTTATTATACTATTCTATGACATTATGTGTTTGTATCTTTGATTATTTTCGATTCACTATTATCTTTATGGAAATTACTCTATAATACAATTAAACTAGGATTCTCCAGTCTATTACTGAGTGAGTTACTACGTATTCTACATGTTTGCTTCTTTGAAAAAAAAAGTCTAAATATTAAGACTAGCCCAATTTAATTAGTAATACACTCAATAGAATAAAAAAAACCTTTAATTTTTAAATATTTGCAACTAATATACTATCACTTCAAAAAATAATGGTTATTCATAATAACACTTGATATTGTTTAGAAGAGAGAACATATTTTCATCACTGAAATATTTGTTTTTGAAGTAAAATACAAAATAAGAAGAATTATTTATTTTATTCGTATAAGTAATTATTATTTGAATTATTAACAAAATGAAAAATTTCGTGTTATAAATACCATAGTTACCGCTCATTTGACATTTTCTTATTTTATAAGAATACGCTGTTCAGTTAATAAAGTGACGGTTGATACAAAGGAGAAATGTTGTAAATTTTATTTCTGTATTATTCCAATCACGAGTAACGCAATTCTCAAAGACGAATATGAAAGATGAAGAAACGATAACCCCTTTAAAATTAATATTCTCTCCAGATATGAGAAAATCATTGAATCAATGAAATTTTATTGGTAGACTAAAACACAATTTACTTAAATATTTCACGTTCAAAAGATCTTTATAGTTTTTTATCAGATAAAATGTTTGATACACTATAAAATTTAAGAAAAAAAAATATTTGATTCAAAGTTTAGAGATTTAAAATATAAATCTTTGGATTACCTACTTCTGATGTTCACAAAATTTTGGCAACGAAGAGATACCCTGGAAGAACCTATTTTATATCTTCGTTAGAAGATGATATATTTATATATATATATTTATTTTTACGACAATTACCGAGAATAATTGGTAAATCGTATAATTATATTCACAAACTAGAATAAGTAGATTCAATGGCATATATTTACCGTCAATCAACGTGACGATAGACTTATTTAAAAACCTTTTATACTATACGAAATAACAGGTGATGTAATAAATATCTATATTTTTGGTTTGTTTTCACGGAAAATTATACAATAAAGTTATCATAAGATAACACTTATTAATTTACGGAAAAAGGAAGAATTAAATGACGATTTATTTTATTTTGACGCAATGGTGAATTCCTATTCACCAAAGCTGGCGAGATTAACGCTTATCTTTTCATTACGCTTACTCGTTGATGCTGCTATAATCTGGGAATCGAAACATTATAGACAGTCGTAAAGGCGTTTTGGCTAAAGATATCGCCGTAAATACGTTGAAAAATCAGAGGAATTGTCATCAAAGACAAAATGATACAGTAACTTTTTGAACTGAATCTTTCAAAAAACCGTTATACCAAATAAAGAAAATAATATTCATACAGATAAATCTTCCAAAATTCATTAGCAATGCTGATTGTTTTTCCAAAATCTAATTAAATCGAGTTATATGGTAAAATTTATTTTATTATTTTAAATATCAATCTAAAGATAAATAAATGAGCAAAATAAGTACCATCATCGGATTATATGGAACTTTGAAGGGATCAATTATGGCTTAAACTTTCCTTTGAAGTATTTAGCGGGAAAGTACCAATTATAGACGATTCATATCAAATTATCAAAATATTTGTTTAGTTATGATTCTGAAATGAAATTATTTTCTTTAACAATAGCTTCTCTGCCAGTTATAACATTTTCTGTGGTGAAAAATGTCTATTATTATCATCATCATCAATACCTGTTCATTTAATTTTTATTATTTATAGATATACCTCACATTAAAAAGAAACTATAAATGTTCGAATGACGCTTTATTCGAAGGCTAATTTTATGAAAGAAACTGTTACTTGCTAAAATACAAATCGAAATCATCTGATAATAAAAAAACAGTTTACATTTATCCTTAAAATTATAGATTTTTTAGTAAAGTGTTACCTTATCTGGCTACAACTCCTTGGATTCAGTATGGGTTAAGCAACTTAAAGTCATATTTTAAAAAGAAATTTTGAAAGAAGAAATGTTATATTTCATGAAACAAACTCATTTAACACGGTGAAAACATAGCAATGTATTTTAGTTCTACAAAATTATTTTTAACAAATATAGTTGATAGCTATTTCGGCTCACGCCATCGTCAGAACTATATAGATAGTTCTGACGATGGCGTGAGCCGAAATAGCTATCAACTATATTTTTTAAAAATAAATTTTGTAGAACTAAAATACATTGCTATTTTTTCACCGTGTTATTATGGAGTTCTACCAAGTGATTGCCAATTCAATCAACAAACGCATTTAATTTTAATAACCCTAAAAATCTGGAAACAATACAACCATTGTAATATGGTTAAGCTAAGCAATAGAAGAATTTTTATTTTAATATCTTTTAAATTTTACACAATAAGAGCATTATCCATCATGTATAGATACGCTACTTTTTAAATGACTACGAATTAAAAATTTTCAGGTCGTTGAATAATAATTAAAACGGAATAAACAATGCAAATCGTAAAAATTAAATAGGTAGGATATAAGAGCAAAGTTGACTTTCCTTAATCAATTTTTATTGTTGTAATATTATTAAAAAAACCTCACTGTAACTATATGCAACGTAATGCTGAAATTCTAATGATATAATTTATGCAATGCAACAATCAAACGAGTCCTAATGTTTATGAAAATTACAAATAATAAATCAATTGCAATAATCATCTGCATCAAATTGGTAAAAAAATGTGTGTCGTAAAACATATCATATCATTGTTAATTTCTGTCAAGATGAGACTTTCATTTCTGTTTCTATTTTAAAAAGATTCACACATTGCATGCGACGTCAGTTAAAAAGGACACAACAAGAAAGCAACGTAGGAATAATTATATTCACACGTTTCTCTTGAGTCTTAAATCATATCTTTTTTATTGAATGTTTGCCTGAATTAAAATTGTTTTTCATTTTTTGTTATTTAATCTTATGATTTAAGGGCCTTTATCTAATCTATATAATGCTTGGATTAATGTACACGCTCATTTTTTTTTCGATGTTTCATATCCCTATTATAAATAGTAGTGTAAAGTAAAGAATATTCCAAATACCAAAAATGTATCGGCATCTTTCATAAAATTATATTACCATTAATAATGATTATTAAAAAAATAATTGTGCTAAAATAATTAAGAACTACAAAAAAAACAGATGCAACGATTAGAAAAACTTGATTCGAATACCAAAATGAGAACAAAGATATTTTTTACTTGTAGATAAGTTTTGGACCCGATTTTATATGATTCATAAAACTGGTTCTGCTAGTATTCATTTCAAAGATGTAAATATTGGCAATAATATTACTATATCTATTTGACACGAATTTGTTTGGCCTTTAACGTTGTATTAAAGATGACTCAATCTATATTATATGAGAGGGTCTCATATTATACTACAATAGAAATTTTAATATCAATGGTGGGTGTTAAATTTTAATATACCTTATTAAAAATATAAACATTTATTAAAAATAGGTATGTATATTAATTTTTTTCATAATACATTTAAAAATAAGCGATCAAAATTATTCCATTATAATTTGAGTCTCTTCAAAGTAAGTACACGCTGAATAATAATGTATACAAATATTTTTATTATAAAGCGGAACAGTGAAACGAAAAGAGAAAATAAATTGAATTTAGCCGGTATTTGGATCACCGCACGCTAAATTAAGTTTTGATGTTTGTTTTATGTTAAGTTTTGTGAAAGAAAGTTTTGCGACACCGAAAACAGACTTAATTGTCATTTACTTTATGATTTGGAATATTGAGAGAAAAACATTTCATTTATTTTATGCAATGCTTTAAAAGATAAACTAACGAGGGAACTATCTTTTTATTGCTCAAGAGAATTATTCTAGAAATGTGTTTAATTTTAATGTAATTTCAACTATTACAACAAAAAAATTATGTTTTTAAAATTAATTATTTTTTACACAAGAAACAATTCGTTGACAATAGAAATGAAACCGTTTTGTTACTATAATTGCTATAGCCTTAAATCTCTGTGTATGATGTTTTATTTTTTAATAAAATTAAAATAATAAATTATATTCCATATCAGAAGTCAGTTAAGATTCAAATTCATAAAAATTGAGATGAAATAATCTGTATCCATATTTGTTTATCTTAATCTTATGCGCAATGAAATTTAAAAATTACTCTAAAAGTAATGATTTTTTAGATTTGTACAATCTAATTTTAGTGATTTAAAATTTGATTTGCATTTATGTTTGCAAAAGAATTTACGATTCGCTGGAATTTTTTATTGAATCAAATAATTCAAAAATAGACTGATTTAAGAAACGTCTCATAAACTTTTTCAAGTCACTGCACTCAACATACGTGCGATGAACTCACGAAGTAATAAAAACTTTATTTTCTGCTAAAATATGGCTATTTCTTAAAAAAGTAAACAAATTATCCAATAGTCAAAGAAGTTTCATTTCATTTAATAAACGGTGACTTTTTAAGAACATTTATGGATTTTTGTTGTTTCGCATTATGCTTGGTTCATGTAATACTTAGGTAAAATCTGAGACAAAATTCATAAAATTTCTTATATTGATGCACATAATTTTCTCATTCAAAAATAGTTTCGTCTTCGTAAGAATATCCCATATATATCCTCAATATATAAGAAAGATAAAATAATAAAACGCTAAAAATAAAGATTTTTTAGTTTTTATCAAGACAGTTATGAAAAGAGCTACTTTAGACGTTACTTGGTAACTATCTTATTGCATATTAAAATGAAATAAAATTTGTAACGATCTTAAAAAAACCTTCATTATTTTAATCTTCAGCCCACTCAAAATTTTTCATGTCGCTTAATATTTTTTAATACTTTTTAACTTAGGAACGTTGGCTTAATTCTGAATAGTAAAAAAATAATTATTTTACTCCACCAAGAAATATTCAGCGACATATAATAGAAAGTTGATTCTTTTGATCATACAGACTTATTGAAATACATTTAAAGAATTTGTCATGACAAGGTTTATGGGCATTGCTTTAAATAGTTCGCTTTATTTGATAACCGTTTGTCAAATTTCATCTTTGCATTAATTAAATTATTTGATGATTTGTGGATTTGTATTTAATATGAGTCGATAACTGAAACCAAAACCATCTCTCTTACCAATTCAATCAAAAAAATTAAGCGTAAAGATATTAAGTAAAAGATTAGCTAACCATCAGGTGTGATGTCGCCTTGTTATTCCATTCTAGCCTAATTAGAAAATGAGACTTTGGTGAAACAGTAATAGCCAGCTACTGAGGGAAAAAATAATTATCTGAATTACTAGTCAACCTGCATCTTATTGGAAGTCATGGGTAATATATAGCGTGGTTGTTTTGTATATCACTTATATTGAAAGTACCGATAAGCTTGTTTTAGACTTACAGTAAAATTACGTTAACGAGTGCCGTATTTCAACGATTCATTTAATAAGTTTATTCCAACCCAATCAAAATAGGTTGCGTATACTTGATTTTAAGAGGTATGCAATACTTTAACCATTTAGTTTGCAAATATACAATGTTTCAAATACGACTTTGAGCTAGAGTATGTGGATGGCAGATGTGATTACTTAACTGAGAGAAAACCGGTCTCATCACTAAAACTGGTATTTTCTATCGTGTATTTTGTCCGGGTATATTGCAGTAGGCCATCAGGGGCTCAAAGTTCCGTGTCGAGCACGCCTACATTAGTTCCAAACCCTGGTAAAGAGCGCATTCATCCAAGTACACTCGATACGTAGTGAGGTTATCGAGACGTTCAAATTGTATCATTTATTTCTTTTCTCATCGTTTTTTCTTTTTATTCAAAATATCGTAATTTAAATAGAAATATTATTTATAGCCGTGCGTCTTAAAATATAGTGGCTTTAGTTTGATCGTGATAAACTTAAGTTTGTGTATGTTATTTGTGACAACAGAAGACTTTTATTTTCAATGATATTGATTAATATTTTGTTCGATTTATAAAAAGTCAGTTTGTGATTAAGTGTTAATTCAAACAATTTAAATTTAAGCAACATTGCAACATTTTCAACGGATATTAAAGTAATAACAAATATTTTTTTTTAAATAGTTTTTAGTAGCTAAGGATTTTGTTTTTTTAATAGTAAAAACAGATTTTTACACATATATTGTGGAAATAACAACCAAAAAATGTATTAATTACTGTAAATGTATAAAAACTATTTAAAATATCATGCCTTTCTAACAAGAAGTGACAGTTAACACCTTCAAAGTAGCATAGAGTTGTTTCATGAAGCCAAAAGTGTTTTTGCTGTATGGGGATTATAAATTATAAAAATATTCGTCAAAGATTTTTATTTCAAATAGAAAAACAAACAAAACATATCAACTTGATAAAATAAATAAGAAAAATATATTGGTTAATGATAAATTTATGTAAAGGTGAATAATGCTTTGATTTTGAATTGATGCGCATGAAGATATATTTTATGTTTATTGTTTGATTATTTTTTATTTTAATGTAGAGTCTACGTAAAATTTAATATTAAATACTAAGAAATAAAAGGGTTTTCATGTTGAAAGTGGAAAAAAATATTCTTATATAATATGATGTTTAACGATATATGCATTTACGCAAGAGTACCCCTTTTGCCAATTGATGAACGCTTTTGAGCTTTCTACGTATGACAATGGATAATTTATTGGATAAGATTAATTTGCACAACCGTCTAATTGGTCTGTCTTGGATGTGTCTTTGTCTTTCTAAGCACACTTACTTGATTCTAAAAACTTTTTATAGAAAGCGATAAAGCGAAGGAAAATTTATTTTAAAAAAATGATTGTGATAATTACCATTCATAAAATGATATGTAAAACAATTGAACAAAAATTTAGTATTTTTTTAAACATATTTAGCCAAAATGAATAACGACATTCAATATAAAATAAGCATCATAATTTTTTGGCATAAATTTCAAATTTGATTCTTATTTTAACAAAATTATTGTTATACAAAGTTTTATGAATGTGAATGACTTCTTGTGCAGCCAGTGTGCAAAAAATGCATTGAAATAATAAATATAATCATAATGGCCGAGGAATATTTGGTGCGTGACATATTTTTATACAGACGTATAAACATAAATGATTTAAATATATTCATTTTTAAGATATAATGGGAGAGTATTTATTTTTTTACATTGATTGTTTTTTTTTTTTATTATAAATAATTAATAAATCCAGAGAAAATTACTTGCGTATATTTGTATTTATCAAATTTAAAAATATGTTTTGCACACACAGCTTAATTGCATTGTTGTGAATTTCAATATCTTTAATAATATAAAACTATCGAAATATCGTAGTTCACATGTCAGTTTAACAAATAAATAAGCAAGTGATTCAAAAGTATTAAAAACAACTACACAACCAATTAAAGTATTTCAATTCTAAGCTCTTAAAGAAAGCAAATGGTGCATTAACCCAACATCAGTTATTAGATATAAAATGTTTTATAACAGTCTCCCTAGGAAATAAGTCGCTTATTACTTTCTTTATAATTTTCTGATGTTGCCATTAACTGCTATTTCAAATAGCTATCCTCTCGTGATAAAGCCGCTTGCTTAAGTGCTGTTCTTCTTGTTATTTTTGAAACAAACTTATTTAATATTATCAAGGTGTGGATATGTGTTATACAGGGGTGCATTGTATATTTAATACTTAATTTATATGCAGCGTATCTGTCTGTCCCTAAAATTGAAGTTTTGAATAAGCTTTTCGACTATACCTAAAAATACAAGAAATATTGTAAAGAGAGAAAATATTTATATTTGCTCTACGGTTTTAATTATAATAATACAAATCATTTACGCTCTATAAAGTACATAATAGTAAAATAAAAATTTCATGAACAATGTTTTTTTGTTGGAGAAATGTTATCGGTCATCTTATGCGATTGTATAATGTATGAGAGTAAGTGGTCGAGTGAGTGTATAATAATATTATTCGATGCCAGGTGACACGCTGTAGTTAGCAGTCACGTCACCTGGTTTACTTCCGATTGGCGGAACGAGAAGCTAAATAGCGGGTTTTTCTTATGGCGTTAAATTACTTGGTAATCTTGCTAACTTATGCATGCATACATCACTCCATTCAATTACAGTTATTTTGTATGAACAATTGTAAAAAATGCGAAGTTAAATACTTGCAGGAATGGCACTATTAAAAAAAATAATGTTTTTACAATAGTTACATGGCAAAGTTCAATTATTATTAATTTAAGATATCAACTGAGGGTGATTCATGAAATTTCAATATCCAATAATTGAAACATTTTACATTTTTTCCACATGTTTTTTCACTCACGGCTAACTCGGATTCAATAGAGCTGACACAATAAACGGTTTTCAAGAGATGCAAACGATTCCACAGGAAACATTAAGCCCATAGGCCCCCTAATATTTATTCAAAATAACAGATATTTTTAAATGTATTTATTGCAAAGACTGATTTTCTACATGCTATCTAAACGTAGGAAGTGTTATTATACAAAAAAAATATTTCATCCAATCAAGAAGTAGTTCTTCTCTGTTTGACATTTCAAATCTGCCTGAAAAGGAAATATTTGATGTACGGTATATATGTAAAAAAAGTTTTAGATACGTGATTTTCTATTTTGATTCACTATATTAATCTGTTATTTAGGAAAAAAATCGTTAGATTTGGTTTGAATATGTTAGATAAATTGATGCCAAATTATTTTTGTTACATTTCAAATAACTCAACTCTATAAAAATCTCGTGCTCGAAGTAAATTATTACTAAAAATGTATGTCTCCCTAAATAGAGTACTTAAAGTGGAGTTACATTTATACTCTGTGGCTTATTTTAGCCGATAAATATATTTAACCTCAGTTAGTTAAGATGTAATTGAATTGAAAAAATGATGGATAGAACTTAATAAAAATTACTACTCTTGGAGTATTTATTATATACAAGAACAAATTCATTATAATTAATTCGTTCATATTTTACATTCACTTTTAATTGGATCCAAAATTGAATAAGTATTTTATCAGGATTATTTGTATTTTTTTTTATAATGGTTGCTGTACAATAATTTTTTGCAAAAAAGTTGACCAAATCAGGTAGATGGTATTCTTGTTATACTTTTTTTTTAATATTAAAACTTTAAGGCATCTTCAAATGCTTCAAAATATACAATCTGATTTGCAGTGGAAAATTCTTTAATATAATAAATTAGCTGAAAATGAATATGCACGTTCTAAAATATATTAAACAATTGGTGGTATTATAAACGAATTTGAAAGAAATGACGCGTGTTCTGATGCTTTTCTAATAAAGAAGTAAACTAATCATACATTTTGAAACGCTTTTTTTTATGCTGATGCAGATAATCGATTTGTCGCTGAGTACTTTAAGATATAAAATATAATATATTATATTGTTATTAGTGAATTCCAATAAATATAGTAAACTAAGAACAATCAAATGCCATATAATTTTTGTTTTCTTAAATCAAGATTTTGATATCATTGTATAATATTAATCATTTTTTTATAACCGTTTTCAAAAAGATCACTTATTATTGGCTAAAAAACTTTGTGAATTTATTTAAGAAGTATTCAATAATATACTTTTTTAAGCTTTTCATGTCAATAATGTGAGATGTGCGTGATTTTTTGACTTATTTACTTTCTGTTTCAAGGTGTGACTTTTTTATTTGAACGCAATCGACTGACAGCTTTATTTATTCATTGTTTTTATTACGAAAATATTGACGTCCAATTCACTTCATTCGTGTTTTGCAAACATTTCGTCATACTTCATAAGTATATAAATATGCCTCAGAATTTTTTCTCATGTAAGAATAAATTGATTTTAAGTTTATTTTGGATTGCATTAAAGCTTAATTGAAGCAGTTTTTTAAAATAGCTTAGACAACACGGAGAAAAAAATTGCAATGTATAATTAATGTAAATATTTGCAAAATTTTGTATAACAAATATACCTTGCAATTTTTTCACCGTGTTATAATGGAGTCCTTCTAAGTAAATGCCAATTAATTCAATAGCTGAGACAAAATTAATATGAAAAATAATTATTAATTTTGTTTTTTAACATATTTCAAAATTAAAATAAGCTTCAATGACAAATATTTACACATTTATGAAAATGGCGTTCGCATTTTGAAGCTACGACATTAAAAACATTAATTCCTTTAAGATTCATTGTTGTTTCTAATGAAGATGATTCACATCAAGATTTTGAAAAGGCTAACGATTGTGAGAACCAGCCAAAAACAAAAAATTAAAAAACGGCATATCGAATCAATTTTTGCTTCTACTTCGCTTCCATTCACACCAAGGCGAGGTCTTTCTTCTATCAATGTTATTATGCATTATGCACAAACACAGAACAATATTATTCAGCTTCAAAACAAAATGTTTGTGATTTAATTGCACTCTTGCATGCAAATAGCTGAATTAGAAAGTTTTTCAGTGAAAAGAACAAGTTAAGTGTTGATTTAATCATGTTTTTGAAAAACGAATGTTCAATTAATTAACAGAAACAGTATATCTTCTTCTGACGCTTAAGACTATTTTAAATAATAAAAAGCCATTTTTCACTACACTTATTTATCAAAACATTTATGATCAGGACCGGTTCGCTCATCGCAAGCATAATCAACAGATTAGTCGACTAATTATTTTGTGAAAGAATGTGTTTTCATTGTTTAAAATATCATATCTTTCCATCAAAAAGTGACAGTTAACACCTTAAAAGACCTTTTGATTATAATAGTAAATTTACGAATCACATTATATTTATGGAAAACAAATGTTCGTATCTGATCAGCTAAATATTATTTTTAGTTATTTATAGTCAGCTTATGATAGACTCAATATGATATATATGAAATATATTTTTTATCTCTTAACATATTTAGTTTCTTTTTTAAGTGTCTTAAAGAATTAGTATCGTTTTGTCAATAGTTCAACATATAACTAATCTTCTCCAAGTGGATTTTTTATCACTTTGAATATTTTGGAAAGAAAAATGAGAAAATGAATCTTAGCATAGAAAATGGAAAGTTGAAGTAAGCCATGCGTGCCTTTTATTATGCGTAGACATGAAAATGTATAAAAAAAACCCTTTTTAGAAAGAAAAGTGTTGCTCTTGCTTACATTGATATTGATTGAATGGATCAGTTGAATTGGAATTTTCCTCAGACGTTAGTAAGTTCGTAGGTTTACGAATAAACATACTTCGAATTTGTCACTGTAATAGGCAATCAATGTATAAATAGTAAGAATTCGTAAAATGTTGACGTGGATCGAGTAAATATACAATTCATGTCTAATATATATATATTTACCAACTACTTTCCTACCAAAAAATTGGTTGTCTGTAAAGTCGGTTTACGGACGATAGTTTAACGTGACAACGTCATAAGAAAACATTGATGAAATGATTGCATACTTTTATGAATAAAATGGAATCATTTTTATTGAATTATCATTATTTTGTATGGATACGAAGAAGGAGTGAAATGAAATCTACAATTTTTTATTGATATATTTTATTCGCACGCGACAAACGAGACAATGAGTCATGTTTTTTCGTGCGTGCAGCGGGCGATCATCGATTTATAAGTCGTTGTCACGTCAAAAATGCTCCACCGCATATGACTATTTAAAAAGGTAAGAAAAAATATCGCTTTTATAAATAAAATGCTAACGAATAGCGTAGAATTTAAATTTTTTAAATAATCCTTATCTAATATTAATTTTGAATACGTTTTTTCTTCAAAAATTTACTGATTGTTGTCTGTCTAAGAAACATCAATTTATCTATAACAATATACATTTAAATCACTCTATAGTAGCCGGTTCTATGTGGGCTATGGAAAAAAAATACCCATTCTTTTTTCTTCAATTTAACGACCCATAGAATAATTAATAACTGTCGTCAAGATATCAATGAACACAAAAAATTAAATGAGGACAGGTGTCAATTATAAATAAATATTATTGCACCCGAAAAAAATACAGTTTTCGAAATTAAAACTTTTTCTATATTTTTTTTTTGTTTTGAAAAAAGAAACGTAAAATTTTTGTCCTATTCTTGCCCACACCAAGGAATAATTATTTCATACAGAAAAAATCCAAATATTTAGTGTTTCATTGTTTTATAATTCTAACAATTTCAAAAAAGCACTTCATTCTAATTTTAATCAGTTTGAACGATTTGCGCTTTTGAATCATGACAACTGTTTTTAGTTTCAAATGAAACTTCAACACATTATTTTTTTAATCTTCGTATGCGAATGATGTCGTTAATTAGCGGAATATCATTTTGTCGGTAGGTAATCATTTGATGGTGATTTTTTTGTGTATAATACTGTTATTAAAAATCATCCCCTTGCGATTATTATACCTAGCCAACAAGATAACGAATATTGACAGATTGGGGGGTAAACTCGTTGACAAGGGTATTGACTGAGTAACTCACGCCTTTTGCGACTTGGGTTTACGCATCGCAACAGATTTTACTTTTGTTGGATATAAATAGGCTCCTTTTGCTACCGGGAATAAATTACGAGAAAGATTATTTAGGAACAACAAATTAAATTGTCATTATAAAGGGCTGTAATTAATTTCATTCATTTAAAATATTAGCAATTATTATATCAAAGAAAAGTAATTTTATTATAAGTCTGTTAAAAATATTATATGTCGATCAGGAAACTTACATATATAAAAAAAATAAAACTTATCACAACAAAATAGTTTGTCAGTAACAGTAAGTAAAAAATATATATAAAATAACTTTGTGGAAATATGTGAATTTTTTCTTTACTCCAAAATGCAATGTAATTAGTAAAACAAAAAATTCTGTAAAAAATGTTATAAAATAAATAATACAAATTTAATAACTGTAATAACTAAATTTTGGAAGGAATAATTTACCATGTCCGTGTGTGGTTTTTTAAGTTTTATTATTTTTTATGGTAAAATATACGCGTTTCTTTAAAACAATACAGCTACATATTAATTAAAAAGATTAAAAATAAGAGTAATTTTTAAATGAATGTATATTTGACTTTAAAGTTTTTTACAAAGTCTTTACCATCTTGATGGTTAAATATTTTTAAGGCGTCGTCGCATTCAAAAATAAAACAATTTTATTTTATTTCATAAAGCAATATATTTTTTTTTATTATTTATGAGTTGCTTTTATTTGAAATAAGACCTTCTTAAAATTATTGGTTTATTTATAGAAAACTTAAATGTACCGAAAAAATATCGAAATTTAAAAAATCAACAATTAATTGTCTGGAGATGTATATTGTAAAACCATGTATCCATTGCATATGCATAGAAAAACATTGTTTATATTAAAGTTACCTTTTTATTTAAGCATCGTCAATGATTCATATCTCCTTTTCCTTTGTTCAATTTCAAATAAACCCTTCAACTCCTGCCAAAGAGATTGATCAATTTGTGTAAACAGTTAAATTTTTTGGAATACTTCTATTTTGTGAGTTTTTACATATAAGGAGACAATTTTACAGCCCTTAAATTAAGTAACTTTTGTTTTATTTATCAGTTTTAGGAATAAAAAAAATCGTTAAAAACTATTAATATATAACTATTTAAAACGTAATTTTTTTTTCCTATGAACTTTGCGATGCCTCAAATTACCTCTTACCAAACCAATCTTAAAATAATTGGTGAAATTTATTTTTATTAAACCTTATCTTTCTATTACAACAGCTTATTGAAAAACATTTTTTAAGATTTAATTAATATGCAAACAGTTTTGTTGATACCGTTTTAATATCAAGCCGATGAATTGTTTGGGTATAATTATTTAATTAGTAGTATCATTGCTTGGTGAATTAAGTTCGAGGATGCTTAGCAAAAAAGCCTGTACATTTTTCAAATAAAACATGTTGGATATATTTTAACAGTATATTAATACTATAAAATTATTTAAGCCCCAATAAATCAATCTTGTTATCAACGAATTATTTTTGATTTTAGATGACAACCCATAACATTGAAGCAGCAGTCACCAAATAGAAACCACCGTAACTCAACATAAAATAGTTCAGATGACGAATTCAAGTGCTTAACTCAAAAATGGAGCCAATACGTAAAATTCATAGAAGCGTGACACATAGCATAGACAATAGTAGATATATTATTTCATTATTTCTTTTATTATTGGTATTTCAAGTAAGTTTTATAAATAGTTACTCAAATGTTAGAAGAAGTGGAAGTTCACCTACGATAGTTCACGTTGAATTGCCAGCCAAAAAAGAAGGTCCGAACATTTCACCAATGCTGAAGCCCACTAATTTTAAATATGAAATTATCAATCAGATTCCTGGTGAGGGAAAGACCAATGCAACCGTAAATATTACATCGGCAATAACACCAGCATACTATGACGAGTACAGCAAAATTGTGGAAAAACAAAACACTGTCAATTTACAAAATAAAAGTATGAATGGACACAACTTTATTAATTTTACGGCTTCCGACGGAGTTCGATATAATAAGAACGGGGAAAAAATTAAAATGTATCCAGAAGAATCCTTCGTCGACCAAATGGCAGAAGCAATCGATATTGTTGACGGAGATATTTTACCAAATGCTCATCGGAGTGAAAAGGTGAAAGAGTTGGAAGCGGAGATTTTAAAATACGTCGATAATACCTTCCGTAAAGATTCATATGATTTGATGGAAGGTGTTCGAATAGAACCTGTTAGTACTCTTCTCGGAAGAAATTCTAGCACTATGAGAGGTGGTTCACCACGATCATTAGGAAGTTTGAAAGAAATATCTGAAAATGACGTTGAACCGTTCGATACCCAAGTCATGAGAAAATTTGATAATTATGCCAAAGAGCATGTGCTCAGTGTCAACCTGCCACAAGCTGCCCGATTCTTCGGTTTTAAATGTAAGTAAAAATTTTCCATAAAATTCATAAATACATACAAAGTAAAAAGTCCTTGTAAAAAGGCATGGAAATAACTGGAATAAGGCACACTAAATTTATAAAGGGTCTTTCAAAAACGTTCAAAATTTGTGCAATTTATAAAACATTGGTGATATATTTTTGATTTACAAAAAAGGCTATTTCAGTTGTTTCATAGAGAGAGCTTTTGTAATGAGCGTTTTGAAAAATAAATAAAAATATCAGTATCATGAAGTTTCTTAAGTACTTTACTAATCATAAACATAGGTTATTTAAAATTATACATAAAAAAACCCCTATTGACCTCAAAGTTTCTCTTCACTTGTAATGAAGTATATAATAAACATATTTCGCTTGTTCTCAAATTGAAATATAATTACTTAGCTTGAGTATCCTCTTCGGCCACTACAAAAATTATACTACAGGCAAAATTTGAATAGAGGTAGCTTATTATTTATTCCCCATTAGCATTAAGAAATATTATATTGTATATATATAAGGTTTTGGGTAACAACTGTTATTTTATGTGACATTTAAATCCAACAGATTTTCGTTTTTATTTTTTATTTTTTATAATGGTATTTACTTCATCGTTCTCGCTTTCACCATACACACTATTCGTATGATCATTCATCATATAAGTATTATTTATTATTAAATACCATTTATTTTTATGCATATTATTACATCCATTATTCATCTAACATAGTCGTAATATTATCATCGCTTAAGTTGTGGTTGTATTCATAAAAACATTTGCTTTGGCTTTAGAAATTTAACTTTACCTATTATTAACCTTTGTTATAATATATAACATTAACAGAAACCAACATATTTTTAGCCACAAAACATCACTAGTATTTTATTTAAGAATGCATGTGCTATTGTTAGTTTTTTTATTTGATTTTATTTAAAATAAAAAACTGTATTTGAAAATAAAATTTACATTATTATCGATCTAAGTATTACTACTTGTATATTGATTGAATTGGCATTCATTTGGTAGAACTCCATTATAGCACGGTGAAAAAATAGCAATGTATTTTAGTTCTACAAAATTATTTTTAACAAATATAGTTGATAGCTATTTCGGCTCACACCATCGTCAGAACTATGCTTAAACTAACATTTGCTTATCTATATATAGCTGTGAAGAAAAGGCACACAACACATCCTCTCTCCTGTTCCAACGGCTTAGCTTGTGACTTAACACAATGACACAAAATTTTCAAAATTCTAAATGAAACAATAGGTGTCTATGACAATAAGATTATATGCGGGACGGAAGTGATCCTTCTGGAAGTAAATCAGACCACCCCTTTGTGCAACGGCTGGACAAGTGGCGACACTATTATGTTAGTTTGGTCGTTAAGAATCTTTTGTGATAATTGGTGTCTATTGATTTCTAGCTGTTCTAAAGCCGTCATTCTCCGACCCGTACTACAAAGCTGCAAACATTTAGGGCCTGAGTTTGAATTTATATTTTGTGATTCATTAATAACATGATTAGCGAATTGTGAATCTGTTTTTTTATTGTTGAATGATCTTACATGTTCCTTAGCTCGAGTAGATATACTTCTACAGGAGTACATCTATATATAGATAAGCAAATGTTAGTTTAAGCATAGTTCTGACGATGGCGTGAGCCGAAATAGCTATCAACTATATTTGTAAAAAATAATTTTGTAGAACTAAAATACATTGCTATTTTTTCACCGTATTACTACTTGTATTTTTGTTAATGTATTTGATTCAACACAAAAGTATTAATTTGAAATCATGAAATAATTTACAGTATTATATAAATTTATTTTATATGTTGTGGATCAACGTTAAAAAAATTATAGGTATTGTGATTTTTCAATTGAATTGAGTGGCTGATGACATTAATAATATTTGATACATTTTACCATGAAAAAAAAGTACACCAAAGAACACCGCCTGTCTTTTCAAGTAGAAGCACTACACAAAATACATATAATGCTTTTTTTGTGCTTACTATACAAAATATAATCGAATGTTTTCTCTATGGAAAACGATCATTAAATATCTAACGTAGTCGCAATTAATCGCTTCTAATCTCGCACAGCACATCACGACTTGTTTTCTCCTTGTCTATATTTTAGTTACACAAGGGAAGTCATCCTTTCTGACGGGCTTTGGCCTCGGATTTTTAGCTTTCGGGATCAAGAAGTTGTTGCTGCCACTCTTCATTGGTGCCCAGATCGTGAAGAGTGTTTTGATTGCCATGTTCCTGCCTAGTATCCTCGGAAGCCTTGGAAAGATTGTTGGAAAAGGTATTTTTTATTTAAAATTGTAAGCTTCAAAATTTTTACCCCATTGAATAATTAATATCTTTTCTTATGTAAAAATGGCATTTTTTATAATGGGTGGCCTACATTGTCGAAATTAATTTACTCACCCGAGTGTAAAAAGCGTGTTTATGATATATTATGAAATATCAAATTTTATGGTGCTTATTTTTTAAAAATAGAATATTTATAAACTCTGAAAACAAATCATATTATTGTACCTGGTATTTGAGCTGCAAAGACAATTTATCAATTAATAATATTTTAATTGTGATACACAATAAATTTCAATTTTAATGAAATTGTTTAAAATTCAAGCGCATATTTTGAACTATCTAAATTGTAGCTTCAATTTTTACTAGGTTTAGAATAAAACAATACCACAATGACGTAATGGTTTACGTATTATCATTTTTATTTATTCTAACAAAGCTTATTTTAGATCCATTTGTACTCGCAAAAACGCAAACGATTTAATGATAATTTATTAATTTTACGCGAGCATATCAACTGATGATGGATGATAATGCTCGCAATGCGCAAAGCCAGTCCTGTCTAAAAATATATTGTGGGAAAATTACTAAAATATGTGTTTTGTTATTTAAAATATCATACCTTTCCATCGAGATGTGACAATGACATTAAAAATAAAAAAAAATTTGATACCTTTTTATTTTAAGGCCTTTCTCAATTTTCTGGATCGTCAGCAAACTTTGGCCATCAGCAAGTGCAAGATGAGGAACTGGATTACAAAGTACAAGATTCAACAGGTTATGCAACGGACCAAGGAGCTAGTTACACATACCCACCAGGCGATGGAATAGGAACTTTCCCTGCAGATTCCCTTTATGGAAATCAAAATGATTTGACAAATGTCGCAATGTCCAGGTATAAATAATGAATTTAAAAAAAACAAGAATATTCAGTTGAGTTTCTGGTGAAATACTGAATAATTTGAAACTGCAGTTTCAATACACACCATTAAAATTGAAAATATGTAAAATTCCACAAGTTTTGTCATTTTTCACCAAGCAGTGTCTTTCAGCATCTATGAGTATTCCATCACACCGGTACAATATAACTGATCGGTAAACACTTAGTATCGCTTATGTACAAGAAAAATTACGAAAAATATTTACCTTAAATAGAATGTATCTGACCATTTTTTTACCAAGAGTAATATAATTTTTGATATTTGAAGTGAATGTAAGTATCAGCTTTGGTTTGTTTTCTTTGAGATCTTTTCAGAAACATTTTTTAATATTTTTAACGGAATCGTATTATTAAAGTGTTATGTCAAACGTTTTTGTTATTATTATGTCAACACGATACTAATTATTAATAAAATCGATAATGTTCAACTGTGCGCGAAAAGGTTCAAATAATAGAATTTTTCACAAAACATCACGTAACTTATAAAATCCAACAAAATATTCATCTCTAAAATTCAATTGGAAATTTTTGTATTAAAATCACAAAGTTTTAACAGGATATGATAGATACTGTGCCGTTTCTAAAAAGTATATTATCCATCTGACTCAAAACGATGTATCTTATTTTATAGTGAATATTGAACAATTTCAATAAAAATTGACCAACTATTTGTGCTTAAACTTGAGCTTAAATAATAAAAAAAGGTTTTTGCCCAAGGGACGTCTATTAATGCCGACGATGACCAATCAAATCTAACCGGTATTATTAGAGATTTTCTGTTGAAACAGTGAACCGACCCAAAGCACGATAAGCCTAAGCGATTGGCGTTTTATGGAGATATGAAATCTACAACCGGATTCGCTGTGGATTCCTCAGCTCTGCAGCGACCTAAGCTTATCACCAACGACACAATTATAAAAAAAAATTACATAAGAGATCAAGAAGACCTGAAGAGCTCTGATGCTAACGCGTCATAGATCTTAACGCTCCATAAATTTGATATCCACAAAAAAATGAAATCAATATATTTCTGTACATAAGACTTTTCTCGAGTCATCACATCGTCCTTCGATATCTTACTACTTCTGATATCGGTATGGCTGGATTCTAAATTTGAGACGAGTAGCTGTTAAATGTATGAAAAACATATATACCACTATGTAGTCCCATTGACAGCCTTCACTGGCAAACAAGAAGAAAATAAGATAGTTGTGAAGTGTCAGTGTTCGGGAATCATTTGATTCGTTTCAGTGTATAGTCCCCCTGATGAACAAATAATGACTTGTTACTAGATGTCTTTTTCCTCGTAGCGTATCTCAAATAGTATATTGTATATATTAGTATAGATAGATGCACTTTTTAAGGTATTAGTTGTCACTTCTTGGTGAGAAGGAATTATGAACTAAGAACATAATATAAATATAATTACTCATTTTTTGAAAATTTTAATTAGCTTTATTTCTCAGCCGCTATTTTAAAGTAAAATTAGCTATTTGATTATAATACAAATAAAAAATAAACGGTTTGTTGATATGAATCAATACATATTTGATAATTATATTTTATTTAAACAAATTAAATAGGCCATTTTAGAGATGGTTGATCCAATTAAAACAGTAAGAGGGCATTAGTTATGCGATATATTATGGCATCAAATCCATACAATTATGTAGAGTTTTTATGTGTATAAATACAAAAACAATGCTTTTATAAACTTTTTGAAGTCAAAGTATTGTTAATAAAATTCATGATTTAAAAAAAAAAAGTTTTTTTTCGCTAATTAATGTCGCTATAAAGCTATTTTTTCGATAAAAATATATGGTTCATATTATTTTTTATTGTATATCCAATTTTTTTGTGGTAAAATGGGTCATATTACTTACATACATATGAATATAGTCAAGACATTTTCAATTATTCAAAAAATATTTTTCAAATAAAAAAATCTGTTTGAAATGAACAATATTGATTTATTTTAATCTTTAAATAAATCAAAATGAATTCACAGAATGAATCAGTATAACCATTGTTTAGCCTGAATTCATTTCATAGCTGCCAAAGATAATCTAGTCTTTAATTATGGCAGATGAAATTTAATATATATTGCGAATCCTGTAAAAAAATGATGGTTCTTTTCTGACGTGAAACCAGGGTTGCCTGACGCTTTTATTAGAGGGGAATTATTCCGAACTCAACAGACAAGTCCTGAATTATCTGACTGAAAAACTATTATGTGAATCAACAAAAATATATGTTGATATTTAAGGAGGCTTGCTTTATTTGTGCACATATTGGCGCACAAGATCTTCGTTTGAAATTCCAGTGCGATTTCCTAACTAATATTCATTCCTATGAGTGCAGCCTTGAAAACGACGAGAAACTTATTTTTTTTTTAAAAAGCCATAGAAACTGAATTAATGGCTGAACGAAAAAATATTTAGTAATTTCAGAAGATTTTTGTCGAGTGAGGACAGGAAAACAATTTTGAAACAAGCCAAAAGTTAGGAAAAATGCTTTTGGGTGATAATGTCTCAAGTTTTGAGACGGCTGATGGCGGTGTGTTGATAGTTGACATTGAAAAAAAAGGAATTAAAAGTGTTCATTTTATTCACACTGACGTTGCTGAATTACTTTTAAAAATATTCGGTGTAGGAATATTCTTTTTGAGAAGGGATTGGGGGAAAAATGATTGCATAAATTGTTGAACATCTCACCGGTAAAATTTGTTCCTGTATATTAAAATGTGAATATTTTTAAATTTTCCCTTTTGAACACATATTTTCTGATAAATATATAACATATTCGATAAGAATTATGCCTATTTCTTCTTAAATGTTTTGAATCGATCTGAGATTATGTGAATTTGACAACCCTCTGTAAAGCTGCTGAGTGACTCAAATTTCAGTAGAGATTAAAAAAAAAAACAAGGATTTTCACAAAAATATAATGTAGCCTCCGAATTGAAATATTCTGCCAATTTTTTTTATTGTAAGAAATGACAATGAAAATTTTAACTATTCTTATATTTGTTACGGATGCAATTGACTAGATTATTTTTAAGCATATGAAAAATATGTTTCAATTTGGTTTAAAAAAAAACATAGAAATTTGCAAAAAGTTGAATGAATAGAAAATGAAACGATAATCGTTCATTCAACCATATTTAAAAGAACAAGTAATTATTTCATTAATCATTTTTTTTTAAATTTTATAAGATCTTAACCAGATATTAAGATGTCACAAATAGAATAGAATTAAGGTGATTATTAATGATTTGTTATTTTTATTTTTATTTTTATTTTTATAAGGTATGGCCCAGGTGGTGCTAAGGTGACATATCTACCGAATATATCTGATAATTATTACAAGCACAGCAATCGAAAGCAAGAAGATTATAAGGTTAACTAAGTATATATTTTTTTATTATTTACTTATTTTATTCCATAAAAATAACATTTTGTTTGTCGATCTACATTCAACCTTATGCTTTTAGTTAAATGCATGAAAAATTATGTAGTTTCAATAAATTGAAACCGAATTTTACCATAACTTTAATAAGAATAAAACCGATCTTTGTGTCAATAATGTTCGTCAACAAATCGTTTTTTTTTATTTTTTCAGATATTCCATAATATACCAGCATCTTCGATGTTGCTCTCAAATTATGATCCCTTCTACAGTCCATTATTGTCACGATTGGATTCCGTGTTTCAAAGACTTGGTCTTGGAGCGCCAACTGTTGAGGGAAATGGGAAAAATTTAATGCAAGAGAGGTGTCGCGAACGTCTCGTTTGCATGATGTATGCATCTCCCGCAAAGTATGCCCCGTACAGTAATTTAGTGTCGGCACAGTTAAGTAGGTGAGTTATTCATTTAATCATCCGTATTAATTTAAAAAAATCATGGGCTTCAAAAAATAATATCGAATTTAAATGAAAATGAATAACTTCACACAAATACTGTCAAAAATTCTTTGAGAAATATTATGGATTTTAAATAATAAAAACACATTTTTTTAGTACTTATTTCCACAATATATTTTTTGATCAGGACCGGTTTCGCTCATCGCGAGCATTATCAACTGATATATTTATCATTATCATCAGTTGATAATGCTCGCGATGAGCGAAACCGGTCCTGATCAAAAAATATATTGTGGAAATAAGTACTAAAAAAATGTGTTTTTATTATTTAAAATATAATGCCTTTCCATCAAGAAGTGACAGTTAACACCTTAAAAGTGAAATATTATGGACACTAAAATTTAGCTTTAATTAATTTTAACTTTTGTAGCAACAATTTTCAAACAATCGTCACTCCCAAACTGGAGTTGTTTGTCCAAGGGGAGTATTTTAATTAAATTGGTGAATGGTTGCTTATCCAATCTTTTCAGAAATAGTAAGTACGTAAAGAAAAATAAAGATACATGTTTATGTTTACGTTTCGAAATAAATCCCAACATGTGCTGATTGGTTGATTCAATAGAATGGAAAACATGGTATAAGAATATAATTTATGAAATGTTAGTGTCACAATAAGTTCACTTGTTATATTTATAGTTTATCTGTGTAAATCAATACTTAAAAAAACATCTAAGGCACTTGCGACGAACATATTTTCTGAAATAAAATATAAGAAACGAGAGTGTAATCACGTTGTTTACTTTTACAAAATTTCATTCCTAATTTCGATTAATGATTGTAGCGTGAACCAGCAAAATGTGTGAAAAAACAAAGTGAATAGTTAGAACAAAATATCAGTAGTTTTATAGAATAAATTTTAGACATTCGCCGTCTGTTTACTTACTAAAAATATACATTTCCATGAGCACCTTTTGAATAAGCATTTATATACATATGACATAAATAACCGTGTTTTATTTTCATTTGTGGAAGTAAATAATATATATATATATTATTTACTTCCAAAAATAAAAAAAAATACTGTTATTTATTTCATACTCTTTCCAATACTATTTTTTTCTCAAATATATTGATGAAATAGTTTAAATTATGTATCACAATATTGATTCTGTGTTGTGGGTGGTAAATAAGCTTGGCCTCAGCTTATTCAGTTATTACGAAATTTCCTAATGAAAAAAAATATCCGCAGAGTGGATATATATGTTATGGGAGCATTTTGTGACATTAACACTAATTTCAAACAAATAATTATACACAGTAAGGGGATATAGCTAAGAACAAGTCCGTTCTCTAGTGCGTCTCTTTTTTCTGACTCTTCTAAAAGATAAACTGAGTGCCTTTATCTTGCCACTAATTCTCGTGCATAACGAGCAGCAGTGATAATATATTCAAAAATTCATGATATTATACGTAGAAGTTATAGTGAAATTCGCGGGATAAATTGCTGTCCGTAATCCATACCATCAAATGCAGGTGACTTGAATGACGTCACTGAATTTATTTACGCAAATTGTATGACGTCAAACATCATAAGACATTACACATTACTACTTTTTTTCTTTTAAAAATTGTAAAAAATAAATGATATACTAAATGAGTGTATCAATGATACGATTGAAAATTGTTATTCCATGTCAAGAATATTTGCGTAAAGTTTGAAATGGAAATAATAACTCAGATGGTTAAAGACACACTTTAAGTAAATTTATAAATTCTTAAGAACTTTGCGATTCAATCTGTAAAAGATACCTTTGAATAGAATTGTCTTAACATATAAAGTATTGAAACACCAGATTCATAGAAAAAGCAATATGAATCTAAATTTAGAATACGTTATTGAATGCATACTTAAACAATAATAACGAAAACCTTGAATGATACACGGCCATAAAACCAATTTATTTTCTTTACAAAAAAAATAAAATATTGACATGAAAAGAACATAATAACTAATTGTGCCTGATGTTTTGAAATCGAAAAATAAAGCCTCATATTATTGACAGATAAAATAATAAGCCTTTTCAAATAGCTAGCAAAATCCATGAAAGGATACAAAATAAATTCGTATTCTTTTATTACAGAGAGCTAAATGAACTTCGAAAGCCTACTTCGGATAATCCGGAAATTCTGCGGTTTTTCCGCTATATGAAAGCAGCGAAAGATGGACAGGAAGGCATCGATTGCGCAAGACTTCACCCCAGCTGTCCGTCGCTTACTGCTGAAAGTGGAAGTGTAGCTATGATCACGACCTACAACGATATCAACAAACTAGTTTCAGCAAGGAAGCTGTAATTAATATTCTGAAACTATTATATTTACTATAAAATTTCGACAGATAATAGGGAATTGCTTTAGGTCAACTTTAGGTTGTACACGCATATTTCGATATACACAGTGGATTTCATCCAGAGAAAAACGCGTTACATGACAAAGCTTATGAAAAATATGAGATACTTGCAAACGCTCGTATAAAAAAACAAAACCGCTACAGCCTTTTGTAAATATTTATATCAAAAATAGTTTGACATCATAAGCCAGTGGTTTCCAACCTATGAAATACAGACTATTTACACGCTAGGCACTAAATTTTAATAAAATATACCATAATATTTGAAAATAAATAAAAAAATCATGCCGTCTAAAAACAGCAAAAATTCAACAAATATATGTAACAAACTATATATTGTTACATTTACATTATATTAATCTATAAGCCATAGAAACAAGATTTAACTGGTGGGTGTACAAAAATCTCTAGAGTGACACATTTGAGAATTAACCTAGTTGCATGAAAGTTTTGGAAAATTTAATGATTTCAATAAATCAAAGCAAGGGATCATAGGGGAATTAATAAAAAAACATAAACAAAAAGCTTGTATTGAAATGTTAATTGTACGGATATCAAGTTTAAAAATAATAATGATATGTCTTCACCTTTTAATAAAATAAAAATATATAGCTATATATATAATTGCAAAACTTTATCATGATTTGTTGATTGAGACTATCATTTTTTTAAATATAATTTTGTTACATAAAATGTTTCTATATGTAAAATCTATCCGCCGGGAAATTTTAGTACTTTGTTCAGTCACCTATTTATAAACATGAATTTTGACTCTCATATCTGGCAGTCTTGAAAAATAGACGTGACAAATTTTTTACGTGAAATATTTTAGAAGCCAACCTGTTCACATTGTTACAAACTTTTATTAAGGTCATCAATTATTGTGGAGGTTAGAAAATTACGTGAAATTTCGGGTACAATTAATGTGCCATCAAAACCTTATATTTTTCATAGGAGTTAGGTATAGTGGCATAAAGGTTGGAAATCGCTGTCACGCGAAAAAGAAAAAAATATCCGTAAACAATTTTCTCATAAAGATACATAATAGTAGAAGTTGCTTTTCGGAAATACTGATGTTGTCTGAAAATTTTCAACAATTGATAATACAGTCTTTCCATTTCAATATTATTTATTTAACATGATAATTATTATTTCTTGAACTCCGATAAAAATGGCGCAGTAGATTAAAGGTAGCACTAAGTAGTCAATCACATTAGGCCTTTAAATATATTAAACCAAGCATAAAATCCGAAAAACGTCGCGAGGTATTTAATAATACTTTGTGTAAAAAGGGTTTACATAATTTTTATATTTAAATATATATTTATATTTTTTTAAATGTTAATCACTATCTTATTTCACTAAAATCCGCTTCATTTGGCTTTAAAAACCTAATTTATCAATTAACTTTCCAATGCAATATTTAAAAAAGCCTATAATGCATTGTAAATGTTACTGACAAAAGATTTTACCTTCAAAACTTTTAAATATTCAGGTGGTGTTTGGGAGTTTTTTTTCGAATTTTTTTATTAATAAAGTATCCGCAAATCGACATAAAAGGTTCTTTTGTAAATTCCAAAAGCAATTTAAAATTAAAAATGTATGAAATCAACGATTGGTTAATATGTATACGTAAAATAATAAGATACAGAAAGGAGATATTGCACGAAATAATTACTTATAGTCATTTAAATTTAAGAATTGATGCATTTTAGCGTTAAGATATATATTATAATATTTATTTATTGGCTAAACGACTTCAATTAAGTTAATTTCCTAGCGTATTAATATGTTTGTTATATAATTATAAATTAAAAGTACTGAAGATAAGTGAATTTTAAAATAATTTGTGTGAAAATTTTATTCGCCATATTACAAAAGTTTCTAAATAATATATTATTATGAATTTTATTTAAAATATAAATAAATAAAAATGAAATAAATTTTAATTAAAGTTACGTTTTACTCATATAGGGATGTCATAGATATTTTCAAATCGTTGACATCAATGAATTCAAATCTATTATATCATTTTAAATATGAAATATATAGTGTTTCTGAATAACTACAAATAAAATTATTGCCTGATTGAAAAACTTTTGCTCAATCAAGCAAAATGATTCTTTGTAGAAAAAACAATTTTGCAAAACAACGAATGAAAAAAAACATTAAATTTCTATTGAAAAAATGGTAACTTTAATTGATTCCCTGAAATACTGGAAATATTGTATTATCAAGTACGTAATAGAAATATATTTCATTTTTAATTTAAGAAGTGAATAAATAATTAATTCATATCATTTTAATTGTTCGATATATTTATGTATCTGATATTTTGTTAATATTTAAAAACATAAATCAGGCCTTATATTTAGGTGTTTAAGATGTGTACAAACTTCTTTGTAAAAAGCATTATTTACTAAAACTGTTTCTCTCTGTAGTATTATTATTTTGTTTTCAAATATGGGGCATACATGTATATACTTAATAAAATGGGAATGGTTTCAATCAACATTACAAGCTCTAAGTAATATTGAATCTCTTATTTATTTTAATCATATTTTCGGTAAAAGGCATGGTATTAAATACCCAAAACACTCCAAATCTAAAAAAAATATTTATTTGGAAATATAAAAAAATGTGTACTTTTAAACAATATTTTACAAAACATTATTATTTATTTCTTTTATTTAAATATAAGGAATGTAATCTACTTTATTTAAAATATTGGTGACATTTATATATTTTAACCATAAATATAGCAACTCAAACTATTTCAGGTATCGTCGAAAGCGTTTGAATATAACATATTTATAAATATGCTATTTTTTATCATTCAGCTTTAATTACGTTTTATATATGATTTTTAAGTTCGTTTGTTTATTAAAAATATTTATTGAAAAAAAGACCCTTGTTTGTAGTATTGTTTTTTTGAAACTGATAACTCCAAAAACCTCACATTATTTTCCTTTATTAATATAGTTCCTTTGTTTGGGTGAGTATAATATCTTTTGAATCAACGTTTGTAAAAAATTTAATTACCCGATATATACATGTTCCATAATCAACTAACAATACACTGTAAGTCTGTCGATTTTTTGTCCTTGGCAAAACGATAAATGCGGGAAAATGTATAAACGTCTGATAACTAATGCATGATGAATGCAAGAGTGTCGAAAATAATTATTTTTTAATCTTTCAGTTTATCTCTTTATGTTTGGTGTTGTAAGAATAATTCATGATGTTAAACATGAGACTTAAAGCAATACCGACTCAGCGATACAAATAAACAGTATAATAAATATATTTAATAAGTGAGTGACCAGAAAAAACATTAAGCCATAGCACCAAGACGACTTTCGTAGAATTGTAGTATTCGTATCTTTTACGATAGGAGTTGAATAGAATTAGTTATGATTAAGTGTCTAATTAGTGGGATCACAAATTTATTGATGTTTAACGTTTACGATCAATGCTGATAATTCTTCTGGCGACACTATAATATTTGTCGAAATAATTTGGGACCTGCGAATATCTGATTAATATTATAAAAATTACTTAGCCCAGACTATTAAAAAAAAGATGATGTCTGCAAGATAATAATGAATGCGAAAACGATTTATCGAGTCTTGACTGTAGTTACTTTAAAAGTTCAATGCATGATAAACTATCAAATATGTTTCAATTATGCAATCACTTTCTACATTATTAGAAAAAAAGATTTTGTATAAACGGAAGAGAAGAAGAACAATTTGTAAATTTATATGAAATTATATTATTATATATGAATGGAATTATCGAACTATTTAAAATATGAGTTTAATTCACTAAATGGAATTTTATCCACCGCCTTATATTATGTATATGCTACTTAATTGATTAAATATATACATCCAGGTAGAACTACATTCATTTTACAATCACAGTTCTTTAGATTATATAATTCTGAAAAACCTGAACGATCTGATTTGTATTTTATTTTCATCCCACTTAAAACACGGCTTGAAAATAAAATAAATGACGTTACCTATAAAAAGTCTCGCTCTTAAAAACGATTTGTTAATTATTAAAATAAAAAAAAATGAATTTAAAAGTCGGCATAAAATAAGTAGGAAATTGATAAATAAATATGAGTTAAAATGTTTGAATAGAAAATATTCTTTAAACGACTTCTTCGAGTGTCGTTTTTTGTATGAAGCAGATTAATAAACTCGAAAACGTTCAACTCTAGAAAAAATGCTTTATTTTGCCTCACGTCGCCACCAGTTAACATAAATCACATTCAATATAAGAATTAAATTTATTATTTGATATCACCAACTTTTGTTTACAGGCTCACAAGACTGTGTAGGGTAAACAGTTATATCTCACGGCTTTCTCTTTATTTACAATAAGAAAGCTATTAAATAAAAAATGGTTTGAATCAATTCATTGCAAAGGTTATAGCTTTATTTTAATAAATTTGTTTTGAGCGCCGTTTTTTGATATTTATTGACTAGTTTGACTAGATGTATTTTTTCAATGTATTTTAATATTTGCTTCTGGAGTTTTTTTTTACCAGAAACTTTAAATGTTGTAAAAATGTAAAATGGTTGTGCACATTAACATTAAAAGTTTGTATTTTATATTCGTTAATGTTTTTAGATAAAACACTAACGAATATAAAATATATAAAACATAGAAAAAATAACTGATTTTGTCAGGTGGTGATCGAGTGCTTTTAGGCATAACTCAATTAGTGTCCACGTGTATTGATCTCTAAACAGTCATTTCATACTTGCTGATATGGATATGTCCAAAATGACTGAAGCTTTAATTCAGATACGGATGGAAATAAGGCATTTTTCGATTTTATCTTAAATCTATCAGCCAATGTTTGTCATCAACACTAAATCAATTGTCGAGTGCAATTTCCGTTTTGATGTTTTATTGTTTTAAATAAAATATTAGTTCAGACCAAAATTTTCGTCAAATCGTTTACGCGATTTTTTAAATCAAATGTGTCTTTGCTTATGAAAATATTCTATTGGCATCATTTTTGTAAAGACAGTACGTCGCAACTAAAAAAATAGTTGAGTTATTATCATTGTACATATTATTTGGTAACCATTAAGTGATTCATAAAATCAATAAGCAACGCCGACTCTGAAAGTAGCTTGTATAATTACGATGATTTTTTTGTATGAGTATGAATTTTCCGTTATATTTAAGCTTGTTTGTTGAAATGGTTTGTTTCTATCCCAGAAAGTTTCACTCATATTCAGACAAATGCATAAAGCATAAAATATTTTACAAAAATCCTTTAATCTGCTAACAAAAAACTCGGGAAACCTAGCGAAATATTTTTCTTATATAGTGAATTTTTGATCTGACTGGTTAATTATAAAAATAATCCGCTACCCTATTGCAATTTCAATAGATTTTTTATGTTTAATATTTTTAGAAATAATAAAAGTATATAATATTTTAATGCTAAAAAGGTTAAAACGTACGACGAACATCTAGTATTACTATGATTATTATTATAATTTTATTTAAAAAAGGGTCTAAATATTAAATAATTACTTATACCATATTTATTTATACCTTTACAGGCAGAAATTTCTTATGTGTAATAAAATATTACACATTAAATAGCAAAAAAAAAACAGCATTGTGATCATCAATGATTATATAATCAATTAAAACTAAATCATGTTACGGATCTTTACAGATGGAAAGAAAGGAGATATATAAATTAAAAAGCTTCAACAAAATCCTTACTCGATGCTATAGTTGATTTGTGTTGTTTAAAAACATACTATATGTATCATGTCACATGAAATAATATGATTTAATTTTTTTACGAATAATATAAATAAATCTTAAGAACAATAATGATACTCCTGCGTGTAACCATTAGGCAAAAGGAACAAAGTACGTTTTATTTGATTGAATTGACATTTACTTGGTGGATCTCCATTATAACATGGTGAAAAAAATAGCAATGTGTTTTAGTTCTACAATACAAAATTTATAAGAAATATAGTTGGTAACTGAACTACTGATGAACGCGTCAGCCAAAATAGCGATCAATTAAATATTTTATAATTTTTTTTAGAACTAAAATACATTGCAATACTCATAATGAGTAAATGTTAAGACATGATTTTTTCAAATTCTTTTCATAGAATTATACAGGAGAAATATATCGGCATATATATGAATAATCATATGTAGAAGCGGTTCAATGGTCGGTTTGTTGTTAAATTTCTTGAGAATCACTTTCACTTGTTTTGGTTTGCAATGGTAAAAGCCAATGAGTCATCATACTACAGCAGGATGAAGAGACAACAATCTTTACGATTAATTTTGTAGAAGATCAACGAAACAAGTTCTTTGTGCATTAGGAAAGCTGAAAAGATAATGGATGATAAATGTCAAAATTCGAGAGGTAATCGTCATTAAAAACGAAAGTTTTATACATGTTGATAACAAAAAAAGGGTAACAAAAAAATCAAAGAGACTTTCCAGGCATAATAGATGGGATATTTTGATTCGTTTTAAGCATCGGATGTTTTATGAAATTTTAAAATCAACGCAATTGGACCAAAACACCACACATGTATATTATATGTATGTATAATATTACACATTTGTGTGTGAAAATTATGTTTTAAATATTAAGCCGATTTAATTTTTACTATTAGTGGAGTTGGTTAATTTCATAAAGATCAAATCAGCTTTACATATTTTTCATATTTATTTAAATCTCAAATTTATATACAAATACTGTTCTCTATTCAATATTTTCTAATTATACTGAGCCTCTCCAGCGTCATACACATTTTCAAACTAAACAATTATCCAAGTATTTAAAAACAGTATTTTACGGGTCTCATTGTATATTTACATAACATAAATGCTGATATTAAATAATCTTTTTGTGGCTGGAAAATGATTCAAATTTTTGGGTTATTCCAATTCATTTCTAATTCCTGTCCTAGATGTTTGATGTGAAATGTTGCATCAATGGTGTTAGAATTATTTAACAGCAACTTACGATTACGAAAATTTGGTTGAGAGATAATTTTTAGAATCAATGAGTTTATTTGAAAAAGTATTCATTTTGAACAGCAAAATTAACTTCGTCAATTATAAAGAGAACATTTCATGAATATTATAAAAGTGTCATTATGTTAATAATTCAGCTGCCAGTTCTACTTCCAGCATCTTTAAGAGAAGTGAATTTTTATTTTTAATCTTATTTTAAAGATAAGTAAAAGGATTCCTCCACGATTGGTTGTTTTAAATGTTTATTTTTTGCGATAATCTAAAGTTATGCCTGCAATTGAAAGTATTTAATAAAAGTGTTGTATAAATCAGGTAATAATTTAAAGACAAGAAAAACAAAAACAAATGAAAAGCGGATCTCTTACATATAGCACATAGAGGCTTAAATGAAAGATTAGAAAATTATTTTCTATTTCGTGTCTTTAGTGGAAATAAAGATTACAGACTTATTATATAAAACATAAATCTCGGATGATTGGTGTAATCCGATTAATTGCATGAATTTGTACACAATAGCAAGCTTATTAAAGACACAAAATAAATGAATATATTATATGTACACAACTACTGGATGAATATTTAACTATACTATATAATATTACTGGATGAATAACATTAATCAGTACATCAGAGTGGTATGTCGTTTGCAAGTTGTAATAAATTAGTTAAACGATAAGAAACTTATCATACAATTGGAAAACTATATCAATCTTTCATCTATGTAGTGAGTTAAGTTTTACAATGATGACAACTTTAAATAAAAAGTATAAGAACTGCGTACAAGACTTAATTACAAGTGGACTCATTCTTAAAGAGGTTACAGCTGGCCTCTTTTTAAATATTGCAAAAGCCTTCGACAAAATATGGACCAAAAAAAATGTATTTAAAACGACAAAGGCTGGCATATGACTACTACTGGAAAATATTCTCAAATCGTTCGTGACTGACAGACGTTGAAAAGCAAAATTGGGAGAAACCCAGTCCCTTTCAAAATCGACCCAGGCGGGAGTTCTACAAAGCTCCGTCCTAGGAGACATATAGTATAATGTATAGACGCATGAAAATCGTTCTGATGGGGAAAGTGATGCTATTATAGCTCAGTACGAAAATTATATATCTATTTAAGCAAAACTCTGTAATCAGTAAAACGCTAGTATATAAGCCGAATTAATTGTAAATACTATACCGCATTGGTGTAGTACCGAGAAAAAAGAAAACAACGATGAAAAGAGCGCAGCAGTTTTCAAAAAGTTTCATGAGAAAATTAATTTGATTAGCACAATATAAAGATCAAGGGGTCCAATTTAATTTGAAGTCCATAGAAATTAAAAAAAACGTCAACCTTATGGTCTAAAAGCAAGACGATAGATAAGCTTTTTCTCAAAAGCAAGCTACTGCTCTATCCAGCAATAATTCACAAAATTATGGTGTAACCTACTCCAGTGTGATAATTCTCACCATAAATATCGGTAGATACTTTATTTTGTTGAAAAAAAATCACTCCGACAGTTATGAATTTCTATTTTATTTAGTTTATATTTGATGAAAAAACAAAAAAACTTCGACTTCTGAAAATGACTCTCCTTAGATGATTTTCTTTTTTTTTTGTACGTGAAAATGTTTATTTGAGTGTACGTTCATATGAATTATTATGCGTGTGTTAGTATAATTTTAGGGAAGGATGCATATATTATTATAAGGCGTGTAGTGTCCGTTGTGAACCGGATTCATTGTGGATTGCTCAACTCTGCCGAGCCTTTGTCAGCAACGACAGAAAAATAATGCAACATATAAGTTAAAACATATGAGATGAAGGAGATTTACAGCATTCTGATACTAGCGCATCATAAAACTTAACGCTCCATCAATGTAATATAAAAAAAACGAATTGTAAGACGTAACAAACATGAGTTTGAAAGTTATTTTCAGCAATTTGATTCGACTTGAACGGAAATATTTTCCTGTGATATAGAAATATGGAAATGATTATCATATAAGTCTGCAGGAAACTATCTGCGAAACACGCTCCACTTTATATATTTATGGAATATTTAAATAGGAATAGGTTGAAAGGCTTACCACTGCTTGATCAAGATCTGCGTCAGTATTTTTCGGAATATTTTTTTTTCTAAAGTAGCTTTAAATACAGTTTATTATAATAAAAAATTGAATTGGTATTTTTTTTAGTTTTTTATTTCATTCTAGTTCAAGGATGCCTAAAGTTGGCAAAAGAAGATATCCAGGATGTAAGTAAAATGATATTAAGAAATATAGAAAATTTTAACGATTAAAATTTTATATCAAAATGCTATCAAGTATCGTCAGTCGACGCTTGAAATAATTATACCAAAATTTAAATTTATTAGAAAAAGAAATTGTGGGTTTTTATGTCTTATGTACAATAGAAACAGGATACCGATTTGAGAAAAAAAAATGTAAAACTGGAATACAATTAATTAAATTATTTAAATTTTAACATAGCCTGGAACTCATGTCCACTCTTTATATTGCTATCCATAAATTAAACATGAATCAGTTGTGCACTGAATACACATTATATCAATTTCTTTGTCTGGCATTACGCACCTATGAAAAACCAATATTTCAAAATATTCGACTAGTTTTATAACTACACTGACGATTGCATGAATTTGTGATGTGACTAATAAAATAAGCGTTTACTAAATTAACACGAGGGTTATGTAACAAGTTCCGGTTCTAGTCACTGTCAACGTACTAAAATAAACAACTTGCCATCTACATGTTCGTAAGAGAAATTAGAAAAATATATCAAAACTGAATTTATACATTTTTAAGAAACGATAATCAAAATTGAGCCGAAATGCTGAATAAAATATTCCAAACTTATTTTTTCATGCAGTGACGTATGTGATGGATTTGAGTTTGATATATATTATACTATATTGAATGAATTTACGCCCTCCACTAAAATTGACTTCATATTGATTTTGTGATATTCATACGTAGCATATAAACATCAAAATATAATTTTAAAAATTTTGAACGTGCTTTGTTTCATTTTCTGCAAAAAAATAATATGAAATAAAGCAGGAAGGATAAATGTTTACGTATCGTTGCTTAGTATTTTGCGTTACAACTTTTGTTTTCGCTTACTTAACAGTCATGGATTACAAAATGTATTTTAAGAAAACTATAGGTGGAGGGGTACTATGGAATGATTAAGAACTGTCGTCTTTCTGGTATAAAAGGTATATTTGAGAAAGCAGTGTATGTTATATTGTAAAAGAGTTCTTTGAGAAAGCAAGTGTTAAGACAGATTGGATCTCTTTTAACGGTAAGGCATCCTAAAATATTATTCGTATGCTAAATCTGTCCACCAAAATACATTTAAATAAAATCATTTTCCAAATCTTTTTTGGGAATATTTTTCAAGCGAAAGGTACTTAAAAGTTTTTTTATACCTAAAAGTTTAGTAAAAACTTGGTTGGATTTCTTGTTTTTACTTTAAGCGTGGGTTTATTCCACTGAATTTGAGGAATAGAAATATTTATTTCAGAATATTAATGGGGAAATTTTTGAATACGCTTGAAACGATTGCATTAGATTCATGAAAAAATATAAGATAAATAAAAAAGAGTTTATTTAAAGAAATCAATCATTAGGTACTATCAAAAAATAATTTCAAAATGTTAGAACTATACTAAAAAAGTTTGTTTTATTTTAATTATTTCCAAAAAAAAATCGCTAGCACTGATAACCTTTTAAGTGAAGAAGCATGTTATGAAAAGCTTTTTGCTGTTAAAAGATGAATATTTTCAATTTGAAATTAAAAAAATAACTGTAGAATTTTTCATAAGGTCATATATTTAATAGCTTATAAAAGTATTTGAATTGAGAATGTTAATAAACGATTTGAAATCTTTTAAGGTATAAGGGCGCTAAAGCTATATTTTTGTTGACTGGGGTGCGAGTGGAACCCAATAAAGCTCGAGGGACTGTGCGTGTTTAATTAAAAAACTAAAGTAATTGAACGTAGAAGACTTTTCCAATTAATGTATAAGGGAGGCGGTCAAAATCACATTTGAAAATAAAACAAAAAGCCAAAAAGCAAGCATATAGTTTCATTTGAATATTTTATAATGATTATTCACATTTATAGAATCCGTATTGTACACGATTGCTGTAAATATGCAAAAAATATTTCGTGACATGTATTTATAATATTTATTTCCGTCAAAACACATATGTTGTACATTATTAGCTTTTTTTCCAAATTATTCCATTTCAAAGTTTCAACAATTTGAATTTGATATTGAAATTCCATCAAGCACCATTAGTCAATATCACAAATTAATACATTTTCATTATAAATATTATTCATCTACTAAGTAAACAGTAAAACTTACTTTATCTACAGTATTATAAAAAATATATTAAATTTTACGTCATAGCGTGTTAAAGTTATAATAAAACAGACAATTTTTAAAGGAACATACGTTTAAGACGTATTATAAACAACCTAAGCCATATATAACGTTTCTTTCATAAAAAATAAAATAAAATGGTAAAACTGTTCTATGTTCGAATAATTTTATTGCGATAAATTTGCAAAGTCATGACATATATTTATAGGATGGTAAAATGTAATGAGCTTAGTATTCAACTACATTTTTCCCTTTATAACATGGTGCACAAAATGTTTCCTGTCTAGACGAAGCTCTTTGTGCACTTTCTTTATTAAAGTAATATCAGAACCACCTTTGCTAATACAGTGAAAACATTTTAAAGGCCATGTATTTTCCTTTGAAAAGTGTGCTGCGGTAAATTTGCTAACACTACTCAAATTTATAACTCAATTTACTATACACCTGAATAATAATTTAACAATTTTTGTTTATCATGAGAAATTGCTGGTATTCAGTTTAATTTTTTTTATTTACGTATGGAATTTAATATTATGTGCGATTAGTTTTTTTAGCGTGCCAAAGTATAATTTTTTCAAAAAATGTTCGTAAATGTTAGACACAAAATATTGTGATGGTTTTGTTGATTTTTACTGGAAAACGTTTTAACTAAAATAAAATATCATTATTGCCGACAGTGATTATTTTTAGTATTTGAATTGTTTTATTGTATGGAACCTTAAATAAAGTGTAATTGACGAAATTGCGTTACACAGCATATTAATCGCTTTGATTGAAGCTTTCTGAAGAATGATAAAAATAAGATTTTATGTGCTCAAGAATTGCAATATAAATTTTATTTACGCCGCCTTCAATGTCACACATCGTAATTTTCATAAAATTTAATATTTTTATGTCTGTAAAATTTGTTATGTTCGTAAGTCAAACAACTTTACATTTTATTGATGAAATTCAAAATTATGTACGATTTCCATTAAATACAACTAAAGATGCTGTTCGTTTATATTCACTGTAAACTCTCTTGGCTAAAAGTACTACCGCATAACTATATCGCAGTGCTATTGTTGTTGTTCAGCGTTCATTCACGTTATTATTTTTATATCTCTGTCTCGTTTGCTGTACAGTTATATAGCGAGTCAGCACTCGAAGAATCTTTACCTTCAGGCAAGTGAGTAGTTTATCTTCGCGCTGTTAATGCAGAGTGCCGTCGCGAGGCGTGCCACGGCTTTGATCTCTAGTGCTGTCAAAACGTAACCTCAAACTTTAAAAGCTTTGAATCACAAACACAACCTGTCATAATATTCTGCCATCTCTATGCTTGAAATATCTGTTCGATAGAGAATTCCCACTGACAATGTTCAAAAAAGTAATGCAGCGGTGCCCGTCACGATCAATTACGATAGTTGACTTTCGTCATATTAACCTGCGAAATTGTTGATTGTCTGGAGAAATGTGTTTTGTGAAAAATCTTTTGGTAAATATTTTGCTTTATTTATTTAATCAACTTAACAACAATTGGAGCTTATGTATCAGTACTTTACTTTTTATTACTTATATTAAAGAATAAAAAAATCTTGCTAAAAGAAAATTACTGGTTATATATATTTATATATCTATTATTTAAAATGTTTGAATATTATTCAGTCATGCACTACTTTTCTTGTGAATGTGTTTTCAGGTTTAAAGCAAAAATTGTTTTAATTTTTTTCATTGTATTTTAATTTAATAGATAAAGCAGTGAAGAATTGTAATTATAAAAGTATTAAGTTTTTATTTTTCAATGATCGGTAGGCAAAATATTTTGAAACAAAACGAAAAAATAATATAGTCAAAAATATATAAATTGTTCATCGTATAAAAAGAAATACATTTCAAAGTTTCATAACTGTATAACAAGCAGTGAAAACACAAGTTTAATTTTATTTTAAAAATTAACCTCCGCAAATTTATCGTAGAATCCATCCCAAATATAAATAAGATTTGTTGGAAAGTAATTGGTTATTGGCATAAAGATTGTTAATCAGAGATTGCTCTTAAGTCTCACATACTCAAACAGAATAAAACTAAGTGCAATATTGATTTTGCAATCAAGTCTCTTATCAAAAGGCTTTATCATGTTTCAGTCTTAAGTGGCTCATGAAAGTATTGAGAAACTATTCTAGATCTTATGTATTTAGTTAATAAAAATCAATTGTACGATACGTTTGCCTAGCTTTTATTTAATTCTATTGAATTTAAAAAACATGTGTTTTATGCGTTACGGTGGAATAAAAAAATATTTGTTAGCCTCATTCGGTATATCAAAAGTTGTACCATATTGTTGTTGTTTATAAACAAAATATACACATATTTTTAATAAGTGAACGTTTTCATAATCCAAATAAACTACAATACAACAAATCACGACGTTTCTAGATAACAGGATGTTTTATAAAAGCATTGCTTAGTTAAGGCAGAAGAAATATACTTAAATTATATCAAATTAGAATTGTACGTGTATAGCTTCTTTGTAATTTTAAATTCCATTTTATAACAACAAAAATAGTTCATCATTGCAGCGCTGTACGATTCCTATCTCAAGCATACATTTGTTAAGTTTACTATATTAATTCAAAATTTTAAAAACGTACATTATCTTCGAATGGTTAAAGAATGACTTTGTTACCAAAAAAGTATTCTCCGTGTACTGTTTATATTGATGGCTTGTTTTTGTTAGTTGATGCCGTTTTATGACACACATAAAAGTACTCGTTACATTATATGAATTTTGATTATTCATCACGCATGAATGCTTCAAACATACAACTGTAACTGGTGACTAAGTATTCGTTCTTTACGATATAAAATTAAAAATCAAGCTTTCCTTTTTTTGCAATACTGTATAATTTTTTAAAGTTTTGTGTGTCGTGTCTATTTGTAGCAAACACTGCTTTCTTTCATAATAAATTTCAAAATGTAATTTCTTGAAAATAGCTATTAATTGGAATATACAAATAAGTTTTCTTATGACGGCTATATTCATTTTATCTATATATATATATTTTTGCGATAAAGCCTGTCCAGTAAATGAGATTATCAAAAACTTTTAGGCAGATACTTATAAGAGTTTTACTTAATAACGTTTTTTTATGCTATTGCTAATTGCTTTTATTGATAACGTTAGGAAAGTTTCCATCTTATAAAAGCGTTTTTATGAACAACTTAACAAATTTTCAGATCTGTTTCAACTGGGTGGATACATTTGGTAAGGGACATCGTCATGTTGTCGGGAGCAAAATGGGTTCTAATGGTCGTAGCCGCATCTATGGTAGCGCTGCAGTCGCATGGACAGGGGGGCATTAGGTTGCCCGATCAGCCGTCATCAGTAATTAACGAAGCAGTTGGTCCTCAACTTAACACGCAGGGCCGTAATGTGGTAAGTTGTTTTTTTTTTTGTTTAAAATATATGTTGTCGTATTTAATATTTAGCTTCCATTTTTTATATAAAAAAAACGAAAATATCATTCTTTGCGTTGCCAAATCGTTTTATTTTGTAATTTTTTTTATGAAAATTTGAATAATATCGGCTGAACTATAAATTTGAAGAGTGTAAGATCAAAAATGTAGGGCTAAATAGCATATCTCATCCAAGCTATTTCAATGAAAAGTGACCAAATAAACTGAGCGATTCATCGATATTGAAAATGATTTATTCGAAACCATTTTTATAATTATAAGTGCTCATTTAACGACAGCAAGTATGTGCATAATTGTTTTAATTTTTGATACTTCTCTCTAAATATTAATTAAAGGTGATCAAGCTTTGAAATCGTCTTTTAGTCTCCAAGTCAGGCTAATAAATTTCCATTTTTGTATCACATATGTTTTTTTTAATATATAGATGATAAAATAAAATATAAATAAATTTTTCCATTAATGTATTCAGGTTCAATGTACACGCCGTATAATTATCAAATTGTGAAAGTTCTTAAAGAATCGCAATATTTTAGACGACGAAACATTTTTGCACTAACCGGTTTTATGAAAGAAAGTGACAACGGTGATGCAAAGGACGATCTTATTATTGTTGTAAAAGATTCACTTTCAGTTTTACTTTTTTGAATATTAAATAAAGTCTATTGAGTCATCTTATTATTAAATACATTATTGTGAATTATAATTATTTGTAAATACAATTATATTTATTTTTATTGATCTTTGAAAAAAATATTCCGAATATTAATCGATGCTGTTGCGATATGAACGTATCAGATTTGACTAAGTACACAATTTATATTTTTGTAGAAATCTTTTTTTAAGTATAGTTATAAAGTGAAATATGGCTTTGTAGTTTGAATTAACTTAACGAATAAAACTGCTAAGGTACGAAACCCTGATCGTGTTATCATTACAGAGGAAATTTTATTTTTACCTTTATCATTTATCCAAATTATTAATTGTGAAAATTGATTTGCTGTAATTGGTTTCGTAATACGTGCATGATATTATGCGTTTTTAATAAATAAATTAATTGATATTTATGATAATTAAATATGATAATAAGTAGCCTAAAAAGCATATAAATATAAATCATTATTTTAAAATTAATGGTATTGATTGAATGGTAACCAAAGCTTATGCAATACACAATATGCGATATGAAATCTGTCATTAACACACATTTTCTACGTGCACGTCTCCCAACAGTTGAAATGTATAATACGTAATGTGCTGTCATGTAAAACATATTACATATTTTCTTATTTACACAGTATTATGAAAGCTTGTGGAAAACATTTTACTAAAGCATTATTGAATATGAAATGTAAAGAAGTGGGTATCAAGTACGATTCAATGCTTCACTTCACTTTATGTTATTATATATAGCATAATTTTCGAGAGAATTTCGATGTAATAAATAAAGTTTGTTTAAATAAATTGGCGAAAATTTTTACAATATTTTATTATTCACCTACAATATTAATTGCATGTTATTGATATTTATTGAATTCTACTTTACGAAGTTGTATCTAATTTTAAAAAAAAACCAACATTTATAAAATCCCCAGTTGGGCATTTATATTAGTTGATACACAAACATGTGACTGTTAATCATTCAAATAGTATATGTAACTATCTGTTTACAGCGTATCTACTTGTATTATTGATGATTATCTTTTTTCAGGAAAGGGAAGGCCGAAATCTTCTAGATTGGATTGGACTAGGAACCGGACCGGATCAGGACCCCTACTTAGCAAGAACAAATCAAGCATGTCTTTCTGGCGATTTAGCTGAGTGCTTTAAGTCGCAGGCGTTGGGTTCGCTTAACGAATTTTTCGCAAAAGAGTCTTATACGTAAATACTATTTTTTATTTATTTTTATGTAAAACAAACCGTAATAAAATGTAAGAAAAATACTTGATTTCTTTAGATTAAAGGTTTTTTATTTATCCAATATATCAATATCATAAATATTATAGTATCGGACTCGTTTAGCAAACCAGATACGTGACAGATTTACGGTTATAAAATGTATTTATATTTTAATAACGTTTTAAAATTCTTTATCATCCGCATGTTCGTCATGTATTTAACAAACGTGTTTGTACAAAGGACTGTGAATATAAAATACAGACATTAAAACGTGTTTATAATATTTTCAGCATCACAGATGGTGCTCGTGTTGTGCGTATGCCAGAAAATCAGCTGAGGTCACTGTTGCGAGAGCCCTATGAATTTTCCACAGAGTCTAGAGGTGAAGATTCCGAATGGGACGCACTTGTGAAGTTTGCAATGAGGAAGGTGGAAAGGTAAGAACCACACAATAAACACCATTCTGTAATAATTTGGTTAAGTCAATTAATGAACACACGTGATTTTGATTTTAATTACATAAGTCATAGTATTAATATGTTTATAATTTTTCATTTACACAGGTAATGAATGCCTTGTTGAAAGTTTTGGTAAATAAATTTTTAAATTCTGAGATAGAAATTCAAATAAAACTTTAAAGAATCACCTAAAGTAAAGAAGTTTCACATATATATATAATCAACTCAAATTTTCATATTTGAAAGTTATTATTTTACATTTAAATTTCCGCTACTTAAAAGTTCAAAACAATATCATTGCTAAAAATATCTAATATCACATAGCGACTCATTAACGACATTCATTTAATAAATATTTCAAACTTATCCATTTCAGATTTTTGAAGTCCTCCGCATTTGAAATTGATATTGATAACAGTCACAGTGAAGGTGGAAGGTATTCTCCAAGATTCATAAATGAAATCGCAGAAGAGATTGACGTTCTTGAAGATAAAAAAGCTCCATTATTTAGTAAGAAATTTACATTGATTATGATAATGATATTGAATATAATGAATCCACAACTATACCTTTGCAGTACCACAGTTTTTATTTAATTTTAAACATCGAACAATTCAATAAAGCGTATAAGATACTACAATATTTTGAAATAATTGTTCAGTCAAACTATTTTCTACAATTCACCATTGTACAAATTGTCCTATATAGTAACTGAATTAAAACGTAATTAAATATATTTTTTATATAGACTCCAATAAAATTAGTTTCGTAAGCATAAGACTGTAATTAAAAATATTTTAGTATAATTAACAAACCGTTAGATTGAATGACTACATTTTTTTTTTGACACTGTTTTTCTTAAGAAAAATCTATTCGAAGCAAATATTCAAATCATAGTTTTAACTTATTAGTCTTAAGATTTATTTATTTTTCCCAACATTCTTTCTAATCAATCTTGCAAATACGATATAGAAACAGTTATTAGTGATCCAAAAGACTAAATCTGTTCCCTTATTACTGCTAAACTACTTACCTACGTAAGATATCGTATTTTTTTTTAATTTTATGAAGGTCCTGTTGAAAATATACATTATAATTATATAGCGATATTTTATGAAATGTTATCAAATATGTTTAAAGGTTATGAATATGTTATACATATGTTGTTGCCTTATAAAGGTAATAAATATGTTGTTGCCTTTCAACATTTCTTAAATCAATATTTTTATGGCTTTTCAGAGATATGCGAATTTACAGGATTAAGTGCCATCTAAAATATTCATATCTAATTAAAATCTACTAACTATGATAAATAATGTTTATTAAGCTGTAAAAATGTGGAAAACAATTTATAATTTTATAGTGTATAAAAAAATATTCATGAATGTTTAATTCGATATACATGTTTGTGTTTGTTTTTAATACGCACTTGTTAAAATCCCACATAGTAAAAACATAATATACAAGCTTTTAAAAATTCATATCTTAAAACAACAAAAAAAAAACGATGTTTTTATGTGTATTTTGATTGTTTCAGAACGAAATCAGCTGAAAAAACTCTTCATTCCGATGCTGTTGATTCTTAAGTTATTCAAGTTAAAGCTTTTGTTATTCCTTCCTTTGATTTTGGGACTTGCCAGCTTTAAAAAAATATTAGGATTCATCGCTTTAGTAATTCCAGGTAAATAAAAATTTTGTATTTTTGATAAACTATTTATAAAACTACTCACCATTGGAAACAAAACTTCATTACTTACAATAATATAAATTGTAGACACGTGTTAAAACATATCTCCTCATGTAAAAAACAAATTACCACCACATATTGTATTTTAAAAGCTTGCATTTTGAAAGAAAATTGATGCCTTATATAAAGTTTGTTCATTTAGACCGTTCATTCAGCAATAATTAAATTTAAAATGATTTTTTTTCACCATTTTTCACCAACCTTTAAAGAGTTTGCAGTCGTAAGTGTAATCATCGGAAACAAAATATCCTTATTTATTTATTTTATGAACGATATATAAATCTCATTAGTAAAAATGTTTCAAATAAAAACGGAAATTCAATTCTATTTACAATATGAAGTCAAATAACACTACAACTTAAACTTTACTGAACTGTAAAAAATATGTTTTTTTTTATTATTACCGTATCTTTTACTGATTATTTTTTTTAATTACTGACAAGTTTAACTCTTAAAATTATGGGTTACTAAAATCAAAGGTAATTTAAAATTTTACAAAAATTAATTCTTTATATAATAACTCCATTAAAATGTGTACTTCGAAACAAAAACTATGTAGCAAAACCTGTGATGTAATATTTGTTTTTTAATTTGACTTGATTGTCTTTGTTTTTTTAGGAGTTATTGGTTACTTTAAATTATGCAAACCAAATCTCCATTCCACTGGAGGCTTTGGGCATAGTAACTATTTCACAAATGGTCCTCAATATTCACCAGCTGGGTTGGGTGTCAATAGTTATGGTGATTCTTTCAATCAACATCATCATCAGAATTATGGATATTATGGCAGAGAACAAGCAGGAGGATCAGTATCGTTCTTAGAAGATGGAGCACAGCAGCTTGCTTATCAAGGGTGGAACCAGGGAGAATATAGAAATTCCAAAGCGTTAAAGCAAAATGAAGATAAAAATTAAGCCTTAACATAAAACAAACATCAAAAAAATAATATTAGTAGAAACATTTCAAATGTTTTGTAACGTAGCTTTAAAGAAAAGAGTTTGAATGATTATATATGGAATGTGAAATGTGTATTTATTTATATATGTAATGTAATTTAAAAATATTTTTAAATAAACTTTAAAATTAAACATTTTTTTAATTTTATTAAAATTAAAAATAGTTTAGTATAGAATAGCCGCCACATCCCAGTGTATAAATGCTGAATGTGTGTCTTCATATATATAATCCAGACTAATTTATCACAATTACTATGTAAAAAAATTCAATGAAATCGATCGAAGTATGACTAATATTTCTGTGATTGGAAGTTTAGAAACTTATTTAAATTGCTTTTGAGGTGTTAACTGTCACTTCTTGATGGAAAGGCATGATATTTTAAATAATAAAAACACATTTTTTAGTACTTATTTCTACAATATATTTTTTGATCAGGACCGGTTTCGCTCATCGCGAGCATTATCAACTGATGAAGTGTGGGTTATTTTCGTCATTAAAATGGAAGACATAAAAAGTAATCAATGCATGTAAAAAAGATGGTTATGAGTTAAAATCCTGTTTACCTTTATTTACTGTCGTTTTGAAGCATTTGAACCAATTTCGTCAAAACTATTATTCACTGTAACACTAAATAAGATTTTTCTTTCATAACACTAAGTTATCAAATTTCTTTGCGAGGTTCTTAAGAAAATATTGTTAAAAAAACATAGTTGTCATCAGTGGAAAAGTGTAACAAATAAATAAAATTAGAATTACAAAGTCAGCTAAAATTCTACGAAAACATTTGGTTTTCGTAACCATTGACTAACAACAAAATAACAATTAAAATCAACATTTAAATTTGCATCTCTTTTTCTTAGCTGGCTTCGTTAACGTGGTCCGAGAAAAATATATGTTATTGCTTATTAAAAATTCTCTAGTCATGTTTAATAAAAATTTTGAAAACACAATAAGCTTTATTTAAGAAAAAAACACCTTCATTGTAATTTTATTATTATGAGTCTGTAAGCCCCTTAACCGCTACAAGAGAAAGCTCTTCGTAGTAGTAGGAAAAGGTCTTCAGATATTGTAACAAATCCTGGAAAATAAAATGTTTCCTTTGGGACAACGACTTATCACCAACCAAGCACGATTTATTGTTTTAATATTACCAGTTAAAACATAGATTGATACTCCGAAAATGTATGAGGGCAATGTATAAGAAATCAATATCTAATACAATCAACATAAAAGTATTACTCAATGTAGAAACATAAATATTTCTTTTTCATTTGTAATAAGTAATAAATAATGCGTTCTTTCCTCAAGCCTCGATAAGCTCAAATACACGAGGGTTTTATAAAAAACATAACACAAATGAAAAATAAAATGTATTAATAGTTTTTTTAATCTATTTTAACAAAAAAACCTTTATGATATCGACTGAAGGTGCTTTATAGAACTTCAATATCAAATTTAAATTATTGAAACTTAGTGGAAACGGTTTCACATGTTTTGTTATTAACGAATCTGGATTCGCCATTCGGCATTCTATCTCGCAGATGCAAAGAAACTAACAAACAATAAACAGTTAGCATCGTTTATATTCAAGATGAATAAGTTAATAAAGAACAACACATACCATAAAACTAGAATCCAAACATACAACTAAAATATTTTTTTAAGAATTCGTTTTGAAAATCATTATTTATCGATAAAAACACTATCTATATTAATGATTACCAAGATTTTTACTTGGTTAAGCCACATGTAGTAAAGACGTAAGAATTTCAGAACAAAATGTAAAGTTTTAGATTAAATAAAGATACTTCTGCAAACTGCCTTTATCGGGAAAAAAATCATTTACCGCGGATGAAGGTGAAAATAATACTATTCAATGATATTTCAGTTGTATGTTTGGATCCTAGCCTTATGGTATATGTTTTTCCTTTGTTATTAATTCTTCTTGTATTTAACCTATGATAATATGTGTAAGTTCTGTTGCATCTATATGGTATAATATATTGAATATGCTGGAATGTGAAACTGGGATCGTTAATAAAAAAATGTGGAAACATTCAAAGTTTCAACAATTCAATTTGGTATTTTTTTTTATAAGATGCTTAACTCTTTTGTATTTATTACGTATGTGTTTTAATATACACACTATACGTGTTCTGCGTGTGTCAAGTCTCATCGTGACAATTCTTCAAAAGAAATGAACACTTGTCCTTGTAGCTTGAGTTATGTACGTTCCATAACGAGAAAACCGTACCCAATAACTATAATATCCAGATTAATTGCATTCATTTTTGATTGATCAGTTTTCGAAAAGCCTTTTAAAAACTTTCCGTTGCAAATCCTTTCCTAACAGTACTGTATCGATAAAAAAGATGATTGATGCGTCATAGTAAAATATTAAATTGAACGTGTTTGACAGTAAAAATTTCCCGAAAAACATCTAGCTCGCATTTTAATAAAATCGAAAAATATAATACGAGATGATTTTTTTCAATTATTAATTCATTTCAATAAAATTCAAATAATGTTTGTTACTCTATTATAATATATCTTAGAATTTGAAAACTACAGAATGCTTAAAATCATCCTCAAAATCCACACTTATTTTCACAAAGTGAAAATTATGCTATATTAGGAGTAAAATATGATATATATATTACAATGTGGCTCAGAATTCATTATTATAACTCTATCACCAAACAATAAGGAATCACATTTGCATTAAATAATATAGCATATCTTTAACTTTGTTAGATAAACCTTCGTAAATTTAGTAGCAGTAAATTTGCAGCTAAGTGCTGTTTTAATTAAAAAATGGATTTAATGAGTCCATATACACCTTTCTAACATGTGTTGTAGATCCAAACAGTATAATATTTGATTTTATCATCTAAACCACTTTGGAGAAAAAATAAAGGAAACGTTATTTGCATATCTGTTGTGAGAGTTTTGTTTTAAAATAATATGTTTTTATTTATTAAGTTTCTATCTGACTTTTCAGAGAAGATTGAATCGAAATATTATACAATATATATCACGTTCTCTCAGAAGGTTTCAGTCTTATTTTTCTCTTCTTTTTCGAATAAGGCTTTAAGTTGGGGTTGATAAGGTTACGCTACAATTAAGTTATGAATTATTCATTCACAAATACACTGGCAATTTGATTTTGACCATAAAAATAATACTTTTTCTAGTATACTAGTAACATTTCAATTGTTTATCGAGAAATCTTTAATGAGGTTGTTAGTGTTGCAGATCAAATTTACTTGACAGTGAACTTGTTTCATTAGTTATAGTAACCAAGAGAATATACAAGAATGCTGTCTTGCAACTTTAGCAGCAACATTTAACGGTCAGTAGAATAGGTAACGCTTCCTTAACGACAAATAAGTAAATATTAGCACAGATTAACAATTATAGAGGTTAAGATTAATATTATCTTTTTCGTTTCATTTTAAGTATCATATATTATTTCAATTCTGGCATCACTCTGCTACACTTGTCCAACAGAAAAAATTAAGTGCTGAAAAATAATAAAGAAATTAAACTATATATTAAAGAAAGCTATGAGAAATAATTAATACCGTTAAATAGCATTTGAAATAATTTCATTTCATTTATTATTATTTTACTTTGAATTTTTTCTTCACACATCAATACTTTATTTGTTATTAATAGTACCATTAGCACTTTAAATGATAACGTCTTATCCTTTCCACACGTGCAGTAAAAATTAATCTGCTCATCACAATCTTTCTTTAAGTCCAGAATTGGAATCATTATTGATGTTATTAAAAAACCTTACTACATAGTATCAAGATGCTTCTCAAAAAAACAAAAAATGTGCCACATTTAGAAACACAGCAAATCTATGAATACAAATATTTGTTTTAATCTAAGTAGATTCTCCTTGTAAGTTCATTCAAATATTATATTTTAGACCTCTGACCAAATAAAATGCATATCAAATTAAAATAAGTCCAGCTCAAATGGAATATTATTTAAATTATTTAAATCCAATCCATTGACTATTGAAATCAAAATTTATACAAGAGTTTTTGAATAAATATTACAAATTCTGTGATTGAATATTAATAAAATATTGTTCCACCAGGATTGAAAAGTTGTTAAACATCGAGTGGTTAAATGTGAATAAAAAAGTTGATTGACGTATTACTAGAATTATAATGCTTACGACAACAGGTAAAATATATGAAACATAATTTGTATATACTTTATTACTATGTGTCCATTTTTTGATAATAAATAAGAAACCAATTTTCTCTTATTTGAGATTCACAAGTTCAATTTAAATTTAAAAAAACCAAAAAAATGTTTGCAAATCATATTTAAAAATATAACTTTCTTATCCTACCAAAAATCTGATTCCAGTAATTTCAAAATGTCAATGCTTACATTATGAATTAAACTTATTTGCGATTGTGAATGTAAGTTTACTTATTTCAAAGCAGTTAATGTGTTAATAGCATAAACGTCTTAATAATATTTTCAACCTAGAAACATGAGCAATATGATATCTCAATAGTGGTCGCTCTATAAAATACGTGAAGTTGTGTTGATTTCATATTCATGGCAATAGTAAAATTATTAATTTACCTATTTTATTAATATACCTTTATTACTGAAAAAAAATAATTTAAATTTGTTAAAGGAAAAAATAATGGTTGTGAATCTTCTAGTTAATCATGAAAGTATCTTTGACGGTTACAACTTATGTTACATCCAGGCGTATCTTCTCCAGGTTTGGAATTCTATGACACACTGGTCTTGTGGTAATTAAATCCTCTGTTTACTCGGTTGCACGTAACGCTCTTTTTCATTTTAGCAAATTCTGTCAAACAAACACCGAGGACTGAGTTTTTCCAGACTATCGTCTAATGGAAACGGATCGTTGATCCCACGCTTATCGGAGATAATATTGTTACGTGTATATGCGTTTACGTGATATCTTTTAGAAAACTTCTTCTTAAGTTCACTTTTGATGGCCAAAATAACTAAGAGTTCGAATAAAGTTATTTTTTCATCATTTGACGAAAATTTGTAAAAACCGAAGATAAAAGAATACTATTTGCTCATATAGTAATTTTAATATTGGAACAAAAAGATGCTCATATAGTAATTTTATTGAGTTTCTTAATGAAACACTTATCGAATTTTTTCTACTTAAAATATAAATCATTCAATATTCTTATCATGTCTTTTTATAAATATATATCCTGATACACACTGTTGCATTACTAAAATGTCTTTTTAAGTTAGAAGCAAGCATACATATTTTTTTAAAGATCGCTTTTTTTTAAATTAAATCACAATTTAACTTACATGTATTTATAAATTTGATTTGTTTTTATTTAAAAATAATATTTTTGACAAAGGCATATCGTAAAAACAGATGTACTGGCAATCGTTTTTTCTTGCACTAAATTCTCAGAACTAAGTAAGCGCATGAGGGCTGAATTTGACAGTTTTATCTCTCTGATCAATCTTTCATTATCATTTTGGTGTCCTTTGAAGACACGTATAATTATTATTTTAATTAAATTTAGTTACACATTGTTTTAAGGCTAAAGTATTATTTTATAAATTTTTATTTATTCATGTATTTAACATATTCACTATCTACCAATTTGGAGCGTATAAACACTTATAACGAATATCATAATGGAAAATGTTTATATTTCAGTGTATAACAGTATAAATATAAAATTTAGAACACTCTTACTCTTTGGTATTAGGATAATATCGCAGGAAGAATTTTTTCACCATACTCCATAAGTCCTGCCTTTTGACACATATCTATAAATCGATTTAAACCCATCTCGCATTCGACACGTGACTCCTATTTATTTTCTAAAAGGTTTAATTAATTAAATAAATTTATTATAGAATAAATGTGTAATATCGCTGCATTAGTCTACTTGACTTTAAATACACTTAAAAATAAGTTAAATGGCATATCAGAAATCATTTAAATCATTCATGGTTTTAAATATTCAAACTGAATCAAGACAACAATCTCTTAAGACGTAGACTATAATTTTTGTGGAATTTTAAATCTGGATGCACGGTTTTTGTTACAAAATATGACAAAGCTATTTTCATTTGACAAATAGAAAATGAATCATGACATGACTAGTTCTACGATAGAAAATCAAATTTATTAAGGCTCTAGTTTCGAAAATCTTCACAGTTGTAATAATGTAAATTGTTTCAGCTGTTTTACCTTAAAAATAAAGCAAATTTTTGTTCAATTTAAAAACAATTCTGTTTTATTATTTAATACACGTAGATTGATTAAGCACACTGTGTTCAAGCAATTTTATAAAACGTTATTTCCACCCAGCGTTATAATATGAATTGTTTTTTTCCGTTTTTGTTTGATTTTTATTGAGTACACACATGGGAAATTTATAACGAAGCATAACAAAATCTAGCGGTGCGTTGATATTTTTTTGATGTTACATCAAACTGTGTATTCAACATTATTTAACACGAGAAGAGACATTCTTGGAAAAAAATACCTAAAAAAACCATCCTCGATTTTGATTAATTATTAAATCGAAGCGTGTAAATTTTTGGAATATGAAAATTGATTAAAATAAAACAAACGAAACGTGAATTCTAAGGTTGATGCATCAAGTGTTGTAACACGAAAAAAGTCTTGAAAATGCAGTTCGAAGATTTTTTTGTGAAATGTTTAATATTGAATTAATAAAAAATATTTATTTCTGTTTTTGAAAATAAATTTATTGTGTAAAAAATCATTCATTTTGATAAATGCATCACATTTTTAATAAACATACCGATAATCCTAAATTTGGACGATTTGAAAAAAACAAATTGACAAAATAGTTTAAAAAATATTTGGATTTCACATGTACTAATATTTATTGTGTATTAAAATGATTAAATAATGTATTTCGATTTTAAATTGGGCATGAATAAACATAAGACATCATAATAGCTATAGAGGTTGTCAAAAGCAATATCAACTTTTGAGTACATAACAGTATAAAATAATTTACAAATGAATTGAAGATTCAAATAAACTTAAAGTTGCTTAATTTCAATTCTTGCGTAGTTTGTTTTGAAAGAGTAACTCAGCATTAAAATTATATCTTTTGAAATGAAACTGTACTATCATACACAAACTTTCTTATATTATATCTTATATAAAAAGCTAAACCGAAAAATCTGTATTTATAAAACTTTTAATATTAATACTTAGTAAAGTAGGACTTTGAAGAAGTAAAGCATTTAAAATATCTTAAAACGAACAACAAAATTCTTTGTTACATAACTAAATCTTAGAAATATGATATATTTTCTGTATGGAAAAATGCAATAATCTAAGCAAATTTTGAGAGATTGTTATTCTGTAAATGAAGATCAGCGGTCCATGAGACTGGAGCGACGGAAAACAACTAAACATATCCGCAGGGTGAGAAAAGTATTGTAAAAGTCGTATACATGATTTGCTGTTATTGTACAACAATATTTTTAAAAATATTGAAGATTTTTTTTGTTTTGTATCTTAACAGTTTGTATTGAAGTTGAGTCTACGATCTGCAATGCAGTTTTAAATTATTTTTTTGTCTTCTCCATCAAGATCTTTTACATTAAGTTGAAAAATTTAACTACTTGTTATTGTTATATTTGTAATTTATATATTCAATTTAAAGGAAAAAATAATTAACAATGTCTGACATATTTTTTAGTATCGCAATAAGTGATTTAAATAATATTTTTAATAATGTTAAATAACTTTCAGTGATTTATTTTATGATCAGGACCGGTTTTGCTCATATTATGTTAAATATCATGCTTTTTCATCATTAAGTGACCATTAACATCTGAATGTCATAATAAGCGGCTTGTGTGAATAATAATTTTATGTACAAATGATAATAAAATTTATTATTGAGGATTACAAATAATGACCTGATATACCTATATATATATAAAATAGTTTTTCACGAAAAATGTATTTAAATAATGTTAACGACCAAAAAATTCCAGATCTCCTTCGTTTAATTGTAAGTCGAAAATAATAATCGCATGGCATCCATTTAGGAAATTGGTCTGATGACTCATAAAAAATAATTAGAAATATACATACAAACAATAAAGCTATACTATCAATGATAACGTATTCATTTAAGCTCTTAAGAATTCTTTATCCATCTCAAAATATGTTTTAAAGAATGCTTCTTCGATATAATTGTAATCTTTGTATAAAATCGAACAGCGCTTTTATTTTTCACTCTTTGCTTAAGAATTAATTAATTGTTAATATGTGTTTTTTTTTTGCATCTTACTTTATTACACTAAATGTTTTACCAACCGGAGAATCCTTTTATCGTGCTGTCGATTCAAGCTGGTGACAGCGGCTCGTAACCAGTCAGCCATGCCTATATCCACGATCACATCTCAGAAGCGACCGGTACTAGAGCAATGCAACTGCACTACGTATATAAAGTGCATCAACCTTGCAATTAAACTGCATATTGTTAACAGCCATGCTCTTGTGAGGTCCACAAAAGGGTTATTTTATTTATATTTTCATAGTTTTTATAGGCTGCTCATTTTGGGTAAAGCCAGTGAAAAGTTCAAGTTTGTGAATCGAAATACAAAAAGTCTTAAATATGAAAAGCTTCTACTTTTTATCCGTTGTCTTGTTTGTTACGCTGGCAGCATGCATTGGAAATTCAGCAGGAAAAGAAAATTCAGCTCCACTTAATACCGACAATACGGTAAATATAAACAACTGATAAATACACGTGTGCTCAAAAATTAAAAAAAAAATGTGTGGTATTTTGATTCAATTTTCATTAACATTTTATAATTATTGGCTATATGCAAGAACATTTTATTATTGGATATTAAAAAATTTTAATATCAGCATATACAGTTAGTAAAGTATATTTGAAGTTTTTTTTTAATGTTTCAACAATATTTTTTTTAATCATTATCAATCGTTTCTTTATATGTTTAAATAACATTTAAGTTCTAACAAAGCAAACATGGGTCATAATTTGTGTTTTTGACAAAAGATTCAACAACTAAACTTTTTTCGCATCGAATTTTATACAGCGACAAAATTTTGTCGATAGACAATATTAATTCATTATTAAACGTTTATGAACACTAAGAAATTTATTTTAATAATTCTAAAAACTTTAATATCAAATTTAAATATGAAAAAGTAATATTATCCTTCGAGCTAGTTACAAAATTGTTAAAATATATGACATGTTATATTAAAAATAAGCTTCCATAAAGCTGCCGCCAGATCCATCGGAAATTTAGCGCTATGAAATTTAAAATGTCGTTGCATTTTAGGTTTTTCGTCATCGTTATAAATATCTATCATGCTATACACAAACATATCTATAATTTAAAAGTTGATTTTGTATATTTATTATAAATGGTTTTTGCCTTTGTTTAATAAGCAAAAAAATATTTTTTTTTCCAATACTTCGTTGTCATTTTTTGTTTGTAACATTGTTGAAGATACGTGAATGGGAAATTATATATGAGCGTAGCGTTGTAAAGGGAAGTTTTAAAACTGAAACTAAAATAATCGTGCCACATAGATTGCATTATCTTAAAGAGCCAATAAAAATAGGTGACGACATGTTGTGATTAAAAAAACATTTGTTCCTCTTTAAGTGTATATTTGTAAAAAAAAAATTTTAGTAGTTGATTAATTTTTAGGAAATATTTAAGTGATAATTTCAAGATATTATACAATATTCTTGATAGAAAAACGTAATAACGTTTCAGTTGAAAAAAAAAACAGGAAAAAAAATGAAATAAAATAACTTGTGTAAATAAAGTGTTTTTTGTAGTCTTGACAATGTTATCAAAAATATATGTTTCTTTGGAGCTGAAAAATACAAGACATGTGCTAAGTTCTCCGCGTGGGTGGTGACGGAAAAATAAATTTTGTAGGTTTATAAACAACACCAAATACGATTTTACGAAACGTAAGAAACTTAATCAATTTTCTCATTGCTATTGAAAGTTTGAATGAAGCTCGTAGTGTGACTTTTCAAGTGTGGTAAATTGTCAGTTTCTATGAAAAAACATAGTAATTATTTTTTTGTGTTAAAATTTTATATATTTTATTGAAAACATGTTTGAATGTATTAAAGTCAACATAAAATACTATACGATTCGTTAAATAAGGACTAAGGAGATGAAAATTTTTCAAAAATCAAGTTTAAGTAATCGGTATTAATTTGTTATACTGCAAAAGAAATAATGCATCAAGAGATTAATTATTTGAAATGCCATAATTAAAAGTTTTATGACAATAGGAATATCACATATCTTATTTTAAGACCATTGCTCGAAGTAGTTGAGGTTACGTTAAGCAGTTATGTGGAGTTGATTAATTGGGCATGCAAGAATATGAGGTCCGAAAGCAGTCAACCGAGGGTTGTTTTAGTAAACGTCACCAAAAGGCATAGCGTCCATCCTTAAAATGAGAGCGACTCATGCATCAAAGTGACACAATGAGGGTTGGAGACGTCTGAGTATTCAGAGTAGTAAAACTGTCTTAGAGAATTTATTTTTTTGCATTCGTCCACGTCTCTCGGTGATATTCAAAAATATTTTTAAATTATTCAAAAGCGAAAAAGTTGATAAATGTATAACAGTCTGCACGAAATCATTTTTTTTATTTAGGAATAATGTAAATTCATTATTAAAGATTGTATTTATTAATTCGATAAAAGAAAACAATTATCATTTATCTACATAAAAATAAAAACAAATGTTTCATATATAATTTGAAACACTATAGTATTATATTTTTACTAATGAACTTAGTGTTTTAAAGTTATTTATCTTATAAGGAAAAAAGTATTTAAAACGAATTTGAGAAAAAATCTATTTCAATATATTTTAACACTATTTATTATATGACAAATATGGCAATAGGACGATTTTAGTTTGAAAAATTCTTTGGTTACCATACTGTCGTCAAAAATTTGTACCTTATCATGAAAAAGATTTCATTTTAAACATTTACATACATGTTAAATAAAATTGAATAAATTAATTTATCTTTGAACCAAAAATATGTCAATTCTCCACTTTAACTAACGAAAAAATAAATTACAAAAATTTTCTATCTCTGCGTTGTCCTTTGATAGTTTTAGAGTCTATACTCATTAGTAGTAACTCTAAATCCCAGGGGTGTTTGAGAAAGGTTTGTGCTGACTGAATGGTAAAAAGTAAAACACGGGTATTAGGTAAGTTTTTTCCACAATATTTAATGCAGATTAACATATTTCTTACTCATATACGAAGTGCGACGTTTGTGATGAAAAAATACCATTTCCTTAAGAAGTTAAAAGTATTTTATACATAATAAAACAGTTACTATTTTTCAATAGTTTACTAGAAATCTAATCAGTAGCTTTGGGAAATAAACACATATAAGGCTTCATTTTATTTATCCGAAGAGAATTTGACAAATAAAATAAATATTTTAAGCTGTTAATATTGATTTAAAAAACATCATAGATTTTTAACTCTTTGGCGATCTTGTATTGCTTTTAATGTAAAACCAAAATTATACACCACGCATTTACCACATTTCGAATCACTACATCTTTTATCACAAAATTTAAAAGATGAAAAGAAAAATATAAAATAAATCAGATATTAAAAACTAAAAAAAAAACAATATTCATGTCGTTAATGAATTAAAATAAGAAAAATAATATTATCCAACAAACTGAAGTCAAAAAAGATAAAATATCTTGATAAAATTAATGTTATTTAGGAAAGAGTTACACGTCAGGAATTATTTGTGGACGAACAATATGATTGGAACAAGTCATATATTACACTAATTAATGTCGTGATTTATTAGTTAAAATAAAAAAATGTGACGATCATAAAAAATTAAATAAGTTCAGATTACTGATACAATTAATTTTGTAGCAAAAGATTTCTACATTATTCTACAGCACCGTTGTATATAAAGTGCATAGTACCATGATAAATTGCATGAAATGCGGTCGACGATTTGTTAAACCTACTCTCTAGACTAATAAATTTACCAAGCAAATAGTGTACAAAAACATCGCTATCTCATTTGTTAAATTGTGTAATTTAAAAGCCGAACATTAGGGGTTGTGTTGTTAATTTGTTACCTTTTATGTGAACTTTACATCAAACTCACCAATATTACTACATAGTTCTTAAATAATTTTTCAACGTTTTGCTTTAAAAATATTCGCTTAAAAGTATTTGATGAATAATAATAAAATTAAATAATTAGAATTTTTTTTTTGGTGAAATTCATAGGGCTGCATGAATATCCTTTCTCGATTTTTTATATGATTTGATTGTCAAAACAGAAAAAATATCAATGATTTATGGACGCTTGTAGAAACGATTGTTAAAGCAGCTTTCATAGCCCAAATATTTCTTTGGTAGTATTCTTCTCGCAATGTTTCGTAAATTTTTCATGTTATATGGTTATAACACTGAAAAAATAAAAGTATCCAGAGAATAACATTATGATTTTTAAAGGTCAGAAGAAAGGTTAATAAGACACAATGAGCATAGATTAAATATTTAATAAAAATTGAGAGACTCACGTGAAAAGTAATTGAAAAGCATTTTCATTGAAAAATATCTCGCTAAGTTGACGCTTTGAAGTAAATATATTATTTTAAATTTCCTCTTTATTTACAATGATGTAGAGAGTTTTTATTTGAAAATGATTTAATAAATCACTAAAAGAATTTTCTGATTTATTCAATGTGAAATTTTATGAGCAAATTATATTTATCGCATATTTCAGAAAAGAACATGTTGAATACCTATTTTTTAGATTTTACCTGGAACTTAAATAATTCCAAATACTGAAATCAAAAGTTATCGAAATATATATTGAAAAGTCTTTCTTTATTGTAAATTTTTCTTCAATTTTAAATGTATTTAACCTAAGCAATTTTATATTAGTTTATTTTACAATTACATATCAACTTCCATTAATTTTTTCAAGCAATTAAAAATATTTAAAAAAAATTACTATTTTCCAAAATAATACACTTATAAATTATTTTCTTTTCAAATTATTATTAAAAAACGGAAAAATCATGAAGCAAGTATTTTATTTTAAATCGTTAGAAAATTTATAAGCAAACGAACTAAGTCGATAGTTCCATTGATGTATAATAAAATGACTACTTGGTGAGTAGTGCTCTCTACAAGATAGTTTACTCATGCGTCACTACTAACAAGATTCACATGGGACCATTCGCCTTTGGGACTGGACCGGATGATTTGTGTCTAATTTGTAAAAGGAAAACTTTGAAGGGCATCATCTTTATTACCTTAAGTTGTGCCTAGTCATTCTGTTTGCGGCTATTCAGTCAAAATCTAGTAGATTGAGTTAATTGGAATCATTTGTAATCTTTTCAAAGCAATACTCTCATCTGTCTTTTTAATGTCAATATAGTAAGTATATTAGTGTGACTTTACAAATAATACTTTTTTGTTCTGACAGATCGCGAGATGAAAATTTTAAGAAAAATACTTTACAAACTAAAATATCTAAAGAGACAAGTATAATCGATCTAAAAATCTATCGTTACAATTTTTCAATTTATTTATTTGATAACCGCTACTACTATTTTTCTAACAATTGTCAGTTTTATCAATCATTATACATATTACAATTTACGTCGGTTTTTGTTTAGATAAAAGCTATAAGTCTCATTATAAAAAAATAAAAAATTAAATATTGAAAAAGTAAATCATGGTAATTTTTTGCCATTTAAATGCTTTTCACAGCAGCTCAATAGATGGGAACTTAAATCTCTTATTTCGATAATTTATGATATCGACTGAAGGTGCTTGATGGAATTTCAATATCAAATTTAAATTGTTACAACTTTGAACGATTCCACATGTTTTGTCAATTACGACCCGAGTTTCGCCTTTCGGCATCTTCAGGCATTCCATCACACGGATGCAACGGAACTGACGATACGATGTATGATTACATATACGATGACATTAGTTCTGTTGCATCCATGTAATGGAATGGCTGAAGATGCCGAAAGGCGAAACCCGGGTTGTTAGTGACAAAACATGTGGAATCGTACAAAGTTGTAACAATTCCAAAACACTTGTTTCGAGTTTTTTTACAGTGAAAAAAGTTTGACTGCACTGAAAGTCCTTGATTGGGCAACGTATAAAATAACTCAAAACAATTCCTCAGAACTTTATTTTTCTTATGATGATGATGATTTAAATTTTAGCAATGTCTTTACATTTTGATCAACAGGTGCCGTTATCAGAAAGAAGCCAATTAGAAGAAATTCTTATTCGAAAGATGAATGCCAAATGTTCACAACGTGATGTTAGCTCCTGCGTTATGCTTAAATTAGTCACATATATGAATAAAATGCTCAAAAAAGCTGCTATCAGCGTGGGAGAAGACGTTGAAATCACACAAAACAGGTAACTTTATCAATAAATTACAGAAACTTTCAAATAAATTTCAATAATAACCAACATATAAACCATTAAACTATAGTTCAGCAAAACGAAAACGTTACAAAAAATACGGTTCAAAAAATAAATAGTCCAACATTTATATCGATCTGATGTTATTTGAATAAATTGCATGCTTGGGATATTATTTTTTAATGAAGTCTTAATGCATGCTATAATTTATCACAGAAATGAGTTTAAAAGCAAATTTGAATACAAACAGGAGTGGTTAGTACGAAAATATAAGTACGAACGTTATATTTGACCAAAATAATCTTTTAAGGTTAACAATATTATAATATTATAGTTCATGTTAATAAGCTTAAATTAGCTTAAGTCATAAATAATATATGTATGTAGTTTTGGAGTGAAAATCTTAAATAAAAAAAAATACTCATGTTTTTAGGATTCTTTGTTTGTATGTTAAATTTTCAATTATATAAATAAATAATGTGTTTTAACTTTAGTTGAAATTGTTTTCATCAAATAAGTAAACCTCATAGAACTCAAAAGAATAATTGGCAATTATGCAAAAAAGTATTTGTTTGAAAATCTAAGTGAAGCGATCGGTCTCGACAATCATTGTTAGCAATCTCTTTTATAAATTTGAATTATAATTATTGTCGGTTATCCAATAGATAAAATTATTTTTAGCAAGTAAACAGTATTATTTGGAATCTCTGAAAGATTTTTTTAAATATGTACGTATTAAATTTATCATAAAACTTTATTTTTTACTGGTTTTATCACACACTGTGAACACTTTATTTATTATCAATATAATCGAGTTTCAATTTCACTCAACTATAAACACGAAAAAACTTTTAATCATTGAAAATCGCAGTAGAAATTTCGACAAAAAAAAAATAATCTAACTTAGGATTGTTTTGAAAAGGTGAGATAAGAAACATTAAAACAATTTTCGATTTTTATTTACATTCTATTTTACTGCTAAAATAAATTTAATATCTCTAGGGAATATTTCAGCATGAAATTGGTTTTTTCAAACTTTACTGCCGCAATAAAAAGCATTATAAAAAGCCTTGCCGTTTATTGTCGATGAAGTTTAATTCCGAAGAAACTTTCGGTATTGCTAATCCATAGGAAAGCTTTCAACAAGGGTTATATTTTCATTATTAATTTTTCCTTTTAGTTCTTGTTTATTGGTTGATTTTTTTTTTCGAATAAATGACTTTAAATATCATATAGATATTGTCGATTTCAAATATTTTCTATTCTTTCATAAAAATATGAATATTTTGTATTTTATTAATTTTGTATAAAAATAAATGAAATGTAAATGGTTTTCTATTTATATTATATAATACATCTTTTTGTACTGAATGCGATGAAATTTTGTGTCTTTGGGTCATGAAAAATTATACCTTGAAAATATTTTTTTATACTTATAATGAAATGTAATATGAAATTAATTCAATGGTTGGAATGGTTGGTACCGTGGAAAAAATATCCTTCAAAATGATAAATAAACATAAATCTTTGTTTATTACTAACATTCCACAATTAAATTTTGTACGTAATCATTATTTTTATTACTTAACATATAATCTTCACATAGAAAAAAATTCTAGATTACAATTTTCCATTAGAACAAGTTTTCTTTTTATAATCATTCACCGATATATTGAGATACGTCTGTGAAAATGATCATGTTGAGCGAGTAAGTAAAACTGGGTTTTAGGGTCACGCACTTGTAACAAATCGAAACATGTTTCGCCTAGAAGTGCAACTAGTACATATTATGATGTATTTTCATCGCAATGCACAAATAGCTGTTTATAAAGCTTTCCATCTGATGGCATTATTTTTTTCTTAAATATATTACGTAAAAATGAGGGAAACTCAAACATTTCAATCGATTGAATTGTATTAGACGAACTATCAAATATAACTTTAAAAGTTTTAAATAATAATGCAATTTGTTTTTTGTTTATTTATTTTTAAATAATTGTTTTCAATTAAAACAAATCGTCTACTTAGTTATATTAAAACGAATATTAATTTGATTTGAACTTTTTCCAAACGTAACTTGTTAAGACCATGCTCTCACTATTGAAGGAATCTTTTTGTATACTCTTTGTACGTTTTGTTTGATACCAAAAAAAGTATAATCGAGTCAAAACGATCTTAATGGCTAAAATAGAAAAGAACAGTTGTTAAATAAAAAGTTTTCAAAGTTAAAAAAGACTTCAAAGTGTCAAAAACAATTGGCTAAATATATTATTTTTATATTTATAGCTTATATTTGTAACTAGCATGTCAATATTTTTTCAAATACATCGAAGTTACTTTTATAAAATAAGAAAACTCTTTAGAATCCTGGCATATGTTTTTATCAAAAGTTAAAGTACGATTGGTGGCTTTTTATGATATAATTTTAACACGGTGAAAAAATAGCAATGTATTGTAGTTCTACAAAAATATTTTCAGCAAATATAGTTGATAGCTATTTCGGCTCACGTCATCGTCAGAACTATTTCTGATACTGTTGATACTATTTCTGAACTAGTTCTGACGATGGCGTGAGCCGAAATAGCTATCAACTATATTTGTTAAAAATAATTTTGTAGAACTAAAATACATTGGTATTTTTTCACCGTGTTATAATGGAGTTCTACCAAGTGAATGCCAATTCAATCAATAAAGATAAAATTTTAGCTCACTAGAATGTTGTAGAAATATCAAATCCCAACTTTATTTCAAATACCCATATTTATTAAAATAAAGTTTAAAATAATCGATGACGATACCTTTTTATATGTATTTTTTGCTATCAAATGCCTAGTCAGGAATCGATAAACTTTAATAAGTTTTATTCAATTGTTAGAAAACAACATAAGTGAGGTTTGATACGCTGTGAAATAATAGTGTTTGATATATAATTATCATTGAATAAGTATTGTTATGTGTGTGAATTTTGGTATTATTTCACTGCTCAGAAAATTGAATAGTGATATTTATTCATAAAGTTAATAATTGCGATCTTCTACCGTCTATTTATTAATAATAAACATCTGCCACGCATTTAACTATTCCTTACAGGAAGTTTGAAGTTAGATAAGTTTTAGAACAACCATATTGTATAAGAAATTTTAGCATATATTATTGATATAAAATTAAATACATTTTTGTGAACGTACTTCACATTTGTATAATAAAATATTTTCAGAAAATAAAAATGTTTATTATGAACACAATAAGTCTTGGTTGTTGTGAAAAATATGGAAGCAAGCTAAAACTTACATTGATTTTTATATATAATATAATACAAAATAGTATTCGATAAGAGTTAATATTTATCACACTAGATATTTTCGATATGTCATAAAACGGTGAAATTTGATGTCGATAAACCTCTTTGCGTACAGTATTTTGGTTTTTGTTAATAATAATATTTTGCTAAATATACGTAGAGACTTGTAACGAAAATGCATTTTTCTAGCAGAAGAAATGATTTGTGAACTTATTTATAAATCATACGATCGATTGATTGCAGCTCAGTGGACGAAGACACCTTATCTAAAATTGTTAAAAGTAGGTCAGCCGGAGAATCTGAAGACGATCAAGTGACACAACTTTTACTAGATAAGATGTGGAGTTTTTCCAGCAGTCGGTCACTTAGATGGAAATTGTTCGATGATGCAGAATTCGTAATATCCAATAGTCCAGATGCTGATGGTGGAATGAAAATGGGTGAAAATTTAGAATTTTAATTCATTTTGTTCGTACAAAAGCACAAGTAAAAAAAATAAATGAAATTAACACGGTGAAAAAAATAGCAATGTGTCAATAGCAAATCGTCGGAACTATGTCTTTTATAGTCTAGATTGGGAATTTTTTAAAATAATGTTTTTCCAAATATGAGACATGGTCAAATTAATCAGTATACGTTAAATTATCAATAAAATGGTCTTATATTGTTTAAATATTTTGTTCTTTCTTGGGCTGCATGCTTTCTAAAACACTATGCAAATAAGCCCCGTGCTATTTTAAGCAATTTGAATTTATCTTTAATATACAGATATTTAAAAAAAAGCGATATATAAATAAATATATATGTCGATATATATAAAAGATCCTTGGTTATTCGTAGTATTTGGAGATGAAAGTAGTAAAAATAGCCGAAAGGAAAAGAAAAATATACCTTCTATTATGACTACTTTTATTACTGGTTAGTGCTTAGTTAGTGAAAGATACTTTTTATTTAAAAAAAAATAAGCTCTTTGCTTTCCATATAAGAAAGAATTTAACACAAAATCCGAAATTCGTGGCTAATGACTATACGTATTTTATAATAAAATCATTTATTTTTTATCTAAATCAAATTAACTAAGGGACCTTGAAAGGAAAATAAATTACTCAATATTTGAGTTGTGAATGAGACAAACAATATAATTTTAAATAAATTGAATCGACACCAAAGCAGGCGGCCATATAAATATTTAAAAAAATATTAGTGTAGTGAAATGCAGCCACGACATCAATATCGAAATATTTATACGACTGTTTTATTAATGTTTTATTTTGACGGTTTGCTTCTGATGAATGACGATAAAAGTATGCAAGAATTTTCAGCATAGTAAAAACAGTGAACAAATATATATGTGTTTAGTTAAATGTAAATGAATTTAATCCTGATATTAATGAAAAAAAAAATTTACATTTTTTTTGTATCGTTGTATATAGATCTATTGTTCTAAAATAAAATCAAACTTTAATCTGAGCCTGATACTCATATGCATAAAAGTAGAAAAAGGAATATAAGGCCCGGAGAATAAAGGACAATTCTTTTTATCGACGACACTGTTGCTGATAGTGGTTAATAAAATTAATATGTGGCGTTTTTTTACCATATTTATTTTCAAGGTATGTCTATCCAAACCCCTTCAACCACGGGTAGTGGTAGAGGAAAAAACAAAAATATGGCTCCGTTTTTGGCTGCTGCCGCGATGAAAATAGGATTACTTGGAGGGTTAGCATTCAAAGGTCTGGCCCTTTTTGTAGGAAAAGCTTTACTAGTATCCAAGATCGCTCTTCTTTTAGCTGGAATCATTGGACTTAAAAAACTGTTCTCACATCAGGTTTGTTCACTTGCGAAAATGGATAATTTTAAATATTTCTTGTATACAAGATAAACTAACACAAAGTAGCATCGATAAAAAAATGTTCAGACCACTATTTTATTTAACAACATATTAAAACGGTAACATTATTGGTGTGGTATTAAATTATTGTTTTACATCAGGTTTGTCACCAAGACTTACATTGATGTATGGGTTTTGTACTAATTGTTTATGAGTATTTATATATACACAGATTATCATCTAAAAAAGATTTTATGTTGTAAACTATTCGTTTTTTCTCGTGCTTATATTTTAATTTTGAACAAAAAACACATTAAAATAGTTATTAAGGTATAGAAAATTAATTTCAAATATTCTACTTGAGTATGCATAGCGGTGGGCATACCGATTCAAAAATCAACGATTAGAAGATCTATTTAAATTTGAGATTACAGTATCGTGAGATTTCATGAAATTTTTATATTAATAGCGCCATTAGATGTGAGGATCGTATAATATTACTATCTGTTCAACCATTATTCATCCGAATCGATAATGGAAAGTATTCATTCCAACACGTTCGGAAAACATTCAATGATATGCTTTCAACTGTAATACTTGGTTTTACAACTCAAAATTTTTTGGCCGTATAAAAATCTGTTTTCACAGAGGATTTTTTTCAGAGACCACGGCATTAGTACCATCATATATTATATATAGTCTAGTGTTAGATCAGTTTTTATTGCTTGATAACATTTTTGTGAATTGGGTTTTAATTGGTTGTAATATAAACTTTTGAAAATGTCACAAATAAATGAATAATTCTTTCAATTATTCATAAAAATAAAAATAAATGAAGAATACAATCTAAGAATTAAAAATCAAGACTCTAATACAACAACATTAATCAATAATAACAGAAAAAACCAAGAACAAGAACTTTTTCCTCGTTTAAAAAAATTTAATAAAGGAGTTTAATTAAGGTCTTAATGACCAACTGATACTTTGAGAGTTTTTTAATAATTTTTGGTTAAAATCATCTATCTAGAAAAATTGAAAAAATCATATGTAAGGCTTGTTTCAATGTCTGGGTGTAATAATATTCTTTTATCGTTAGATGCATTTTTTTGATATTTTAAGAGAAAACTGCTATCGTTCATTACATCATGTAGTAAAAAAAATCTTTACAAACACAAACAGTAAAAGCCTCAAATCTTAGTCTACTACTTTGTGAAACAATCAAAATGTTATTTTCTTTTTTATGTTTATAGAAACACGTCACGTATGAAGTAGTTTCACATCCCCATCACTCACACGAAAGTTCTGGTGGTCATGATAGCTATGGCGGAGAATATGGAAGGGAAATAGGAAGATCTGAAAAATCCGGCCACGACTTGGCTTACTCAGCCCATATTCCACAAGACAATTCTGAAGAGCCTCAGAAAAGTGAAAAAAAATCTCAAGCAGTGGAAAAAACTGAAAGCATTCCATCCAACGATAAATCTTTTACTAAGAAAACGGAGAATGTTTGATTTCTTAAATTTACTGACTGATTCTGTTGTTGTTAAGTATTTATAAAAGTATGAGTATTGTCTTTGTATTTTCAATAGTTATATGATTTAAAAGTGTATTATATCATTTTTTATTTATATTAAAATATAATTAAATTTAGTTATCTGAAACCAAAAAATCATTTTTCTTGTAATATTAAATACATGTTACATATTATAAATCAATGTTTTATTTATTGTGTTATTATTATTTTAAGCTTACTGTCATAATATGAAAGCTTTGTTATGAAATACAAAATATTTATAGAATTGTTTCTACAATTAGAATAAACTTACTCGCTACTAAATGATAACAAATAGTGTTAAGAAAAAGTTTAACTTAAAAAGCAAGAAAAAAATGTGGTTTTTGTATAAACTGATGAATAAACAAATCATTAAAACATTTATTTATTGTTTCACTTAAACATATAAACGCAAAAATTATGTAAATTTTATAACCATACTTATAATACAAAGTAGTTAATTCATTTTTTTTGAAATCAATATTATGTTCATTTATATATTTTTTCAAGTGTGTTTATAAAAAAAATATTATTTCAGTGGGAGGCTGCTTAATTATCGTGATTTCCATATTTGTAAATTATCAAGATAAAACAGTTTTCTTTAAAATAGTAAAAAAGTGAAATCTTACTAAAAAAAAACACGTAGTAAAAACTTTATTCACTAAAGATTGAAATGACTCGTTTCAAGGAATTGGTAGTACCAAATTGAATGTTTTAATTTTCAAACTGTTTTTATTTTATATATTATAAACAAGTAATATTTTAAAGTAAGAATATCGTTTGAGTTTTTCTTTAATAACCGAGAATAATTTTTCTACGTCAAACTTTTCATAAAAAATGAAGTAGGGGAAATCCGAATACGTTTTTGTTTATACGAAAATGTGTTTAAGTATTGACGTCTTATTAATGAACGATCAAACCGCAATTCCCACACTAGACATAATTTGTAGAGTTAAACATTTAAATAAATTTTAGCGTTATACTATACACAACAATAGGTTTACTTTTTTGTCGTGAAAGTTTTTCCCATGATGTTTTTTTTTGTGACTGTCCTCATTCGATAAGTAAGTCGTTTTTCAAAAAACAAGGTTTCCTTTATTTTTCTACAGTCATTATATGCTGATATTTAAGGAAAAAGATTGGAAGATGTTACCTGATAAAATGAAAATATTTCAATGATTTATCAATCGAATATTTCACCGTATTGATCGATAACTGACTGAGCTAAATTTCATTGAACGTAGTTATTTTTTTAAATATAATTTTGATTGTTTTTTGTATAAATAGAAATAATTATATTTTAACATAATAAATGGGATGATATAGATTTGGTTAAACTTACCAGTACAATTATTAAGAAAGTTAAACACAGTCAGATTATTTTACAAGAAATGTCAACGAATAAAGATTTTTTGGACATTTTTATTGTTGATGTCATTGAAATCAGATAAAAAAATACACATTATTTTATATATATATAGTGTTTTAGTAAGTTATCATTAAATCGTGTAAAATTTCTTTACAACATAAAAGATAAATTTAATTTTTATGGCCGTGATCATTTGATTCTTTTTGAATTAGAATTAATTTTTAAGGCATTAGCCGTCGTCATGAAAACACAAATTTCCATTGAATATAATAGTTTCTTAAAATAGACATGAAAACGTAAAAAAATAAAACAGTTTATAGATGTAAGAATAATTTTATTTAGTCAATAATAATAGTTGTCTACTTATTTACAAACATTCATGCTAGAGTAATAAATATGAATACTGTATCTCAAATATATCCAAAAATAAATAGAAAATTCATAAAACAAATATTTTTCAGATAATAATAAATAAATAAGTTAATTTTATTCTTACTGAGAGAACTATATATAAAACATTCACATATAAAATTTATAGAACGAATGATTGTTATCTTCATTAATCAAAAAATCATTTATAATATATTGCCAAGTTAGTATTTAATTCAATTTGCATTTTTGGACAAACATGAGAATGAAGTATAGAGTTTTGTTTTTGAGTTAGTGGGTAAATTATTACGGTTCATTTTCTTGGTAGCTGGAGAATCCGTTCAACGGATGATTGTTTTCATAGTACATGGGTTTTCTTTTCAAACCTGTAGGTACAAAATAAATATTTTGACATGTATTTGTTAACATTATTATTCATATGTAAGGTTCATTATTTGAAATTATTAAAACAGTATATGCATTGTACTATATTAAAGTAAGAGTTGTGAAAAAGGATTCAGCTTCGGTTACAACTACCTGTTTATATAATGTTGTTTGTAAATAATTTGATACCGTGAATATTATGCTGAAAACAACGTTAAACTAAAAGCTTTTTGTTATTGTGTAGCACTAAAGAGAAAATTAAATATAATATTCAAAATTAATCTACATGAATAAAAACAAATCAAAAATGCGTTTTTTTTATCATTTACCATAAAAGACAATTTTAAGGCTGATAAGCATGAATTTTATAATAATTTTACTATATTTTCTGGATCAAAATGTTTTTTTGCATTGCACTCATATCTTTCTCTCCACAAAAAATTAGTATTTCCAATCTAAAGATTTTTACCGGTTCGACGAGCATACGATATATTCAGAAGTGTTTTCAAAAGACATTGAATTTTTGAATAAAAACTTGAATGTATACAAAAATATATACACATACTTAAAACACACTCAAAGAAATGAGTAAATTTAATTATCAATATATATATATATACAAAATGACATTGCCTTATACTTTATTTGTCAACTTTATATTTATATTACAATAATGGTGTTTTTTCTTGTTATTTTTTAGATTGCTGTTTTAAATCTATCCCCCCATTAATCCTGTTTGATGAGAAGTTTTATTTCTTTTTTGTGAATCATTATTGACGATATTTTCTGTTAAGTGACACGTGTTATTTAATGATCTGATAGACCTTGTCAGAAAAAAAGTTCGTTTGGGAATTTTTCGCAGAGCTTTCCTTTTCTCAAATACATTTTTCTGTAACTTTAACATTATATAATAAAAAGTTATCATGTATAAGAATACATTTTTTTATATTCTCTTTGAAGGTGTAATTGTATTTTTTTGAAGGGTGAAGAGTCAGCAGTATTGTTAACTATCACGTCAGAAATATAACAATCTTTTTTGTCGAGAGTTTCAAATAAATGAACACATTTTGGCAGTTCTAGGTCAAAGTTGTGTCAAAAATCTTGTACATACCATCCCATCTCTTTGTAGCTTGTGGACTGTATGCTTTGGCTGTAATATTAGGATTTTGAATGTCTAAGATCCCTTGTGAGTATTGTCCTGAAACATCGTGAACCTGTTCTTGAACAGCCTGCTGTTGGAGCATTTCATTAGGATGACCACCTACCCCAGATACGCCATAGATTTCCGGAGAAGCATACGCTGTTTGACCCATAGTATATCCTGGATGTGTTCCAGCTGATGGAAAATCTATTGGGTATTGATTGTACATGTAAGGGTGATGTTGAACGCCAACACTAAAACAAAGAAACAAATACAAAAGTTAGTATAAGTAGTAAACTCAACATAAAGTATAATTTCTATATTATTGTAATTTTGAAAATGAGTATTTTTTTTTATAAACAAAAAAGTTTCCATTAATAAGCGCGAAGTTAATCAATTAAATTTTTTATTAAAATTCTTTACAATTTCGATATTAAAATTATTATCGGTTATATACGAGAAGAATTAATTACAAATGAAAAACACAAACCCTAAGGCTAAGATCCAAATAAACAACTTAAACAACTTTCAATACTATTCATTTAATAATAATGACAATTAAATGTCCGTAATAAATTTTATTAAAACTTAATACTGTAGATGAGTCTTTGTTGAAAGGATTTAACAATAAATAATAATCAATCGGGAATTCATTCAAATGCTATTGGGAATTTTAAAACTTAGAGACACCTTCTTTTTCAAATTAGTAGGTAACAGTAGTAATGAAACATTGTGTGACCTAATTAATTAAAATTTTACCAAGCACATTCAGTCGATATCATAAATTAGGATCACGTATGTTCTTATAAGGAGCGGTGAAAATGTGCATGATGTGGAAAGTGACCATTTTACAACATAACTTCAGAAAAATTTTAAATTTATGAGAATGTTTTATTTTTATAATGTTAACTTTTCCCAGTATCGTGATATAGCAACTCACTTATATAAAATTGGTGTAATCAGTCTAGTTTGTAACAGTTTTATTATGAATATCATAATAATATATTATGCTTCTCATGTGTGTTTCAGACAGCAGTTTTCCATAATTTCTCATTTTTTTCAGATTAAAACTATTTTTATTTTGAATTTTATAAATCGGTAAAATAATTTTATAAGTTCAACAGAAAAACGATTTATTTACAATATGTTTTCCATATTATGTAAAGTTTACTTTGATTTCGATTTTAATATTATAAATTCGATTTATGATATTTTTCCGTAAAATTTCCGTGCTATATGATCGTAAAAATCATTAGTTATTAAAATTTATAAAATTACAAATGGTCTCGGCAATCGAGCACTATTTTGAATTTCTTGTACATTTTTGCTTCATATTTGTTTTAATTTCAACAGGATATGTATACGAAAATTTCTGAATCGCATTTTTTCCCTAGAAAATATATCCAAAATATAATCTCTTAAATTAACAAAGGTATTAGACATTTAGATTTTATCCGAAAAATCCGGCTTATATATTATATAATATTTTACATTGCTGTAAATTTAGTTCACACGGCTTAAATTGAGACAAAGTTTTAATTGCACGTTGATGGCGTATTTTTTTTATCAAATAATGATCAATATAATGATGTCAAGAATTAAATGCCAAAAGTGATACCGTACTTTGAATTATATTGATAATAGTGCAACTAATTTGTGAATCAATTCAATATTTATACTTCCGTGATGCTTAAAGAGAAGAAAAAGTGATATTTTACATAATAATAAATGAATGTTTGTCTGTATGTCCGCTACGGACTGCTAAACCGCTTGACCGATTTTGATGAAATTTTGAGGGACACTTAAAATTAGTTTGTAAATGGTTCCTGTGAAGTTTGATGCCGATCGGACGAAAGGAAATTTTTTTAAGGGGGCGAAGGTTTCTAAGTTGGTACGACCATTTTTCGACAAATGGCGCCACTGTCATTCCAATGAATTTCATATACTGCCGTGACAGTTCATGTTTTTCGAATAGTTTTGTGCATTTCATTCTGATTTAAATTTATTCATTTTTTTTCAGCGAATCGGTGATCACCGTCAATATTAACATTTCCACCCGTGTGTGAACAATTGTTCAATTGGATTGGATACATTTTGACATTCGGATTGCTGATTAACATCTGATAAATTCAAACGCATTTTTCACGTCGTTCCCGTACAATTATGCCTCCAAAGCGACAAGCAATTGGCCGACCTGCATTATGAGCCTCAGAATCAGACGAACAACGAGCATTAAGGCTGAAAAATCTTCGAGTACATGCCACCGAGACCCGTTCGTCTGAATCATCTGAACAACGAGAAGTGAGGTTAGAAACTGATCGAATACGTATAACTCAGGCCCGTTCGTCCGAGACAACTGAACAACGGGAAAGAAGGCTGCAAAATGTTCGAATAAGCACCGCTCGATCAAGACGAACACTGCACGCTGATTTAAATCTTTGTGCATTCCATTATGACAGTAATAATGATTACAGTCTTCATCCAAGTGTCGCCATTGGAAAAATGAATAAAATTTCCATGTATTGTAGCGCCCTCAAATTTAAGAACGACACGCCAGGAATGTGCTACGCCAGTGGAAAAGTTAAACTGCCAGAACTACATCCACCATCCAAACCACTATCAACGTTGCTATCAGGTGTTACACGTGAGTCGAAGCATTTCTTGGGAAACAAGAAATATTGTGACTCCTGTGGGAGTACTTCAATAAATATTGAATTGAAACGAAACGCTGCAATGTCACAAACTTTTCAAAATGAACAAAATCAATAAATTGACTCAAAATGAATTGAATATTTGTGTAATGTCTTTCCTTCAAATTTATTTTAGTTGCTGGCGTAGCAGCGTGCGCAAGGTATAGCTTGTTATCAATAAAATCAAACACGAATATTTTAAACCGTTAAAATATTAAATACGTTATTGATTCAATTGGCATTTACTTGGTAGAACTCCATCATAACATGGTGAAAAACGATCATCTCGTACTTAGAGAAATGTATAAATCGAAAAGTTGCACTATAGAATTTATTGGCGCACTATGAAACTGTATTGTGTGGCTTTTCTACACAGCTATAAATAGATAGATGAATGTACGTTTAAATATAGTTCTGGTGAAGTTGTAAGCCAAAATAGCTATCAACTATATATCTTGTAAATTTTGTAAGCCTAAAATACGTTGCTATTTTTTAACCCTGTTAAAATATATTATATTATCAAATATAATAAGGTTTTATTAATTATTATTATAATTAAGATAAACTGCATCATTACCCTCCGCTAAAGCTCTCCATGAATTTCTTGACAACCATGGTACCGGTAACCAAAAGCGCCAGCTTACTTGCTAAGAAGGCTTTGAATGTAAGAAGTGTAACTGCCGCTATTGCAACCATTAAAGTACTGGCAGCTTTAAGTCCTAAAATTATTGGTAATATAATCTGCATTTTCTTCTTTCTTCGTCCTCTACCTGTAGACAAAATAAGAATCATTTTTAGAATGTATTTTTTTATTACGTGGGAGAGTTTTGAAACACATTATTAATAATATTGAAAACCCAACATAAAAATTAATTACACAAAATAATCTAAAACATCGTTTTATACTACTTTTAAGTTATGGTGATACTCCGCCATCCTCACTAAATAATTCAAATGAGCGAAGTATAATAATTCCAATAAATTTCTACTGCTATGGTATGCACAAATACATCAAAATCAGTAAAGCATTTACACGCTCGTTTTGCAGCTATTAGCACGTTTCTTCTTATGAAACTAACGCCATTTAGAAGTAAATAGACCATGAATGCATAACACAGAATATTAATTAATTTTGCATTTATATGAGAGAAAATAATGCTTTTTATGATTATCAATAAATATGTTGATTCAGACACTTAACCGGATTAACTACCGATCATCAGTTAATTTCTAAAAAGCTCTGGGTGTATTTCATAGCAATTATTTATTTAAAACATTAAAAATATTGTAATTTAAATTTACGATTCGTTCGTAAATAAATAAACAATATGAATTTTAAAAATGCAAGTGTTGAAATATCACTTTTTATTCGTGATATTGAACGTTACCAGCCAAACAATGGTCATAATCAAAATTTTACATGTAATTGAAATAAATAGTTATCAACTTAAAGAACACAGTTTTTTAAGTTCTGTTGCATCCGTGTGATAGAATGCCTGAAGATGCCGAAAGGCGAAACCCGGGTCGTTGGCGACAAAACATGTGGAATCGTACAAAGTTGTAACAATTCAAATTTGAATTAATTTTTGCTCTTATTGAGTGCATTCAAATATACATAAATGTTTTCTTGCTAAAACTACTGCAAATAAAATGCGGAAACAAATTTTTAATACATTTTTTCTACAATTAAATGAATTTATGTTTAGGACCGGTTCCGTTCATCCCAAAAATTATCATTTAATAATGATGGCTAACAAAACTTGGCTTGATCGCAAATATATTCAATTGTTGAAATAGTACTTAAACGGTAATTTTTATTATTTAGTTTTAGTTATTACCTTAAAAGTTATTAATTACTTAAGTTGTTGGGAGCATTAGATTTAACTTAAATTTAATATTTTATTTTAAACTATCATGAGTGATTTTCTTAAATTGACGGTCATGTTAAATGTTATTGTAATATATTCTTCAGAATTTATTTCTTGGCTGGGACAGACAAAACATCATTTTTTCATTTTAGCTAGTATATTATGACTATTATTTGCAAAGATAATTTCAACTTTATTGACGATAAGTATGCGTAGTAGGGTAAAAACTTTCAAGTATGATTGTTATAGGTGACTTTTTTAATTATATTATAGGTAAATTTTTTGTTTGTAATATTTCATACAAATCGTCATCAATATTGTTTTGTTCAAATCTATCGATTAAACAGGTTTCGTAAAAGTTTCACTCGAACAAAAAAAATGTTTATTTTTATGCAATCAAATGTTATGGATTCGATATTTTTATTCATTGAAGTAGTTTAATTTCTAGAAAAATACTTCTGCAAAAAACGCATTTTTTTTTCATCAAAAATTTTATGTATATAGTAAAATATTCATTTACCGTTATTAACCATTATCATGTCATAATGCTAGAAAAATTTGATTCTCAAAACATACATTTTACTTTCTTGAGATTAATGATAAAATATGGTAAGGAGATTACATAGGTCATGAATGTTAGCGCTAAAATTTTTATAAAAAAAAATTTTGTCTTTGAAAGAATTTAAAAGATATTAACGTGAACATATATGAAAGTCGTTCAATAAGAGTTCATTTTCTAATTTGTCTATCAAGTTAAATAATATGCGAAATATTTTTGTTCAGTGAATCAACTTTTAATTGTGAAATAAGACTTAATTAATTTAAATGTGTACTCAAAGGGTCAGTCAAAATATAAATAACAGAAGTTATATTGATTCTAAAATAAAATTGGCACCCATAGTCAGTAGTAGTTCAAATGATTTTTATATATTGTCTTACAGTTAATTTTAGCACATTAGTGATTATTTATTAAAAAACGCTTTATTTTATCGTTATGATATAAAAAAACAGTATTATTCTACATATAAAATAAACAGAGTAAACTTTTTTCTAGTCTCGCACGAGTAATATGTTTGTGAAAATTATTGTCATTAAGGTTACGTGTTTGCTGATTGGTGAAAAAAAAAATTACAAACTTGTTAAGTGAACACATTTGTCACCTAAAATGACATCGTGATTGCCTTTTGAAAATATTTTTTTAAGTTTAACTAAGCACACTTTTTTAAAAACTGTTTATAACTTCTTTTGAAATAAATATAAGTCACTTCAATTAAATGTAATCATTTTGATTTTATTGAATAAGTTTTAGTAATTATCGAACTCTTGCTATTTCGATCAAAAGTGTGGTTTTTTTGACAATTACTATTGATTTCAACGAATTGAAACTATGTAATGTAATATTTTAGTAACTGACAAAGTCTTTACAACTTGATTTTGTTAATAATAGTTTTCTACTTTTGCTATCTTTTTGATCAAGTAATTCAGGTAATTTTTGCTGCAAACTTCATAATAATATTACAAAAGAGTGTGTTTTACGATAAGACGATTGAAAGAAGCAACTCAAACAATTTCAAATGAGCTTCCGACTATGGCGAAATGAAATTTTAGCTTTGAATTTAATATTCAATAAAAAAATTGTTTTGCTTTTTTAAGCAAAACTGTTTGTATTTGAAAGCATGACTATAAAACACTTATTAAATAAACTGTGTTTTATGTTTAAAAGATCTTACAGAAAAATTACATCGTTCATACTTTTATTTGTTTAGTTAAAAAAATCATTGTTTTTCCTTTAATATAATAATTTTATATAATTTAAAAATCTTTAATTCTGTGCGCTTAAATATGCTTTTAAAAGAGATAAAGGATTTTGTGGAATAACAATGTTGTAAAGAAATGGTTGTAATGATAGGAAAGAAAAAGTTCCTTTTTTTTTAAATTTTAAAAATTTCAATTACAATACTTGGATTTTGTAAATGAGCCTATCATAAGTGATTTTTAAACGTTTTTGTGTCCATTAAAGATGAATCTAACATAATTTTTACGCAAATGAACTATTATTATGGAACGAGTTCATGGGAACTACAACGTTGACTCTTTTGAAGTGTTTTGTTTGTAGATTTTTTGTCACGAATTTATTGAGAAAACATAATTTGGTTCCATAAATAATATAAAATAAGAGCAGACTTTTATTTTTGATATATATTTAAATCATTTAAAGAAGAATTATTTAAAAAAAAAAATAGGTATTTATCATTGATATGAGCAGTTTAAAGGCAGTTGTCTTTTAAGACCTATTTAAAATTATCTGAAATCAGTGGGTAAAAAATATGGTTATATTTTAACTAAAAATTTCAAAAGACTGGTCGCTAATTTTTATTTAAGATGGTTTGATTCAATACTGTATTATGGTACAATAAAAATCAAAACTACTGTTAATTACATTATATTTTTAAACGTTAAAAATCTCGACCATCTTTAAATATTTTTGAATGAATTATGTTGATTCTTGTAAAAGAAACGGTCAATGTTGCGATATTATTTTTATTTAATACCTTCGCCATTTAAGGATCCAGAATCATATTCGATTTCAACTGCAACGGAAGCTCCTTTTGCTGGAGATCTCAATACTCGTACTCCATAATTTCCAAAATCTACTCTTACAGCATGAGAATTGAAGAATTTCGCTAAAATGCCTTCTGTGGACCTTCCTTCAACTTGTGCTGGAGAAGCAATTGGTTCAATGTAAATTAGGTCAAATATCCTGATTGTTTTATTTTCCCTGATTCCATTAACGAGCTCTTTCGTAAGACTTTCAATGCATGTTGCATTATCATCGCAAGATAATTCAGTAATATCGTTTTTATAGGTTGGTTGACCATAATGACCACTCGAGAGGTGTGAGTATTGCACCAACATGATAAAGAATAGCAGTTTTCTTGTTCGGGACATTTTTAACACTTATATTTTAACAGCTTGCAATTTTTTTAGATAACGTCAATAAATTAAGCAGTATATAAATAAATGGAAAACGATGGTCCAATTCCAAAATAAGAATGGATATTATTACTTCCTCGGAAAACATCAGTTTAAGAATTCACTATTTAACTTCACCAGAATTTGATATCACGAAATTTTATTATTTATTTTATCATTATAATGTTTATGTATCAAAAGATATTCACTTCCATAATAAATTATGTATTAACTTAAATGATGTTTACAAAAACTAGTTACTTGGTGAAGTATTGTCTGATGAATGAGGGTTCGGAGTAATTTGTGAGGCAGTTTTATGCAGTGCTACGCAGTGGTAACCAACCATGACGTATGCTTGCTATTTTACGTCTCAACACGTAGGTATATCATTTAGCGTTTGAGCTAATGTTTCGATTATCCCGCAGGTGACGCACAACTGAACCAAGCTGGTTGGATAAAATATTTAACACATTGTAATATTAATTTTTAAAAAAATGTAATGCTAGATTAGTACAATGTGATTTACGAATACGTTTATTTTATAAGCTTAAGTTTATTTTATAATTTTATAATTGCAAAGGATTGAATTGATCAACCAAGAATATTGAATTTAAAACTTCCAATGATAGACCCTATGAAAGTATACATATTATATTTATGCTACTAAATTTAACAATCTTCACAATGATGATTTAATATTTCAGCTCAAATTTATGCTAAGAAAATATTTATCATTAAATTTATTCTATTGATTGAATTGGCATTCACTTGGTAGAACTCCATATAACACGATGAAAAAAATAGCAATGTATTTTAGTTCTACAAAATTATTTTTAAGACATATAGTTGATGGCTATTTCGGCTCGCGCCATAGTTCTGACGATGGCATGAGCCGAAATAGCTATCAACTATATTTTTTTTAAGTAATTTTGTAGAACTAAAATACATTGCTATTTTTTTCACCGTGTTTAAATTTATCCTGATTCAAACCTATGAGAACCTCCATTACGAAGATTTATTAGAAAATAAATAGTTCAAACAACGATTCTTTTGAAGTTATAAAATAGGCAAAACAGAAAAGATATAAAAACAATAATCAATCATGGAAGTAATGTCGTAATATATAACTTTTGAAGAGATCACGTATGTCAGCGCTATCGTTTTCAAAATAAATTATAAATTGAAGACATCACGAAAGTGTAACCGAAACACTTATTTTGCGTTTTATTGCAATGCAGGTATTTTCTTAGTGTAAACATAGTTATAGCCTACTATAAAATATGGATTATCTGCCAATATAGAAAACAATCATACCAACAACGCTTATTTATCTCTAGTCGTTGATTAGGTGGTGCGTGAATACATGAAATCAATTATCTTTCTTTAATCCACAAAAGAAAGTTATTCCATTTAACAGACCATTACGTTTAATTACAGTTTATCTTGCTTGATGGAAGAGAAATACTCTCTGGTAAAAAATTTAAATATTTATTAATAATTTGTATATAAGCATTTTTGTTTATTAAGCCGATTTGTACTTAATAAAAACCCTTTTATATACAAAATTGAATGCGTCACATGGTGACAAAATAGCAATCAGTACGTATAACCCAAAATAACTATCAATTATATACCTTTTTTTTTTTTTAAGGTGTTAATTGTCACTTCTTGACGGAAAGGCATGATTTTTAAATAATAAAAACACATTTTTTAGTACTTATTTCCACAATATATTTTTTGATCAGGACCGGTTTCGCTCATCGCGAGCATTATCAACTGATGATAATGTCAGTCAGTTGATAATGCTCGCTATGAGCGAAACCGGTGCTGATCAAAAAATATATTGTGGAAATAAGTACTAAAAAAATGTTTTTTTATTATTAAAAAAAATAAATTATATAATTTTTTAGTGCTAAAATATATTGCTATTTTTTCACCGTGCTATAATGGACCGTTTTACCAAGTAAATGCCAATTCAATAAATATATTTTACGCGGCATTTATTCGTTCATGTTGTACTCGCAAAAAAAAATTATGAAACAACTGTCGATAATAGTGCCAATGGATATGTGAGTTTCATATAATTAATGAAGTAACATCATTTTGGATATAGTTTGTAGGAGATTTTTTACAGAATTTTTCGGTTTTTTTTTTTTTTTATATCATTTATTAACGCATTTTATTCAAGAATTAAATATGTTTTTTTCTTTGATGATAAGAGAAAACAATCGTTAATGTTAGCAAAAATACATTTTCATTATTCAAAAACAATTTCAAAATATGAAAACAAAGATTTCACATGAAAGAAATGTATTTCTTATAATTTTATCAACATCAAATAAATGTCTGTTTTCATGGAACATTTTAAGATTGAAGGTGTGGGTAGATTTTTGCTAAAAAAGACAATTCGATAGCTTTAGCTTGAAATTTTATTAATATCTCATAAAGGGCAATTACATTATAATGAATTATCAACTAGTATGTTTCTATTATGACAAATAAATGGCATCAATATTGAGCAATTCATGACACTTAGATTGTGTTCAACATTCAAATAGTATATGTCAAATTTCATAGTATTACAATCATTCGTTTATATGTTTTTGTTGTTTTGGTGACGCTACATTCATAATTTTCAAAAATCCAAATTTCGTTTGTTATTAAAGCATTTCTTTGTTATAGAAAAATACCATTCAAGCAAAACAATGGCTTAAGTGTTCTTCAGATTCTGTTTAATCGAGAAAAATGGTGAAGAAATGGTTTGCTGATTTCAATCGCTCTGATCGCCAAAATTTGACAGTTGTACCAGAAAACATAAAAAAATGCACAAGACTATAATGTTTTGCATTATAAAGTCAGAATGCAGTATATTCACTTTTTTTTAACATTTGGCAATTGAGAAAACTTTGTTCGAAAGTGATTTAGGAGATATAAAAAGGACTTGTTCGTGTAATATGTGACAACGAATAAAACATGGATAAAAAATATGGACATACATTCCAGAGTCAAATCAGCAGTTGGTTAAGTCGACAGCAACCGGCGAAAGCCGTCCAAAACGACCAAAAACGCTACAAATTGACTGGGAAAATTATGTCATCCGTATGTTAAGATGTGTACGAAATAATATTCATTGAATATCTTGGAAAGGAAAAAAGGATCAATAGTGGATATAACATGGCATAATTAATGCGTTTCAAAGACAAAATTGCAAAAAACGGCTCCAATTGAAGAAGAAGAAAGTGCTCCACCAAGACGTTTCAAAAATCGATCACAAAAATGACAATTTTGCACAAATCGTAGTTTGATTTGCTTTCGCATCCACCATTTTCTCTAGATTTAGCCTTAAGCGACAAATCTCAAAAATGCTCGCCTAAAACGAAGAGATGATTGCCAAAACTAGAGCGTATTTTGAAGAGTTGAATTTTGAATTGTTAGAACATATTGCCATAAGAAAGGCATAGGAATGTAAGGAACCCGTTAGAATGAATGTATGATTCTCAAAGGAGGCAATGTTTTATGAATAAAGTCAAATTTGTCCAAAAAGGTATTGTTCTATTTTCTTACGAGTTCAATGAATGATAATTATATATAAGTTCCGAAAAGGCTATAAGGTTTACATTAAATAGTTTAAAAATTACACCAACAAAACTTTCATAAAACTTTCTTTTACGTTCCTTATTTCCTTGTGACTTTGAAGAAGCTTTACAAAATGGTTGCTTAAATGTGAAATGCTAGTTTGAAAGGCATGCCTTGTCTTAATGGACCTCTGAAAAGAGCACGCTTCATTGCACGCATTGTAATTTACGTTGAAAACTTACAATACATAATTCTATGAAAGTTATCGTGTCAAACGTTAGCAGTTTATTAAATTCCTAAGCGAAACAATTTTAAGTTAAACATATTTAACGCTTAAATTGTTTTGAGATATTTTAAGGATGAAAGTGAAAAGTAAAATATTTTACTCAATGCATGACAATTTTCATCGATAAGGTTATAAAATAAATTCATTATTTTTTGTATTGGATAACCAAAATAACCAAAATATACAATATATTAAATTTTTTTTTTTTTCTGTTTGTCTGAAATACTTATGATCGCTTCAATTTAAATAAATTAAAAATTCACTTTCCAAATGTTATTACTATCGAATTTACAGTAATAGTTTAAAAGTGATGTGTATTGCATGCCAAAAACACATGAAAGTTTGAGACAGATACAGTTTAGAGACATTGAAGTGTTCAAATTATTTATTTTTAACTTTAAAAAACAATGTCCAGTATTTTGTTAATGAGATGTTTGCTTCGAATTGAAAAAGTCAATCAAATTTATTTTTAAAATAAGTTATGCCTGTATATATCATAAATTTGCCGCCTTTAAATTATTCGATTTAGTCTGTTGCTTTATTTTTTTCTATCTGTTTTCCTAAAATACACAACAAACAAATACTTGACATAAAAACATTTAGCTAAGTAATTATTGAGATTAAGTGCAAAAAATAAAGGAAGGCAAAGAAATTGTCAGTTAAGCATTAAGCCTTTCTACTACACGTTTACCGATTTATTCCAAAAGTATTTAAAATTGCTGACGATGTAATTTTGTTAAATTTTCACGTTTTTTATGTCTTGAAAAAATTTGAGGTCACCCCGACGGAATGTGAAAACTTGTAATTATCCCAGAGGGTTTTCAGTCGTGAAATATCGATTTCTCAAATAGTGGCTAGTTAACGGAATTGTCGAGTTTTGGTGTTATTACAAGAGCTTCTGGTATTTTCAGAATTTACGGTTTTACAAATGAAATTGAAACAAAAAAATGTACAATTTTTGTACCAATAAAAAAGAGCTTGTTTTTTTAATTTCGTATATAAGCTGAGTATTCTTTTTTAAAATTTGTTCCATTAGTGAAACATTTGTACTGACACATTTAGGGAAAAGCTTAGATTAACTTATATTTTCCATCATTCAGTTTTACAAAACAAATATTTACAGATTACGGATCATTAAAAGATAAATATGAACTTACCTACAATTTGTTGGGTTCAAAATTTTATTGATAATATATTTTCATTACTCGTTTTTGGTAAAATCAATCGATAATTTTTCAACTGAAACGTTAGACTTTTGAACTTAAAAACTACCACAGAAGCGGCATTGATTTTTCTTTTATAATTCGAATGCTACAACATTGATTCCAAGTTATTATAATGTCATTTTGCATGTATTTTTTTCATTATATAATTTTATAACCCTTTGTATTTATGGATCTACAAAATTCACGAAAGGATTTTCTTACGTTTTATTGAATTGACGGTACAATTTTAATTGGATTTCGTTGTTTTTCGACTGCAAAATTGTCAATTTAAGTAGGCTTTGAATTTATATGTATATTACTGTATGAAGGTCTATTTTATAGGCTTTTTTAGACCAAACTAAAATTTAAAAAAAAAAAACAATAAAAATGGCCTGTATTAAATATTGACATCATCTTAGAAGAAGCAATTTATTGTACTAGTCAAGTCGCTAAGATTATTTGAGACGGGATAGTTTTTCAATATAAATTTTCACAATAATAACACTTAGTATAGATTTGTCTTTTATTTATATACTTATATTGTATTTAAATCAAAAACTGATTTTAAATCAATTAATCGAATGTAAAAATGTAAGAGGAATCAGGCATTAATGGATTCTTGCCCGTGTTTGGTGTCCCAAATTACATTTACTACTAGTCTATAGAATTGAATGTTTTATGAATAAATTTAGATGCTGGAATAGGCATGCAGAATACATAGTGTATAGTCACTTCTGATATATTTGAGGAATTATTTTTATTATTTTAATAATCTCTATAGCGTAGCATTAATTATATAAGTTGTTTACAAAACAATTTTTTTTGGAAAACTATACATATTTACCAACGCAATTAGAGTATTTAGGGGAATTAATAAGCTTTGGAAATAACTTGAAAGTTTAAGAGCAATGAGCTTCTTTTTCTTTTCAATATTCGATTAATTTTATTTAGGCCTAAAATAATTTGAAACCTTTTGCAAAAATTTATTTTTCAAAATATTTATGGAGAAAATAATTTTGATTTCTAATATATTAAAAGAACTTATAATATAAATGGCGTTTATGATATTCAAAGATTTATTTTATTAAATTTTGTGCAAACTGTTCTACAATTCGCTTGAAAAATCTCTGAAAAACATAGAAAAAAGATATTCATAGAAGACTGACATTTATAAAATTAAAATAATATCAACACTTTTGAGATATTTTGATGTTTTGTTCTAAGATTTCGATGATTAGAAAAAAATTTTTGTCAAAAAAGGCTCAAAGAAAAATAAGATTTTATTAAGAATAGTTCTGAATATTTCAAAGATCAGAAATAGTGGATGTTGTTACTTTTTTAATAGAAAAAATAATGTTGTACAAAATACTGAACAAGAGCTTAGATGATATAGTTTTATGATTTAGTACGAAATAGTGTAATACTATATAAATTACCATTATCAACAAAACTAGCTTGAATTTATCGATTTTAGATATTCAATAATTGTATTTTTATACAATGGCTTCATTATTAAAACTTGCAAGCAATAAAGCACTGACTTAAATAATACTGTCATTTATCACCTGTGATATAAAATTTTGTGTTTCTTACAATGAAATTATATAATTAATAAATATATTTTTTTTATTTCAAAGCGATTTTCGTATGCGGTATTATTTTATCTGGTATAGATAATTTTTTGACATTTAATGTTAATAAACTTAATAAAAACAATCCAATAAAATGTTGAACAACGATATATATTTTTTTAATATAAATAAAGAAATTCTCAAGCATATTTTTTTATGATTTAAATGAAAAAATTGGCTTTGATAAATAGGATTTTAAATATATAAAATCGAGCTTGATTCAAGTATATTGCTATATCATATTACTTTAATGCTTACTTTAGTTTTCTTACTTCTTTCTAAAGAACTCTTACAAAAAATATATTATACTAGTGAAATTCCTAAATACTTAAAGGCAGGACCAAGACCTCGGACATTTTCATTATGCGTTAATTTTCTTCAATCACTCACCAAAATCTGAAGGATGTAATGGTTTTCTGTTAATCCTATTGCCACAGAAATATTGCCAATATGTCAAATATTAAAAAATATATAATATACAACACTTTATAGTTCGTGCAGTAGTAAAGTTTTATATTTGCTTTGAGCAATAAAATCCACCAATAAAAAGTAAGAAGTAAGTATCTGACATTTCAAATGAAGAGACGACATTGACATGAAAAAATCGTAAGTACATTTTTACCGTTTTTATGTATAAAATTTCAGCTAAAAGGTATAAAATTAGATATAAAATTATTTTGCGAACATCTCAATCTATCAAGTTGTAAGATGGATTCAAAAAATATTTTAAAAAAAAATGTTACACCAGTTGTGGTTGCATTTATTTAAGTCAAAATATAATGGATTAACATTTTATTATAAAAAAAGTGTATCTATATAAATTATTACTGATATTTAAACAAATGTAGTCGTTTAAAAGTATAGATTAGGTGTTTACCAAATATTTTTAGTATTGATTTTTTTATAAGGAATAAAATAGTCAAATAAATATTTTCGTAAAGCTAAAACATTATATTTTTAATTAAAAATTCGGAGGTACTTAAAATTTTATGTATATTTAAAATATTTCATTCAAAATATTCATTGGAATATATATTGTGTAATGATTATCTATCATTTCATGTTTTTTTTTCTGGTTGTAGCTTTCACATAATTTTGTATATAAAGCCTAGTATGTCATTTAAATTGTATCGATTGATAATGTCCGCGATGAGCAATACTATTCGTTATATTAAAAAAATAAAAGTGTTGTAATGTTACTTGAAATGTGTTCTTATTTTTTTAAATTGAACGGATTATATTAAAAATCAATCTCTGTCATCTCTATAATAGATTCAATTTTTCAAATAATTACTCTAAAATATAGAATGGCTCATCGTTTTTTTTATGTTTTTTTTCGTTTGTTTATGATAAATTGAAAGTTTTGTTGCACTGTTTATATAAAAGAGTTCAAATTTATAATTCATCATTCAAAAAATCTATTGACGTGTTTTATATTTGGAATAAATGAAGGCATTATATTATATAATATGGCCTTCAATCTTTGGTATCAAATAAGCTATAGATGATTTGCTTAAATTTCAGAAATAATTTTCTTTGAAAGCGTTGTCGAAAGCTTGCGATAATGTAAAAGCGTGATTTTCCGAATATAATTTTTAAATTTATTTAATTTTCTGAAACCCTTATTTTTAACTCTTTATTAAGATTATGAAATTATTTTTAATATATTTATTATCATGAATGTTCTTGTAAAAAAATTTGAATAGGATGGATGATGCATCGAATAAAGAAAACAATATATACTATCGTTTGATTTTTAGATTTATCGTCGTTAAAACTAAGGAAATTTTTACTATATCAATAAAAAAATTGACAGATTCCAATTTGTCGGCTTTCCTCTTTTTTTAAAATAATCATATTTTTAATAATATATTTTGTGTATAAATCAAATCAAATCTATTTATTTTTATTTTAAAAACTACTTTCACTTAAACAACTCTTTAAATATCAAAATTTGTATCACAAAACGAATTTTTAAAGTTGTTCTCTAAATTATGTTAATGTATAATATATCATATAAAACTATAACCAATCGATTTATGTTGTATCATAGAAATTTTGAGTGTTATTAGTTTTTGTGTTGGTATATTATCTTTTGAATGGTAGACTTATTATATATAATCCTGCAAGATATAAAATTGAAAGGAAATATATATTTTTATACACACCTGGCAGAAATCCACATTCTAACATATGTACATTGCTGTGTATTCACATGGAGTATTGGCTTTATAAGTCTGCTGAGAATAACTAATGATAAAACATATTTTTATACAAATCAACGAAACTAAATTTAGCCTGATGACTAATAGTTACGTATTTGTGAAATTTTATGTGAGCTCTCCTCTCAAAATTAAAAATAAACGATAATTTATTAACACTGTTTTTTTATTATAATTCAATTCTTACTGATAATGTTATAGAATCCCTGAAACGATTTACCTCTTTGAACAAAGTATCCACTAAAGTAAAAACATCATCGAACAATCCCTACTGTCGGCTTTAAGAGAACCCTTGCGTGCATTAATTTCTAATCACTCTTGAATATTTTGTTTTTTTGTTGTTATTGATAAAAGATTTACTATCACTTTTTATTTTAAAAAAGCCGGCTTCTAAGGCTTACAATCTATAAATCTTGCTTCCAAATGATCTCAAAATGCCCAAAATAAAAGAGATGACCAGAATAAAGTTTGGTTTTTAAATTAATAATATAATGGTTTTTGATAATTATCATTGATAAAATTGAATGTTTAACCAAGTGAACGCATACAGCTTAAGTTTTTACTGTTTCGTATTTTTAAAATTCAAAAATAAATTGCTTAAAAACGGGTTTCTTGTTTCTAGGACAAAATCAAATGTTATTTATTTATTACACGTTATCGATGTATAAAACTTTTTTTTGTATTTAACACAAACTATCATTAATAAACTCATTTTTAAACATTTATTAAAGTTATAATTTATGATATCGACTGAAGGTGCTTGATGAAATTTCTTTATCAAATTTGAATTGTTACAACTTTTAACGAGTCAACATGTTTTTTCATTTCAATGATAGTTGATTATTATTTGTTGAAAAACCCTTTCAAGATAATCATTAAAAAGATTAGTCGTTAATAAAAATTATTACAGGCAATTGTGTAAATTATTATTAAATTTTTTTTACCTGCCATTTAGTGCCTTTTAGTTATCTTGTGGTCTGTGTTTTCCTGTAATTAATACCTTTAGTATATAGACGATGCTAACTGTTTATTGTAGGTCAGTTCTGTTGCATCCGAGTAATAGAATGCCTGAAGATGCCGAAGGCGAATCCCGGGTCGTTAATAACAAAACATGTGGAATCGTACAAAGTTGTAACAATTCAAATTTATTAAATATGTTCTAAAATATAAAGTATCATTTTGAAAAACTTTAATAGAAGTTATGAATAAAATTTAAATCTCACTCCTTTTTTCCGTGAACAAACATTTTTATGAAAACATTGTCCAAAAAGATGTACAGTAACTTTATTATAGCAGTGCACTGAAAAGTGTATAGATTTTTCCTTTTATATGAATTTATGTTCATATAATTTCATATATAACTTTGAATACTATTTTAAATTACCTAGGATTAATGAATCTTTGTTAGTTTTTAATTTTTTGTTATTGTAAATTTAGAGCCATCAAAGAAATACTATCGGTATTTTGTTTTAACAATATACATAGATGATTGTCTTATTACGATTGTACCAACTATTCAAAAACAAATCATCATAAAAACATACTCAAAAATACAGAATGTAAAAAAGCAAAAATATGTTGAAAACATGTGTTATAGTAAACCAACCTTTTCAAAAACCTCTCAACCAAAAAAACAAATAATGAGGGTAGGCACGTAAAGCATTTCCCCTCTTGAGCACGTTTCCAGAGTGAAAGTCGTTTTGACATTATGGAAAAGTTTTGTGTGAAGATTTTATGCAATCCTAATGTCCATATTATGTATTTTCAAATAAAATAATAAATATACTCGTTACAATGACAAAAAATATGCTGCATACAAAAAAGTATTTTGATTTCGCTCAAAATTTTCTTAAAGATAAATTATTTGTTTTTACATCAGAAGACGTTGTTTACAAATTGTCCAGTATTTTTTTATTTTAAACCTATATATCGCTTGCAATTTCTTGCAAATGATTCCATCAATTAAAACATTAGAAAATGTCTCCCTATTAAATAGTCTGAAATCATACAATTGTGTTTCTACGACCTCGAATATTTATAATAAAAAGATCGCATATTAAATTTTTCCAAAAAAACTATAAAGGAATATTTTTCATAAATAATAAGAATGTGTTAGTTAAATAAAAAAAAATATATATGAAATAATTCATGATTTTATAACAAAATCTTTACGTTAATAATTTTATAAGCATGAATGTTTGTGAAGTCTTTATTTCCCTACAATCTATTTAATTCTAAAAACAGGTCAAGCAAGAACAATTAGTTTTCAAAGAAAAACTTCTGTTTATATACCGCTACCAAAACGTCAAATATTTCTCGTATGAGAAGTTGGCACAAAAAAGAAAATTATTCAATGAGACTCTTCATTTACTTATGATAAGTCTACTTTTTACCAGATAAAAAATTAACTCATATCTGCTGAAATTTTTTCATGCAAGAAAAATTTTTGCTTTGATGTTTTTGTAAGATTGTGTTGAAAATAGTTTGTCAATGAATATATTTCTTGAAAGATCTCTTAGTATCAACCGATGCTAATTTTAGAAGTGGAAATAAATAAATAAAATTTTAGTTATTTTCTCAATACATGAAAAATGTAACTTTTATTCTGAAAAATGTGTGGCTTGCAAAACAAGAAGAATACAAATATAAAACATGTGCTCACAAACAAACGAGCCCTGATGGAATACGCTCTAGCCAAGACACAAAAATATTGTTTAGTTTAAAAATTGTTTGGGCGACTACTGTGATCTGATAAAAACCCAAACAGAAAAAGAAATATAGGTTTGATAGAATGATGGTAAATAATACTCATTCCATTTCGATGAACAGATGACTGGATGAACTTTATAAACTTATATTATCGATGTTCATTCAAGCTTATTATTGAAAACGTATTGTAAGACTTTAGTCGGTTTTTGTTGTGGGTGAACAATTCTAATATACTAAAAATTTGAGAGACGGCTTTCACATCTTTAAGGAACTGTTACTTTTGAAGGTGTTGCAAAACAGAAATAGGATTCTTGTGTGAAGAGAAAGCTTTATTTTCGCTTAAATTAAGATGATTACCTCATTAGGTTATTTTTACAATAATATTTGAAATTTGATTCAAGTCGATATTGTATTATTTGATTCCATCTAATGCAGTTTTTTTTTATAATGAGAATAATGATTCCTCGTTTGTCATAAAAAAACGTACTACCTAAGTGACGTTTGAAATGACAAACAGTCATAAATTAATACGTACTGGAAAAAAATCATGGATTTTTGTATAATTTGTGGTTTATTAATTTTCCGCTTCTCATAAGAATATTGCGATAATATAAAAATATGTGACATTGAATCAAAAGGATAGACGCATAGAAAAATAATAAAACAATTTTTTTTCGGCATTTATTTTAATAGGCACATTTTTTTGAAAAATAATCTACATTCATATTTATAATAGAGAAGTTAACGAAAGAGCCAAATGATGTGAATGTTATACATTAATTTTCCTCTTTATTTATTAATTCTTTATTTATTATGATAAAATATTTACTTTTCTAAAGTAACATTTGATAATTTTGCAAGAAAATATAATTAAAATGCTTAATCTGCAGCATGTTCTTTAGCATGCCTAACTGAGCCTAAAAGCTTTTCATTAATAGCTTATTCAAAATTGTCTTCTTGATAAAAAGAAATTCATGTAAAATTTTAATGGTATGTATTTACCTTTTTTTGAAAAAAAGGATAACTGTGTTGTAATATAATTTTTTACTTTAATTTTGTTTGTGTTAGTAACGAAAATCTTAAGCTGATTAACGACTTTAGTGAAAGAAGGTAAATAAACGCTTAAGCCAAAAAATCCTTTTTTGGATCGTGAAAAATATCAAACAAAAAAATATAATTTTACTCCTCTATGTAAGCGGCTTAATTTTTAAATAATTTAATTTGCAGCTTTAATTTTAATTTGAATTCATTTCACTTGCAATTATGGACAAAACATAAATATGTTTTCATTTCATTTTTAAAGCTACTGTAGCTATACATACATAGTAAAAAGTATCAGGCTGACATTTACCTGTATTGGGAAGCGAATTGGGAATTTTGAATTTTGAATTTCCAAATCATCGTAAGCGTTATTCGAAAAAATAAGCTGTTAATTAATACGTTATTTATGTGGAATTGAAATTTGAAAAAAAAGTTGTATAAATCTCTTGCGATATGATAATAATTGAAAAACTTTCTAGAAGATTTGATTGCCAACCGTTATTAAAATATGGCATCAAGAAAAGTATTCTTCCTTCAAGTCGTTTTTTTTAAATATTGTAAAATATTTGCACCGGTTTGAAGACGAAAATGTTTACTGAGCGTGATGACTTAGCCGATTAAAAGGTTGAATTAACGTTCCACACATGCACCGCTGGTCAAAACTAAGTAAATAAAAATGTTGATGAAAAACAAAACTGATCTATGAATGTGCATTGTTACAGATAATAAATAAAGTGATATATCGGAAAAACAAATAGTCTTTGTGCTTACTTGAAACGTATCGGTATATTGTAAGAGCTTTCTTAAAAACTGAAATGTTATTATAAGTTTTATAAATATTTTATTGGTTTTTACTTGTTGCTAGTTTAAAATTATTAATTTAACATTAATCAGTAACACAAAGCTACATCAAAAATACTTTTAACTACGGAAAATAAAGGTGAAAATTACTCAAAAATGTCGTATCAGCAGATCATATCACGCGATAAAAAAATGTTGTTGTGCTTTTTCTCTTTAATTCTATTGACAGTGCAATTTCCAAGGACGACAAGAGCTTTAGAGAAGATAAATACAAACTGTTCCGACCATGACGTAATACTTTCCCGCAGTAAAATTCTTTCAGAAAGTTTTTCCGGAATGGCAAAAACACCAGAAAATTCAAGTAATTTTGTTTTTCATTTAATCAAACCTTCAAAAACTAATTTTACGTTTTTATATGACATTAAACACAAGCAAAAAGTTACACGAATTATTGTTTTACAAATGATAATTTTGCATCTCCATTTTTACGGATAAAGTGAAATATATATGGGATATATTTTTACAGAAAAAAATAAATGTTTACTATTGTTTGACAATATAGATTTATCTTAAAATAAATTATCCGTAAATGTATATTTGGCGAGAAAAGATTTAAATACTAATTGGAAACTCGTTTTTTTGTACTAATTGAAAAAAATCCACTTCACTATTAGTAGAATCGATGAAATCGATTTAAATTTTTTTTTATCTTTCGTATACCATACAATAAATATATCGAGTGGTTGCTTAATGTTATTTAAATTCAATGCGCTGTTTAAAAACTGAATGTTGCTGTAGTAAATGATTTTTGTATACTCGTTTTGCTACATTTGCAAACTATTTTTTGGAGTATCAGTTAATTTGCGATAATTTACAGATTGATTTTGAAATTTCTCTCTGTTGTAGATAGGTTTGGTACCGTGTGACACACATAGAAATTGTGTGACACACATTGGTACCGTGTGTCACACAATTTATTTTAAAACATTTTATGAGAAAACAGTTATTGATTGAATTGGCATTCACTTGGTAGAACTCCATTATAACACGGTGAAAAAATAGCAATGTATTTTAGTTCTAGAAAATTATTTTTAACAAATATAGTTGATAGCTATTTCGGCTCACGCCATCGCCAGAACTAGTTCTATTAAATGTTAATAATTTTGTAGAACTAAAATACATTGCTATTTTTTCACCGTGTTAAAACAGTTATTTATCATTATATGGTATAATAAGTTAATTTTTGATTAATCATATTTTTAATTGTTTTTTTTTTACGAAAAATTTGATTTTAAAATAATGCTTGCCACTTATCTGTTGTGTTGCTGCTAACAATAATTTTCATTTTTTTACGACAAGACTTTCGCCATTGACTTTTGTTTTAACTAACTAGTATCTAAAAACAATGTAAAGTATCATATCAGTGATTTTATATTGTTTGTATTACAGGAACACTGAAAATAAACCATAAGATGCTCGTGCCAATACTGATCGGCGTCCTTTTGAAAGTTGCTGCAACAATTCCTCTAATACTAGCAATAGCATCAATTGTTGGAGGTGTGTCGCTTATTGGCAGTAAATTATCTTTAATAATTTCAACTTTATTTGGAATGAGAAGTATGTATATGGATATATCGTCTGCAAAAACAGAACACGCGGCTAGTTCACCAGATGAAGCAACTGATTTAAAGCAAATCATGTCAAACAATCATGAAAATCATGACCATTACTATAATAAGAAAAGCAGTACTATACCCGATCTTCAACCGAACTTTTACCGTACTTATCAAAATCAGAAAGATACATCACCCCCACAATATGATTCTAACGTTCTGTTCTGGAACTACGATAACCTAGCAAACAGCAAACTGTATCACGATGAAAATTATTTTTCATCGCCGACGGCAGATACGAAAAATACATACGAAGCAGTGAACAACGATCAAGTTGCAATAGATGACCGTTCAAATATTGCGAATATTCATGTCTCACAAAATAACGAACATAATGATGGAGATCAAACAAATTCTAATGTCTTGAGCATTGAAAGAGCCAAATGGATATCTGCAGTTGAAATGGCGAGGCGGGCAAACATGGTTTTGAAAACACAGGCTATAGAATCCCCAAATAGAAGAACAGGAATCAAAATAATTAAAACAATTATAAGGCGGGAAGGGTAAAATCACCATAAGCCTGCTATTTTTTTTGGCTTGATGTATTATTTAAAAAAGTGACAAATCGGATACAATACATAAACATCAAATGTATATAGAATTTCAAAATACATGAATTGATTTGATTCAAGTAAAGATTCAATTCTTCAGATAGCAAGCATTTTTTTGAGTGTCATATATTATGACGAAACTTTTTGAAAAGTAAAAAAAAACACTTATTTAAATACGTTTTTGTGATCATTTTTATAAACTTTGGCATTTCATTTGGCATCACATGTTGGAAAATGAATTGGACCAATCTAAAGTCTACACGAAACAAATCTATCTAGCTAAGTTGCATAATATCAAAATTAAATAAATATTTCACTATTTTTAGCGAAACAAGCATATTTTTGAGTTTAGTAAATGAACAAAAATTATTACAATAAATTTGTAAATATCGTTCTATTTTATTTTTAAATATATTTTTTTCACAACTAAATGAGCTAATTGTTCCGTAATACTGACAGGAAATGTGAAAATAATAATCATAAAATGTATCGAGAAAAATCAATACAAAAACTGTTTTAATTTATGAAGTCTCACTATCACTGAATTAACGGTCTCCATGAATATATAGTTCCTAGTAGAGAATTTAATTCGATTTTATAAAAGCATAATAGGGCGCATATTCTTAAGGTATATTTTTTCTTTTCAAAATTGTCACTATCTAAGTAAGAGTGCTATTTATATGCTTACAGATTCAATATAAATTTGTCAAAGTAAATAAATATACAAATATACATATTTATACATAAACAACGAACAAAAACATACTTTTAAAAAATGACGAATAAAGGTGTGTTTTTGGGTCCATGTCTTTTAATAGTAAAATATGTTGTTCTAGAATCTAGATGATTTTAAATTATTATAAATAATTAATTTTTCATACACATAGATGTCGCAAAACCTTTAATCCATGAAATTGATTTATATTGAGAAAGAATAAGGTACAACATTTTAAAAAAATGGTGATCTCCGAAAATACTTTGGGTATACTGTCTGTTTAAAACTCAGCGTGTTTTCAAGAGATGGCGCTTTTTTATTTACAAATCAAGAAACAACTCTGATAAAAAATTCAAGTGCTGGAAAATTTCAATCGATGATCACAAGTAGTCTTACTTATATTTTGAATAAATTTATATTTTGCGACAAAACAATTTTCAAGAATCATTCCATATATTCTTTTTAGTCTTGAATCAAACAGCTAAAAACGTCTGATTTTGATTTAAATTTGTCTTTATACTTTTTTGTTGTTCGACGTCACATACGCTGCGTTCATTATGATTTTTATACAGCCTATTTTTGTGTTTCATAGTTATATTATAATAATTTTTTTATTCGATCCTATTGATTTTCAATTGAAATCTAAGACATAAGTCTGAAGTAGCTATTGAAATCTTATAGACTATTTTATTTCAATCATTTATTATATCAATTAGTAAATTCTTGTTGGGTTTCTTAAGTATTTTTTATACATAACTGACGATATTTTTCAATGAGAGTCATTTAAATAACGTTGTTAAAATGGATATTTTATTATTTGATAACGTTTAAGATAAACAAAAACAAAACGTATCATGACTTGTACAAATGTGGAAACAGTACAAATAAAATAGTATTAAAAAAATCTTTTGGCTTTTTAAAATGTTTGACTTAAATACAATAACAGTTTGAGACAATTAATTTTAAGTTACAAATCATTTCACTGGTTGCATAAGAAATTTATATATGCTTATTTAGGGTTAAAACAATCTTGCGGATAGCATATAATTCTTTTTTCATTTTGACATATATATATATATATATATATATATATATATAAACATAAAGACCAAAAGAATCTGATCACCTTGGGAAATGGTCTTTTGTAGATTTTACATTTATGATTGCACAAAAGAGAAAAATATTAAAATATGATTAATATTTTTCATTCCTTAGTTCATTGTATTAAAATAAAATAAAAAATTTGACATTTATATTAGAATTTTTTTTATTTAATGTGTCTTTACTGATTTTTTTTTGTTCAGAATAATATATTTAAAAATTTAGACATCTTTTTTGATAAAAAAAAAATAATATAAAATGAGTATTTATTATAGAAATTAAGCTTTGTACAAAAAACTACTAACAATATCAGTGGTAACCCTTTCTTAGCAACAGTATAATAAAAATATCAACAATACTTTGTTACTAACAAAGTTACCTATAAAGTAGTTTTAGTATTAAAATCATTGTACTTTGAAAAACGCCTCAAAAAAAATTACTAAAATTAAATAATTTCGTTTAAATTTATATATACGTGGAATAATCAGAGTTATTTTAAATTTTTAATTAAAATGAACTCTCACAAAGTTCCCGCCGAATCCGTCCAAAGTGTGAATAATTTAAATTATATTTTTTTGAAAAAGTATTTTTATGCTATAACAATCAATATAATGCTTTTTATTTTGTATTCGTTTTATATTTAAATTGTTAGTTTTGTTAATTTATATGGAATTAATATTCTTTTCAAAATATGTAAAAAATTCTGGCCAATCATTTCTTTGTTAAACTAAAATATCATTACAAAGTATTTCAGTTGACTAGGATGCAACATGAATATTTTAAACCACATTCATCCTGTAGGCACGTTAATGTGCCTATATGGAATTTTAAAAAATAATTACAAAGTTAGTAATAATATTTGTCTTTATCTTCGATAGAAGAATAAAAAAACAATAATTTATTTTTGTTGAATTTCTAATTTTCCACGAAATTTTATTTAGGTGGTACCTGGTGTAAATACGGTTATTGGGTGTCGGATTGTGAACGGCCTTCTTTTGTATGAAACCTTTTTTAATAAAATTTAACGTGGCATAAAAATTAAGAGAGAAAGTATTAAGAAATTGCTTTGTAATGTGTTGTATTCATTTTTTACGAAAAAAATCACTACAAATCTTACATCGCAATGAGATTTCAAAAAAATATTGTTTTTGCATCGCTAACACAAATTAACCAATGGTTTATTTTCTGGTTAGTAGTTTATTCAAGAAGCAAACATAATTCACTTTCTAATTCAATATTAAAATACCATTATGAATAGACCGCAGTCGATTTCACTATTCGTCTTATACCCCATATATACATTTTTTTTTCACAAGGATGATAGTGAAATGTGAAATCAAGGTTTATTATCCATGATAAAGTATATTTTATTTTGAGTAGATTTTTTTGCTTGTACAGTTTTTATTTTTGAGTGAAAATCAATAAATTATTCGTCGTCGAACTTGAACACCGATAGTTAATGTGTGAGCGGTCAACAAATTTGTACGTCCGTCTTGTTTGATATCTGTGGACACGGGCTCAAAATTCCGATCACTCAATGTATAAATCTCAGTTTAAATATATGATTTTTTTTAAATATTTCATTCCCTTTCATCAACTAGTACTCTTTGTATAATCCCATTATTTTTTTTATTCAGCAGTTAATTCTTAAAACATTGCTAGTGAATAAATTTACTAGCAATATATGTATCTCAATATACCCCAAATTTTTCACTGAGTAACAAAATAACTATTATTTAAAGATAATCATTACTCCATAACTGATTGTTATTTTTGCTGGGTTAAAATTAAATTATTTTGATTAGATATATTCACTTGTAGCAGAAAAAAATACAATATGTTAAGTTGAAATCACATTACTAACCAAAGAATGCATAATAATAATTTGCAAGCTTAATGAGTGGTAATATTTTGATTTATAAAGTTTTACGGACCAATGAACAGCTTTTTCTTAATTTAATTAATATTGGTAAGAAAGTTAAGACTTTTAAAATAATCTCTCTGTAGGTTTCTGATCTGGTAAAAAACTTTACGAAGAAATTAGTTTATCATGCTCTACGTCTATTGATATCAAATGTTGATATCAAAAAAAATCAGAAAAAAAATACTCACTTAGAAATATAAAAATGCATCTAAATTATCAAATATTCATTTTACGACATAAAATATTCACAGAAATATAAAATTTACTGCCAAATAAGTAAAAAAACATTTATACAATCATGTTAGACAATTAGTGATATAAAAATTTTGCCGAAAGCATTCGGGTAAATATCACGTCAATTGGAGTAAGATTTCTTTATTCATACTATCGTTTGGTCAAAAGTATTAAATTATTTCAATGCATCTTGGTAAGCGGTAATAAGCATTGTTGCTAATCGTGTCATGCCTTCTCTTTACTTCCCGCCACAGTAAGTACATTATATGTACCTACTTCAGCACGATCGCTTTCTCCACCAAGTCAAACGGACTTCTTCAGAAAAGATATCTCGCTAATTAATCCTAACCCCTTAGATCTTGTTGCTTAAGCCACCTTTATTATTTTATAATTTAATTACTTGTTTACAATGGTTTTTAGTAAAACTGTCTTAATTTTTGTAAAATGAAACGTAAAGATGAGTGACTTCAAAGATATTTTTCTCTCTCCATTCACTTAATTAAATAAACATTGAGTCCAGAAATTGGCTTCTAGGTTCCTTCTTTGAAGAGATCGTACACTGAATACATTTTTATTTTTCTTTATCGCATGAAGTATTATATTTTTTACTAAAATATTTCGTCAGCTGGAGGCATTATTTAAGAAAAGCACTTTGGCAAAACAAATATAGGACTTTTTATTCCATATTTATGCACTAAAAACTCAAGTAAAAAAAATTGTAAAAAATAACACAATAAATAAAATTCTTTATTTAACACTAGTGCTAAACTTAAATTGTAAGTATAACAGCATAGAACAATTCTGTTAGCCATATTTGATTACATTTTCGCAAACTGAGATGAAAAAAATAAATTATGATTGTTCAAAAATTCTCCATATCCATTCGACTCTAGTAACATAAATAAGGTGTAGATAGATTAGCTAATCACTAGTTCTATGATAGCTATGTGCTTTATTTTCCTATTCCATTTAAAAGAAGATAGTTTGATGAACTGAATAAAAAAAAATTTAAAACTTATGTTGACAAAATTTCATTAAGAAACCATATTTTATACGTTGGAAGCGGACATGCATTAAAAAATCAAACAATGATATATCTTGAATAAGCATTTTTGTTTGTAAGTCTCTGTGTTCTAATGTTTGCCGGATCTTATTAGGTAAAACTTTCCAGTGGTCGAAGCAACTCAGCTCGCGGTGTTTGTTGTGTGGTTTTTTTCTCTACGTTGCGTTGGGTCGGTTAGTGGGTCACTTAGACTCGGAGAGAAGACCGCTTTAGTTCACGGCGAGTGATGTCGACCCACTTTTTTATTTTTTATCAACTCCTACTTTGGCCACTCAATAACCGTTCTACCTGGGCGACTTTGTGGGAGCAGTGAATGAGTAGGTATTTAAAGTATTTTATTTAATTTACAATTCAATTAAAATAATAAGAAAAACGAGAAATTTTAAAAACACATCATAGATTAAATCCGCCCGATGCTTCGATATCATTCTTTTTATTTTTTATACACCTGTTTTGTTCCCGTATCAGAAAGACTAACCTTTACACAAAATATAACTCATCATTATCATATCTATTGCTGAAAAAACTATTGAAAGGTTAAATTTCAACGCGTTTCAAACATTTTCATGAACATATTGTATGACAATTAATAAATATTTAAAACTCTACGATATGTCATTAAACCAATTAATTTATATTGTTGATATCCTATGCACTGTAAAATTTTAATCTTCATTCATATATAAAAAAAATTATGCTACACATTTTTCATAATCCGCTTGTGTTTTGGGATAACGTAGAAAAATATAACTAAAATCAAGTTAGTCAATAAAAAAATAAATTTTCATTGATGATTGACCAAAAAATAATAATAAAAAAATACAATTATGCATTTGGGAATAAAGATTTTGTTTATATAAGGATTCCTCAAAATTATGCCAGTGTTAAGAAGAACTCTTTTTATGAAACAAAGATTGATAAGCGGTTGTGATTTACCTATTTATTTAAATTATATATCGATAATAAATGATTAGAGTCAAAAATATTAATGTCATTTAAGTAATAAGTGTAATTTCAGATGTTCATTATTGGTATTGAACTTATATAATTGAGCATCACAGGAATATTAATAGGATTATGCTACATTGAAATATCAAAAATACCCAACGCCTCTTAAACTATGAGAATGTTGACAGGTCCCATGACACATCAAAGCGAAGAAGGATTTAGATTGGTTTCCGTGGTCGTTGCCCGAGGTGTGGTATGTTCCGAAATGTGTATTAACTTGTATTATTTATGAGTTGGCCTAACGATAGTTTGTTTTTAGTGTTTACTTGATAATATACCCACAATAATGTACAAAGTACCATAAAGACCTTTGAAAAACATCACCACAAAATTGATGCAGAATAATTTAAGCTATTTAATTTTAACTTGATACATACAAACGAATGCTTTATATATTAATATTGTTTTTATCTAATGGTACTCAAAACAATTAAAAAAAAGTGTCAACACATTTTAAATAAATCAAGTTTGTTATGATAATTATACATGCAGTATCACAAATATAATTATAAAAATAAAAAAAGTGTTTTTCTTTAACCCTTTGTCAATTTATATATTGCAATTAAAACGGAAATCTTTTAAGTTAAATATAGTAATTTTTGTTTAAAGAAATTTTTGTAATATTAAAAGGAACTGAAAATTTGGGAAACTAAAACTGGGAAAAATCTTAAGAAATGTATTCTTTTTCTTGAAGATGAATTACACCCTCATAGAGTTTATCATAATTATATTAAGTGAGCCTTGTTTGGTGGGTTCGTTGCTAGATAATTAGTGGCATTAAACACAACCTACATCACCGTTTTTAATAGTTTTCACTTAAAGAGCCGACTGTTTTCCAGCAAATTGAGGAGTAAATATATACAAATGCTGTATATTTTTTCTACACTTCATCCAATTTATAAATTCTTATTGGATAGAAAAAATGTTTTTTCGGGCTCTTCATTCAAATCAAGATCGTACTCTTCAATATTTGTCAATAATTTGCAGTGCGAGAGTGTTCCTTTTTTTGACATTTTTCGGGCCACACACGTATTCACCATTCTCTCGAGGTCAGCTCTCGCTTTGAATAATATTTGCAGAAGGTATCATTTATTGTTATCTGTTTATAATGCATAAAATGTATTTATGTAAAAACGAACCAACGAAAATATGATTTGTTTTGGGAAATTATTGTATGAAAAATCGTGGATTTTTTATTGTTAATAATAATACCTATTGAGCGTTTCCACATTCGTACCTTTATTTTATTTGTCTGTGCTTTCCACTATTTGTATCATGTTACCAGCTTTCTAAATAGAAAATTGGCTTTATTTAAATTATAAGATTATATTATGATTGTAAATTGAGTGTATAAAAAGAAAAATCCAATAATCATCTGGCTTGAAGCCGAAACAATAGCTTGAGCGCTAGATTCCCAAAATTATTATTTTATTTAGCTGGTGAATAAAACTCTTATACATATATAATTAAGATCTGATGAAAAAATTGGTTAAAAAATATAAAGAGGTTATTTGATGTAATGCACGCACACTGTTGAATTGTATAGTTCAGACGTGCCACTTCAACGAAATAATTAAATACTTTTAAAATGTTAATGTAATTTCTTCATGGAAAGGCGTGATATTTTAAATAATAAAAACACATTTAAGTACTACTCCCACAATTCATTTTATGATCAAAATCGATTCCGGTCATCAATTGTCAACTGTTAATATGCTGATTATAACTAGATAAGAGTAGTAAAAAATGTGTTTTTTTTTTTTTAATAATTACCCTTTATCGCATGTTTTAAAGTTTTTGAGCAAAGTTTTCAGCCGCTGATTGATCCATAAATATTTTTCTAAAGAGTTGTTAACTTGATTCGTTTGATTAACATACACGGGCTGTTTACGTCGAAACTTTTCTACTATATACACGAGTATTTTTGGTATATGCGATACGCTATTTTTATGCTGTCATCAACAACTCATTTCTCATCTTTTTTTAAGTAGTTTAAAATTTTTAAATACATTTACATCAAGAACAACAATCTACAATTTCACGCGGTGTCCAATAAACGCGAAGAGTCAATCAAATATCACGCACGACGTGTTTTCAAACAATAATGTACGCTGACATTGAAGAGTTTTCAAGAACAATGACTTATTAATGACTACCCTAAAATTTATTTAAATAGACAAAACAATACACAATCATTAGAAAAATACGATGGAATTTTCTTCCTTTCTAAAACTAATTATATTTTTACAGGTTTAAGGACTGAATATGGAAAAAATATATATATATATGGCAATATAATATATAAAATATTTAAATTGCATTGAAAAAATACACGACTTTTTTGGAACATACCGATGCTTCATATTACATTATTTTCAGTCATTAAAGCGGCATTTTTTCGTGTCACTACGGTGGTGCGTGACACTACAAAAATAAGGGAAAGCATCATTTTGTACAAATTTTCAAACCAAAATGCTTCTGAAGATAAATCGGTCCCGATTCGCTTAGTCATATCGTCGAACTATATTGTAAGCGCTTAGTAAATTTCCATGTAACAAAAAAACTTTCTTTATTTAAAAAATAATTTGTCTTGTGTTTTTCAAACTAAATTATTGACATGAATTTAATTTCAATATGTATTTTAATGATAGTAAGTACAATATTTATACCTTGTCAAATGTATCAAATTTACTTCTGCACATATTTTGATTGCGATATTCTATTTTAGGAATTCACTATATCTTATTACGGAAAAAAACTATAATCTCAATTATATCCAGTTAGTATGAATACAAAATACCCATACAATAATCTTGGCTCAGTTTTATTATTATCAGAAATTTTTCGCGCTATTTCAAGAATTAAACATTCTTTCATATTTTAGATACAATTTCTGACGAAGAAAACATTTATGAATGAAATTTACTCAATGGAAGGAAGAATAATATTTATATTTTTCTACGAATTATTTAAAATGTATGAAATAGAATTTTCATTATACTCAAAATAACACGTGGATCAATAAGTCGCGGGACTGACACAAAGATGGCGTTGCCAACAAAAGTTCCGTATGATTTTTCATAAGTACCAACCTTCAAAAGATACCTGTCAAAATTTCATGACATTCTGATGTTTGGTTCATGAGTTACAGTGATTTAAGTGACGCTCGTCTTGATATTCTCAGAATAATGGATTTGAAACAATTTCGTGTGTTGATTTATCATTGTTTTTTGATGAAAAAAAACACAGTGCAAGCTCAGCAATGGCTTGAAAAGTGCTACAGGGAATCTGCTCCATCAAAAACAACCATTTGTCGGTGGTATGCTGACACTGAAGATGCTGAACGCTCTGGCCGGCCAAATGAGGCAATTACCCCGGAAATCATCAAAAAAGTCCACCAAATCGTTTTCGAAAACCGTAAATTAAAATTGCGTGAGATAGCTGACACCTTAAAGATATCATAAGGCAGTGTGTACACTATTTTGCATGAACATTTGTCTATGAGGAAGCTGTTGTCAAAGTGAGTGCCGCGTTTGCTCACAGTGGATCAAAAACAACAACGTGTCGTTGATTCTGAGCGCTGTTTGAAGCTGTTTCGCCGAAACAAACCGGATTTTTTGCGTCGGTATGTGACAATGGATGAAACCTGGATCCTTCACTACACTCCAGAGTCAAAGCGGTCGTCAGCCGAGTGGACTGCAGTCGGTGAGAAGCGTCCAAAGCGGCCAAAAACGCAAATGTGGACCGGTAAGGTTATGGCCTCAATATTTTGGGATGCTCATGGAGTTTTGTTCATCGACTACCTTGAAAAAGGTAAGACCATCAATAGCGAACGTTACATTGTCCAATTGATGCGTTTGAAGAACGAAATCGGTGAGAAACGGCTCCAAATGAAAAAGAAGAAAGTGCTCTTTCACCAAGACAATGCGCCGTGTCACAAGTCGCTCGCTACAATGGCGAAATTGCATGAATTGGGCTTCGAATTGCTTCCACACCCACCATATTCACCGGATCTGGCCCCCAGCGACTACGACCTGTTTGCAGACCTCAAAAAAATGCTCCAAGGAAAGAGATTCTACTCCAACGAACCTACCGAAACGAACGCTTATTTCGAGGCCAAAGATAAATCGTTCTACAAGAAAGTTAGAGAAGCGCTGGACTGATTGTGTTGCTCTTGAAGGAGACTATGTTGATGAATAAAGTCGAATTTTGCCAAAAAAACGTGTTTTTCTTAGTCCCGGGACTTATCGATCCAAGTGTTATGTATAAAAGTGTATTGATAAATATATTCACACAAAAATAATTCAAACATAAAAACAATTCATCGTTGAAAGTTTTTCGTCTTAAATCGCGTGTATAATAATGAAATCTGCCAATATATATATATCAGGTAACTGTAGCATGAAAATATCAATCAAATATCGAATCTACGTAACGGGATAGAGTCGACAATAAATTTGTAACTCTTCGATACATGCCTTGAATTTATGTATGAGGATTTCTTCTTTTTTATCAAAGTATAAAATAAAGATATGAGTATAGTGACAAAATAGTAGCAGAATTTATATAAAATAGTAACCATTTTTATCAGGTTACACATTTTTTGTATAATAAAGAAATAGCATACCGCTATGATTCACAGACGTAAAATATTTGTACGACAAAAAGAAATATAAATTTTGTATTCAAAAGAAAAATACAATCATTCTACTGTGTTATCATAAAACAGTGTTTCATAAAGAATTATGTTTTATTTTAAATTAAGAACACTTCATAAATAGTCGAAAATCGTTCAAACACAGTGTTGATTGAAGATGTATACAATTTTAAATATCTTAAATTCAAGCGAATATTTCATTTCACTTTTGTTTTACTCATTCCCGAAAAAAATATCCTATAATAAAGATTTCTAAAGTAAATTCAATGATATATATTGCCAATTCTTTTCTCGCAATAAAGCTACGATAGAAAAAAGGTTAAGGAAGACGATGAAATAACGAGCAATATATTGGTGAATTCATTATTGATTGAAATTTTCAGGCTTTTCAATTACTGATAAACGTATTTTTTCCATTTTATTTGCCATTAGGTATTGAGGTACAACGGAAATTTTTTTAAATGTAGAATATATTTTTACTAGCAAAATTAAAATAAATATTTCATAGTAGTGACAATTTCTTTAAGTTATATATCGACGTTAAAGTAATGAATAATAAACATTAAAAAAATATTTATAAAAACTGATACTGCCAAAATTTGCATTCGCATAAAAATTCGTTCTGAAACAAAAAGATCATTAGAAATATTTGCACGTTTTGCGAGATTTTTTTTGTTTCTTACTAACTAACAATAAATAAACCAATTGACTGGTGATTAAAGAGGCTGTGTTGTAACCAGCAAACCAGTTTAAATTTAATTATTAAATTAAGCACCCACAACGTAAATACATGAATAAAATTTTGTAAAAAATATACAAATTATTAAAAAGGATGAAACAAGGCGAAATTAAAATACGTAAAAAGATAAATTTTGTTTTGATTCACATTGATACTTTTTCAAATTTCTATCGATATATTACACTTGAAAATGGCTAATAATTTTATGAACATGAAAGTAGTAAGAGTTTCTTAGTGAAATTCTATTCCATCTGAAAACTGTATCTATCATAAAAAAACACAACGGTGTCATGTTCACATAGAGGAAAATAACGACAACAAATCACAATATTATTACTTGGAGTTGTATATTCCGTCTCCGTAAAGATTTCTTTCAGAAATTCTCTGTAATAAAAACAACTCGGTTACGGAACTATTGACATAATAATAAGAAGGGGATACTCCCGACGAGATGGGTATTTATATTTATTTGAATCCGCCTTAAGCAAATATCTGTGAAATTTGTTATTGGATATGATGCTTCTCGATTTTCTATATACTGTTATTGGTGACATTTCAAAATAATATTATTTACTTTCCAATTCCAACAAAATTGAAAATGCTAGCTTTTAAGGCGTATTTCGTCAGGTCATATCATTATAATTTTATATTTTTTAAATAATATAAATATGTTTCATTGTTCCACTCTAAATGGTAATCTCAACACAAGTTTTTTTACGAGAAGGATTTTGGTGCAGTGAAAAATTTCACTAACAGATAGTTGAGTGTTTAAGACGATGGGATATTTTTAGAATAAAAAAAAAACAATTGTAGTGTAAAAGTAAAGTTCGCTGCTTATTTTTTAATATTTTCATTCACAATAAATAGTTTGTATCTTGAATTTATTACACCATTGGTTTTTAAAGATTACTTCTGTGAAAAATTCAAGAAATACTTACACTCTTTATACAATGTTTTAAAAATTATGTTGCTCATTTGAGAGTTACATGTAATTAAACAATATCTATTCAACCATCGTATCGATTAAACAAACGGCACATTTTATCAAATCAAAAGCATGAGAACTTTTTGTTGGACTTCTATCAAAACCAACGGTAATAAATTTTAAACATTTAAATTTTTATGAGGTATTTCTTGTATTATAATGAGCTGTATTAAGCAGAAAATATTTTTAAGATACGTAGCTCACTTGAGACTTAGCGAAAGGATAATGGAATGGTTGATGTGTATGTAAAAATATTTCTATTGGTGATTTTTCACTGTCACTTTTATTTATTTTTAAGAAAAAAAACCGAGGAAATAAATATGTTGCATATTGCTATATAACATTTTTGTGTGATATTTATCTTACTGAATTCCATTTTGAATTATAAGAAAAAATAGTCGAAACATAACAATTATTTTCAAATCAATTGACACAATTGATGAATCAAATTGAAACCTGTGCCACCGCAGCATCGTCGTGTGAGAATACTACATTAAACTGTTTTTCATTCAGTGAAAGAGCGTTCTACTTTATGCACTTGCTCTTGGCAATTGTCTTTATTGTATAGAAAAATCAAATAAATAAAATCAAAAATCTCAGAAGACAATTTTTCAGTAACGTACGATACAAAAATTCCATAAATATTAATCCAATAATATTTCCTATAAAATAGTTTTAATATTTATTTTACATTGAATAGACAGATATTTTGGAAATTACATAGCTATAAACAAACTATGTGAACATTAAATTCTTATTGAAAACTTATTAAATTAATGAGTTCTTACACTCTCAATTTTACGTCTTTATAAAATATTGAATGATGTGTATAGTTGAAACTAAAAGCGATTGTGCAGCATCAAATAATATCAATCGAGTTTGATTTCACTATATGAATTTATAAGCTAATAAACATTTATTGAACTAAGTCCTCGCTGTAAAAGTTCTCTGCTCAAAGAAAGTTTTCACATTTCATGTATAAGCTATCGCTACTGTGCGAGATCTTATTTTATTTTATTGAATAAAATACAATTCAACACTTCTTCTAATAAATATTATGTAAATTGTTGAAATGGGACAAGACTAAATAGAAACGAGCATCATTGTTGTTTATCTAATATTTCACTAAAAGTTACGTTAAAAACATCACTAAAGTTAGTTAAGTAATATTTGTATTTAATTTCAAATTCGTCATTAATATATCAGTAGTTAACTTTTATTTTATTCTGATTTCAATCTTATTTGTGTTTATCAAAACATTGAAGATATTTTCAGTAGTAAAGATTTTGTGTAACGAGTAACAATTAATTAATTTTAACTATCAAAAATAAAACGATGTACGCCAGTTGAAAATTTTGCTCCGACGTTGAAAAATGCAACAATAAAAACACAAGTTTGTAGCGTACGCTAGAAAAATGCGAGCGGAGATGTTTGAATAAAAATAAAAGTAAGCGCTGTACAATCAACCAAAATGGTTTTTTCGATGTTTACCCAATTTTCAGGAAAATATTTTTGTCAAAAAATTTTCAAAGATTAATTTACAACGCTTATTTAATAACTATTACAATCATCACTTTTATCTGAATATGTACATTATTCAACTCGTTCCCTACTGAGCATTTTAAAGGATATTCCAACGCATAGACTTCAACAGTTTATTGAATAATATTAGTTTGAAACAATCTTATTGAATTTCTCAGGGCAAATCAGGCAATACAATACATTAAAAATTAGCGAGTACACGAAGGTTTTAGCCAATGTTAATTCATATATTTTCGGGTATCAACTATCAACACTGCATTACAGTACACACTAAAATCAGCCGTCTCAACAGTTGAGACGTTAGCAGTCACGGGTTAAGTTTTTATAGTTCATAGTTTCAGTTGTAATCTAATTGTTTTTAATTGATTTTATGAGATTCTTTTTCCAATAACTATTTTCAATTAACTCATATTAACTCATTATCTACAAAATTGATGTTTTGCATTCAAAAAATATTACAAAAAACAATCTTTGTATGATTTATAAACAAAAAGTAAATGTAGAACAATGTAATACGTAAATATTTTTTATGTAGGTATTTTCATGAAAAATATTACATATTGTAGAATATTAAAAAAGTTAAATAAAAGAATATGTATTTTTCTATCTACTTTTTTATATATTTATGCATAACGATGTGAAAAAATTACTGTCATTTTGATTGTGTATATTCGAAGACTTCAAATCGCTTTCGTCTAGAAAAAATGTAATAACAATAAAAGAAATGCACCTGTCTTGGCTTCGGGCCTGGTGAACAATTATAATTGTAGCAGATAACCACCGCTATACAGAATTTTTCTACAGATGACTGTCAAACTACCGGATGAACATTTAAAATTGTTATTTAAAAAAAAAAAATTTATCGCTGGAAATAAAGACATATCTCATTTGAGTAACTGCCTTTAACCGAGTAATTAGCTAAGTTTTTACACGTATATTAAATGAATTACCTCAGTATTTCTCTTACTTGATACAGATGGTCCGAAATTTAACGGAATTCAGCGATAAAATTGCGATGGAAAGTCTAATATAAATCATTTTTTTTGAATAATATTATAATCTGTAACTTAAAAAAACATATACGCACCACATTTTATAGGTATAGAAAAAGAACAAAATGTGATTAATTTGAGTGAAGAAAAAATATTTGGTTTCGGAAAATTCTGAAAATCGTTTTAACCCACAGTGCGGAAATACAAATGTTTTTTGGAATCACCCGGTATTTGAAGCGGTATTGAAAGTCAACGAAAAACGAAAAAAGGAATAATCAGAACATTTTTGGTTTCATCGTGAAGTTAATGGACCATGGTTGCCCCACTTACTTTACTTTGTTTTGAAATTTCGTTGCTTTTTTGCAAACCATCTATTTTATTCGCTATATAAACCGAACAATCTAAGAAAGTATAATACAGTTTGTGACTAGAAGTAAAGTGCGTTGGTTCGTCAGTGACAAATACGTATTGCATTACATTCAAAATGGTGAAATATAGTGCACTTGTTATCTTTGTATCAGTTTGTGCTCATTCGTTGTGGGAAATTTCAGCTGACGAAGGGCGTAGCTTAAATTCCATAGACAATGACGCTGGTGAAAATTTTGGTTTCGGACATTGTGATGAGAAGGACACTTCAATATCCTGTCAAAGCATTAGAATAGCTAGGAATGTGCTTCATCAGTTGATCAAAGCGAGAAAATCAAACGGCATTGGCGATTTTAAGATAGTTGAAGGAGTAGAGCTAGTGAGCACGCAAAATTTAGCGGAAGGCGGTAGGAGCCTCAACGATGGAAGCATAGCTGGAAAAGTAGCCGGTTTCCTTCAAAGTCACGAGCTTCGAGTGAAACTTCCTGACCTTTTAGGAAGAGACGAAATGAAAGGAGTTGTTTCAGAAACTCTACGATCATTCGACGAACAGTCAGATCTTGTCGGTAAGTTAAGAAATACCAAGCCACTAAAGCTAAATGAAGAATTAACAAATAACTTAGAAATTTTCTTTCTGAAAAAAATTTCATCAAAATTTTAAAGTAGTTCATTCTTAACAGTAGTAAAAAATGTCGATAGTAATTAAATGTCTCATTTTTAAAATTGTCATTACGATACTGAGAAAACTTACTTACTGCGTTATACATACATTTAATACTTAATCAAAAAAATAAAGCTTTCAAAAATCTCTACAGATTTTCATTATCTGTTGATATTGTTTTTGTTATGACCAACAAAGTAATTATTTGTAAATTATGAAAAATATATAATTGAACAATTTAATTCTAATATAGGTTTATTGTTATAATTTATGATATCGACTGAAGGCGCTTGATAGAATTTCAATATCAAAGTTGAATTGTTACAACTTTTTACGATTCCACATATTTTGTCACTAATGACCCGGGTTTCGCCTTTCGGCATCTTCAGGCATTTCATCACACGGATGCAACAGAACTGACAGTAGTAGTGAATTGTACAAAGTTGTAACAATTCAAATTAGATTTATTGTATTATAGTTCTAACGAATTTGTACTAGGAAACTACACCACCGCTAACAATATTTACTTTAAAAGACATTTTAATATTTAAAAAATCAAAATGATACCTTCTGAATGCTTCAAATAGTATATATAATTCTCAAATTCCGAAAAAGCGTGTAAATAAATTCGTTTAATTAATCTTCGAATCCGTTATGACACAATTTAATGGCGAAAATACAAACAAATTGAATTCCAATAACGGAATATAATTTAATTTATATTTTATATTTTTAAGTGCTGTCAATTCAGTTCAAATGCATCCACGGGCTATTAATAAATGAAACGCCCATCGACAGTTATATTAACCGGCGAAATAATAATTTAAATTATACTAATAACACAAAATTTCATCAAGTATTTTAGTTGAAATTTATGTTATTAAATAAAAATTCCAATCAAAATTTCTCACAAAATAAAAAAAAATTATGGATTACGTGCACATCACGTAAAGCATTCCGTCTTTATTCTCCTTTACGTTGATAAAGACATTTTTTTCCGCGGTATATTTATTTTTCTCATGAATCTCAACTGACGACGAACATTTAACAACTTTGTAAAATTGAAATAAATCTGCAACAATATTAGTCATACAAACCAGGAAATAATATCAGAATAAATATAAAGACCTTTGCAGTATTGACAAACAAAAAATTAAAATTCAAAAACTTTTGATTAAAAATGGGTGTTTGACGATATTATAATCCGTTAATTTTACAATATAAATATCGTGATATCGACATATAAATTAGAAGAGCTTTTTTCACATTACAGAACTTTCAAATTCACAAAGTATTCAAACATGTATATGAAAAAGCTTTTTGCCAAATTGAAGAAGATCAGTGTTATAAGTATTTAGAAAATTCGTTGAAAATCATAAAAGAATAACTTAACAGTCGTCAGACAAAAATGTCGAGCATTGAATTGTTAACAAGCAATTAAGTCTTCGTAATGCAAAAAGTCGTTAATTATTTCAGAAAGTTCAATCCATCGTGATGTAATTTATGATATAGACTGAAGGTTCTTGATGGAACTTCAATATCAAATTTGAATCTTTACAACTTTGTACGATCCCAAATTTTTTTTTGCTAATGACCCGGGTTTTACCTTTCGGAATCTTCAGGCATTCTATTACACGGATGCAGCAGCACTGATGAACAATAACAGTAAGCATCGTCTATATACCAAAGGTATTACAATAATTACAGGAAAACACGGATCCCAAGGCAAGAGCTAAATGGCAGCAAAAACGAATTTTAAAATATTAATGTAATAATAATTAACATAAGTTTCTGTGATAATTTTCATTATCTTGTTTATGAGTCATTCTTAAAAAGGTTTTAAATCTGATAATAATCAACTTATCATTATTTGTTGTAAAACTCTTTCATGTACGCATATAAATATACTATTAATTGAAAATCGGAAAAGTAATGACAAATTTATTTTTATTTTAAATGAGTCATTACAAAAAAATATACAAAATTTTTCAATAAGCGATAGGTATTTACTCTCAAAGCTTACAATGGTTCAAAAATATTCAGTTTTGTAAGTGTACCAAACTGTCGATTTTTTCTGTCAGATTTTGTATATGGAATGTTCGAAACAATCAAAAACAGCTTTTATTTTGTAGAAAAATATTGCAAGGAATGGGCGATGTGCAATCACAAATACAATCAAGTGTACATTGTAAAGTCGTCTGAAGACATTTTTTTCCACGTGGAGACATTGACGTCTTATATTCAATAGAAAAATTGACAAAAGTAACGTCAAATCAATCACAATAGATTGACGAAAAAAATATTTCCAGTCTCATAACTCTGACTTTTGAGGTTGTACTTCCCGATTTTTGAATAAAATTAATTCTTATGTAAATAAACAATTTTATAAAATATACATTTTCACAAGTAGTTCACTGATCTGTTATGGGGCACATACGTGAAATGAGGGGAATAATTCAAAATGGAATAATAGATAAACAAAATACTTGACGACATTCATTATTTCATTCTGATAAAATGATTGAGTTTATGTTTGATATCACATAGTTTTAGTTTAGCGAAAAAGACACATTTGGGATTTTATCGATCGTTAGAATCATATTTAATTTGACAATAAATATAAAATTTCAATACTTATTAGACAAATATAGTATGACATTGTATTATTTTTGTTATTATTGTAGATCAAATGAAATTAAATTTCTATAATATGTTTTTTTGTAAAAATTTCAGAAACTGGCAGGAAAAAGGGTGGAAAAGGAGGCGGTGGTGCTGTTATGCTTATGGGAATGATGATGGCAAAAACTCTTGCAGCAATTGGATTTGGTGGATTAGGTCTTCTTACTATGAAGGTATAGTAAACTCTATCTGCAAGCTCTTTTCATTTGAAATGAAATTTTATTTTCATCTTGACAAAAAAAATCTTAATGTAAAATTTTCGTTCTAATGAAAATATTTTATATTTAAATGACTATCAAAGTAAATCATCTTTTGTAGGCTAAGTTAACCGCATTTGATTGTTTAAATAATTTGATGTTTTAATTTTGTAAGCATTCTTAATTTCATTATTGTTGCTAGTTTACTAGCTTCATTACTTAAAATCCATAAATATTCGGAGTGTTGCCAAATGGCTACTGTTTATCAATGTTCAATTGTGCATTTTATATGTAGTTTTATAACAAACGTTAATTTATAAAAAAAAAACACAAATACTCGATATGTCTTTTGTTTCTTGTATTGAAAATTATCAATATCAAATACGTTGTAAATATTATTTGCCATTTAGCATTTTCAAGAAATATTTTCGTCGAATTTTACGTTCCGACCATTAAAAATCTTCTAAATATAAAAATATTCTTGCCTATTAGGAAATTTGCTTTAAAAGGCGTTGATAATTGATTTCAAAGCATTTTTAAAGTTCAAATGTGAGTAATTGATTGAGTCACTTCAAAGTAAAGTCTTCTAGAAGAAAGAATACACTTTAATAAAATGAAATATCTTAACAAGCATTATTTTTTTAGTAAGTAACGTTTCATTGTCAATAAAAATTTATTTATTTTTTGGAGTGGTTTTTATTTCAAAACGCTATATTTAATTGTAAACGTCATACTACAATGACTGAATTTAAATGTATGTATATATATATATATATTAGAAAATAAATATTTTTTATTTGAATACATTCAATTTAAAAAATAAATCTTTCCTGTGCAATAATATATTTTAAAAAAATGCAATGAAATATAAATAAATATTTTTAATTTTACACCATCTATATAGTGAAATCTGAATCAATGATAAATTTTCAAGCATGTATTGATTTTTCGCCGTTAGAGCGCACTATAAGCTTTTCATTTTCAAACAAATATTTACTTAGATATTTGAACAGAGTAAAATTACCATATTGGAGTGAAAATATTTCGTTTTTACGTGTATTTAAAAAATAAAGCAAATGCATAATTAGATACCATAAAGCCATAATTATGTACAATTCTTATATAGTAACAATTTACCACTCAACATAAAAACGAATCAAAATTTGAAAAATCCATTATATTTCATTGTATATCGCATTAAATTTAACGTATGTTTTTCAAGCGGTTAATAATTAAATGTAGACATTTTAATTTAATTTAATTTAATAATTTAATTAAAATTTTAAATACTGTCTGCATGAGTTTATAAATAGCTTAAAATAGGTCTATCTTCTCAATAAATGAATATATATTTATTCATATATTAGGTTTTGACTTTTATAAGTGACTTTTCAAAAAAAAAGATTATTAAAAATGTTTTTTGAAAACAACAATAAAATGAGTTCCTTAAAATATTTTTAAAATTGTAATTCAATAGTAAAATGATAAAATATTTAATATTTATATTCAATGAATCATTTCCAGGCTCTCATGGTATCAGCTCTGGCATTGATGTTGTCAGCAATCATTGGAGTTAAGAAATTGGCATCATCAGGAGAAAGCCACGACTCGGGTCACCAGGTCCACTACGTACAGGCTCACGGAGACCATCACCGACGAAAGAGAATGACAGATAATGAAGATAATGTGCCCTTACCTTACAGAGGCTGGGCATACTTGGCTGCGAATTGACAGGTGCAAAATTATATTACATAAAATATATTGTTAGTAATTTATTATAAATTAAGATTTAGGCACATAATTAAATTAGTTTTTTTTTACTTAAAAGTTTCAGTTTTTCCTTTTCATTTCAATCAACGTAATGATTCTTAAAATTCTTGTTACATTATTTAATGGATTTTTTTTTATAACTTTCAATGAAAATTACAAATGAAAGCTTAAATATTATAACTGTTATGTGATCAATCAGCCAATAAAGAAATTATAAAATTATAAAATTTTCTTTCAACAATCCCATCCATTTATTTTTATAATATGTGAAGCTCATCTCTTAAATTCATACATTCTCAGAAAACTAAATTCATCATAAAACATCAAAGTGAAAATTAGTTAAATAATCAAATTAAATTTTTGTTAACATGTCCGCTCCTAATGTGGAATATATTAATTCGTAATAGAGGTATCTAAAAAGATATTTTTCAACGACAACGGTTGCTCAGCCTCTCTTCTTCAAATGGGAGTAGGGATTAAAGACAGTTCAAATAAAACGCAGTTCATGATTAACGCATAACTTTTTACACATTATTAATTCAAAGATTAGATGTCATCAAAAGAAAAATCCATTTATAATACGATCCGTATTGTGATTCGTTCTCTTGAGTATTGTAACTAAATGTCATGATTATAAACGGTCACACTAGACCATGAACCTGTTAAAAACATCATGTATTTTTGTTAGTAATTTCTAAAACGATCTTATGAAAATAACGAATGTCACAAAAAGAGAATTATTTTTTTGTTGTTAATTTTTTGCCGATGTAATTAAATACATTGATTGATAATAATCAAAATGGAGCTGTAAAATTACTTTTGATAATAAACAGACGTCGTTTACAGGGGTGACAAAAATATATTCTAATGCAAAGAATAATGAAAGCAATATCAATGGTGCAAAATTTTTGTCTCTAAAATATGACACTTTTTAGTAGTTGTTCAAACAAAAAATAAAACGTCTAGTCTGTAGACTGCTATTTTTTATTCCATTTTAAAATCGAAATCGACTGAGTTACTTTATCATTTGACAAAAAAATAAGTGGCTATTTCTTCTCGATTTTGATCACCGTTTTTTTTCGATTTATAATAGTTATACTTTCTTTTATAGCTATTCGTTTTTTTCTGTCACAGTAACATATGAGGATGAATAAAAAAAACATTATATTATTAATGAATGTGTCCAATGAAGTCTACAAGTATTTATAAAAATAACATTTCTGAATCAAAAATTTAAAAAAAATATCACGATGGGTTTGTTTCAATTTCTTTTCGATTTATTTTCCAATTGAATAGCTTAAACTAAATTCTGTCTAAGCATTGGATGCAAAAAACCATACTATCATGGGAAACAAATATTTTTATTTTATTTAATTTGAATCTATACAAACAAGACAATTTTTGAAAATATAATGGAGAGGATATTACTCTTTAGGATTGTTTTCTTCGTTTTTATTTTAATTAATGAAATTCGGGTGAAAGCTGATCGACGCATCATTCTCATTAAAATGTAATTTTAACGAAATATCTATACACTAGTATTGATTTTGTACTTATGCAGTACTTCAGCAGTATAGATTTTACAAGATAAACTCACTACGTACATATATTTACTATTGGCAGGTGGACACAGATACAAAAATGACTATCTCGAATTGCAATATACAAAGTCCAGTTTCAAAATTGATAGTTGCAAAGTGTTTTTTTGGTAATCACGTTGAGTTATTGGACATGATTGTATTGGAGCATCATTATTTAGAAGATGGTGTATAAAATAAACAATCATAAAATAATTGATTCATTGACATTTGTATTTATTATGTCTTACTTTTGAATTCCTTAAATAAATGAAATTGTTGCACGCTTCTTGTGTTAATACTATAACTTATGTTAATTGAACTGTATTATTATATGCATAAAACAAAATGAAATTTTCAAGGCAACGATAATATGTTATGAATAATACACTGATGATATTTCTCAAGCCATATTTTTCCTATTATTTTGTCTGTAATATTAAAATAACGTATTTTAAAATTATTAAAACTTATTAAAAAGACGATTTTTAGCAATTGAATGTAAAACAATGAATAAGAGTTAATAAACTAAGCATGTTCCGGTTACAGTGCCTTAAATTGGTGTGCTTATATGAGCACAACGATCAAACCGGAAAATAATGGCCTCCGTAGCAGCAACAAACTAATATCAAACTTGCTTCATACCAACGGTTCGACGAATAAATTTAAATCACTTTGGCTAGTAATACTTTTTCCGATAGTTTAATGTGAAGTAGACATTAATTACAAAACGTATTGAAATATATAATGTCTAGAAAAATTATAAACTGACCTTAAATATTGTAATACTGTAATAAATAAAACATAAATATTATTGAATATAATGTAGCTTAAAAAAATTAAAGCAAATTATATTTTATAGTGATAGTATGAAGAAACCAATCTAGTTTTTGAATTAATTTTTTAAAATGTATTCAATCCATTGTTTTGTTTTCTTAGGCGGTATTGTAATCAGCCAGAATAAGTAGTTTTAATAATTTTTCAAAATATACATTTCCTTGATTGATTGAATTGGCATTTATTTCGTAGAACTCCATTATAACACGGTGAAAAAGTAAAACGTTATCTAGAAGAATTAAAATGCATTGCTATTTTTTCAGTGCTGTATACATTTTCAATATGTTGTATTGCCACATATCTGAAAGAAATCACGCCTAGAAATAGCATATTGACTTAGATATACCAAAATTGCATACATAAATCAACACTAATTAGCTTTAACTATACTTATAACTCATTTTATAGCATTAGTTAATAATTAAAAATGATACGATCTGCGCAAACTCTTGCAAACAAAGTAACACACATATTTAAAAATATATGTTATTAATTAAGCACAAGTTTGTGATCAAATGAAAAATTAGCAAATTTGGTGGGTGGGTACAACGATTTTTGCTTTAAATTGACAGCTTAGCTGGGGGGGGGGGGAAGGTTTATCATATTAACTGCATCCATACTGAATCTTTTTTTTAATTCTCCATAAACATTTTTTATTTCAGCTACAAATTAATAAAGGAATAATAATTATAACTATGTCAACATAAACAGCTTATTGCACAATTAGCGTAAACAATTTATTGAATGGTTTAATTGTCATGCGCTTGAAAGAACGTTTGCCAAAACTAATAAATAAAAAGCACATATTTATTGAAAAAACTGCAATTATTTTGAGAAAAAGATAAATAAAATAAAACGGTTATTGTCTATTTCTGACAGTTTCTATGTTTGCGTGCTAAGCGTCGTTGATTTTGGTTACGGGGTCAAATCAATTTGTGAATTTCTGTTTGAGGACTTCAATTTTAGTCATATGGGAAATTTTCTCCAATCCATGAAATCCTTAAAATAGTGTCGTAGATAAAGATGTTCACTAACTACTAATACTGTTCATAGTACTCTCGACAAAAAGAAAGGTTAAGGAACTGAGTAGCAAACAGTTCACTAATAATCTAGATGCTCCACATCGGGAGCAAAAGTTATTGAAAAATTTTATTTGGGCACATAAGCTGAGAGCAAAGACATTATACCCGAAACAATTTATGTTAAAGAAATAACAAAATCAATGCATACATTATTGTGTAACATACCTTAAAGTTAAATTCACATAAGTTAAATTAAAAGCCAAAGCAAGAGTACACTCAGCTGCACTATTGCCTTACCCTCTAACGACAGCACACTTGCACTAGCGTATCACGTGTTTGATACGCCACACGCACTGCACCACAAATGCCAAACAAAACTCTCAATCAGGTCTTTCTTTTGATTTGCTTACTTTTTTAATGTCATAAATAACTATAGGTTACATGCAAAACTAAAAGAATATAATGTCACGATAAAAGTTCCTGAAATATGAGATGTTCTAATGATTGGAGTGAAGTTCAAAAAATTACATGGATATTTATAGTTTTCAAGACTGGCTAAATATTTTTTAAATATCCTAGTTAAAACAACAATTGAATAAAAAGCCATATTTTATTACAAATAATATTTTCAAATATTTGAGACGATTTTTTTATTCTGATAAAAAATAATGAATGCACTGAACATTAAAAGAATGATATTAACAAAAAGTAATCAACTTAAAATAAAATTTTGTCTGCAATAAATTAATTATAATAGCGAATATAAAATTATTATTATACCGGAAAACTTAAGAGTTAAGCGTTTTGAAATCGAAATAATTGTTGTACCATAAGCATATGAAATCTGAAGATAAAAATCAAAATCTCAAGAGCAATATGTGAAAAAAATCTAAATTGATTAGGCCACTGTTGAAAATGCATACTCTGCCGGAACCAATCACATTTGATTCCGATAGTAAAATATAGAATTTTCGTTACAATTGTATTTTTAAAATGCTTAATAATTATATTATGTAATTATTTATAATGGAATCTAAAATTTCGTTTAGATTGTATTAAATTATTAAGTGCTTCATGACTTTGAATGAGAATTAATGTGACGGTGTATTTCATCCCATTGTCCTTTTCCCGAGCTAAATGCCGGAAAAGATATCTTTTGAATACGGGGCGGAGTTGGGTAGGATGTCATATATTAATTAATGGTTAATAACACAAAATTAATTCAGCTCAACGCGAGTAAACGTTATTGAAAAAGATTTTTTCAAAATTCGTTAAGTGCTAAAATAAGCATAGGAATAAAAATTCATTCATCCCTTTAATAATGTGTTTCGCACATTTAATCTAGTTTGTAAATATGTGAGTAACAGAACTAGAGAAAAATAAAAGCAAATTTGACGTACTACCACTGCTCAGCACCCATTAACCCACATATTAGCGTCCAGTTGGTGAAGTCCATGGCAACACTTTCGAAGAAGCTTAACGGTGTATTAGTGAGATTTTTTTTGATATGATGCTGCACTTGCCACTAATACAGGTGTATGAATAATATGACTCGATTTCAACAAAGTGTAAAAAAGTATTTTGGCTACTCTTCCAATATTGTGTGACACAATTTTCTAAGTTTACTAAAACTTTGCAAAGCTTTCGTATATTATACTAATAGTTTTTATTGTTGCAAAGGTACGAATATATCATTTGCTTTCTTAAATAATGAACGACCAAAAATCCTATCTACTAAAAAATAGCACCTCATAAATTCTCAACGCTCCACCTAAATTGAAAATTTAAATTCTAATCATGAATTACTTTTAATGAGACTTAAAAATTAAAGAGATGGCTAACCCTAATCATACTAAATTTCGATACTTTCGATTCATACGATATTTAAAAAACCAGCGTGTGGGTCTGCCACCATAATAGTAAGATACAGATGCATTATTCTTTGGAGTTTTTTTTTTTGTAATTGTATCAATGGATTTCATAAAATAAATCGATATTCAAACTCATTGATTGAATTGGCATTTACTTTACAGAACTCCATTACTACACAGTGAAAAAATAACAATGTGTTTTGTAGAACTTAAATACATAGTTGTTTTTCCACCGTGTGATATTTAAGCCTTTCTTATGAACGGTCTGAATCGTATAGTATAAATAAAAAAAAACTTGAAAATTCTTTTAAGACACCCGTTATTTCACTACAGCAGCAATTGTGTAAACCGCTCATAATACATTAGAAATAATATGGACACGAGAGAAACATTTGAGTTGTTTTTCAAGTAATATTTAAGACGTATAGAATTAAAATTACGAATGGTAAGTATTTCTATGTTATTATAACCTTTTTACGAAACATATTATTCAAAAACATTAAATAATATTTAAAATCTCTCTCTATATTAAATTGAAAATATCCTCGATCATCTCTCAATAGTAAATTGAATATATCCTTTTTTTTCTTCTTGTTATGGATTTCGTAGTGTATAAGTGTAAATTGTAGTCAATAAGGTTCTGTTATCTTGGTGGAAAGGTCATTTAGCTTCATATATTTTCCAATTTAATTTGTCATTTGTTTTTAGAGATTTGGATTGGAAAAAAATACGGTTAAAATTTCGCAAAACATCTCAATGTAGAGTTCGATTTAATTTTCTTTTGAAACTTGATTCGTGTTTAAAGTTAAACGTCAAATATTTATCAAAATAAACATTTTATCTGAATTTATCACAGTGTTAGTTCAGAGTGATCTTACGCTGATGTTATAAAAGTAATTAAATTAAATCGTAGGGTTTAAGGTTGCTAAGTATATTATGCTAATTAGAGGTAAATATGTTAGAAGGATACTCGAAATTAATGGATATGGGCTAATTTTGAAAGGATATGGATCTCATAGCACGCTTAAATAAGTCGCCATGTATGTTTAGAGAAAAATATGATCCATTTTGGAAGAAAATAAATGTTGTTTAAAACGCTATTAATACCTCTACGTAAAAAAATTGTAACGAAATTTGACGATAACATAATATGAATTGAAAAAATCATTGAATATAAAAACAAGTAAAGTGACTTGATTTTTATTAACGTTTTTATAAAACGTAAGAGAAAAGATGAAGGTAAATTTTGTCTTATAAGAAATAAATTTATTTTTATTCTTTTGAGTTGAAGTAATTTTGTCGAGCAGTTTTTATCAGAAATATTTATAAAGTTACTGTTATGATAGTTTTTGAATAGAATACGTCCTGAGTTACGTATCAGACGTAATCTCAACAGTGAAACTCATTTTCAAAATGAATATATTAGATTCTTTATGAGTTTTTATATCGTTAAAACGTTATGCAAAGAATTAACTTATGCTCGAAAAAATAAAAGAAACTGCGTGGTATCAACGAATAGATGCGAATGTTAGAGATTGAATAAATTCTACTATTTATAATGAGCAGCATGCGCTACTTTCTCAGATCACAACGGTCTAGTTAAAACAATCTATCACTGTCGGAGCTCTATGTATGTTTTTTGTTCAGTAGAAGCAGGTTTATGACTATCAAAATTTTTATAATGATATGAACCGTAAATATTTGTGTGCGTTTATTATAATTGTTATTATCTATTTCTATATATTAAATCAAAATTAGTCATATCAAATGCCATTTTCTAAACATAATATTTCAACAAATATGAATCGATGAAAGAGCCGATTTTTATATTATAATACAATATGATCCATTTTCTTAAACATAAGGCGTTGGGTTGTTTTTTTTTTAAATACACCAGAAAATATTTTTGATATGCTGATTATTTGGGTATGCTATGCATACTGAGTTAACATTGTTTAGACGTAATTTTAAAATAATACATATAGTTTTTTTATTGTTTTAAATAAGACTATAATTTATTTGTAAGATTGTAAACAAACAATTGTGAACGAATATGAAGCCTTTTGATAAATTCCATTCAAAATTATAGAATAATTATTGAAATTCCAAATGAATAAAGACTCACTTAAACAGTTACGTAATATTAAATACAATTCATCTTTCGGTTGTTCGTTAAACGAGTATTCGGCGTTAAATGTCAGACTGGAGAAATAAATTCTTTTCATCAAATTCCTCAGATTTTGATAAACTTTTGATGATTTGCCATATTTTATGTTACTTTTTTTTCGAACGATGTTTTGTTTTGGATATAAGAAAGTGTAAACAAATACAAAATAATCAACATAGACTCTATAAAACATTAATTAACATACGTATATATATATATTGAATAATATTGTTTATAATGAAAGCCATTAAGATTCTAAATTAAGGATTACTAGAGAGAAAAACAAAGTTGGTATAAATTTTTAATTAATATAAAAAGGGACTTGTGTAAATCTAATTTTTAATCAAGTATTTTAACCCAATCGATTCATGGTTAAGTACGGACGTGTTGGAATCATCGCGAAAGGATCGTTAAACAAAAATTTTAATTTATTTATTGCTGTATTTATTCAATGAAATTCAGCAATCATTTTTATTTTTATACGGTTTACAACTGGTTTTTGTTTGTTATTATTTTGAAAAGATCATATTGATTTAAAAAAATTGCAAGGTATTTCATTTTGCAATCAGTTTTTGTATGTAGTGGTGAATTATCTGTTCAAATTGTAAATACCCTTTCAATTTCAAATGGTGATTTAAGTCTCAATCCATAAACCTCTACGTTCACGTAAATGGCGCAGTACCTCACATACATAAAGAACTACTTGAAATTTTAAAAAAATCAGCATGATTTTTTCATTAACCTCTAACCAATAGTCACAAAGTCTTAAAATGTAACATTGTGTGTTTCCATAAACCATTGACAATTAACACCTCTAAAGTCAAAATATATGTAAATTTTAAGAAAATTAGAAAACAACTAAGGAAAGAATACTAAAGAAAATCATCTATATGAATACAATCAAGAAGTAAGTCCTATCTTTGTACACCTCTCTATAATTCAAAATTTCACAGTAAAAAGAGTCTTTTTAAACAATATTTTTATAAAATACTGTTGCACTAAAAACGTGGATGATAATTATTGACCTAATGCTAGTTTTTATTGATTGTGGTTGAATAAAAAAGATTATTTTATTAAAGAGTCGAGAAAATCAGCAAACAACGATTTTTTTTTTTGAATTGCTTTCATATGTACTGATGCAATGCAAACATTAATGGAAAGTAAAACATTGATAACTATAAATTGTATTCACATCTGAAGAAAAAGCACTCCTAAAATGTGTTGTTCATATTTCAATTCCATTATTTTCTTGTAAATTTTTTTATTTAAGTTTTATTTTACGACCTTTACTTCCAATTTGGAGCAATATAATGACTTGATAACTATCTCCAGTGATAAAAAGATTGTAATATACGAGATTAGTCACTCAACTTTTTTAAGGGGGCAAGCAATATATATGTTCAGCTAAATATGGTTGTAAATTAACAACTAACGCAAACAAATCCTTAGGAGAAGCTTTTTCAAAGTAATATAGCTATTGCCATGAGGTAAACTAATGAATTTTACATATTTTTCATAAAAATCACCATTTATTTATTTTGTTGTTTATTTTTTCTTTTTATCACACAAATTTTACTTTTAAAACATTTGAGAGTAAGAAAGACTTTAGTTTCAAATTGATAAATATTATTCAAAAAGAATACGAATTTTATTGTAATCAAGTTAACGTTTCTCATGTGCAGACACGTAGTCAATGATGATGAAGGTTTTTTTTTTAATTGACTAAAAATACATTCAAATACTTCATAAAAATTTCAAAATAACATGTGTTCAAGTAAAACTAAAATGGACATCTAAATGTGGCACTTAGCCTAGCTTTCGTTTCACATGAGTTTTCAACTTTATAACTATTTATAACTTCATACACTTTTTACATGGCGTTCTGCGCAGTGTAACAACGTTAAGCATTTTAAATTGTTTTCCAGGAATGTTCGAACAAAAATTTCTCTTCCTCTTCACTTCCTTCCCACGACTTTATGAATAAACTCAATTTTCACATTATTTTCTATTTCACCATTTTCTTTTCATATTTACAGGTTTGGCAACTGATCAAAGCAAGACCCATTTTTAAAAAATTCTAAAATAATTTTTAAGCATTTTAGACGAATATGGTTAAAAGTTACCACTAAAATATATAAATTATAAATTTCATTTATACTTTGGTAAATGATACGTAATATATTATTCAAATAACTATTATTGCTAAAAACCAAAATAAACGAAACAGTGATATGATTTTAAGCCCACTATCACTCATAGAGGCTGAATTTTGAGAACAACATTTACAATTTTAAATAACGCATATTGTGCATTTGTTAATTACTAAATTGTTTCATTTTTGATCTTTTTTCACAAATGCTGTTAAAATGAACAATTTGAAGTCATATAAAACATTGAATGAAATATATTGACAATTTTCATACCGTGAAAGATTATAAATCCTCAAGTATCATATATAATATATTTACAGAAACAATTGCTTATTTATTGGGAAATGTAATAAAATGGTTTTTTTTTGATTCTCCTTATATATATAATATATGCGTAATCGTATTCATACACAATATTGAATAATAATATCATCGATGTGATTTCCCAATAAAATCATATTTTTCTCATAGCAATCTAGTTAGTATATTATGTTATGTCAGATAAAAAAAGTTGTTTTTCTCTAGGAAAGTTTTTTCATTTCGTATATGTTATGTTCCTTTGTTATTATGTTTAAGATTTTGTCAAAGATAATCCATTATAATGAAATGTCAAGTTCTACTACCCTTAGTGGAAGAAAATAACTTTATCAAATATTGATAAAAATCATCTTGTATCAGCTCTTTTCATGACTCTTTAAATATACGGTTACTATGAAATCCGCGTAAATAACGATGTTATATCTTATTAAATAATATTTTGTTACGCATTACCGATTAAAAATGTTTCTTAGAAAATAGCCTCGGGTCAAAAAATAATAATTTTCATTTTCTTATAACGATCAAAACATGATAATTTTAAATAAAAAAATTTCCGGCCTTAAAAAAAAAGACACATTCACTTTATGAGGCTATTGTATGTATTGATATGCTTTAAGTAAGTCAAAAGATTGTTTCTATGAGGCTGAAAAGGATTGTGATAAAATTGAATAAAGTAAATTGTGGATGAAAATATGCTATTGATATAGTGTATTCTTTACAATAAGTGTTTTCTAAACGTGTACATTGTAAGTATGAAAAATACTGACGCTAGTGAAGGTATCACTTATTGTCAGTCATGTTGAGGGTTAGATCTATGGAAATACGTTTTATATATCAAAAAAAAAAAAATTCTAAACACACATTCAATATATATTTAATATGATTAAAAATATAGTTATATCGTCGTGTTATGAATGATATTATCGTAATAGCTGTCGGTTGCAGTATCACTGTTTCCTCACAATAAAATGTGTTAATAAACATTTAAAAAAAACATGATCTTTAAATGAATCATATTACTCGCTTGAAGTTTTTAGTAAAACTTTTATAATTTAAACATTTCCGGCTTTACATATTTTATTTAGATAACAAAGATTTAAAATCATAACCGAATACATTATTAAAACTATTAAAAATCTTCTTGCCAGATATATTTAGGTAATTTGCTTAATGCGCTTTCATAATTTCAGAATGAAGGCAAACATTGAAATCTCTAAACATAGCATAGAAGTATTAGAAAATAAGGAATTTAAGTGGGAGAAAATAAGAAGAGAGAACTCACCATCTTTATATGAGAAATTAATTTACTATTTCTATGATATCTGTCGAATGTTTTAAGACAAATACTTATGAAAAAAAAATATTATAAATTACGCATTATTTGATAACTGCAGCAAAATGATACTACAACTTGCATGATAAAGCTGAATGAATGCATTCTTCTCATAGAACTGCAGTCAAGTGCACTACAACGTGACAAGTATGTCTGGCTGAGGGAATGCTCACATAGCTGTTAAATGTAAATCTGATAATGACAACGTTACATCTATATAAATTACTTTAAAAAAAATATTTCATCAACACCATTTCACACAACATTTTTATAATCATTATTAATGTTTAAACCAGTATTCTATACTTTTTTTTTAATATTACATATAATATAACCGCCAGAAACTTGTTTTGTTTAAAAGATAAAACAAACTAAGAATTTTATGAGATTGTTTTGAATTAATTTTTTTCTCTTTTAAATTTTTTTTCTCGATACTTATATATAAAGACAACAATTATATTTTCTTATGGTTCATATTTTTTTATATTCAGATACTTAAATTGTTAATATTACTCACAAAAAATATATAGACCCAAATCAAAATCTTTAATTCCCTTGAATATTTATATATTACACCAATATTGGAATTGTTTTATAAAACAATAAATGATGTTGAAAATACGACTTAAGTCGTCATATATTATCAAGATAAATGATCTATTATATAAATTAAAAAAATTTTACCCACAACAACATTGCAGGAAGCAAAATAAGATTTATAAATCGTCTATAAATTCATTAATTTAATTTAATAGATCAACCCTTTTTTCGTTGTCTTATTTTCTTGTAAACAATATATTAATCAATGTTAATATTTAAAAAATATTTTTTAGCCATCATAATAGCACATATAACTTGTTTACTTATAGAAATATGTTTTTTAGAAATGAGTTAGAAAAGTAGAAATGTGCATCCTTGAGATTATTTGAATTCAATTAGAGTAGACTATTTAAAAAGCCACTCAGATCAAAAATAGAAAAACCAGTAGTATTTTTTACTTATTTGTTAGTGTAAAGAATCAATTTTATTTTGCATGCTTTGTAATCTCCTGCTAAACATGTGTTGTCATGTGTTACATTAAGCGATCCTTTTCAGATAATGGAAATATGTATTTTTGTACAAGCTGTATTTATTTGGCATAAAAAGCTCAAATAGAACTATACTATTGGAATCTCGGATGTGGTATGGATGTAAAATGGTCAGTGGAGAAGAAAACTGTTCTATACTACCGAAGGCATTGCTAAAAAATAGCAAGGAGTTTATCAAGCGGTTAAGTACGTAAACGTGGTTACCTTTTTTGAAAATATGTACATGTATGAAAAATAAATTTTGTGAAATATAAACAAATGATATCAATTTACTATATATTTCAAATATAATATCGAATTTCCAATTGACTGTTAATCGTATGTAAAATAAACTATTAAATGAGAAAAACATTTTAATTTTTTTACCAAGTTAATTTGAATTTGCATCCAAATATAATTATTTTATTTTTTGATATATATATATTTAATAAACTGCTGTATAAATAAAAAATAATTTGCTGATTATTATTTTCTGAGAGGTGTAAAGTAAAAAAAATATCAGTGCTTTATTAATTTTTATCGTGTCAATATATAATACATTATTTATTATGAAGTCATACACGTTTTTATCTGATAATGTTATTTTTAATACATTTAAATTAATGCGTTATTTAGATTTAAGTTTTTAAAAAAATCCTTTCAAAATTGTTTTCAAATAATATTCTATTATCAACATTCATTGCATATCGTAGATTCTTAATGCGCCGAACTGCATAACTGCATGCGCCGCCTATTCAACAGCCGTCAAGTGAGACTTACTGTTCAAGTTATGTAGCTAAAACATGTTGAGGCTTAAATACAGTTTGCTTTTATATAGAACTGTCATACTCGTTTACGACACTGTGCAATTGATACCTATGTATTAAATAATATCAAAAGCTTTTTAATATAAAAAAGCAATAATTTTTATTGCGAAAAAAACCAACCAAAAGTACATTTGCCGCGAAAAGCTAATTCTTTATTCTAATCGACATGATATTCAATCAAATGTTTCTATTGTGTACTGTTTTGCTTGGAATTTGCACATTAAGTACTTGCAGTGTGGCAACAACAAACACTTCCGGCGGAAATACATACGGAGTAGAAGATAATGTCGTAGAGGATTCCCACAGCGGGATGCCTGCGAGTGTTTTTGAGGGCTGCTTAAAAAAAGATTCAATTTCGTGTTTACAAATTCATGTAAGTACTCTTTTACTTTTATGGTAACCGTGAAAATCAATACATTTGCCTTCATGAATATTTATTTTGCTGCGTTCAAATTCAACAATAAATAAATTATTAACCTTTGCATCATTTTTCGATTATTAATAAGAAACTATTTTTCTTGGATATAATTAAACAAATCATTTTTTTATGTAAACACTGGTATCGAATGGTTTCTTTTTTTCTTTTTATGTCCCTCACTATTTTCATGATCTATATAGTATTTGAAAACTTTTTAGATTATTATTTTTTCTGTAACGATTGATTATATTGTACCTTATTTATCTATTATACTTACTAGTTTATTTACAAATTATTATTTGATAATTGAAATATTTCATGAACATTTAAGAATAATCATATTTTGTGAAATTTATTTATATTAATTTTAGATTTACAGTATGGCGAAGAACTTTTTTGATCAGCCATCGTATCGAATATTCAACGGGTTGTCACTTGTGAAGGTTGCAAAACAGACTGATAAACTTGAAACAGTTAATCATGAAGATATTTTCAAGAAATCCCGAAGTTTTGAAGACAAAGAAACAGTCATTGAAAATTATATTATAAACGAGGCCAAGAACTTTTTTGAAAAGAGGAATCTTAACTGGAATATGGCTGTTTTAGCGAGGTACGTAAAATAGTGTCTAAAAATACTGTTTGCATTGATTATGAGTGATTTATTATTACTAATACATTGTGTCTGGTTGTTCTAAATTTTTTAAATATTTTTTTGAAAAAAAAATACAGAGTATATCAGTAAAAAATTTTCAACCGGATTTTTCTACGCATTTGATGGCTATGACTGAGTTGGCGGGAATTCATTTGTCACATAATAATGAACTATCATCAAATTTCTCGTATGTAACATAGTTTTTCGAATATGATGACTCTACATATTTCTGTACAAATAATACAGTGATTGGTATTACTCGGAAAATATACGACAATTGATACTTAAATACTACATACAATATATCTGGAACTATTTTTGATTACTCTTAATTGCTTTATATGCAACCAATAACAGCATATCTTCAATGAAAATTTATTAAACCAATAATCACACAACGAGCTATTGTTCATAAAATTATGAATTTATAAATTTAATGAATTAATAAAATTTAAATAAATATTTTTTTTTGATCTTAATTTGCTTAAAAACACCGCTTTACTAAAAAATTCTAATAATATAATACATTACAAAGGCAAAAAACTGCTTATTTAGTTCCATCATAATAACGATTTCACGTTTCATAAATGCGAATCCAGCACTGAAAATTCATAAAATAGAAATCCTTAAAAAGAGAAGGAAGTTGCTAATTAAAGCAACCATTAATTAAAATAGGCTTTATCAACGGAAGAAAATTATACACCGATTAACTTCCATTTAAATTGAACTTTTAAGTGCAATTTTCAGGCTTGCATTTTGTGCAGCTTTTTATGACTCGTATTTAACCGTTTCACTGATTAAGCATTACAAGCAAATCCACATTGCTGGAAAATTTCTAGTTCCTTCAATATGGATCAGTAGGCTTCATAGCGTTTCAACTTATCGTTCACAGAATCTAATGTACATTGTCCCCACATGGCAAACCGGAACATGAAAAATAGCTACTACAAGTTCACTAGTGCGTTTATCTCGTTTTGATGCAACTTTATAAAAAAAAAGAAATTTTCGGGTTACACTGCGTAGGTACAATACACAGTATGTATATGAAAGATAACTGCGATGTGTAGTACCTTTATGCGTATAAATATCGATGAATATCATTAAAATTTTTCATCAATGGTAATAATGCCACGTATGCCATTAACGTTGTTATAGCCATCAAATTACTCGGAAAAAATATTCATGAAGAGACAGAATACCATGAGATGAAACTGAACGATTGATGGATTATATAAAGATTACATGGCTCATTATTTGTACAGTTAAATTTTGCTTCCTCGTCACTTTTTTAAGCCCTGTTTTCGAAAATATTAAGAATCAAGCCGATTTAATACATAAGTAGATTTCATAATATTACAAAAATATACGTTAAACTCTCTTGAAAAAAAAACAAATGATATTTACTTATTTACGAATTGACAGGAATTTATATATCTTTTGAAAGTCGAGCCTTTGAGTAGGACTAAAGAGCGTTAATCACTCAACTACGGAAACGCTTTTTAATTCTTTACTTTACATTTTCTGTATAATCATAAACGTAGCTCTACACTTGCAAACGGCAAATCTATTTGTAAAGCAATATTTTAACTTGAAATGAAATTTATCTTTCTTATGTTTTTGAACATTTAAAAAAATAAATGTGATCTGTTTTTAGAAATATAGCCGATGTTGCTCCAGAGGGAATCAAAAAGGTAGCAAACGAACTAATGGCTGAAGGTCGTGGCCGAAAGAAAGTGTTACGTATCTTATTACCATTTATCTTGGGATTGAAAGTGAAATTTGCGACCATTCTCGGAATTGCTTACCTTGGAGTTATCTTGTTAGCAAAGAAAGCCATATTTGTTTCTATAATATCAATTGCTATCAGCATTTTTCTTCTGCTCAAAAAAATGTTCCACCACACGCATGAAGAGGTTAGTTGAAAAATGTAAAACATATACTAATAATTATCTATTTATTTCGAAAAATTATTTTCTATAAAAATCATTGTAATATGTATTTTATGACACTGCTCGTTATTCAGTTGTTGAACATTTTGTTTTCAAAGAAATGTAAAAAAAAAAAATTTTAGGGATGAGTACACTGGTATTTTTGCTTCTTCATCTTTTTATAATTGTATTGGTAGGAATGAAGGATTAATATTTTACATACTCATTCCACATTAACTTTCGCATGTAACCGCTTCAAGGATTCGAAACCGTGAATACCGTCAAATAATGTTAAAGTGGAAGTGTTGCCCACTCGTCTAAAGGATCAAATATCAACTTGAATATTCAAAGGCTATAACTGAAATAAAACCCCTATATAATCTCATTGTAGATAAAAGTGTCAAGAATTGAAACCCACCTACACAGTCCAGTTTTAACATAGCTGTTATGGCCCTTCACAATCAGATCATGCATAACTTTGCTGATTTTATTCAATATTGAAATTAATTCACTACGAATAAGCTCGAAATTTTATTCAAATTGCTTTCAATAAAATATTGTCTTGAAATACTTTATTTTCCACCAATTCGATTAAATATCTAATTTTCTACTGTCGCAAATAAATATTTCAATAAACCTGATGATTGGCGAGTGCTTAAAACTACTTAAGTCTATTTTTCTGTTTTTTACTTATACCGCAAGCTTTTTATAAAACCAAGTAATGGGTGTTATAAACAATGCAATTTTTATTGTATCCCTTTTCTCTTAAATGTCTCATTAGATCAACTTTAATATGTCATACTAAAATACTGTTAATTATTCAAGAATCATTTTTCCATATTATACTCATATTTGATTTCAAGATATTTGTTTTTATTTTAGGTTTTATATTGCTCACAAAGTGTTAGGGTTTGAAGCAGTGGGGTGAACTTCCCTTCATTTGTGGGGTTCATGAATTTAAATTATATTATCGATTTTTCTAAAAATATTTGACACACAAATGTCTTAACTTCCGACTTGAGGCATATTATTTTCAAAACAAAGCATTTCTAATGAGATTGGCATATCTTTGCTATTATCATAATTGAATTGTCATAATTTTACTCTCTTTTTAAGGAAAATAGAGCGACAAAGTTACAAGCAGTTAATTTCAAATTTCATATTCCTTAAATTGAAAGTTAACAAAACACTGTTAAAATAAAAAGAATGTCACGGTGAAAAAAATAGCAATATATTTTAGTTCTACAAAATTATTTTTTCAAATATAATTGATAGCTATTTCGGCTCATGCTATCGTCAGAACTATGCTTAAGCTAGCATTTGCTTATCTATATATAGCTGTGTAGAACAGGTACACAATACATCTTCTCCCCTGTTTTAACGGCCTAGCTTGTTTCTTTCTCGCAATGAAATTAAATTTTTCAAAAATTGTAAATGAAACTAAAAAAGCGGCCATGAAATGGTTTATTACGGAAGCAAATCAGAGCCCCCCCCCCTCCCCCGTGGAGAGGTTTTATTAATGGAGAAAAAAAATTATCAGTTTGTTCGTTAAGAATCCTTTATGATAATTGATGTCTAACTATATATACTATAGAAACAAGCTATGCCGTTAAAACAGGAGAAAAGATGTATTGTGTACCTTTTCTACACAGCTATATATAGATAAGCAAATGTTAGTTTAAGCATAGTTCCGACGATGGCATGAGCCGAAATAGCTATCAACTAAATTTAAAAAAATATATTTAGTAGAACTAAAATACGTTGCTTTTTTTCACCTTGTTATAATGGAGTTCTACCGAGTGAATGCAAATTCAATCAATAAAAAGAATGTCATTAAATTATATTGGCTTGAAATGTATTTCTAATTTAAATGAATCATTGATTTTTTTTCTATTGTAACAATTCAATCGATTTTTTAATGATTTTTTGTGATTAATTCTAGGTTTACCCACATGCACATAGATCAGGTTGGCAAAGTCATAGTGATGCCGGTCACGTAGAATATGGAACGCATACATCATCTACAGCTCAACATCTTGCCTATGCTGGATCAAACCCTACTGAAAAACGATAGATTATAATAAAAATATTTGTTTCACGCATAACTACATTTCAAATGACATAAAGAACCAATACTTAGGTTATTTTTTAATAATTTAATGGCAGTCAACATGTAGATTATTTTTTCTTGGTTACTTAAATATTTCCTTTCAATCAGCATTCAAAACATAAGTGAAAGCTTTTAACATCATTGCTTTACAGTAAATACGTAAAAATATTTTCTAGCGTCTAAAAAATAGTTATAAATCATTTAAAAACGTATTCTAGAGCTGTATTTGGTGTAAAATCTTGTCAACTTTAGTAAATCAGCTTAGCTCAATTAATTTTTACATTATAATATCATTATTTATTTACAATCGCGTATTAAAGTTTTATTATTCTATTTAGAATGACAACTAACCCTAGTCCTCATTTTTTTCGACTGATTTTTTAATGTATTTTTTTTAGTCAGTTTTAAGTCGTAAACCTAAGTAATTTAATATCTATTTACTAATTTTAAGCTTATTGTATATTGTAAAATAATAGAAATAGTATTTATTGTATACAAAGCATTTTTGAGTTAAGTACAACAATTGAAAAAAATCATTTCTTAAATTACAAATTTGAAATTATCGTAAAAATTGCGAAAGCTATTAATTATCGGTATTCTTAAGACGAATAAGTTTATTTCGCTAAAAGAACTTTGTCTCAACATATTTTAAAAAGTTTGAACATTTTATGTAAAAATCCAATAAAATCTCGTTCAGTTTCCGCTCACTTTACATTCAAAATTACTTACTTAAGCAGAAAATAAAAGTTTTTGACGGTATTTTTAAATTGTACGTTTCTCAAAAATTGTAGATTTGCGTAGACAATATAAAAATTTATTGCATTTTATTACAAACTCTCGCCAATAAAAATAAAACTTTTTTATCATTATATTCTTCAAATGATGAAATTTCTAGTTAATATTTATTTTTTCTCTCGCCTTTTTTTTCCTTTCTAAGGATATCGCTTCTCAATCTCTGCTTCTCGGTAAATTTTCTTACATCACATTTTGTTAAAATACAATTTTTATTGAGCTTATTTTCCAAAAAAATTATTATGTATATCATAAACAGCAATTAACGATTTAATTTTTTTCTCTTTGTAAATTGCTGATTTTATGAATATTTATAAGCTTTTGATCAAAAGTATCAAAAAAAACATTCCTGAGTAATCATTAACACGAAAACTTCGAAACTTCTTCTTGAGAAAGCTTTTAGTATACATTCACTGACTGCACTCTATTTTGTAATACTAAATAAAGTGACCGTCGATACACTTCACTATAAATGATTTTTTCCAAGCAAAACATACTTCTTTCAAGTTTTAAATATTTTTTAAATGTTAGTAGATTACTTTGTTACTTAAACTGGTGCGCATAGATTGAAACAATGGGTACCAGAGGCGAATAAGTAAAATAAATTTTGATAAAGAAAGAATATATATTAATAATATAAGTATTATTAAAGCAATGTTACTTTACTGACTGAGATCAGACAATTTATTATTATAAATTATATGTTTTAAACAAACTTATAATTTTAAATAGTTTCAGCATTAAAAAAAACTTTATATATTTCATAGATATAGTTTCAATATATCACTGTGACATTAAAACCCTATATTAAAAATATAATCTCAATAAAAAAGGAATATTTTATAAGCTAATTAAATTTACAATAATAGGGACAAATGAAAATAAAATTCTTTCCTCTTTTTTTGTTAAATCAGATCGTCAGTTACTGAACAAAACACGACTTTGGGGTTTTTTAAAATTTAGATTTGTAAATTTCTATTAAATAATCTTTGACAAATTTTAACCGGTGAAGCTTTTTATGACACCACGTCTTAAGTTTTGTCTTTCGGCATCTTCAAGCATTCTGTCAAATGTAAAACACTGGTCATAAGGCTAGTATCCAAGCGTACAACTGAAATAACTTTTAATACTATCAATATAATAAAAATAACCACCAATTTCATGTGATAAGTTTTATAACACTAAATACTGTAAATGAGTCTTCGGTGAAAATATTCTACAACAAATAATAATCAATTACCGTCAATTGGGTAATTTTTCTATTGGATTCATAGATGGTCTCGTGACGTGGGGTCTCAACAAAAGTCTGGTACATACTTTGCCAGTAAGTATTAGTCATCACAATATTATGGATTAAAGGGCGAAGATTATCAGTTCTTTCCGTTCGAAAATTGAGAGAATTTGAATATTCCAATGGTCTGGCTATTTCTGAAGAAGAAAAAACTGCGTTTGCATTGATCACAGTTGATGAAATGAAAAATTAATTGAATAAATCACTTGTAATTACTTATTGTTTAAGACAGCAGGTTAAAAATCTAACTGGTCATCAAAATTAGAATATAATTTAGTTTTAAATGATTTAAGCAAATGTTTGTTGTTACTGTTGACCGTTAAATGAAGCTTTTTTTGTTATAAATAACACATGATAACAGAATAAAACTGATAATGGTTCATTTTTAGGAATTAGGACAATATACGAAGACTCAATGAGCGTTTACAAATATCTGTCAGTTTCAAGACGGAATTTGCACCGCTTAGTATCTATGACTATTGGCAATGGAGCCTAACGTTTTTGTAAGCTAACAAATATTCGTGCAAAAGCTTCCTCGAAAGCTCAAAAAAGCTCGCTTGAAGAGGAAGTACTAAAAGAAACGTTTTTTAGAATGTTGAAAATTATTTCAATCAATAATGTCAAAAATAAATGCATATTATTTGTGACAAATAATATCTGTTATTTAATATAGAAAAATAGTTTTGGAAACGTTTGAACAAATAATGAATTATCATTATGGAAATATTAAATGTGTAATTCAACATTGGAACTATTTTCTTTCATGACTGTACATTTAAATATTATTAGTTAATTAATCGGTTAATCTACATTTTTTTAATTAAAAATATGGTACAACATGAAACGATATTAGATAAATTTATTTAAAACGACAAGCTATCGTCTCTTATTTTACACAAAGCTGTGACATTTGTTTATTAACTATATATATATATTTGAGCGCATTTTGAAAGCTGTGACAGCAATGAAATATCCTGTGCATATTGGTCGATTTTTCATTCTCTTGCTTAGGAAGAGGGTCAAGTGAAAAAAAATTATGCACGCATAACGTAACAGAGGTCTATAAAAGATACATTTTTGTAAACTGATGAATGTTGTGCTGACTAACACTCATTCAAAAAAGTTAGTATTTATCATTATTTTAAAAAAATCAGCTCATAAGAGGTAAGTATACATGTTTCAATAAAATAAAAAGAAGGCAAACCATACATAGCTCTTGAAAAACCTATGGAATGACGCTATTTTGTCTTTCATGTCATTTGATGCCTTACTGCTAGTCTCATCTGAACCTCTATTATCCGGACCTTGATTATCTGGATTTTTGATTATCCGGATTGATGTCAAATATTAAGACACCATAGATAAATGATGAAAAACGTTATTATTATTACACAATGCTCCGTCCCAACCATATATCATTTTTTTAGCCAGATTGATGAAATGTTTACGGTAAAATTTCTTCTACTAAACGTCACATCGGCAATACAGCCTATGAATTAGGATGTAATAGAAACATTCAAACGCTTATATAGAAAACAGATACTTCGTGGATTATTGATAGTATATGAAAAAAATGAAGAAAACTTTATCAGTTTCCACAAGACAATAAATTAAAAAAATGGTTTGATAGATAGATAAAATCATGGAACAAATTTTTGAAAAGAACATCAGTACGTTCCAGTAACGAAGTAGAAAATGATATAGGAGATATGCCAAAGTAATGACACAAACTTCGATATATGTTGAATGCGACGAGGAAGATGTAACCAAATGATTAAATTGCGATGCAAAAGATCTAGGATTACAATTTTTGAATAATGAGGAAATAATTAAAGAAACATCTGCCTCCGAGAAGCAAGATCATAAAGACGAAGAAGAGGTTTGTTGAGCTTTACAGTGTTTAAATATCGTCTTGAAGTGGTTTGATAGTTACAATACAATTCAGGACAAATTATATGTCTTAAAAGTATCAGCGATTTGGCAATATCAAAAAGAAAACTCAGCTTTAAGAAAGAAAAAAAAAGGTGATTTTTTCAATAAAATAATTATTTTATTGTCTATTAGTCTATTCCTATCAAATATGATTTTTTCAATTATCGAGATTTGTCCTTGTCCGGACTATCTACGTCCCCAATTAATCTGGATAATTGAGGCTCTACTGAACAAATAATATAAGCATTCTTGGAAAACTATCAATTTACATTCTGCTTGATGTCGATGTTGATTTTTAAGGGTGATTGTATATTTTTTCTCATCTTCAGAATTTAGATACGCAGATATATAGAACAATAAGATCTATTATTATTACACGTCCATTATAATAAATACATGAGACATCTAGACAAATTTCTCAAAAATCTCTCAAGCGTCCCATTTTGAGTGCTACAGAAGTATTTATTTAAAAGCGAATGCTAATATTGAGCTGTGAGATTTATCCGGTTACACATGAACATACTCGAGATCGTGTGGCTTGTTTAAATTTTTATTTTAATGTATTGCTATATTGAATTTTCTAGCGCCGTTGTTCTTTCAGTAGACCTCATAGAAATCTCTATAAAGACATCTTAAAAATCTAGATTGAAATTTGAACTCTGCTTTGAATGGCACTCATTCGGAAGATAGTTTTTATAGGGTGGGATGGTTAAGAGTCATACGTTGAAGCCCTGACCTGATTTTCTAACTGTAGTTGAATGGTTATTGCGTTACAAAAAAATATTCCTGTTACAATTTTTGATGAAATCACTATTACTTGTGAACATAAGAATATTATTGAATATGGTAAACAAGTATTCAAAGTTATAATGCATATGTTAGTTTCATAAAGATGAACGAAGGTTGAACTTTAATGTCTTCTTTACGCTACAAAACGATTTCCAACCAAGAAAATCCTATCAAAATCTAGGGAAACTCATTTTTTATATAATTATATTCCACTTTATAAAATTACTTGACCGGTCATTACTTTGTTGACTTATTAAATATATTCCACTGTAAAGTTTTGGATTCTGTGTCATTTTCTCAATATTTGTTCACATTGCTCAGACAACACACACATTATCATTAAAATCGTGACATGGCAAAACATTACTTTAAATGAAATCCAACAAACACTGAATGATATACCATTTTTTTTTATTACGGAATATTCTTTTATCTACTGACTGCTAAAGTTTTAACGGTTATCGCATTTGATTTCAGTTTATAAGTTACTCATTGCTTTTCAATAAACTAATTGTTGTTAAAAATTAATAGATTTGCAATAAAAATGTACAGATAAGCTATCTTGTGGATTTTGTATTTCAAAGAAGTGTTAAATAAGTTAAAATATTATTTCTTTCGATGCGATACTTTTGTACGAAATCGAGTATGTTCAAAAAATATTGACAAACGACGTTTTTTAAAATAGTGTATTTGTTAAACAATAAATGTACAAATTTTTATTGGAATTACGGTACCCGTTACCCGCCACGTTGCTGGTGTTAAAAAAATAATTTCAGAAATATGCTAGGAACTAAAATTTTACTAGGGATTGCGATAGATAATTGCGATTCTATTTCACTCACATTGATCGGCATCAATGATAAAAATGTACGATAAACTGCGAATGACATGTATCGTGTGCTGTTTGTCTTTTGCCGATTGTCCATGGAACGACATAAGCGTCACCAACTGAAAGTTAATTGTGCTATGCCTACAACCTACGTGCAAGCACAAGCAATATGTTGTAAAAATGACCGGTATGACAGGGCATAAAATATTAACAAACAAAAACTTACTGTAAATTAATTTTAATGTTTTTATAACCTTTGAAAAAGTTGCAAAAGCAATAAGTTGGCAAAGCTTTATCGTAATCGGACGAACAGTGTGGCAACGCATAAAATACGAACAAAAAAGCATGCAAATATTTTTTTTATATTTATATATTAAATATCTTAGTATTTATATATATAAAAAGTGCATATTATGTCCACGGTAGCCAAATTCTTCCGACTTCTCAGCAATTTAATATTTTAAAAAAAAACTGGATTTAAATAGATTTTGATTTCAAATTGGGACATATATTGGGAATTCGCATCTTTTTTTAAATCAATAACAAAATTTATGTTATTCATACCTATTTAATCTAAAAACGTTGTATAATGGCCCTTTTTTAGCAATTGCTATATTTGAAGTTTTTTGAATGGATGTTTTCTTCAGTCGATCTGATTTAATTTTACAAAGAACCGAACAAATTTTAGCATTGATGAAGGATCCTTCAAATTATTTAATTTAAGCTTCGTAAAAAAAATATATACGACTCTTGAAAACTAGCAACCATTAATTTCTTCGAAATATTTTTCATATAAATATATTATTTCATCTACAGTATTCATCTATTTTTTAATATCAATAGTTGGTCTTAATTATTTTCATTTTCTCCTTTATTTTTTTTCTTATAAATAGTTCCAATACTAATGCTTTCTTAATAATTTTTTTAATTTATTGGATTTATCAATAGTATTTTGAATTTTTATCCGAACACCTCTTGGTGAATGTAAATGTTTGCACATTGTGGATAACGTTTACAATATGTAGAGAGGCGACACGCATAGTTTCTGGACCCATATTTCTTAGTTAACGGATTTGTTGAATGTAATGAATTATAATTTATGTATATTTATCTTTCTCATATTAAATAATAATTGGAATTCCACTTTAACGGTAATTCACTCGGTACAAATTTCATTTTAAGAATAATTTAATTACAAGTTATTATATTTTAATAACCCGATAAATAAGGAAGTCGAATAAAGGAACGCTATCGATATTACCAAATAATATTTACTGTATATATTTTTTACTTACGGCTTTTACGGATATATTAATATTATATTTCAATTTATGGAAACAGTTTTGATGGTTAACAAAATTGTAATCATAGTGAATAGGAGAAATATTAAAAAAAATATTTGTTAATGAAAAAAAAAAACAAAATTAATAATCAAAAAAATATGGAAAAATTAAACCTAACTTAATTCATATAATGTGAATTATAAAGTAAACAATGGTCGCTGAATATTGGAATCGCGCAATTGGTTATTAATAATAATCCAATGCGCTATTAGTGAATTTTAACAAGAAACCTCAAGAAATGTATATTGCTTTGTCATAAAATTGTTAAAATATCTCTCCTTATATGGATATGGCCGAAAATTGATTGCTTGATACATCCGGTGACTTAGACGTATTGATTTCTCTTGAACCATCTTTTTCTCGCCTAGAGTCTAAATTATGAATGGACGCTTTCATGATTTCTTAATTGATCTCATGTATCATATTATAGCCCTACGATATCAAATAAATTAATTCAACTCTTTTTCAGTATTTGAATATTTTATTCTAAGCAGGAGACATAACGAGAACAATTTCTTATCTTATCGCTTCATCACTTCTATAAAAAGACAATGTAAGTGATTGACTTTTGAATTGTATTTTTTGTTAGTGGCAATAATTTGTAAAAGTATGCAATGAAGATAGTTTATGTGTTGGCTTATACACTTTTATTTGGAGTTTAACATATTTAAGAACATTATGTTAAATTTGAACTATTTTCTAGCAATTATGATGAATACTTTGTAAAATATCATGAGATTGAAAACGTTTCTTCTGTCAATTCTTCTACGGTTCACTTGCTTTGTTAGCGTATGTAGATCATTGGCAAAAATTATACGCCAACCTGTCGTGCAAATATTACTTTTTGAGTCCGGTTTTTGTGGGTGTTATCCATCAATCATTCAGTCATGATGTACACAGCAATTTTCAACTACTTTTCGTTATTCAAAATTGTTGCTGAAGAGTTAAAGGAAACGGGCCAAAATTTTTACCAAAAGAAAAAATTATGAAGTTATCAAATAAACAAAGTGAAATAATTGTGTGTAAATTAAGGGATTTGAATACATTGCCAGTGTACAAAAATTGATAGTTAACTACATATTTTCATCTGTAAGTGGGTCAATTCAGTTTTATTATTATCCAAATGTATGCATTGAAAACCATTATTCAACATGTTTATTGATGTTTCATTCATATATATCATTAAATATTTATCAACCTAAGATTTTCTTTCAATCCGATAATATATTAAATTACCCTGAAAACATGTATTTTGCCACCTTTTTCAAACTGAGTTAAGAGAGTGGAAAACGACACCGAACAAAATACATAAGCAGTTATTGAGATAAAAATTTATAAATGCAAGTACATTGAAACCTTGACAAAGTAAATAAAATTTTCCTTCAAGTAATAAATTTTCATAAAAAAAATTTCACCCAAAAAAAGTTTTAATGTAAAAATTACTTTTCGGTAGAATTAATTGTGCAATAAAACATCCTGATAACACCTATTAATATAGGTGGGTGCCAGACGATGACGTAAGAAAGGCTATTTTTCTTAATTAAAGTTTACTTGTTTCATCAAAACAAAAAAATCCGTACTTTAAACTTCTAAAAAGACTTACTTGGTTTGTATTGTAACATATTATATATACCAATGCGGTAATACAGTTTCGGTTTTTCTACAATCGAATAAATTGGGTAAGTGTATAAGTTTATTGATCGCTTTCGAAAAGAATATTTACGAATATAGTCATTGTACACAAAATTACTTTTACATGTAAGCAAAAGGTATTAACTTAATTGGTGAGCTGATGTGTTTCAAGAATGTCATATTTCCGTTACAGTTATTCGGAGATCTCATGAATTATGCAACAATTTTTAGACCACACTTGGCACATTTACGCTTCAATATTATCGTACATGCTCGGCTCATTTCTAAATGAAACAGATTTTGACCTCGATTTTTAAATTAAATGAGACATACATTTTACTTCCGATGAAAAAAACTAGTTCGTTTATTATTGCTTTGAGATCACATCAGCGCATTAGCTCTCATCGTTTAAATATTGGCTTAAAAGCAATAACAGTAATATTAAAAGCAGGGCCATAGAATTTGTTGTGTGAATTTTAGTATTTTAGCAGGAAGCTGAGTCATTAAAAATCTGTAGACTTCATTTAAGAAATTTTAAAGCCAAAACCAACATATTCCCATTTTGTTAAACTCCGATGCTTAATCTTGACAAAATATACGTTTTTGTCAAAAATCTTTCACGTGTCACGGATATCATTTGCAAAAACCAATAAATGCTACACCATTACAAATTGACTGATTTATAAGATAAATCTTATACAATAAACTCGTTGGTGTTAATTGGAAATAGAAGTAAAAACAAGAACATTGTTTACTCCGTCTTAGGTTGCTTCAAATTTATTTTGCTATTTCCTATATAAATTAGACCAACAAACGCTGCCTATAATAAACGTTGAATTAGCTGGCGGAATAAAGTAAAATGCCAGGAAAAGTAAAGAATACTATACGCTTAACCTAAATTCAGCAAATTAATATTTTTTAATTGCAGTGGAAAAAGTTTAAGCTTCACGACCCTGATGTAAGGTCATGTACATAAAAGTTTTTTTTTCTACAGAAATAGTGTAGTATCTGATATCCTTTAAAAGTAGATAAAGCATACTATTACAACCATAAAAAATATTATGTTCAATTGCCCGTTAACTATAAAACATGCTGTCGATTTAACTGACTAAGCATACAGTGTGTGATACGCACTGGCCTTAAAAACGTCAATCACAATAATCTGTAATACAAGTAAATAAAACCCCATATAACAATAGAAATACATTGAGAATCAACTCGATTGAGGCGCATGACACAAAATATGAACAATATAGAGAATTTATGTATACATATTTTTAAATAAGCCTTCAGCTATTTTATTCCATTTTTTGATACCGCTAATTTTTTTACGGATGAAAAATGATCAAAAGAAAATTTCATGGTAAGTTAATTTTTATAATTATTTGAGAAAATCATCAATAGTAATGTATTCGTGGCAAATGAGAGCTTGTTATATATTTACAGACCAAAAAACACATTGCGTTGTTTTTTGAAACATAAGTTTGTACACTTATTAAGCTGCTTGACTGATAATTTTTATTTACTCGATAGTAACGCTAATTTCTTTATGAAAATGATGTATTGATGGAAAAAAATAGTTATTTTTATCAATATTCTAGTGACTAGTTATTTCACAATGGCTTAAAAAAATGCCTGTTTGGTTTGGGAATATTGTCAGTTGCGATAATTTATTTCAAGAGTCCTCAAACATCATCACTATTTAACAAAAGTGTATTTAATAGATGTTACTTATTATTATTATGTATTTATTATTAAACAATGTTAAAATATTGTAATAAACATTAAACAATCATATAAAACCTTTATAACAGTCTACTTTTTTTGATAAAAACATATTTAAAATTGTATATTTATATATATCTGTATAACTAAACAAATAATGTTATTTAATATTTAACATCTATCAATAATTTCATCGCATGAATATTTTCTGTCACTCAAACTATGTTTTAAAAGTCCATATCTTCATAACAATAAAAGCAATTATATCTTAATTATCTCTCGCAGTTTGATAAAGAAATTGGCGCATTTTCAATTTTTTTTAAATATACTTAATACGATTTTTTTCAGGTGTGAAACTACGATGATTGGAATTTTATCGAGTAAAAATAAGATTGGTCAACTATTATGATTATGATGTAATATTAAATGATATCAATAAAGCTTAAAGCATAGTGTCGTAGCGTCGTGATTGAGGCATATAATTATTGTATGGTAAAGCATGTTTGTAAAGTTTTTGATAGATTAAAAGTATACAAGTGGCTCAAAATCTGATCGCAAAATGAGTACTAATAACTAATTTACTTACTGCTACGTGAACCTGCATTGTTATATTTATGTATTTTTATTTTTATATAAAGTCACTTTAAATTTAAATAATATACTATAGTAAAAATTTAATAATTTTCAGGATCACTTCATTGCATGGTCCTTTTTTTATAACAACGACTATATACAACAAAACAGTTCTAACGACTATCAAATAATTTATGTAATTCCTATAGATATAGGCATATTTCTTATGAATGAGATTTACTTATTCATATTATTTGTCAATTTTGTAATAAATTCATTTTTCATTGAAATACAATACCCGTAATTAATAATTATGAAAACGATATTCTATTGATTGATGTAGATAATACAAATAAATGTGTCATATTTTTAAAAAATCAGCGACAAAGAGCACTACGCTCTTCGTCGCTTCGTATTAGACGTTTTGTACAAAATAATAGACATAATAAGTTTCTCAAAAATAATGCTAATGAACCATGGGTGAAACAGTTCTCAAATAAAGTTATTAAATTGATGTTCGGTTAACAGATAATCATGGTTCTTTTGCAACACTACCTACAAACGAATTGTCATCAAAAAACCAGAACGAATATAATCATTCCTTTTTTATTTCAAATAATGTTCAAGAATCTTTTGAAAACGTATTTTCAAATTTAATTTTTGTTTTCAATAAGTTCGGTCATTGATGGTCTAGTAATAATTTAATTTTCTCATAAACACTGTCAAACGTAAAAACAATTATATGACAATATATAATGTTTACGAATACCAATGTCTTTCATATAACAATCAAGTAAATTAATATTAAATAAAAACAAGTAGATTTGTAATTCATAGGAAGAGTGATAAAAATTTGCTTGTCCATAAAAGATTTTGATAGATATTGCGTCTATTTGGACTATTGACTTTTTAGTGAAAAGTTTTACAAATTATTTTTATTATCTTAATTATCTACTAGGTATTTTCATTATAATAATGTAAACAAAACACAAAACTAAGTAGTAAGTTTTGGTCAGTTCTCCAATTCGAAACCTTGTTATTTTTAATGTAAAATAAAACATTTCAGACGTGCGAAGGGAAGTTAAAAATTTAGTTTTACTATTTTTTGTTCATATATGTATTCTTCTTTTCAATTTTCTAAAAATTCACATAACGCTCTTTCTGTGTCATTATAGCAATAAAAAAATATGAAAAAAAACTAAAATTTTAAAAATAAACTACTTTATTGATAATTTCGAAAATTATCAACGCAATATCATACGCTCAATAAAATTATGTATCATTTTTTCATGTATCAAATTTTGTTTTTTTACACAACATGCTTGAATTTTATGAAATTTTGCATTTTTGTATTCAAAGCACATCTCATAAAGTAAACCCTTGCAAAGAGCAATATTCTTTTAGAATATCTTTTGAATTTATTTAATAAAAGTCTACTATCAATTCAATATTTTCAAATAAATACCGCTCTTATTTCAATATAGGATATTGGTGAATTTCAAGAATACGATAGTTTACCTAAAATTAAGTGTGTTGGTGGAAGCTATTATATTCGAATTTACAAAAGAGTTTCTTCAGTAAATTTGCTTAAAATTCTTTCCAAATTTTATATAATTATTCCGATGATGATCCGGTCAATCAATCGATTGATCATTTTTGCAATATGTTAAACCGGTCATGATAATAATATTATAAAACATGAAAGTTGACTTAAACAAATTTTACTTTATCTACTAAAAAACTCATAAGATAGATATTTTAAGCATACACAACCGTAAGCAAATGTAGGTAACTTATTTACTGCGCTTCTTTCTCAATATCGTTGCATTAGTAAATATGTCCATACATACAATGTGTATTTTGCTCTCAGAATATTTGGAAATTAATTAGTAACACTATTTTAATATTAACACATTTCTTTTTATCATTCACTTTGAAATACGGTGAATAATTTTGATTGTAGCATACTATTGTGTATTTAGTGAATAGACCAATCCAAAAATACAGAAATATAATACACATGCAAAGAACGCGTCTCGAGAGAAAGTGAGCAGAGGAAAGCGATTTGCGATTTGGTGAGATGCGAACGCAGAGTGAACTTGAGCCCGCGATTACTATGAACAATTACTTGATCAAGTTGAAGTCAACATAGATCAAGTATTTTTTTAAGAGAAAATTTTAGTCATATCCATCAATTTTCCTTTCAAATAGGATTAAAAATTTATGTGTTACCTTATTTATAATTTGTTTTAATGATTTATAACAAACACATGTTCTCTATATTACGGTTTGATACCACATATTTTAAATAATAAAAAAGTTTTTTTCAATAATTATTTTCACAATATTTTTTATGATCAATACCGGTTTGACTCATTGCAAGCATTATCAACTGATAATGCTGAACGGTTTTTATTATTTAAAATATCATGATATTTACAGAAAGGCATGCCTTTCTATTTAGAGGTGACAGTTAACATCGTAATAGAGAATATTCTACACGTTTTTCACAATTAATTTTAACGCTATTTTTCTAAGTTTATATTATAATTGGGATATGAATACTTTGTATGTATTCATACTCAAAGAATAGTCAATACATGAACTATATCCATACACAAAAACTTAGTTTAAATGCTTCAGTACAATTTTTTTTGTGCATCCGAATCGTGTCTTTTGTCAGTTACTTGGAAGTATGTAAATGGTTAGCAGCAAGTAACGAGAGTCAGGCAGCCGTCTCGGATTGGAATAATTGTGCCATAACACGGTTAGCGGATATCTCGCCTTGACCGCAAATGCTATGCGAATGTTAATATACTTCAATTAACAAGAATTCATCTGTAAATAATCACAAGAAAATTAATAATATCATCGATCAGTGAAATGTAGAGAACCTAGGACAGCAAGTATATAAATAACGATTTCCAGCAAATCAAAAATAACAATAAAGCAGCCTTCAAAATTTCTGACTGATAAGACCCAATTGTAACTTAATATTATGCTGTAAATTGATATTTCGAACCAATTTATTCTCAAGGCATGATTTGTTAACGTTTAAATATTCAATATTATATAACAAAATATTATTTATTTGATTGCTAAAAGGAAAGGATGCCAATCATGCACAGTGTTTCTTTATAAGTCGATTAAAATTGCTCTTAAATATGAAAAGTTGTAGCTTTAATAGTTGTGTGTGTATCGTTTACGGGTGTTCTTACATATTTCATGTGGACGAAAGTGAGCTCAGTCGAATGCAATTTTCCAGTTAAAGTAGACATTTCATGAGCTTACTTGGTTGACTTTCTTTTTTTGCAATCCTTATTGATTGTTTTATAGTGTATTTGTTGAATTTTCATATTTTTTAAATATAAATATGTTAATATGTTACGGTGCAAAAGCATTGAATTGATAATTTGTAAGTTTTGTACCGTGTAGTTGTAATAAAATAAATAAATAAAAATAAATAAAATCTTTACGTCTAAATATAAGAGTGTTTCTGAAGATTATTCCAGGGAATTAAAGTTAACTTATTAATTATAGTTTTCATAATTAAATGTTTATTTCATACATGCTTCAAGTATTAATCTTGCACTTAATCTTACTATAAATCCACCTCATACAACATTTTCAATACACCCCGAAAACTCTACAGCAATGAAAACATAATAAAAAATAAGTTTTTGGTCGATTTTATTTTTCATCGGAATTAAATGCAATTCATATATAATATACTAATCACCGCAAACATAAAATGGAAATATTTTCATTTAAAATTATTCAACGCTTATTTTAATGCAATTTTAAATTAACTGAATTTTTTGTACATCCCACTCCTTTTGTTGATCGCACTCGAAGCTTTTATTCGTTTGTTGATATTGCACACTAAAGAAAATTGGTTAAAGTTAGTGTTTCGGTATGGAAATTAGCAAAGATTCAAATAATCCCAGAATTCAATGGAAACGGCTTATTTAAGATAAATTTATGTTAGTTGCTAAGAAATTTATTAGATCATCAAAGAGAACGATTCCTTTTAACATAATATATTCTGAAAGAACTAGAAAAAAAAAAAATTTCAAGCTAGCAATACAAAATGTACACATGTACAAATGACTTAGAATATACCACTAAGAATAAAACGATATTAGAACTAAAAGATTGTAATTAATTGATATATTAGGGATAAAATTAATTTAATCATGATAAAATAAAAACTGATTAGTAAAGCGAGCGCTTGTTAATTGGTTTCATTCACGGTTTTTTCTGAGAAAATATTCTCGTTTATTTTAAAATATAAATAAACTTTTCATCTGCAATATTTTTGGTTATTTGAAATGAAAATAAACATTGTAATTTCTCGAATCCTTAAAGAAGGTATATATAAGATTCTATAAAGAAGGTTATATAACTATATGGAAATTATAGTGTGATAGTTTCAAAAGTTTGGTGATAATGGTTATGAACTATTTTACAAGTTTTATATGATTATTTAACGTTTTGATTATTTTATTGATTTTATAACACATTTTATACGATAACATCTTTTTTATTCATAGAAAATAACACAGATACATGATTCTCAAATCGTTTTGAAAATGAGTAGAGATTAAATTTATATAAATATTCATAAAATTAGTTTCATTCATAATTTTTTTCTTCATTTTGATTGCGAATTAAATCTAAATGATTGAATGGATAGTATAAGATTCAGTTTTTATTTTCACTATCGGTGGCATTTCTAATGTTTTGATATTGTATTTGAAAACAGGATACTTCAGTAATAATTTTGAAAAATAATGTTTATGATGAAATAAAATACCACAATGAGTACGTTTCTATGGCTTCTTGCCTGAATGTGCTTTATTGTATTATGCTACAATTTCATTACGGTGAATAATGGATACAGACTATTGTAAAGAAAGCGAATTTAATGGACGGTTTTTCAGTCTGATATGAATATTAGTATGTCTGAAATCAATAATAGTCATACAATAAAAAAACGCCTGCACATTGCATCGCTTTAATATTATTAAGTTTTTAATTGTTTCATTGGGATGTGGCCCAATTATCCATGGATCTAACCAGTAGTTTTACGAAATAATGTTTACGATGTATTAGGATATTTAGAAACACGAGAGTCATTCCAATATTCACATAATGGTAATAATTAATAATTGTAATATAATTAACTTTAAATGTATGCAAATTTATATGCTGCAACTTTCGTCTTTTTAAATTTAATTTTCAAACAAAATCATCTCGGTTATTCGTTTGTTTTACTATTGAAAAGGTACTTGGATCTTATTTGTGAGTGTATTTTCTTGTCAAGATTTACGTACACATTCAATTTCGTTGAAACATAAAATCACCATTTGCCAAAATTTCTCGCGCGTGGAGTTGACAGATATTGGAAATAAATGACTTGCGTAGAATAGCTTTATTAAATCGTGGAAGTATGCGAAAATCGTATCACGGCCAGTGCGAGAAAAAAAAATTTCATTCTTACTCTCGTTATTCTACTTATTTAGTTTTTCAACACTATCTGTGTCAAAATTTGGCTTTGTATTTTATTTTCTCAAGTTGCCAATCGGAAATTACGTTTAAAGTAGTATTACGGTTATAGTGAAACAACAAATTATATGATTTAAAAATTTTTATCTTATTGTGACTGTCACTTTCACGTCTAGTAACAAAAGATTTTTTGTTTTTTTATTTCTTGTTACGAAGTTTTTTCCATTGATTTATTCAATTGCGTTTATTTGTGCATTTAGTTATTACACACATAAAGTGCACGAAAATAATAAACAAGTTCATTTATACAAAGAGAGTTAATGTATGCAACAAAATAAATTATTTTTTAAATGACATTGTATATCTTTGTGCGTCAAAAAAAAAAACAATGTAATATCGTCTAATCATTTCTTAATTCGGAATGCTTTCTATGTAGATAATATAATACACAAATCTAGGGTGGGAGCGTCTCCGTTCTAAAAGTTTTACATTTCTTTATGAACAACGGCTGTTTGATGTAGCTTAGCAAATAAGGTTTATTAAAAAATGTTATTATCTATTCAACAAGATGCCTTTTTTAGCACTTATATTTCATATATTTATCTAAAATTAGGTCAAAGGTGCAATTACTGCCAATTATACAAATCATAACTCGTGATGCCACAAAATTTTTAGGTCTTGGTTGCAAAAAAAGTATAAATCAGTTTCTTGAAAATATTGTATTATAATATACAAATATTTTAAAATTAAAAAATATGTTAAACATCCTATGATTCCTTTTCCATCTTCAAGTATTAAAAATTGGAAAAAAATATCCGTACATATTTATATTTAAAAAAAAATCTTTCAAATCATACACCGATCGTACCGATGTTAGCTTTTTTATAGTAAAATATGGTCACATGCACTTATGCAGAGTCTTATATAGATTAAAGTGATCACAAAATAATTAGCTCCTTCTTATCACAGCTTCTAATGAGTACTAAAAATATTACTATTGCACCCGGAAGTAAACATCGTTCCTTAAACCCTCTTGTTAATTGACCATCAGCTTTTCCAGCTAAGTCTTTTTTTTCTTCTTTGACTTTTATTTTCGTAATATGAATCTCATAATGTTTTTTTCTCTTTTTAAATATAGCTTAAAAATTCGCATATGATACGTAATAAAACAAAAATTGAAGTCATTTTCAAAATGATAAGGTCCTGTTTTTTCCCAGAATGTGTAAATTGGTTTAATTAACTACATACATATATGGGAAGAGAATGTCTTCGAGCAGAACCGATCTCGGCCTGAAAAGTTTACTAGAAGTTATCTCATCGTATTTATGTAGTTAAGCTTTTAGAAACTATTAGTACAAATTACGTGCTTTTAAGCATTGGTTTTGATTCAATATTTGTCACACCAATCTGCCATGGTTTCGGCAATTTATTGGACTCGTATAACAGCGCTTTGTCGATAACATTTTTGTCATAATAAAACGTGAGATACAATAAAAACAAATGTAGCCAAAACTTTTACTATGTAACGTAAACAAAAGTGTCATGATCTTGAACTAGTGAATAATAACCCGTGAACTAGAATTTTGCGCGGCGTGGAATAAAAAGATTCGTCCGCAACATTGCCATTTTTAACGGCATTCCATAAACCTATGAGGCCTTGTAAAGACATTTAATTTTACATATATGTATTTGTATTTTTAAAAAAATATTTTTTATTATTATTTTTAAATTTAGAGCACCCGCAAATAGTTTTTAATTTCATCTGTGCTATTAATAAAAAATACGATTTTCAAAAACATCATCGAAGATCGTAAAAAATATAAAAACTTTTATTGATTGAATTGGCATTCATTTGGTAGAACTTCATTATAACACGGTGAAAAAAATAGCAATGTATTTTTGTTCTACTAAATTATTTTTTAAAAATATAGTTGATAGCTATTTTGGCTCACGCCATCGTCAGAACTATATATATTTAAGATAGTTCTGACGGTGGCGTGAGCCGAAATAGCTATCAACTATATTAAAAAAAATAATTTTGTAGAACTAAAATACATTGCTATGTTTTTCACCGTATTATAAAAACTTTTAATAATGTTTATTTATAGTAATAGTCAAGGTTGCCTTTCACTATTGGTAAAAAAATAAAGGAAAATAAGTTATTTAATAAAGGTGATTTTTTTATATGCGAAATCAATATCATAATGACGCAGAAGTAAGTTTTTTTTGTTTTTATCGAGTATAAATTATTGAAAAATGATTTTTTATATTATCTCACTCTTCAAATCTCATATAAGATATTTTCTTACATTTTTTTAAACTTTATACGCAACATATCTTTCCAATTTCGATAGACCTGTGCAGAGTTTAATCACGTTATTAATTACCTAACAAAGATTTTTTAATTTAATTTTGATATTTCCATTGAAAACAATTTCATTAGACTGGAATTACATTTAAAGCACATTTTTAAAATAAATTCTCACTTTTAATAAGCAGTAGCGGTCCTTATTAATTATTAAATAAAATTGTTTCAATAGACAACAATATTATGTCAATTATGAATTTCAATTTTACTTCCTTTATACTATTAACCAGGTCTTGTCTTAGAATGACTTACACGTAGTTTAATCAATTATTCACATACATAATATTTTTAAAATATTCAATATTTATTTTTAATGATATTGAATCACGAACAAACACGGGCTCGACGGTGTTAAAAGTTTCCAGTGAATGGGGATGTGAATGAAATTCGAGTTTTTTTTATATTGTTTGCACTAAAAGCAAACGGTACCGTAGTTGTACACCGACCTTTTTCGTTACGGCTCGTCGAAACGAGGCAGTCTGATTCATTGATTCAAATTTTATTTTAAAAAACTTCTGGTTTTATAATAAAATTGAGTTACGTCACAATGCTTCCAGGCGCATCATTAGCTCTCTTTTTATATTATTTTTGTCTGCGTGTATTATTCTTGCGTCCATTTATTTTAGTTCTTAAAAAACTACTACCGCTGTATTTTCACAGTATATTTTAGCGAAGTATGTTATTTAACAATTACTTATCGTATTGGAAAAAGATAATTACATTTTTTCTCGTCATACGTTTGATTAAATAGGAGGCTTTAAATAGTGGATTATATGTTTTTCAAAACTTTTAAAAAATGCATATATAATATGATTTTACTGCGACAATTATTTTTTAAAAAATGAATACAAAGAGGCACAGAGGTTATTTCATCATTGAAACGGGTGTGAAAGAACAAACATATAATAAACAGTTTGTATCGATTATATATAAGCGGAAAACAGGAATAATATAGAATCTACAGCTAGGAGCCAAATATATATCTAAAGATTAAAAAAAGATAGTTGAAATAATAAATTAGAAATACATAATATATTAATCTATTTTTAAATTTTATATATGAGCAATTATTTAATTTTAAATTAAACGTTCGCTTATAAATTAAGATAATTGGATAAAAAAAATAGTAGCTAAGCAGTGCCAATAAAGTTTTTATAAGATTATTTTTATATTCTTATCAGGACTCTTGAAAAATAATTTTGGTTCACATTAAGTATTTTTTTTTTGTTTTTCCTGTTTTTTGTTTTTCAACAAATTTCGAAGTTGATGGGCTAGATTACTAAAAAATAGGAAAGAGTAATAAACGAATTAAATGAATTATATTTAAGAGCGGAAGAAAACAGCGTCAACCGCTACAAAACTGTATTTATAATAAATATGTATAGAGGTTCTCATATTACTTTTAAATTCACTGCAATAAAGTAAGTTAACTGGGACGCATGTTAATATTCTGTAGAGCATTTTCTTTTAAATAATAAAATTGTTTTTATGATGAATTTTACCTCGAGTGAGAATATTTCCCATAATATTCTCAATATCACACCGTATGTGTTAAAATTGCATTTATTAAACATGTGAAGTATAGAGCGAATTTGATTTGCATATGATGAAACAGGTAACGTGCATGAGTTTGCAAATAAAATGAGGGTTAAGGTGTCAACCTAGTTCTCACTCATCTTGACTGGTCTCGATTAAGTTAATTGTAGATTTATTGTTCTTTGAACGTTCAACTTTTTATTGAGATGGAAATATTTCATTGATACAAAGCATAACGCCTCAGTACTAGAAAATAGATAATATTTTAAAATACAGTTAGTATAAATTAACAAACTTTTAATACACTTCGTTTTAAAATCATTCGTCTTTGTGAACAACACAACACCATTTCGATGATTGACATAGTTGTCGTGCACAGATTAAGTTTTATCAAATGAAATAATTCACACCAATGTTTCGTTTAGCCCTATTTTGTACATTTTATTTTAATAATAGCTTGTCTATATTAACTTATTTTTACAGAATACGTATTATATTTTACTTTTTATCAATTTCATTTGTAAAAATCCACAATTTCTACATTTATCTGCGCGAAAATTCTTCTATAAATAATATATATTTTTACAAAAAAGTAGTTTTCATAGTAATGATATACATTAAACAACAAAACACGGTGAAAAAATAGCAATATATTTAAGTAGTAGAACTAAATTGCATTGCTATTTTTCACCGTGTTATAATGGAGTTCCGCCAAGAAAATGCCAATTCAATCAATAAACAATATAATCTTTATTGTAATAATCGATCGTTCAGTCTTAGTGTCGTTCGATGTAATTGTTGTCTCATGTATTTAAGCAATGAAATAATTGATTCTATCTTATTAATACTGAACGTGAGATTTGTTTGAAAATCTTTGAAAAAAACCATTGATTTTCAAGACTGTAGAAGCATTGAATTTTTTTTCTCTTTAACATCGTTAATAACAGCGATATTGGTGAGATAATGAGGGTAAAAACTTTATCTATTAGTCATCCGTATAAATAAATAAAGATGAGATTCATTTTAACTCAATTTATTTTTGAAACTCTTTTAACGTTTGTTTTGATACACAAACAAACACTTATTCATATCATTTTTGTTAATTATATTTTCATTAAATATAATAAACATATATTGCATTTAAGTCTATTAAAAGTCACTATATATTAGAATTTTTCGTCTCTAATGATCAATAATTAACTGGTTTAATGATATTTCATAAGCTATTATCATACTATTCACAGCATCAAGTATTTATTCTCTTTATTAATTAAGTAACCAAATCGATTAATTTTAAAAATCAATAACATTTACGCTCATAATGTAAGCTTTTGAGCAAATAGATTTTTTTTAAACTACTGGATTATGTAATACTTTTTTTATTTTATATACAGTTTAATTACAATGTTCATTTGTACGCCACTGCGTATAAGTGGGAATTCATTTTTAACAAGCCGGACACCCATGCCTTCAAACAACAATCCAATAATCGTTTGGGTACTCACTCTGTAAAAATATCTACAATTGGGATTAGGTACTATTAGTAAATCAACCGAATCCAAAACCGTTGACCACTCTTTAAATTATTAAAATACCAAAATTCTGATCAAATATTACACATGATATTAAAGAGAATGAAGAATTATAACGGAAACAAAAATGTCATCTGGCAATGCCATTTCGTTTGAATAAATTACAAAAATATTAGTTTTGTTGCCGTAGACACTTTGAGGAAACGAAACAGAAAGTTTAGAGGTTATAACATCCGAGTAGGACATATTAGCATTTTTCGTAATAAACCTGTTTTTTGTTCGTTTGTTTATTTTAAAGGCTTTTGGGACAGTGACCTAACCAGAAACGTTATATTACGTAGAAAAGAAACCAAAAATACTTTTCTGAATGCTTCTTGTATAATCAATAATATATGGGTGTTAATATTCAATATGAATTTTGTCATGCTTTACCTGTTTAATAAAAATTGTTGCATGATGGTTTATTCACAACAAAATTTATCACGATGAAGATATTATTTTTAATTAACTGCAATGTGTTTGCTTTGTTTTGTTTTTCAATTGGATGATCAGTGTGCTCGCTTATTGTGTACATTTGATTATATTTCGTTAGATTATATATGAATATTAAAGCAGATACATGTATATTTTCTTATATTATTTGAAATTTTCAACTTTTCTTATAAATCGTATTATGAGCGGTACATTTATAAAAAAAAACCTTTACTCTTTTAAATATTTCTGTCATTAAGTCTTTTAATTCTTTCAATACTAGCTTGGTGTACATTTATACAACACATTGAAAGACAAATATTTTTATTTCTTTCCGACTGTAAAATAATTAATAGCCTTATATACATCAGCTAATGATATATTATAAAAAAATATGTTGTATTTATCATAAGATTTATTTGAATTATAAAGTTCTCTCGAAATGACTACAAATCAAAATATCACAACTTTCCATTCCAATATAACGAGTTCTTTTAAATTTAAAAAGCAAGTGTTTATATTTGCTTAGTTTTTGATTCAACAAAAAAAATGCAAGCACTATGTACATATATTGTATGAAGTGAAAACAATTCTCAATCATGTCCTAAAAATTGTCATAATAAAAAAATCAATAAGCAATGTAAATAATATTTTCAGTACAGATAGACACATTACCATAAAAATAGTATCATTGCAATATTTTATACTTCTTGCATACAATACGCGATTATTTTCTTAACAAATATTATTCTTTAATAATAAAGAAGGTCGCCAAAAATACTTATCCAATATTTAAACAACCTGACTAAATTTCCATATTGTTAATTTCTGCCTTTACTCCTGAAGCAATCTTTTTCTTAGGAATTTGATATCAACTGACATCAATTCAAATGAATATACCGGTAGAAGTCAACCACTCCTACGGCGATCTCATTACAGTGGTCAAAGTTTGTAGTTGTAATTTTTTTTTGATTTGAGGTATATTTAAATAGTTTAGCTTAGTAATTTTTTCGTTGTAATATTAAAAATCATAACTTGAATATTGACGTTAGTTGAAATGTTTCAATTTTTTATTTGTTTCATAATCATTTAATTTTTTTGTCAGTTAATTTTAGGTTATCAATTTTGAATGTAACCTAAATAATAATAACGATAATATTATATTATGTATTTTTCATACTTTATGAGTAAATTGCTAGTAATTTTGTTTCCTACGCCAATCAACAATAATTGTGGTACTAAATATACATTAATAATAATATCCGTATGTAAGATTTTTTTTCGTGTTATTATAAAAACGTTGAATTTCAACTTAATTATTTTTAAGATTTTACAAAAATTAAAACTAATAATGAGACTATATATTATATTTCCACGGTATGTTATCTACAACTAACATAATTTCATTTTCATATAAAAACATCTATCAAAGGAAACAATATTTTTTTTATTGTTAGAAAGACACAATAACATAAACGGATTCTATTTCAGTGAATATTTTTATTCGACTGACTATACAGCATGACAGAGTATTTTCAACCCCTCAGAAAACTCTATACTAGTGATTTTTTTTAAATAAAAATGTTTAACATTTGAGACTTGACTTACTTTTTTTATTTGTATTAATATGAATACCAAAAAAACAGCAATTATTAAACTTAATCCGATACGAATACAAAAATACGTAGCTTTCACAGTTTTTTTTCTTACCATGAAGTCAAAGTAACTCTCGATACTGTAATACTTAAGTACTTGTGAAGTCGACTTCTTTTATTTATACCTGTAGGTATAATTTCAATCTAGTATTCTATCAAGCTAATGGGAATTTAATGAATTATTAAAACATCTCACCAATGATAATTAGATTAGCCTACTGGCATTAAACTGGTGTAACACACTGATTATAATTTTATCAACAGCTGTAAAGTTGGTTAATTCAAAAAAAAACTTTAAAAACCAATTGTAGCTTTTATGCATGAGAAATTATCAAAAACTGCAATAACTATAGACAAAAGAAGCATGAGAAAGTTGTGGCATGGTTTTTCGAGTAAATTATTTAACGAAAGTCATATAAATAAGCCTTCACTTTGCCGTGAATATTTTTGAATTGCCCATAATTGGTTAATGATACTTTCATAAACAAAAATGACAAAAACAGTAAGACTTATATAAATATAGATAAGTATTTGATTCTTTATGCTGCATATCCGCAACAATTCATACAGCACATTTCAAGAGTCTATATTTCAGTGTCTTCCAATATAACAAAACATATTAATTAAGTTTTATTAAATTTTATATAATTTGTAGCCAAGTGATTTTTTTTTATTTTTATCGATATCTGTCATTCAAATATTTATTTTGAAGAACGTATAGCGAAAAAAAATTCTGGGAAACTTTTCACATATTATATTTCACATATTATTTTCATATATCATATGTTTAATGTATGATGTTATGTTTAAAACAGATAGGTGTAAAATATTTTTAAAAAAATAAACAAAGTAGTTGTCATAGTGCAGCAGAATAATGACAAGATTCTCAATATTCCTAAAGAGAGTTACTGACGTAATCGCAAAGCTTTGGCATTTCTTTCTGGACTTATATTTGAATTATTAAGTGTTGTAAGTTTTATGTGGGATGGCTTAAGGTTGAGAAGAATAAAACATAGTAATTCATAGTAATCAAAATCGAATTTCACGGCATTAACAATAGAATATCAAAATTAAACAGTATAGTTATTTGTAACTAGGTATATACGTAACACATTTTTACTTTTTTTAAAAGCAGGCTTCGTCTTATAAACTAATTTAAGTCAACTCAACACAATATGTTCTCAATCTCATCGAGAATACTTGACCAACCAATTTTGAAGACTATATAATTAATTTGGTATAGCCTTATGAATTGAAAACCACTGCATCGATGTATGAATTCCCTCTCTCTTTCAAAGCATCCGTAAGTTGATTCTTCTCTTTTTAGTGAATGTAACATTGAACTTCTTACAGAGTTCAACGGCAGAGACTGTACAAGACGATTTCATACCATGTGGTTAATTCATGTACGCATTTCAGTTACACTGGTATTACTGAGGTATTAAAATATACACTTCTCGATCTAGCAGCTATCGCAGAAAGTCTTCGTAATTCAATCTGAATAATGCCTCAAACTCTGACGTGTTGCATTCGGAGTAATCCAATAGAATTTAGAAATTCTAATGTACTCCGTTACGTACTTGGAACAAAAAATATATTTTTATATATCCATTAAATGCGATCAATTTTTAGTTACATATCATATCCTGCTAAACCGCTTTCAATGTGAAATCTTTATGATGAAAATAAAGCATTTAAAAAATATTGAATAAACTATTATTTATGAAAGTAAATTTATAAACGTGGCTGTTCATTGATATGCTTTTGCCAGATATCGATAGTAAAACTTCCTCTTACAACAAAGATACATTTAAAATATTTTTTATCAGCGCTACAGATGTTTATCACAGCTACTAGACAAATACCGTATTAATAATCCTTTGTAAAATCAAGTACTTATGTGATAAATATATTTTTTTCAATATGATGGATTACCATTATTTCAAAATAATCAGGATTTTTTTTCGTTATGAAATACACATATATATATTTTTTTCATGAAAAGTGTAAATAAAATAACAAATAGGTGATTCTAAACAACATTCAAAATATTTCATTAAATATGAATTTTGTTAAAAATTTAAGAAAATAAGAGTACTTTTGAATAAATTTGATCCTTATTGTATAATTTTGTATGTACGGCAGATATTGCGTTGGAAAGTAGTGATTATTGTTAAAAGAATTTATATCGTATAACCGCAAAAAAAATATAACGGAAAGTAGTTAAGTACTTGCAGAAGGAGCAGGTGAGCAATCCTCATATCCGCAGTCTAAGTGAACCGAGTAAAAGAGGCAAGTAGTGACAAGTAGGGAAAGTGAGGTCGCTTCTGTCGGCCAGAAGAACCAGCGGTCAAAACCAGAAGAGCGCCTGTACACTTGATAAACCACTTTGACGCGATCTATCACAATACACCTGAACAAAACCAAATTTTTATACCCACACACATATGTTATCAATGGATCGGCTTAACTGTGATATATTTAGTAACTATGTCATCATTTTCAACCATCGAATAGTTTCTGCTCCCAAAAATTCCTCACAAACTAGCAGTTGTCCAAAATGATGAATCAACGCGTCACAGATTAAGATTGCTTGAGTAAAATATCAAAACGGAATGATGCTTTAATGCCATTTTTTTTAATCTTTCATACAGTTATTAATCATATTTCAGTTGAATCAAAATAGCTATTCAGTTTACTGATGAAATTAGTTTTTCATTCATTAAATAAATAAATATTTCTAAAGATAAATTTAGAGGCTAGTCCTTATTATTACCTTAGTCATAACTACTTATTAGTTAATTACCATAACCATTACCATAACCATTACCATAAACATTTTACATTTAAAAAAATCACCGAGTAGTTCTGTAGTTTTATCACATTTTTAACCAGTATTCTTTCAGAGTATAAAAAGTGTTAATTAACATTACTTTTGTGGCTATTTTTCCTGGCTGAAATTATGTAATTGTCAATATTCTGTTGAAAACTTTGAATTCCTCGAAGCCTTGGTCATTTGTAATAAAATATAAAAAATCATAAACCATAAAACAGCAGCAGGTTATAATCAATGCAATCGATGTATTCATAATGAATTTTCAAATACTTCACTCTCGGCATTATAAAGCTTGACAAAATTTATTCATTACATCCAAAGAAAACTTCTAATTTTATTTTAAAGTAAATAGAGTTATGATTATATATTTTTTTGTATATTTTTTCGTAACTTGATGTTTGTTTTTCTAACCAGTTCCAATAAAGAAATATTAATAGCAAACACATAAAAATATCCAAAGAACTATTTAGATAATTTAATTTTAAATGTTTTTACAAATTTATGTGTGTAAAGCAATCTAAGGAACATACACATTAATCGTTAGCTTAAATTCTATCGTATTTTTGAAATGACACATTATTAAAAAAAACCTTATCAAGATTATGATTAGAACAAATGGCTTTAAAAATAAATATGACTTATTATAATACACCTCAAGCAGTTCATTAAAAAATATTGTATTGATTTTTTGCCCTGTCAGTAAATGATAATTCGATTAAACTTCATGTCATGACAAAATCAAAATTTTATAAAAAATGTCTCATTGGAATAGCCAAATTTGTTGGTTTTTAGTTCGTTACAGAGGGAAAAATAAAAAATAAAATTACAATCAGTTATACGGATGATTAGATTAAGAAATGCATGTCTAAATTTCATATTTGTTTTATGCGTTGAAATATTATTCCGTTCATTAATGATTTTACATTTTTATAACTTTGCTGACGGTAGATGTTTTTTGAAATAGTAAAAAATAGATTATTTTTAATTTTCTCTGTGGCAAAGCTAATCCAAAAATCATGACAGGTGTGTTGCAAAGTGGTTGAAAGGAAATCGCTGATTCTGAATTTTACTCCGTTTCGTATCCAAAACGACCGGCAAACAAAAAAGAGAAAGAGCAGGCAGGGAGGAGCGGTCTGCGATCACAGCTTGAGAGAGCCTTTCCCGTCAAGTGACCTCCTTGCCGCGCGGGGAGATGCTAGCCCACTATAAAAGAGCCAGCCGACTTATCTTCAAGCCATAAGCCAACAGTGTTTCAATTGAATCGCATCGTGCGATCTATTATACAGTGCAATCCGCGAAATTACAAAAAAAAATATATCAACATGTCAGTGTCGAGGCGTGTAGCTTTCCTCATTTTATTCTGTGGCATCACAGCTGCCCTTCCAGCGCAGGAGGCGCGCTCAGTTCAACCGTCCCGCAATTCAATCCAAACCGAGAATGATCTCATGGAGAGCATCTACAGTGATTGCCTGAGAAAGGATTCTTCCTCGTGCATCAAATATAAGATCTTCTCATTTGTTGATAAGCTTCTCGGCCAAAAGGAAACTTTCGCATTGACCGAAGGAGTAACCGTTGTAAAAACCTCAGGAGCAGAAAAAGAAGGCGCTCCTCGGGCTCTTACTGGTGACGAGACCGTCGAAAGCTTGTTGTTATCCCGTGTTCAAAGGTTCCTCGAATCCCATACCGTCAAAGTTGAACTTAAAGGGAGTGATGTCGTTGAAGCCGTAGCTTCTGGAGCTCGTTCCCTGGAAGATGCTACCGATAGCATTTTGGGATCAGACGCTGGAGTCGAAGGCCGTGGAAAGAAGAAGAAGGCCGCCAAGATTCTTGGTCCCCTGATGGCCGCTCTCGCTCTTAAAGCCGCCGCTATCTTACCTTTGATCCTCGGAGCTATCGCACTGATCGCCGGTAAAGCTCTCTTGATCGGTAAACTCGCTCTCGTGCTTTCTGCTGTTATCGGCTTGAAAAAACTGTTGTCTCAGCAAAAACATGTTACATACGAAGTAGTTGCTCACCCACATCACGCCAGCAGCCATTCGAGTAGCAGCGGTCACGAATATAGCGCCGGAGGATCTTCTGGTTATGGTGATGCCGGTGGCTATGGAGGATCTGGAGGACACGGAGGTGGATGGGGAAGAGCTATCGATGCTCAAGAGTTAGCATATGCTGCTCAAAAGCCCGCCCAATGAATCAGCAATTAGCCGCTAACCTTCCGATTGGTTACGGCAATCCCTGGCGCTAGCCACTACGCAGTACCGATCAAATACTCCGCTTTTGTTTATCGTGAAGGAGAAAGCTCTAAGGCGCGTCGCTCGGTCGCGACGCCTGCCCTTTGAGCGCTTTAATTTATTTCCGTCGCGTAATCACTTAAATTATTAAATTATTAAAGTTTATTTATTTTCGAGATTTTGAACTTCGAACATTATCATTAGGAGTTATTTATACCGAGGCTAAACATCGTATTTTTATTTATCAACCTATCATTTTTCAGACGTAATATTTTTGTTCGATTTTATTTTAGTCAATATATTCTACCTCTATCTGTTTTATTTTTTACTATTATTTTTACGTGACTTACGTTTTAAAGACTTTTTCTCTTTAAGAGAGAATTTTTATTTTATTGTGCCTTTTCGCACACATGAGACTTGTGATTTTACGTTTACTGTACCTTTATTTTTAATTTATTTTTAATATTATGTTTTGTTTCTTCATATTCCTTGCGCCTTAAATCACCGCAAAACTTCATTTTTCTTTTTTATCTGTTTTATTTTTGATTGTATTATTTTGTTTTTTTTCTTATTATTTTCTCATATTCACCATTTTGCAATAGTTTAATAACCGATGCCAATGTTATGTTACGATTTGCTTGTTGTTATTTAAAAGATGAATGTTTTTAATAAAAAAAATGAAAATTAAACAATGCCTTTATTTTTCACCACTATAATGCTTTACTTTCTTGACACACAATCCTAAAAAGAAAAATAAATGATTCACTTTCTACTATGGAGTCATTTCATCATAAGTACAAAAAAATAAAAGACCATTCAAATGAAGTAACCGAATAAGAAAGTTTTTAATCAAATGACATGAATACAAATAAATAAAGTAATTTACTGTCATTTTTTAAAGTTCAAAATATTTTTTAAACATCAAATCTATATTCAAGACACGAGGTAAGGAAGCAATTATTTTAAACATTATTTATAGAAATAAAAGGAGTATTAAAAAAGGCATTAGTATTTAACATTCTTTAGCGCTTAACTGTGACAATTATTAAACTAAAAAATGTATAAGACACAAATTTTACTAAGGAAATATATTTATAGTTTCACTAATAATCTTCCAAAATGAGAGCAGTGCATTTCACTGTTAACATAGAACAACTTACGGGGTCCGGATGTAGACTCAATACGGATGGTATGTACAGCAAAACAGCTTCATGTATTTTTATGAAACAACTTTTTGAACAACTACAAATAATCAGGTTACTAGCGCCTACTGGATAGTACGCTTTCTTTCCCCGCGTGACCCACATACTTAAAAACAACATGAGAAACCAGTGATAATGACCGCTCATGGAGCAATTTCAGTATTTTGTTTGTCTTATTTGAAAAGTTGAAGAACATAAATAAATGTATTACAAATACAAATGAATTCAAAACAAATATATTCCTCACCTCACTCAATTCACAAGTCATATAAAGAAATATATATAACAAATATGATTTAATTTCTGAAAGAAATTTATCAATATTATTATTAAAATCAAAATATTCGTAAATATATCTCAAACGTGTTCTGTATTTTTGAGAAGCATTACCAGACAGATTTTTATGCAGTTTTGTTTTCATTATTATTAATTAAACGCAAAAGCGTTATATGAAATATTTATTATAAATGATATCGATTTTTAAATATTTTATAGTGAACATGAAAAAGTTTAGAAGTAAATTTCGATACTCTTCTTGTATTTTGTCGATAAATACATTTGAATGATTTGACGTCAAAAGATGCAATAAATTTGAATATTTCATCTTGATAATCAAAGTCATAATTAAATTTATCCAAATGGAAAAATCATTATACTTAGGCTTTGTTTTTTATTATTTTCATAAAATTTAAATGATCTTAAGAAGAGATATTTAGAAAAAGTTTTATATCAATAGTGAAATTGAAATTTGCCTAACCTGTATGTTCTGTAAAGAGATGTGAAAGGCAGTGATGCTACAGAGTGACCTACATATTAGAGAGATCAATAATTTTATTCCTTATAAGTACTCATCCCATAAAAGAAATATTATGAGTTAAATAAACTAACTGGCTCTTATGTTTCAAAATGATTTTTTCTAAGTTATACAGATCGAATAAAATAAATATTAAAATACATTTTCTTACCGTAGTTAATATAGTACATATCATATTTTGAATCATTGATTTATTTGACGTGTTGGGATGCAAATTTACTTTATACTAAATCAATGATTTTCAATCCAAATATCTTTTAAAATCCTAGTATTATTTTGAAATATTTAAATCTACGGTGAAAGAACATTAACAAAACCAACAATGTTGGCTGTTCAATGTTATAGTAAAAAAATATTACTGAATTAACCAAATTTGCTGCTCCCCAGAAAGGGTTGATTAATTCAATTACGATAAAATAAAAATTCAACAGCCCATTTTTCAAATATACCGTTTAATATTCAATTTGCTTTATATTATTATATGCCTTAAATTGAATGATAGCTATTTTTGGTAACTAAAAACACAAAATTATAAAAATAAACCTTATCCTTTTTCAAATCAAATTCTGGGCGCTTTTAATCTTAGACTAAAGGTAAAAAATATATTTTTCAATATGCATCTTATAAAAACAGACCATCTTTGATCCTATCTAAATAAATAAAAAACAATCTATCATCTACAAAATTTTCAATTTGAAGTAGCAATACAATTAATAAAAATCGTTTAGCTGTAAAATTTTTAATGGCAATTGTGAAGGTACTCCATGTATTTTCTATTTCAAAAAGAAAGTAAAAATAAGGTTACTTAATTTATTGTGATAGTTGTATTATAAGTTTTTAAATTCTGAGATCGTTAACTTTTTACACTGATAATTTGGGCAAAAGCGTGACAATGCGGCTGTTTTAATTAAAACTCCATCGCGATCATTAACTGAAACAGAAATATTTCTTTGATTTGGTGTATATTTATATTTTTAAGCGTAAACTAATTAGTTTTGTTTTTAAAACAACAATAATCGAACTTTATAGACGTAAATATGTTTTTATAGAATTTACAATTAATCACCACGTACCCATAAACATATAATCAATAAACTCTTATTAGATGACACAAGCTCTGAAATATTTTTTTAAACAAATAACTTATATATTATTTTGGAGTAGTTGAAAGTGAGTACCTTATTTCTTTTTCCTATGGAAGATAAATATTTTTAATACATGACTTATATAATACGTAATCTATTATTGAAAATATAATTTACCTTCTCTTGTTAATGGATATTTATTGATTAATTTATTTATATCAAGGAAATAATTGATTAGCAGAGTGAAAAGATTAGATAAATTACCCAAAACAATTGTCAATCTAGTGAATGAATATCGATGTACATTTTTGTAGTAGGTATAACTGTTTTTAATGTGATCTTTGAATAATAAATACTTGACCTTAAAACAACGGCTGATTTAAGCATTTTTTGTCATAATATATTATTGACATACTTTTCACATAATCTATAGTCATCTTTTTCAGCCAGGAAACACGTGCATAGTATTGCAAATCATATCTTGAGAGTATTTAAGGCGTTTTGAATAAATTCTTTTAAAAATCGGTGAAACATTTCATTTAATACATTAATTAAACAAGGCGTAAAACGGAACAAAATTAAGGTTGTTTATTAACTAATTATAGGTGATTAAGGCTATTACAATGTCGTATTTGTATTTATACAAATATAATTCTATATTTGCATTTTAAATATAGCAGGCGCATATTGATGTATCGTGATGTATTGATGTAAGGTCGACAACAAAATTTATCGGAATACTTCTTCCTTTGCGAAAAACAAAATTTCACATTTGTTTGAGCCTTTCGGTAACCGTATAATTGATGGTTATTCTTTTTGTGATCATTCAAGCTGATCAACATTCGACCAAGCTAAAAAAATGATTTTTCCCTAAAATTATAGGCCTTAAATTAGTTTTGAATATGTGTTATACAAGATTGCTCTGCAAAATGGGATAGTTACTTTATGTTGCATATTTTTTTTAATCTTTACATTTCCATTATAAAGCATTTGTATGTTTCGCATCACAGACTAAGATATTAAGTTAAATATCTTTACTTTCATTTGCATACCAACTTTTTCTCTTTGCAATTAAAATTTTATAATTGGTCAAGCATGAATTAGCACAAAATTGTAAAAAAAAACATATTTGGTGGAAATGTATTTAATAACAGATCATACAGAAACTGTCATACGACTAACTGAATTTTTCTATTAAAATGCGAACAATCTTTTCTTATTGATAAAAACATACGCAATATGCTGATATTATAATATTTTCTAATCGGTATCTTATAATATTTACCAACATGAAATTATGCGAAAAACTCCAAACAATATTTTTATCAAAATGGTTAGTGATTTGGGAGACAAAAAACATTACATAAAAATCATGGACAGATTGTAATCAAAACCTTCGGCATCAATGTTACAAATCGTCCACTCTCAAATTTTTGTTATTCTGAATTTTGCTTATTTGTGATTCAATATTTTTATATCTTCCTTATCAACACTCAGTGACAATGGAAGAACGTTTTAAAATAAAAAATACAGAAATAAATTCAATGCAAATTTTTTAAATGTTATTAAAAATTATGTAATATTTTCGATCGTTGAAAAAGTGAGTATTTACTTGAAATCAGAGAGTATGATGCTAATACACGAAGTGAAACAAAAACTCTCGCATCATAAAACGTTTTTTTTAACCAGACACGTGTTCTATTCATACCGGGTGTTTACCGGAAAGGCTTACTACTTTATTTCTTGATGTTTCATATGAAATAAAAATAAAGTATTTCAATGCTAATAAATATTTTATTGAATGTTCAGAATAGCATATAGTATGCCAGTTTAATACCCGTCGCTGTTAATAAATGCGTACTATTTTTATTATTGCACATTATCATACAATGAAACAGGTATATCATTAATTTGGTAAGTATTTTTGATTTGTAGCATATACACTTTTTTTCATAATCAAGTCATATCATCATTCATTAAAACATATTTTTATGAAAACATGAACGTGGTAAAAATCCATCATAATATTGGCTGTATGTAAAGTTACACCGTTTTTTTGAAACCATATTTTAATTAATCCCAATGAATCCAATGCTGATGTCAAATAGTTCTCAATCGTAATACGATAACATTCTCCGATAACATATAAAAATAAGGAACAATGATTACTTTAGAATCCGTGCCGACACCATGAAAAGATGACTCATGAATAATCTGGATATGTTTTGTTTATTAACAGCAATATTAAGCAATATTTTATCTGGTATTCTCGTACGTTGTGGTCCAAGCTTTATTTTATCAGCTGCAAAGTCTTTGTTATTAAAAATCATTCATTGAAAAAGTGGGTTTTGATGGCACATTGTTTTCACCAGAAACATCACGTCATTTTATTGAAATTTTTCATCTACACAATTATTGATAACTGACTGAAAAATGGCAATCAAAACTTTTTGGCATATCGAATATTTTTTCATAAAAAAGATACCTCGTCCTTTACGATTGCCAAATATGAGCTGTCAAATATCATGTTTCTGAAATAGCAACTCAATAAAATATTTAAATTTTTATGAAAGTACTTGTATATTCAACAAAAAGCTTCTAAGACTGAATTTGAAAAAAAATATAATTATTGAAAAACATATTTTCAGAGTATTTTGTTAATTTTTTGTCCCTTTATATTGACTGTACACATTTTTTTTAATATAATATAAATGTAATTTGTCTTAATTTAATCTTTACATATGAAATAAAAGCGGGAAGCCAAACATTACAAAATAAATAAATGACATTTTTAAAAAAAAGTAATATTTAATAGTCCGTATTGGTTAATTTGAAGAAATGCGAAGATTAAAAAAACAGAAATAAAATTTTTCTGTTTTCAGATGACTAATAATAAAAAAATAATAAAATAGCAAATTTGCTTTATATTTTAATAGAGATATTCACATGAATATAGCAAAATTTAATTTACGATATCGATTGAAGGTGCTTGATAGAATTTCAATATCAAACTGTAACAGTTCAAAAAAGCAAAATATAATCTCAGAAAAAAATATTATTTGTATAGCTGTGATAAAAAGTTGTGTTTACTTCATTATATTACTACTATCTACGAGTTGAATAAATTTTTATTAACAACACGATTTAAAATTCATTTATTTTTTAACCAAACAACACATTAAGTTAACTCAGGATTGTGTACTTATGTATATGAAAGAAAAAAAAATGGTTTTTTTTCCATACTACCATGTACTAACAACAGCAAATATAAAAAGGTTTAAAAAAATATCCCCATAAAATAGGGAGATATTTTCTTTGATCCAATATTACTGATAACGATCAGTAATATTCATAAAAGAATGCTGTGGTTTTCAAGTAACTGCCCATATTTATTTATGCTTAGCCACTTATGAAACAAACTTTCCATTTTAATACAAATCTGTCGATTTGCTCAATTTAATCAACATCTATAGTTTAGGAAAAAAAATAATCTAAAGATGTATTTAAGTAAAGTCCGTTCACAATCAATGCCAAATTTCGATTTTTCAAATCAAAATAACCATTGTTAAAACTTTTTGTATTTCTACATGTTTTGTCACTTACGATCTAAATTTTGCTTTTGTTATCTTCAAATATTCTTTCACGCGGATGCAATATGACTGACCGTATTGAAATTAGTACAAAGTACCACCAGTTTATATTGTATAAATCGAATGACTGTATTTTGTACATGCGTGTTTTTTTTATCAAATTGTCAAATGTTGATTTTAGGATATATTCAAAAAATGTTTAGCATTTTATTTTAAAAAATCTATTTATCTTTTGACTAAATAACTAATGAATGTAGAATTTTTGTATGTCCTTGACCGTCTAGAGATCATTATGGATTGTATTATATTCTACTGCATAGGTGACGAGAGTAGAATTAAATAATGGAGTTGTCTCTATCGTAGTCACGTATGACTCTAAGTGGATTTGTCGGTCACAAGTGCCGCGGGTTTGATTCTCTACTGATGCGAAAAAAATACGCAGTTGTTTTGCGGTAATCGACTGTTGAGAAAAAACTCAAAGAATGATGGCAGTTAAGTGGGCACACACAATAATATTCGCTTAATAACGCATGCTCATGTGAAAAAGCTTTAAAGATAATAGTGAGTTGAATTTGATATTCTTTTGAGATTGATTCATTCCACCGGTTTACATTGCGATAACATTCTTTTTACCATAGAAAATACCCACCCTAAAATATCTATAAACAATGAAAAAATTTTGATCACAAAAATTGTAAAACCTTTTTTTCTCGCTTACTAAATTACGGAATCTGACGCATTTTCCTAAAATTTATGAAAAGGTATTAAGTACACCATAAATTGATTCACAATATTTTCACGATAAAATAAAAAAAAAATCCCGGCTTTTTTTTTTGAAAACTATTACTCAAAAAGTGCTCATTTATGAGATAATTATAATGAGAGTATACAACCAGAATCATTCATAAAATCCTTGCAAATTTATACAATCTCAGTAACGTTAATTGTATTCACAAAAAAATATCCAAAACTAATGTTATAATAAACATCAATAACAATTATATATTAAATTTTATCATATACAATTACTTCACAAATAAATGTTAACATCTTGAAGCTTTGTCACTTTATTCATTCTCAGTCCTTTTGATTTAGAATAAAATATTTTTTATGGTGTAAACACATACTCTTCTCAAAAATACTTTATTATTTGACAGTTCATTCATTCTCGTATAATTTATCTACCAAGTTTGAGAGTAAGCCAATACATTATCAAAAAAGTAATAATATAACATTTATTATATCTTATTTTTCAGCAATAATGAGAAAACTAATAAAAAATATATGCGATGATATATTATTATTTGAATTTGTAACAATCAGTTGAAATACTTTTATCATTTTAATATATTACAAGGAAGTTATAGAAAACAATCATAAATCAAACTAAGCCTAACTAACCATTGAAATCATTTGTTTGTTAGAGTATTTGAATTAAGCCGTTGAAGTAACTTTCTGGACAATACTATCAAATGTTTAACAAAGAAGAATATTTGCATTGAATAATATTATATTTTACGTATGCTAATAAATTTATTTCAATGTTGGCAGTGTTAACATGCTTTTGCATCTATGAGAGCTTCAGTAAACCTTTAAGTTATACGTAAATAATTTGCTGTTTTCATTTTAAAATAATACAATACACATTATGTATTCTTGAGAAACAGTAGGTTTAACAAATATTATCGTTTAGTGACAGTTTCTTGTTATGATATATTATACATGGGAAATTGTGACTGAAATAACGGAAACTATATATATTTTGCATTCAATTTACTAAGGTAACGTAATATTACTAAACATTCCTAACAAAACATTTTCATGTTATGGTTAAACTTTTTCGATAGTTTGTTTTTTGTACGAATAAAAATATGTTGAGTAACCAAAAATGTGAAATGTAAATGATGCTAAGAAACAAATAAAATACTTTTCGATATCTAAAAAACTAACCCTAAATGGTCTTAACATAATTTGGTAAAATATTTTCTTGGATTATATTATATCGTTCACTTTGGCTGGGTATAATATCAAACGATTTTCTGTGTGTGACATCAAAGGCATATCTGATATTACATTTAACTAGATTTTTTTCGATCTACTTTTGCTTCAAGTAATTTCAAGTATAATACATTATATATTTATAACTTATAAGCAGAAAATATAGCAAACAAGAACATGAAACTCAAAAAATGGTTAAGCCTTTACAATTATTCAAATATGATATATGTTAGGAAGTATGAAATAAAGCTTTGGACATTTTCGATTCCCCGAGGGTTTTGCTTGGAAAATCTTTCATTATATACTAGTTGCAAGCCAAGTCTTATCACATATCGAATTTCCTATGGTGTTGGGCAGAATGGAGTAATCTTATATAAACTTAATGTATATTTGTTTAATATAATGATGAAATTCACATTTTTTTCTACGGACATAAACTAATAATAAACTATTGAGAACACTTTTAGGATGTAAACTGCCATTTTTTGAAGGAAAGATGTGATATTTTTATTAATAACAGTACAATATTTAGTTATATTTCCAATATATATTTGATGACTAAGACCGGTTTTGATCACCGCAAGTATTATATTATATTATCTACTGATCAGTTTAACTAATGAAATAATTGTTACATTTGCAAAAATCGTTTTAATAAAAATACATAAATATATCGTAAGGCCATATTATCATCTGACCATAAACATAAAATGTGTCCTATAAATTTTTGCATCTATCCCGATTACTGTAGAAATTGTTTATTCATATCCGTTTGGATTTTTCAATGCTAACAACAATAAAAAAACTAGACTGATGCTAATAACTTACAATTATTCTATGTTAAAAAAATTGAAAAGATTTTATAGTAAAATTACATATTTAGGCAAAAATTTGTATAAAAATATCATAAATTTAATCAGAAATAAAAAAAAATACAAAGCACCTTTGGATAGCATCTATCGTGGCTGTGAAAACATGGACGATCACATTATCTATCTCTTGGTGTAGAATATTCAAGCGAATAAATAATCAAAATAATTCTAGAATGTTTTCCCTTGCACGTGGATTCTTATGACCTATGTATATGAAAAAAATAGTCACGCGACTCATGCGCTAGTGATGCGATCACGTCGATGAAATGCAAACTATTTTTTAATGCGCTTTTCTATTTTTCAAGTGCAAGGTAGAAATCACAGCACTAAGTAATAAATCTTCTCTTAACATATGAGCAAAACTTCTCAAACTTTAAACTGATTTTATAAAAACTTGTCACTTTTTTTCTTTTAAGTAAATTGAAAATTAAACTGAGAAATGTCGTTACAAACTAATACATTTTTTGCAATAATTTATTTCATTTTTGGCTATATGAGATTTTTTTATGAAATAATATAAAATATATATAGAGCCTCCCAGACAGTATAATTTTACTATTTTTTAATTTTATTTTATCATTTTATAAATTAATGTGAACGACACATATTCACCAGTTAATATTTAAACTGAATGGAAACTCTATCTGTCTTTTAAACAATCCTCACACAAATTTTCTCTATGTGTGCATCGTGTGCCAAGTAAACGCGCAATTTTGTGCGTTAAGCTACTTACAGAATGTAAGCCTAATCCGTAATTACACATTTTGTAATTGGAAGCTCCTGAAGCTTAATAAATTATTTTATATTTGCGCAAAATAGACCTCGTAAAAATGACTTTCAGAGAGAAAAAGTCTTAGATTTTATATAATTATGTCTAAATTAGATAGTGCTTTTTTAATTGTTATTAAAAAATTAGCAACCTAGGTTGTAGAAGCTTTGGAAATAGTAACATGCAGTGTGCGTCATTTATTCAACTATTTCTAATATATACTAACGTACAAAACTCTTAATGTTTGTTTGCTTTACAGAAGAGACACTTAAACACGCTTCATTGCTCTAGACCGGAACTCGGTTAATCCGTCGAAACGTTTAATATGGCATTTGTAAACCTGTCAGGGAGTTTTACTGCGAAAATGGTTATTTTATACCTATCGAAATAAAAATTTCTTTTACGTTTATGATGATCATTTATTTAGGCGGTTATAGTACTCAATGACTGCAAATTTTCAAATTATTTCTCTAGTATAACACATAACTTTCGTTTTAGAAATTCATTTTGTAAATCGTATTTATTTAAAAAGAAATCATTGTACTGCTGAATAAAATAATGTAACACTTATGGTTATTAAAACTCCAATTAAACACATTTGTTTTTTGAATAAGCTATTAAGTATGCAAAAAAAAAATTTAAGCAAATGACGCATCCTCGATAATCTAAGAACAAACAGTACAGTGTCACTACAACTACCGTATATTAAATATCAATATGAGAAAAAAAATGAATTATTGACTAAACATATTTTTTGTGTTTTTGTTATATCATTTGGATTAACACAACTTGAATTGAATTTTACAAAAACTTAATCTTTACTGCCGTAATATTATTCTTATTGTTATATGTTGTATGTACTTACACTCTATACATTATTTCTTCAAATTTTTTTGTGCCAGTGTAAACGAAAGAGCTTCCAGTACAGTGAATACGGACTTTAAATGAAGTATATAATGATTAAAATCATTCAGTCTCTCAATTTCTTCATTACATGGTCAGATCTAATTTGTATTATAAAATGTTGAAGATATTCTATCACTGAGTTAGAGTGATAAAAAATGTGTTTACGTTAACTTTCTATCGATTAGAAGTTATCGTAGCCTCAGGAAGAATAATTGATTTTGTTTCTTAGTCAGGAAACTACAGAACTTCATAAAAAACACTCTTCAAATCAAGAATAACTCACGGTCCAAAGTATTGGGACTCACGCAACTCACTCAGTTGGCGCAAAGATTTTTTGGCCATTTTTTTCAACAGAAAATCATTGTGAAAAACTTATAGCCTATCGCATGTTGATAATGTATTGTGATTTAGTAGTAATCGTTAATTTTACACGATTATATAAATGACAGCCACTGTTCATCAAATCTGCAATTGGTTGAGTATTACGTCTCGACTATTTTAATCTACTTATATTCATTATTGCACGAAAGAACCAAAAGTGTCTTAAAAAATAACATTGAAGCAATTAATATTAAAAATATAGCAAACTTCTCCACCCCAAGACTGGTTGCTTAAGTATTTTCTTGGCTTCAGTATGATACCGGTACGTTGCACGATTCCTCAGGCTTTGAGATAACGGATGTTGGATATCATTGAAAGAATGACACTATTCCTTGCGAATAATTGGGAAAGCAAATCAAAAGTAAAGAAAGTTTTATCTTTTACTGTAAGGATAATGATTTTAGCTTCTTTCTTGATATAATAATTCAAACGAAAAAAAAACGAATACTGATTATATATGTTATTATATGATAGTATTATCTCTGAAATCTATTCACGCTTGATCTTCGAATTAACAATACTTAAAAATTATTTTTTTCTATTATTTTTCAATGTTGTACTAAATCAAAGCAATTTGATACAACATTTCTAATACAACAAACATACATTCACAATCACATTTTTACTCAAACCATGAACATAAATTTTTTTAGAAAAAAACACTTTTTAATATTTCTTTTTCGTTCAATAAACTTTAAAGAAAACTATCCAGTCAAAAAATGATACGATTGATCATTCAATGTTACAACAATATATTTATATATATTCATTCATTCAAACTCTGACAACTTGTTTGTTATTATTGATGTTACTTTCAGAAGTGTCTGAAGTGTTTTTTTCTTTGCAATTCCATTTTAAAGCTAGCCGTTGAGTTGCATTGCCAATTCTTAGGTTTTATATTGTTATAAATTGTGTATAAGAGATCCATCATGTGTTGTATTTCTATTGATCTGAATCAATTAAAGAAATATATGAATCTTTTGTAGCACGCGAAAAAAGAGATGAGTGTTGTCTTTATATATAACCAAATGAAAGAAGAAGAGAAACAACGACGACCCCCAAAATGTACTGTTAATTAAACAAAAAAATCTTATCTCATGATCATTAACGAAATAAAACTATCATAAAATAACAAACAAAATTATTTTAAAGCATTTTTTACATAAAAATTCTCGTTAATTAAGTTTACCTTAACGTTTTTAGATCTTACTTAGTATCCTCTGAACTGAAGGATCAACAAAAATGCAAGATTGGTTCCACCAGATTACTGCGTTCAGCAAAATTTTACTCAGCGATTTTTTTAATTTGTGCTAAAGTGGTGATATGGTTATTTCAAAAAACTCTTTCATATAAGTTTATTTACAAGTAATACATATATGATACAAAAGATGTGTTCATTATTACTGAAACGATATTTTTTCTTACTGGCTTTCTTATCATTTTCCTCATATTTCTCCTTACGCATTTTTAATGTTTTCCGTAATAACAAAACACGATCCATGTAAATATTTTATTTCTTTCTTTTTCTATGCTTAAGCCGGCCGCGTCAATTAGACCAAAGCCTTTTGTTAGTTCCTACATACAGCTTCTGGTGTGTTTTGGAAGCGTGTCAGCCGTCTCCTTCATTTTGACTCTTGTCCATCTAACAGTTTATCGATTTCATTTAATTACCCATAATATTATTGAATATTTTGTATAAATATGTTTGATATAATTTGATTTGTTGGTATAAATAATTCTCTTCAGTTGAAGTTAAGTGAATATTTTCGCGCTAGTTAACATAAACGAAAAGTGAAACCTTATTAAACGAGGGACAGATATATAATAATATACTCGCATTATCATAAGCTGTGTTTATGTAGATTTATCAAAATTTTACCACTCTGTATAATATTAAATTCAACTCATACAATTAATATCATTTTCTTTTAAAAATGTATAAAGCCAATTCATTATTATTCTTAGAATATATATGCATAATTATTATTGAGAAATAGAACACGACTTTTAACTAAAGGATTCAATTTCAGAACGTAAAAGGTTGTTTTCAAAAATATTAAATATTTTTATACCGAGAACTGACAGTTAACACCGCTTAAAATTTATTATCATATCAATTTGGTAAATAAAACTAACTATCCGTTTTTCTATTAAGAATATATCTTTAGTCTATACTGTAGAATATTTTCCCATTATTTCATTAAATCACATTTCCTAATGACGATGAAACAGTTTTAACCCTTCTAGGCCCAAGAAGCCGACTTATCTCTACGTCAACTGTGTTCATAAAGCCTCTCGGGCTTTTATGTGTGTGACGTTGAGATAAATTGTTACTTTAGTAATAATTTTACAGTAACACATTCAACATAGACCTAAAGATTTATAAAGACTTTTAAAGGTTGAACCTTCAAACAATACTTTTACTGAATCAAGCACAGAAAACTCTTATTTAATTAAAACTCGCATTAATAAAACTATATTTATTGTATCATTTTGTCAGTTTTAATCAAACATGACTTTCTTGGTTATTTGGAAGAAAAAGACATACAATTTTATTCGACAATTATTTTCGTAAAAATAGTGCTTGATACATGTTAATTCATGTAATGTATTGTACACTATTTGATGAATTAAACACAACAATAGGATAAATTGAAAAACTTTAAATTATATTTTTAACTGGCGTGTACCCGGTATGCGTTGCAATGCCACTCAAAAAAAAGAGACCGCGACTTTAAGGAAGCGCCACGTCGGAAGCCTCTCGTCTTCTGATTGGATAAGTCGGACTTGAGGCGAGGCCGGAGCCAATTAGATCTATTTTTCGGAGAAGATTGATAGGCACGTCAATTTTCAATGTTGAAACATGCTGCGGCATGCCTGGCAAACCAAGTGAATTCAAGAATTCTGTTGGATAATTGACGATTTCGTCTCAAATCGTTATAGTATCGATGGACTTATACGTTGTCGTTCCTACTGGTATTTCATTTTGTATGCTGAAATTGATTGCATTGACATCCTTGTTTTTGGCTGCTAATATAGCACGTGCACTGAGCCATTGATGATTTTTATGATTGTGTGAAATATTTGGAAAAACTTTGTGAATCAATTCGTCTATGGTTGCGGTTATTTTACAGAAATTTGCTAGCAATGTGATACGTTGTGTGGATTCCTCTATTACCATTTTCCCATTTCCTATATTGTTTCCTATATATGCTGTAGTTGTACACGTATATTGGACTACAAAGTGAATCTATCTATGTATCGCCATAAAACGGACGATTTGAGACATGCATTAAGCTCATCGGCCACTGTTGAACGTGATATAAGAGGTAGAGTTTGTCGAAAATCACCAGACAACAAAATGAGTGCGCCACCGAAAAGTTCCTCTCAAATCTTTTAGTGTGCGATGAAGTTCTTCCAATGATTTTTTGTGTGCCATAGTACATTCATCCCATACAATGATTTTACATTATGTGTTGTCCGTTTTATAATTTTTGTTGATATTGCATGTTGGTGTCTCAATTATTTGCATATTCAATGGCAATTCCAGTGCTGAATGCGCTGTTGGGCCACCATCCAAAATATTTGCTGCAATTCCAGATGATGCGATTGCTAGTGCAATGTTTTTTTGTAACCATATGATTGCCAAAATGAGTAAAATGAGGAAGGTTTTACCTGTGCCTCCGGGTGCATCTAGGAAATAAAATCCACCATTTTGACTTGTTATTGCATCCATAATTGTGTTATACACTATACGTTGATCTGGAACCAGTTTCGGAAGACTCGTTTGAACAAATTTACCCAATTCATCGACATCAAAGTGTGTTTCTCGTTGGAAATCTTGATCAAGTAAGTCGTTAGATCGATTCAGCGCAACGATTCTCAGATTCCCAGAGATTTGTTAGCGATTACTAATCATATGTCCTCCATTGATAGCAATGCCTCATTATACACGTTTGGTGTGACTTGAACTTGTGGATTTTGAATTGTTACACGCAAACTATCTAAAATATCTTCATTCATGTAATCGTTGTATTTTTTCTAAAGATCATTTGGATTGGATGGAGAGTACATTGTTAATATTACTGCAAATAACGCACGTACTTGTTTTGGGTGAGCAGTATTCGATGCATCAGCGAGTGAAGTGTCCCAATGTGAATCGTTTACTAGAAGATTTAATTCGAGGCAAGCTTCACGATAAATAATACATATTCGACCGTTTACTGTTCTCAATTCTCGGAAGGATGTCGGTCCACGTATGTTGATGAACAGTTATCGCAAGTAAAAGCATTCTGCACTAATTTGGATGAACAGTGTACAGATGGCCTAATGCGTCGGTTGAATATACATTATGTCCTTCAACTGCTTTACCTTGTTTGCGACGTTGAATTTTTTTCTGATGCACTCCATCTGTAGAATGTTGGCACTTAAGAGTAAAGTAGTGTCTTTGCAAACATATCATCCCTAAACAATAAGAAAAATGCAGTTAACGTTGTTGGCTGAGGTGAAAATGCTCTTACACGTCCATTATCTGTTGTGAAGTACACTCACTGTCCATTTTCGATGTGAACTGCCAAATGAGTAACTGTTGGATGCCGTTTATGAATTGGAAATGATAAAATGCGCCATATTGCTCAATTGCTACTAATGTAGCGTCCCAGTTGATATTGGTTGATTTCTTCGATAGATGCAGTTGAATTTCCCACTCCAAAAACTGTCATGTCGCTTTCTTTGTTGACATATTTACAAATGTATTTGATGGATTTCACCGAATTGTAATACTCGACATTGATATGTGCTTTGTACGCTTTCGAGAGAAGCGGTGAATACAGTACAATCCAACGATTATCAACTTCAACGTCATTGTTTCGCTCTTTTCTTTCGTGCTTGGGTTGTACTCTGACCAATTGCTTTTCGTTTGGGTGGTATAATTGATTTCACAGTGAATGTTACGTTTTGAAATTCACTTTTGAAAAATAAAAAAAAATTATTGATTTAATACTATCCGAAACCGACCAGGAATTCGAATTCCAAAATTAACTATTTCTATATCACACACGATTTATACGTAATATTTATTTAAATTCGTTCTGTCATGCTACATAAAACTAAAACAAACAAGTCGGTAAAAATTCAATCATTGAAATACTTTATTCGAAAATCGAATTTTATTTCAAAATAGTCAGTACCTTACGTAAGTACCTACTTTAAATACCTACAGGTGAGTGCATGTGACAGATTTGCGTCATTTTTGTTTTCGGCGTTGCTATGGATACAATGTTTTATGAATGACCGTTCTGTATTACAATAGTCTTGTATGAAAACATGTTTTACGTAAATATTCAATTATGTTTTGTAATCAAATCAAATTTTGAGTATCCTATCTTTTGCCCGGTAGTCTAAGCAATAATTTGACAAAGTTTTATCGCGATCGGATTCATGGTGTATATAGATAATATATTTCAATAGGGATACCATTGCATTGGCATGCAAAAAATTAAATCACAACTACTTTTTCTATAGTAGAGTTAGATTTACTCAATGAGATATGCGCCCAGACACAGTAATAGGACCAACGGATTATTTGAGGAAGAATAACCAGTCAGAGTGCTTAACACGCCAAAAATGTGGTCAGGAAAGCCTCCTTGGCCTAGTTACGCATATCACGCTTGGTCGGTACAAAACGGGGCCTAAAAGTGAGAGCAATCAAAATGTGTGACACCATGTTTACGGATACGACACATATACTGTAGTGTGCGTGTGGATCCAGAAACCCTAAATTTAAACTTTATTCTTAATATTATTATTGGACATAATAGGTTTGATGGCAGATGTGTGATAATAACAAAACTTACACGGTGAAAAAAATAGCAATGTATTTTAGCTCTACAAAATTATTATTTTGTGAGATATAGCTGATAGCTATTTCGGCTCACGCCATCGTCAGAACTATGCTTAAGGAACATGTAAGATCAACAGTAAAAAAACAGATTCACAATTCGCTAATCACGTTATAAAGGAATCACATAATTTAAATTCAAACTCATCGCCTAAGAGTTTGCATCTTTGTAATAAAGGTCGCAAGATGACGGCTTTAGAACAGCTGAAAATCAATAGATATCAACGGATTCACAACAAACGGACAAAGGATTCTTGACGAACAAACTAATATATGTCGATCACCATTGCTTAACCCGCTACGTCGAGCCGTTTTGTTTCCGTAATAGCTATTTTACATATGGCGTAATGGACCATTTCCGTGCCATATGTAAACTTATTGATATAGCTACCTTTTTAGTTTCATTTACAATTATTAGTTTTATTCCGAACATGAAACAAGATAGGTCGTTAAAACAGAAGAGATGTATTGTGTACCTTTTCTACACAGCTATATATAGATAGGCAAGTATTCGTTTAAGCATAGTTCTGACGATGGCGTGAGCCGAAATAGCTATACACTATATTTAAAAAAATATTAGTTTTTTAGAAATAAAATACATTGCTATTTTTTTCACCGCGTTATAATGGAGTTCTACCAAGTGAATGCCAATTCAATCAATAATTACATAACTAGTTTTGACGGGGCGTACGTCAAAATAGCTTTCAACTAAATAGCTTTTAATTTTTTTAGAACTGAAATACATTGCTATTTTTTCACCGCGTTGTATGAGAAGTGTTAATGCACACTAACTAGCAATCGACGGAATGCATGGAAAGCGAATTAAACCGTTTTAGATAAAATCAAACGCTCATTTTTTCCGAACATTGAATATTTTCACACCGTACAATGTATAATGGGGTTTTACAGGTTTGATACTAAGCTATTTAATAAAATAAACAGTTTTATGCAGACTAAATAGGTTTTATTGAATTATTTTTCCATCATATATTTTTAATCACTTTTCTTGCAAAACAGACAGCAGCTTCGGAGATACTCTTCAAATTTATTAAATTAACTTAATAGTAGACCCATTATAACTGGATGCAAATAGCATACTAATAAATGTGTATTAATAATAAAGATTCGTAGCTAAAAGAGTTTTCGAAATCATTCGTCTTATAGCAAACTTTAAATATTAAAAAAATATTGTTTATTTTTCCACAATTTCTTATCTAGGTAAATTTATTTTATCGTTGATAAATCTTAGATTTTTTTTCATAAAACTCTCAACTTTTGCTGTAAATAGGAATCTTATCTATTCAGTTATCGTGAATCTGCTTACAATGAAATAATGCAGACATCTAAAAGCTCGCGATTTGCTCTGTTGGAGACCTTAATGATGACAATTTTCCTTCATGGACATTTCGTAATCGCTTGCGTTCTTTGTATTATAAGAACGATAAATGCGTGGGTGAATCAAATGTGTGCATTGATGGGAAAGGGTCTTATACATTTATGCCAGTATAGCTTCAAACAGCCCTTTAACCACATATACAGATATAAATCATCCCACATACACACAATTACCTTACTATTAAGTGAATGGAATCGGCTGTTTGAAACCAATTGTTATTACAGATTATTTTTAAACGCACCTAGTTTTTTTATAAAGCTAACGTAAATTCAAACTATATTAATTGATTTTTTTTATTTGGCTTATTTTTTGAACATTTCCGTAGGAATTCACCTTTAAAGTAAATACGAAAAATATTTAAATTCTTAATAATTTTATAAATTTTCTCATGTCATATTTTACAAATAAATAATAATTAACATAGTGTATATAAATGTATATATTATTTATTTATAATAAAAGTAAATTGTTTAATAAATAATATTACTTCTTACAATCCTACGAAAGATATAACCAAAATCACCTATAAAGCATTTATAGAACCTCATAAACAGGAATGTTACGACAGTCATAAAAGTATTATATCGTAGGTAAACTAATTTCTTCTCTCAGTTCAGGATATTTTCAATTAGATTTCTTTCTTTTTGTGATCTGGTCAAAATGATAACCGTACAACTTTTCGTCGGTCGGTTAAAAATATTTTTCTGTAAGCATTCTTAATTACAATGCATGCTTCATATAGTCAATACGCAGTTAGATCAAGTCAAAATGGGTCTTTATCTAAAATACTTAGAGCATCAAACATATTATAATTTGCCATTGTTCCAATGAATAATATTCAACTGAAAGAGTTTTTTTTTATCTTTATATAAAGTAGTTTATGACAGATATAGTAAATGCTTTAGATTTAGTCATTCATTAGTGAAGAAAAATTATAAAACGAATTCCAACAATAGTTAATTTTTTCATTAAATAATTTGATTTAAAGATTCCAGAAAATAATAAAATAAGTTTGAAAAGTTAAAGCACATTCAGTCGATATTATAAATTTTAATTTTTGTTGAACACTTCAGTAAAATTTATTATATAATCAGATAATCATTATTTACTTGACTTACTAAATTTCTATAGCCATATTTTAAAAGCTTTGGAATTTTGAAAAGTATTTGACATTTTTTATTAAAAACGTATGCTGTTCTGTGAAAGACTAAAAATATTTTTTTCGCCAAAAATTATTATTATTAAAGCTAATTTTTGAGTAAATTTGAATAAGTACAGAAAACAAAAAATCGAATATTTGTATTTTTATTTCAACCGGTGTAAAGGGCGAATTGTTGGTGGCCCTTTACAAGAAAGCCGCAAGGCATAGATTATTAAATGCAATTGAGCTAGGGAAAAGGGTACATCGAAATGTATAGAGACTAAATTGATCTCTTGGAATGCTTTGATTGAAATCGGGTCGATGGTTTTCTGTGAGAGAATTGAAATTCCTACGAATACTGACAAATTATTTCATTTAATACTAATGTGTTTTTTGAGCACTAACTTTGAAGTAGTTTGATGTTAAATAAATTTATAAATATTGATTTCGATCAGTGTGGCTATATTACTTATTATTTAAGTATTCACATTTAGAAAACCAAGAAATAAATCTACATATCAAGCGATATTAATAATTAATTAAAATTTTATAAAATACTGATCCATAAAAGTTTTTTTGTCAACCTTTTTATCTTTTTTTGAATTTTTATCCATGTACTTTTTTTTTCATTTTACTTCGCTGAAATGGTACATAATTAAACACATATTTTCATTATTTTAATAGAAAAAAGTTTGTCTTCATTCAAAGTGTGAAAAATAGTATTTGAAAAAAATATTTGTTTTCCTGCCCCAAAATGAATAGCTCAACGCTTCACTTTGGTGGGATTAGGATTAGGAGCAATTCAGATCCATAACTGCGTTGTAGGAATCCAAAAAAGTAATTTCATTACGAAAATTCATTTGAATGGTTAACTACTGGTTTCGATAAAATTTTATTTTCAAATTAGTTTGTAGACATGATTACCTGATAGTAAAACCATCTAAGAATTGTCATCATGTTGAGAAAATTTGAATATATTGTAAAATGAAATAACTCATTCACACGTTAATTTATAATCAATTTGAATTCCTTAGAAAACCGTTTGTCAAAACACGTTCAAAGCAATTATTTTGTTGTTTTCCCAAAGTGTACGTACCGTAAAAGTTCTACTTCCTACTTACATATTAAAGTAATTAAAAAGCTAACTGTTATAATCGATACTTGAGGTTATTGGAACAGAATGTTTTTCGATACATGAAATATTTTGCAGTACATATTAAACGGAAGTTGATGGCCAGAAATAGTAAACCTTGAAATATATATAACAGTATAAAATATGCTGATAACTTTAAGTATTTATTATTTTTATCATAATGTCACCTGAGAGCTAACGTTCCATATGTCATTTTAAATGAGGTAGTTTTGACAGATTTCACAATTATATATTGATTGAATTGGGATTTACTTGGTAGAACTCCATTATAACACGGTGAAAAAATATCAATGTATTTTAGTTCTACATTTTTTTATAAGATATAGTTGATAGCTATTTCGGCTTTGGTTTTTAAATTAAATTAAAACGGTTTTAAAGATTATTCAATGCCTTGTTTTTAAATCAAACATATACTATTTATAGTAACATAATAACACAATCGCGGTCTCACATCTCGTATCTAAGAGGATATAATTTATTTTATTAGTAGTAAAACAAAAGAAATAGTTTCATGGTGTACATATATTTCAGATGTGGATTTAGCCACAGATTTTACACAAGTTTTAAAACAGCTAAATTTCGTAGGCAATTATTTGCCTATACACTCCTTGTACACATAAAATATTTTTACACATTCTACAACTTACACTATTTTGGAATTAAAAATCATTTATTTAACAAGTATGCAGTTTGACCAAAAATTACATAAAAATAACTGTTTTATTGAAAATTATATTTCCTTATTTACAACCATTTAAGAAATAACAACAGTAGTATGCTTACGAATAGAATATAGTCTCGAGTATGGGCATCTAAAATATGTCATTGAAATGAGATTGTCTATTATGTACCAAAGTTTTGCTCGGATTCCTGTTACTACGTGCAACTGACATAACTAAGAACAAGATTAGAGTTATAAGGTGAGGCCCAAAACTAGTTTCATATTTAGCGTCATCAATTTATTGAATGTTACTTCTCGATTAAAGTAGATCAAGGGTAGCCGAGTGACGGATGTTGGGCTTATTTTTCTCTGTTTTATGTTGTATCAGAAATATATTACTGCAATCTGCATTTTATCAAAGTGGTTCTTTTTAATTTGATTTACATATTTAGATGTATCAAAAAAATAAGATCTAATCAATATTCACAGAAGTTCTATAAAAAATTTTGTTAATTTAAGTATGATATAGTGGAGTTTTCAATAAAATCGGAAAATATTTTATTTTTGATACAGAAATATTGCTTATTTTAGAACATACTTCCTAACATTGAACATATGAAGTCTGACATAAAATGCTGTGTTAAAATAATCTATGTTCAAGTGTAGGAATCCATTGCTTGCGGGTCATCTAATTCACGGGGTGTGTGATGTCATCTCTCATTGAGTGTTTATTGGAGTTAAGAGCTGATTTCTAACGATTGTAACACGGTGAAAAAATAGGAATGTATTTTAGTTCTACAAAATCGTAGAACTAAATAAATTCCTTTTTTTTCACCGTTTTATAATGGAGTTCTACCAAGTAAATGCCGATTCGATCGATCCAACGATTTTTATTTCAAAAATTTCTCATATCTTGGCGATTTTATATAATGGTGAATATTTTTTACAGTGTTTTATATTGAATATATAATAAATACGACCGCTGCATTCTTTCCATAAATTAAATTATGTGATTCATGTGGCTTGCGATTTGTTGTTTTATAGTTTCAATGACTCCGGAACAAGCAATGTCATTGAACCAAACAAACATGCTGCCACACGGCAAAACCTTGAACTTGAATCGAAGCCAGCTTACTTAGTCAATAAACAGACTATACGAAAAAAAAGAAGCACGGTCTTGACATTGAAATGTGAAGATTATCACATAGATGGCAGTGGTATCTTATGAACATAAATGTTCTTATTTCATAAAACAGATGGCAGTAAAAATATTCAAATAGATGTAAAACATATTTAAGTTAAATAAATCTGTCAGCAAAAAATATCTTTCTTAACACAGTATTCAAAAAAAAAATATTCATATTGCCAGTAATATGCCAGCTAAATGAAAAAATCTTCTGAATTACACTGTCAAAATTTCGTCCAAGAACGATTTTCCTTAGATAACGACTCGCTTATTATTTATTAAATTTCTGTACATCATTATCTCTTCTGAAAAGAGATGTCATGGTTACGCCACTTAACAACAACTAGTCTCTTAAAAATAATATGTAATGCTTAGTAAGAGTACAATAATTGGTACAAAATTTAAACTTTCAAAGAAAACAGTCCTAAAAGTGCTTCATAAAGTAAAACAAAAATTTTCTATAAATTTTTTTAAAGTTTGTAGAAAATTATTGATTTGCTTAACTCATACATTGGCCAAATATATGTTATTTCTGGATGAAATCTTATATTTAAAAAAATGTTACGTCCCACAACCTATTCACCGGTCTCATGACGGATTCTTAGTAAAAGAAAGTTGCTGAACGACGAATGCCTTTATAAGTTTGACTTAGCTGCGACAAATACTCTGATCACGGATCTTGCATTGTTGCCAGAGTAATGGAACCTTTATATCACACATGTTATATGCATACTTATTTAATGTAACAATTTGTGAAAAAGTTGCATTTATTCAGTGTGTCTAAAGCTCACCAAACACATATTTTGGTAAGACAAATAAATGTTCCATGTTTTAAATTTAAAAAAAGATATTTGATTTCAGGAGTATAGACACAATTTATAGAATATTTTTATTTCACAAGGCGTAAATAAAACATAAAAGATAGAATTCACATGTGTTAGTATCAACATAACATAAATGATTTTTTGCAATGAAATCTTCATCGTAAAAAATTCGACGTTTATTATTTCACCAAAGATGAAAAAACCTGTATAAAATCAAAGACAAACGTTAAAAGAATAGACGGTATTTTTTTTGTTATGAAAAACTGCTGAGTAAAATTGCTAATTGCAGCATTATAAACTATTTTTCTAAAAAGGCACTCTTATAATAATCTTACATATATTGGATATTCAAAATCTTTTATACAACATGTAAACTATTAAAAATCACATTAAACGATAATAATTTTTTATTTCAATATAAATTTTTGTTAACTCATATACCACTAACAGCTTTTATTTGACATATGTGATATATTTGTACAATTCATAAATAAAGATTTTATGCAGAATAAATAAAAAAAGCAAATGTTGAGGAGAGATTTTATTTTCTGTAATATTCCACATTTCATTGAGTGCGCGTGAATTTCTCCGACAAACGTTGGTAAGTAGTAGTACAGTAGTGCATACTGGAGTATTTTGTGTTTTATTCGTATAACTGAATGACATATCATCTTCAATTTTTAAAATAAGTTATGTTGAATTTTTTGCATGATTTGTCGTGAAACTAAGCCATTTAATTATGTTTTTAATATAATTTATTCGAAAAAATCTATTTTCTTCTCATATTCAACATATTTCAAACACAGCGAAAAATATATCATGGTTTTCAATATTATTAAGATACTCGAAATCTATATACAATTCATAAATGCATTCGCAAAAACAGCATTCGTTGACGATTAAGAGATGATTAAGACATGATTGAATTAAGATATCAATAAAATAGTTATATTAATTTGTTGAAAAAAATCTGTTCTTACTCTGAACAAAATTGGTGAAATCTTTTTGAAAATCGATTATTCGAATATTTGTGAATCTAGTTTGTTTCGATAAAGCTCGTGTTTAAAGCTTGGAAGTCCTTTTTAACTTGTTTGATTGGTTTATATAAAATTTGAGAAAAAATATTTTTCCAAAATAAAGAGTCTTGACTTAGTGTTAAATAAAAGTATTGCTTTAACAGTAAATAAGGAATAACAATTGTGGTACATGTAGATATTTTCACATGTTTTGTTACTGAATGTGGAAATTTATACAGTTTGAACAAATTAAATTTAATATTGAAATTCCAACAAGAACCCTCAGTTGATATCGTAAATTATATTGACAGTATATAAATTATATATACTGTTTATTCAAATTATGACAAAAAACAGTCACACTTGAAATGTTTTTTTGTATGTCTCTGATAAATCGTGTCTCATGATGTCACTATTTCAACTTGGACAAGCTCAAGGATCAGTTTATATGCTTTATCATGATTTTTCAGGACGATTTCGGCCACATTTAGAACAAATAAAAATGCTATATTATATTATTAAAGCTAATTATAAAAATGTTCTTATTTACATACGCACCATATAATATTGAATTTAATAAAGAGTGTGTGCGTATCTGTGAAATAAAAAAATTAACAAATCCGGCTGAATGGAAAGTGCGAGGCATTACCGCTGGCCGAATGATGAAATCCATGAATGAAACTTCACATCCGGCTACCAGCAGGCAGTTGTAACCGGAACCGGATCCTAAGGCTACTTTGTCTTCGCTCATTCAAGAGTCGATTTCTTTCACGGTCGCCACGTGGCTTACTACAGAAATTTTTTAGTACCTTTAGGATTCATTCACAAAAAGTAAACATTTTTTTAAAACTCAAATTAATTTTCCCTTTTGAGTACCTAGTTTAGATAGTAACATTTTTGAAATTATGGCATCAATTCTTTTTTTTTTCTTAATTAAAATCGAATATATTTTAACTATCTTCGTCAAAGAAAATAACGGTTTTTAAAAATAATTGTTGTTCAGATTGGTCGCCGGGAAGGTTTACTTCTATATTTGTGTTTATAAAATCAAAGCACAATACTTGAAGGCTGATAAATGTTTGATTGAATGGTAGGAATTATGTATGGAAGAAAATCCCAGTTTAATATTAGTCCCCGTTATTCTGAAAAATGCAGACTATTTTTATAATATTTTTTCATTACATATTCATACGTTTCAACCAGTTTGTCATTAATTTTTACATAAATGTTTTTCTTAAGATGATCAAACGTTTTTGGTCCGCTGGCTTATTGATACTTTGCAATTTCTGGGCTGTTAAATCCTGTGACTGTGAAGAGCAATTGAAATCGCAATTTTGTAAAATATTCTATGTGGAAACAAATCCCATACTAATTCAACTGATACAATAGTTTTGTGTTAAGTTCTACTGTTATGCTACTAAGTATGCCATCGTTCCCAAAACATCCAATTCTAGTATCAAATATTAACAAATAGTTATCAAAGGTAATATAATAGAAAATTTTCAATACCTGATGAGTTCCGGGATTAGAAAACATAATTCTAAACTTATCGAAATTAATTTTACTATCAAGCAGAATCGAATTTTCATAAGCAAAATCATAATATTTATTGTACACACTTCTTTGGAACACGGAATGTTCGTGGATAATAAATGTTTGCGCATTGATGACACATATTTTTTAAACAAATTTCGTGGACGCTAAATATCAAATACCAAAAATATAACTAATTTATGTTGATATATGGCGTTTAATTGACTATAGATTAAGATTATTTATTTTAAATAAATATAAATAAAATCGGCTTTAAAAAAAGTATCCTAAAACCCGGGATTTTATATAGTCAATCCCAGAATTTGAATCCCTATTACGGATTACATAACGCACCTTTTTCTAACAAAATTTGATAACTGAGAAGACGTAAGCCGTGTTTGTGAATCATGACTTCATTTTACGATTAATAATGATTGAGTAATAAAAAAAATGTTTTTATTATTCAAGAAGTGTCAGTTTACACCTAAAAAGTGATTAACCAATTTGAATGAGGTTGTCTTTATTTTTCGGTTGCTAAAAAGAACAAGTACATCATTTTGAGTTTCAACAAAGGATTTAAAAAAATCTAATAAATAATTTGTGAATACGCCTTAAAGAATTAAAAGTATCGTACTAAACATACATTATTTGCCATAATAATACGTAAACCTAGAAACCGCGATAGGGACTTTCGTTTTTCACCTTCTTTCGGCGTATGCGCATTGGTTTATTCGGTGGTTTAGAACATTTTTTTAACGCGTTACATGATTTGTTTATTTTTTTAATTTGAAAAAACATAAATATTTTACTCGGATCAATAGATGATTGTACGCACTTTCATAATTTTTCATAAAAAATGGTTTTAATGCACGATTAATTTATATGTGTCATTAAGTTGAATATAATCACGATCTGAAGAAAACTAGTATCGTTTTTCAGCAAACATATTATGGCATGTTTACACCTACACATTACACATTTCAGAGACCACACCAAAAATGAATCGAATGAATTTATTTGTGTCTTTTTTCTATGTAAAAATATATCACTCCTTTTAAAATCTTAATTCTCTATTTGGCTAGCTTTCGTATTGAAATTGTCATTCAATACATTATATAACCTTATAAGGCATGAAAAAAATCAAATGGTTTTTGACTGCTGACTTTCACGATGTTTTGTGTTTAAATTGAAGATCTGTATGTATACCGGGACTTGCACTGCATCAATGAAACTCACATTTAATACAGCGTGTAGAAATATTGAAATGATGTGATATATATTTCTTGACCTTCACTAAATATTAAAATATTTTTTTCTTTATTTAGGGATATGAAAATTCTTAAGATTTGGTTAATAACTTAAATCAAACAAGAAAAACTAAAAATAAAAGTATGACACGATCACTAAACAGCAAACGACTATGTTTTCGTGGAACTCAGAAAAGTCGGTAAATCTTAATAAATGGGAACTTTTCCAAATTACGCTTATTATTTACATTCTTAATGTTTAAACTATAACATCCCACAAAGTTTTACTAAAAGAAATAGAGACTTGAAAATCATCGGCACTTTATATCGCACACACTATAAAAAAAATTGCAAGCCGTATTAAATGACACTAAATACATAATTAATATTATAATCTACACATTTAATAGAATAATTTTGAGTGACCACCACAAAGTTATTTAATCACATTCCAGTATATATGTTTTTCTAAGAAAGTAAAACCAAATTATATATAAAATTTTTGCATTCCGCATTTTTTGCAGGTTTTATAATACTTAGATTCAAGCTATTTATAAATCATAAAATAATATTTCTTATATGTTATAAAAAGCGAATTTTTTACTGTTATATTTATATATTAATAACCGACATAAAAAATGGACATTATTGAATATAACAAACAGCCTGTACATATAGCAAACATCAGCGTAAAACAGAAAGTGACTGAGGCAAGGCACAAACCACAAATCATTTCTGCCAGTGAAAATGAAATTGTTGTACCTAAGTCATTATATACAATAAAGCATAATTTGGTTATTAAATATATTAAGCCAAATGATATATTCATTTCCATGGTGCTAGCTTTGATCCGCAAAACAAAGCATTTCTTTTTTCAAAGTATTATGAATTAAGTTAATATCATTTGTTATTTTAAATAAATTGTTTCACATATTTTTGAAACAAAGCACTTTCTTTATTTTGAATAACGGCCGGTAGCTACTCATGTTGATAATGCCCGCGATGAGTGAAACCGATATATATATTAAACAAATTGTGGGAATAGTACTAAAAATATATTGTTATTGTTTAAAACATCATGATTTTCTACCAAGAAGTGGCAGTTCACCTTTATGGCTATCATTTCCCTAATGACGCATCAATTCTTTTATATTTTATGATAATTTGATCAAAGCTGAGTCTCTTTCAGGCATGTTGTAATCAAAGCATACATATTACATTTGTCATTTTGGATCTTCTCGCCATGTGCTTCAAACGAACGGTTCATTCCACCCATATTAATCATGAACGTGTCAATTATGTTGTATTCTTCAAAATTGCTTTCACTTTTAAAATCATCTAATAAAATTAACATATGACTTCCATGCTAGTTCCTGATTAAACATTGGTAAGTATTTCGTTTACAGTTTGTTTTAAAGTTTTCGATTCTATTAAAATCATTCTTTTTTCAATGTTTTGAAAGCCTTATTATAAAAGATAAACTTCAATTATCGGAAGACATTCATTACCTTATTGAAAAAATATATGAATAAAATAGTATATACTATGTGAGCTGACATAGTTTTGATTTGTTTTAGTTTAGTTACATTTTCAAGATGCTTATTTTTTACTTTCCAGCTGTTTTACTATAAGTAATATTGGTCATACGAAAAGCACGTTGCGTCAACCAGAGTTCCGGATTAAGTTACGAAGCTGAGAGGAGGTAACCGCGCGGATTCATATCATTTCTTGAGGTCATTATCGTTTGAGTCCATTCACCTTCGTACCAAATACAAGTTCAACAATCTCAAGCTTTTGCGTCCCAACTCATTTGACAGCTTATAAATTATAACTGATAACTTTTTTATTCCACTTGGCGTGTTACTAGATGTGACACGAGTTTCACTTCTTTGAGAAACATCTTTAAACTAACTGTATCATTAGGTTATAAATTACTATAGTATTCATATCTAATAACACACCAGGTGGAATAAAAAAAAATATCAATTTAAATTTATTTAAAAAATGGTGTTTCACAAAATCACCGTCGAATACATTTAAAATATATTTCTGAGTTTTGATATTACATTTATCAAGCTTAAAAAACCAAATAAAACCTAAAGGCTTGGAATATATTGATTTATTATAAAATATGCGTCACGGAGAACTTATAAAATTTATTTGATTTTGAAATTAGAATTCAATTCGACCGAAGTCTTAGACTTAATTAAAAATCGACATGATGACGATAAATGAAAAAACTTAAAACAATAAGAACCCTTCATTTAAAATATTGAATAAATTGATTGCCATGAAAGTGATAGAAAAATCACTTTATTAGAAAACACCTAAATATTAAAATTTAAATATTAAAATATCATAAAATATTTAATAAATAAAAATTGATGTTGACTAATAGGGTTTTTCACATTTGAAATGTGAGTGAGTTTCCTGTCTGTTACGTAGTGAAAGGTTCAAACCCTAAATTTATGTATTGTTCATTTATACCCAATTTTTTTATTATCTGATGGATTAAAGCAATCTGAATTTATCTTACGAATCGATCTTTTTAGAGAATAATTAACAAACATCTTTTTTTTTAACTTAATACACACATTTATCCATTACATATCTAAAAACAAGCAATATTGAAAAATAGAATTAAGAGTCCACGTGAACATCAATATTTCTTACATATAGCTAATTTTGTTAAAATAAACGTTGATTTCCAATATAGTTTTTAATTTCACTTATCTTTACTTGTAATAGATCGCTTTGCAAAACCAAAAGGAACAACTTTCGGTTTTGCAGAGCGAAATTATGTGGTTTAACATTTAAACATCTGCTTGATGAGAGTTTTGATTAATATCCGACATTATTATTTTACATTCGATATAAAGACAGATGTTACATTGAAAGATAACATTTAATTTTAATGTATTCAACATTTTTTTATTTAAATAGCTTTCCTTTTTTAGTTCTTATGATTTTTATTTATATTTGCTACGGGTTATTAGTATAATTACTAGGAATGTAAATAATGATCACCCGCCATAACTTATTCTTAGATTATTAAGTGGCATAGATAATTCTTTCTTTAATATCACTTACAGATAAATGTGTATCACACCGCTTCTGCATGAAGGGAGCTCCTCTGAACGGCATCAGTATTACTATTGTATGATAATATTCAATTAAGCGCAGTACTACCGTACTCAAGTGAATAAAAAATGCTGAATGGTGCAATATTTTTAAATAAAAAATAGCTTTTCTCAATATCCCTACCATTTTTTGTTTAACCATTAATGAAGTACTATTTTTAAGACACTCTTTTTCTCTACATCTGCACATACAAAACGTGAGAGAGTGTGTGTGTGTGTGTTTGTGTTTTTCGATATATTCTGTGATATTCAGATATTCAAAGATCATTAAATATTTATAATTATACAACGACTCAATGCGCTTGATGGAATTTCAATATCAAATTTGAATTGTTACAACTTTGTACGATTCCACATGTTTTGTCACTTACGACCCGGGTTTCGCCTTTCTGTGTCTGCAGACATTCTATCAACATAAGTTCTGTTGCATCCGTGTGATAGAATGCCTGAAGATGCCGAAAGGCGAAACCCGGGTCGTTAGTGACAAAACATGTGGAATCGTACAAAGTTGCAACAATTCAAATTTTCTAATTATATAATCTAAGAATATAGCACGCTCTAGTGATGGCTGTATATTTTTTGTATTGGCATTTATTATTTACGATGAAACCTACATTTGAGAATTTTAATACTTACTTAGATATTGTATACCATCAAAATAGATTCTTTTGTTAGCATTTTACCAATCAAATGTCGGAACACATAAAGAAGGTTTTTTGAATATTCATTTCAAAGTGACAATCATTTGCTTAGTCATGATGACATCAAAATGAGACTCGTGGGTCTTTAAGCATTTTAAAATGATTTTATGATTTGTTCCATCAAAGTTGAGCAACTACATCAAACTTTTGTCTCAGATAAAATAATATTTTTATATAACCTATTTTTTTTTGATTTAATAAAACTTCCTTTTTATTTTCGTGCTCCAAAAAGCATTTCGTTTATTCAGGCCGCAAATTTCTATCTTGAGATTATTTGGCGACGTCATATTACTATACGATGATACTTGATAATATTCATTTATAAAAAGATATTCAATGCTATCAACATTATCAAAATTTCCAACTAAAAAAATCAAGCAAATTGTGAAAACAACCACTAAGTTTTGAAATCGATGGTATCAATATTCGAAATAAAAACCAATAACTTTTATGACTTAATCCGAAACAAATAATAAAATATCACAAGTTATGTTATCATTGTCGTTTTCTAGTAATGTCTTTAAGGCTTGGATAATTTTCACTTTTTTAAATTTGAATATATTTTTTTTTTTGTTTTATTTTTTGCTTCTGTGGTATTTGTCTATATCAGACAGTGTCCACGCTTAGATCGAAAAGCAGAAAAAACTAAATCACAACGGTTCACTTAATACTTTGCTGGTAGATAATATATAATAATAATAATATACTTGTTTTTTCGTCATAAAATATCTTAATTATATCAGATATAATGTAACAATTGAGAAACACGATTTACAAAAGCCAATTGGTTAATTTCCGAAAATATTGGATGCAAGCAAAGATGTACTTCATATTCAGTTACATTATTGTTTTCCTAAATATTCCTGAACCGCATATAGATTTTAACTTGTTATGGTAAATGATGCAATTAATTTTGATTTTCAATGCATTCGATCAACTATTGTGAGAGTCGAAATAATATGCACTACATTATCCTTTTTATATACAGGGTGGGTGTATTTACAGTTATAAGATAATTTATATTTAGTATACCAACTTGCTTTATAAAGTGTATATTATCAAATACATCAAAACAATAATAATAATAAAAAAACAAATATACGTTGTAGGGAAACACGTTGTATTATTCACTAAACTACAACAACTAGGTGCTAATGCCAGCGCCAAAATTTTACACACTCACGCACTCTTTCTATATCGGTGTACGCATTGTACGCAATCTAGGTATAGTACAAATTATAGTGTAAATTGACAGAAACATAATGTGATACTATATTGTAATATTTTTTAACATATAATATTAATTAAAATATTTCATTCAGATCTATATAGCTCTGTGTTCCGACCTTGAGTTGCATTTTTTGTGAAATCCATAATTACCACACATTGTCCTAGTGATATTAAAAATAAACATGAAATCAATGTGGATGTTTCGATGTTTCCTTTTTTAAAAATCTCATTGTCGACCTCGATTTGACTGTTACAGCAAAGTGTTACTCTTGAAATATTTTTATTAAATCGTCAAATGACCCAAATCCTTTATAATTGTTGTTTTAAATTCAGCTTTCCATATGAGATATTTGAGGACACATAAAAAAATATTTATTTTTGTTATCATAATTTATTGAAAATAAATTTTTCTCTAATAATTCAAAATTGTTTACCTTACATTTATATGACAAATTGAAAAAACTGAACTTCATTTGTATTGTCATTGTGTTCTGAAACCAACTGTCAAAATAAAGTACTATTCGTAAACAAATGAAATACTAATTTTGTTTACACATCGATTTTTTAACAAAAATTTTCGTTTTTATTTTATGGAAATAGTTAAATCAAACGGTGTAAACAACTCCTTTTTTCCTTTGTATGCCCATGTTCATATTCTAATCTTGCTTTTATGGCTGATCAAAAAGTTATTAAAAATAACTAGTGTTTTTCTATTCAAGATGACGAACAAATTCATACCAAGTGTGTTATCTGTAGTTTTACAAAAATGGGAATTTACGGGCCGATATTGAAAAAAATCGCATCTCATAATTGTTTTTCATTTTCTGTGAAACTTTTTAGTATATTCATATAAACGAGACATGTTAAGATATATTTTAAGATATATCTTGAAATAACTGATTATAAAAAGTGTAAATGGCCTTGACACACAATGAAATTCTTTATAACTATGACTCTGTCACGAATACAACTACAAATTATGGGCTTGGATAATTTTTCATATGAAACAGTAACGGAGGATACTCGTAAAACAGCGCCCATAGTAAAATCATGTTTTATTATAGCATTACATAAATTAATCTATTAGGTTTATTGATTGACTTGGCATTCACTTGGTAGAACTCCATTATAACACGGTGAAAAAATAGCAATGTATTTTAGTTCTACAAAATTATTTTTAACAAATATAGTTGATAGCTATTTCGGCTCACGCCATCGTCAGAACTATGTTCTCGTCGTCAGAACTAGTTCTTTCACCGTGTTAATCTATTAGGTTTTCACTAAGAAAAGGATAAACTGCTTAAAGTGTATTTCATATTTATTTCTCATTATCTTTGACTTGATTAATATCATCAAAAATATCATTATAAAAAAAATAATTATGGATTTAAGCCTTACATAATTAAATCAAAACTTTAAACGAAAAACTCATAATTCTAGCTCTCTTCCATAATTTTTCATTACAACTTATAGTTTTATGTTTATCAAAATATTGAATTTAAGAATTTGTACTACGGATAAACTCAAAACTTGAACACTAAATATTATGCAGATTAATTTGATTTTGAAAAAATATTTTTGTGTGTATCACATTTTCTGTATAAAAAGTCTACTACAATACAATGTCTTTCCAATCCAAAATCACTGTGATAAAAAAAAAACAGAAGATATTCATTATATTTTCACGAGAATGGTATAAAATAACTCGAATATATCTATTTATATTTCATCAGTAAAAAATCTAAAAAAAGTATCTAGAAAAAAAAGCTTGTAAAAAAAAATTGACTATCATTTTTTTTAGACTTCAGAAAAACAGATCTCCATCTGAACATCCATTATATTGAATCCAAAATTTACCATACCAACGGGAAATTTAAAAAAATCAAGTATTTTAATAGTGAACAATTATTGCTTTACTAATTTTATGTAACCAACATCTAAGCATGCCATCGACTATCGAAGCTTGTGTTAAATGCTTATTAAATTTTTTTAACATTCAATTTTTTCGCATTTTTTATAAATACCAGTTCAACAATTTTGGAAATTTACTCGCTACTTAAAAAATAATTATTTCTTGGTTGGCTTTGTTAAATCACATATCAAACGAGTTCCAATTAGTGTAAAAACTTTAAGCATTAATTAACATTGCTATTTTTTAAATATTCTCAAAGAACTGTTGATTAAAAATATCATAATCAAATCCGGCTAAAATTTAGATTACGCACAAGCAACAAACTTCGCAAGACTTAATAAATTAGATGATAAATGGTTTTACATTTAAATTACTAAATTTAGAAAAATGTTCGCTTATCAGGGTGGAAAATGTAGCAGACACTTATGAGAAAAGTTTCTGCGTTGCTTGACAAGCACACTTTTACTTTTTAATCAGTTGAAAATTTTGCTGTAAATTGGTGCGCTGTGTGGCATATTACAGGTTTTTTAATACGATCAGTGTTCCAGTTGTACTTATGCTTCTTTGTGAATATTATATGGAAACTATACCCTTCTCAACACGTTTTGGCTAAAAACGTCTAATTTCTACTAGAATTCACTGGATAAAAAAAATATTCACACTGATTTTTACAAAGTTTTAAATAACCGTATGACTTTTTATCCAGATAGTTCTTTGATGGATTTGAATTTTTTCTTTATATAATTTGAAATATACACTCTATATAAAACATTGTACTATATAACATTATTCTTTACCAGTGGCTATTTTCTAAGCTGCCTTGATTCTTATCTTAAAAATATTGCAATAATAATTGATATCGAAACTTGATTATTCGAGTGACAAAGTATTATTTAATAAGTTTTCTAATGTCATGAAACAAATATTCATGTGTCAATCATTCCAATAAGGTATACCGTGAGCGAAATTCATCACGCAATATTTAAAAATCACTCTTTCACATCTTTTAGTCTCGGTCTATTTCCCTTTAATCTCACACGTTGGTGGGAATGTTGATTTGATTTAAGCAGCCATATCATTCTCAAAAATATCAATTTTCTATAATTGCTACGAATTATTGTGAATCAAATTTCTGTGGCTTTGATTTTTACCAAGTTTGCCGTTAGAGACCAACTTCGCTGTAATTATTAATAAAGACCCTATTACACTTTCATTTTCTGCATGAATAAAAATCATCTTGTGATGAAATATACTACTAGCACATGTTCATTCAATTTACCGTAGTATTATATATTTTTAGGCATTTTATCACATATACTTTTTTTTTAATATAAGTATTTTATTTTTAATAAATGACGTCCGAATGTTACCATTTGAAATGTAAATTTATAAAAACTACTTGGCATTTTATTGCAAACTGTTAAATGGTCGTACTTAAGATAGGATTATTCTATTAAATAAATATTTTATTCAGTATTAACTCTTGGATATTTATCTAATACGGTTGAATTATTCTAGGTAAAAGTCAAGAAAAAATCAGCAAAATACAATTGACTTAACTTTTTTTCTCATATAGTAGACTGACTATCTTTATTCTGTATTTCGTAATAACGGCTTTCATCCAGATTTTTAGATTTTTAATGATTCACATAAAATATTCTGCTGCATTTGAAGAAGACGACATTACAATTTTACAGTTTACATAAACTTCCATCAAAGAAAAGCGATCGTGAAAGCAAACGCCTTGAATAAGAAATAAAATTTTCATGGACTAAGTATTGTATTTTTCTCATGTATTTTTCTAGAACGTTGAGCTTAAAAGTCATTTTTTCACAAACAGTTGAAACAAATCAAACAAAAGAATATTCTTACAGCTGTGTTTAATGACAGCACTATAAAAAAATCTTACGTTTCTATTTTAATCGATACAACCGTCTCTATCTATACACAAAGCGTCCTCAATTTTTCTAAATTGAAATAAACTTATTTATTTTACAAGGTATTTCACATAATATGTAATTATTAATAACTTCCAAAAAAAGGATGTAAATTGAAATGCTTTAACTTTTGAGAAGATGTAAAGCTCGATGTTTGATAACTATAATTAAATGACGATCTGTCTTTTTTAATTTGACTTAAACGTCACTTAAAAATTAACGATAGAATTCCAACATAAAATATGAAAGCGTTTTTTGTTGAAAAGAAAAACGATGGAAAAATATAATGTCACTAAAAAACTTTAAGGTAACTTAAACACACGTACAGAGATTATATTATATATCAAAAATTTATTGTATTTATTGAAAGTTATATCTGATACTTCATTTGAAAAACAAGCCATATTGAAGTAATATAAAAATAATGTGAGAATTCAAAGTTGCGTGTTATGCATGCATTCTCGTCACAGCAAATGAAAATAAATACTTTCATATGAAAAATAATTTGAATTGATTTTCACAAAATGTTTTTTTTTTCAAAAAAATCTTTAACGAAGTCAACCACGCTTTGAAATTGTAATTAAATTTAAAACTGTTCATGTGTATTGGTTCAACCGTATTTAAAAATGAGTTATAAGAGAAATCACTCACTGAAAAAAAAGTAATTCGTGTGATCAAATCTGTTATCATTCTAATAATGCGGATGTATGAATGACGTTTGTGTATTTTTTATTACTATGGTATGGCCATATGCTTATTGCAATGATTTTATACTTAATTTAAATTTTCATAAATGGACTGCAAATTACTTGCATTTTAACTTAATTTGAACGCTGATTGATAAATTTTTAAATATTCATTCAGCCAAAAAGAGTAAATAGCCATTTAAAAAATTTACAAGTAATTATAATGATCTTATAAGTTTAATTTAAGTAAATTTTAATTAATTCAATGATTTAATTTGATTTTATTTTTATCGCTTACTAAAACAATGTCTTTAGAAATCAACTTCATTTAATCTTTTTCAGTAATAATAAAAAAGATTTGTATTTTTATAACTCAAATTAAGTTTAATAACTAACAATCTTATTCGTCCTAAGCAAATTTCATTTTTATTTCTTTTTCTTAGTAAGTGTTTATGTTCATTGCAATGTTATCTCCGAATTAATCTTATTTTGATTCCATTCATATATATATATATATATATTTAAATTTTCTTCTTTCAACTATCTAATGATATAACAATATATTTGCTGGGCTTTTGTATGGCTCACAAATTTATAGGAAACAAACAAAAAGAAATCCTTACTTATTTGCTGTATTATCATATATGAGGTATTACTTATTATATTTTTAAATACAAATAAAAAAATCAAATATTTTAAAATTATTAATAATCAGTAAAACTATCTAGCCCTGTTTATTTTAAATTTACTTGTCATCGTTGGATGTGCTTACGCCGTCAACAAGTGCTCTAGTAAAGGCTTCGACAATGAGCTCAAATGTAAGCCACTCAAGTGGGGGGTAATGGACAATCAACCCGTTGTATAAAACGCATATCGCTTTCTTGGATTATCACAGTCAAGTTCAGAGCATCAAAATAATAGCATCTCATCTGCACCAGTGATTTAAAGCAAAACAAAATGTACGGAAAGTTTGTAGTGCTTTCATGCTTAGTTGTAGTAGCCCTTGCAAGGTCGACACCTTCCGTTCAAAATGCCATCCCCCAAAATGAAGGTCGAGCGTCAGAAGGACTCGATACTTCTTCATACATGGGCGATATTAGATTTTTGTATAAGACCTATCAAGAGTGCGCCGCCACTGATTTGTCGTCCTGCCTCAAGTTGAAGCTTGTGACCGCTTTGGACCGTGCTTCGAGAGCTTACAGCGATGTTTCGGTGTTTGATGGAGTAACTCTTGTCAAGGATAACGTGACACCGGTGGATCAGAGCCCTGCTAAATCTGAAAGTGAACTGGCGGCTACCTTGCCAAGGAGTTTGAATGAAAAAGAAGACACCCTCAACGGTCTTATCTTAGAGAAGATTTTCAACTTCTTCCAGTCTCACACTCTGCAGGTAAAATATAAAACAAAAACATTTGACATATGATAAAATCTATTTTAAAATAAACCTTTAAAAAAAAAATCAATCAAGTAAATAAACAGGTTACCAATGTAACCTTATAGTATAGAACAAAATATTATAATTTTTAAGTAAAACGCTCCAGTATCATTATATACTTCGATAGATTCCATTTGATTACATAGATTCTTATTGTGACACATAATATTATGTGTCACAATAATAATACTTTATGGGATAAGGTACATGGTACCTTAACCGAAAACCTAATTAAAGCTTTAATTATCTTAGTTCAGCTTAAAGAAATTCGTTAAAAAAATTACTTAACGTAATAAACTTCACAATAAACCTCAAACGATATCATTTTATTGAATTATAATTTGCAAATATATATATATTTATGTAACATTATAACATCATTCTGGGAAAAAAACATGGCTACAAGTTCAAAACATATTACTCATTTGAAGTTTAAAAAATTATGCGTAATCGATTATAAAATAAATTGGTGTGTTACTGTCCAAAGAGAAAAGTTGTTCAATAATTAAAGCAATCACCGGTTTTGCTTCGTGTTTTACCGTGCGTCGACTTTTTCGGCTTAATAAAGTAGAATTTATTGAAGCAAATTGCTCTATTAGAAAACGTTTCGTTCAATAACGTATGCGTGCATTATTTACAATTTCTAGCGTGCTCCAATAATTTTTGAATTGAATTAAACATGCGAACTGTTTTGCTACACTCTATAAGCTTTGATATATTTTATTCATAAGAATGCCTCAGAAGTACTTTTTTTTCATAATAATGATCATATCCGTTTTACACTCTACGAGAAATGGTTTTTGAGACGCTTCGTTAATTTTATAAAACTTAATAAGTATATTTAATTAATTGTTGCCAAGGTAATTGTATAAGATATTATATTTCATGGTCGTGATTATGAGTAACGAGATTTTTTTAAATTCATCTTATATTGCATAGAGAAGCCTTTATTTGCCAGCAATATTATAATGACTAATTATGATAATGTCTTTTTATTTAATAATCCACTTGAAACAATTTAATCCGCTTAGGAAATTTTTTCTACAATAATATATTTTCAGTCGTATCATTTAGTTATGCAAGATATTGTAAACGTACATAGTTTACTGTATAACTAAAATATATGCTGTGCGTTCACCGTCGACCACATCCACTACAATTGAAATGCGTAAACGCACCATTACTTAAGTTGTTAGAGTAAATTGTTACTGTTATACTAACATACATATGTATAGAATTTATGAACCATGAGCTAAACACTGACTTTATAAAATACTTTTGTTTAACACATAATCCCATATATAGTAAAGCTCTTAAAAGAACATGTTGGAATCGAAAATCGACAAAATATATGATAGGCTTTCCTTTATTATAGATATTTTTTTAATAATTTTATTTATAAAAATTTGAATGTTTTAGGTGAAACTTCCATCAGCTGAAGATCTTCAGCGCTCTTTGACTGAAGAAGGTCGTGGAAAGAGAAAGAAGCTCGCTCCCCTCCTCATCATCCCTCTTTTGATCGGAGGAACACTCGTACCATTGGCTTTTGGTGCCCTAGCTCTCCTTGCTGGTAAAGCTTTGATTGTTTCTAAGCTCGCTCTTGTATTAGCTGGAATTATTGGCTTGAAAAAATTGGTATCCGGAGGTGGTAGTCATGAATCAGGCCATGAAGTCGTCGTATCAGCTGGACATGGAGGATCGGGATGGGGGAGAGCTTATCAAGAAGCTCAGACCATGGCATATTCTGCATACGCACCAAAACCTTCATCGTAAACCCAGACGTAAAGGAATAATCCAATGAAACAACATCGAATCATCTCGAATGCCTCTTATTTATTTTTAAATAAGTTAAAAAAATCTTGGTTATTATTTATTTAATTAATTTTATTATAATTTAAAATATCTCTTGTGTACATAAATATAGCTTTATATTGTGCATTAATATTTTAATTTTGAATTAAAATAAAGTCGACAGTCCAACAAGAGCAAGATACTAAAGAAGAAACTGTATTTGTCTGAAATCTTGATACGTTATTCTTCAGGGAATGTTACAACTGCAACCGCTTTCTCCGTAAGTTCACAATATAATCTTAAGTTTATCGTGTCATATTTCAAGATCATATTCATTACTTCTCGACGGTACATTTTCATTTGTTAAACTCTTTATTTTATTTTATTATAAGTTTATTATTTCAAATAGTCAGTATTATAAGTTGAACTGTTTATTATTTGTGATGCCAAACAATTTATTATTACTTTTTAGTTGTGTAATTTTTATTTTTGTATATTATTTACTTGTTTTATTTTTATTTTGTTCTGAATGATCGTGAACTCTCTCACTTGAATATGATTTATGTATGATTATCTTTCTGATATCAGAATAGTCACTGACTTTGTTTGAATGAATGATATGTGCCCAGTGTAATTTATTTTGAAATAAAACGACTTATAAATTTATTTGACATTATCATTACATTATGACTAATTCGCCATTTTCTGCAACCCAGGAATGAAAATAAAAATGTTTGAAAAAAATCTTCTTCATATTTCATATTACATCGAAATACTTAATTTATGCCAACATCAAGATACTGTTGCCAGCTTAAACACTTCACTTATTATTTGTAATACTATTTGTCTAGTCTATTAATGGCTTGTATAAAGTAGACTTGAGCAATGGACCAGATAACTAGTTTCCTGTTTGTCCGCATCTCAGAACAAGATTCTTTCCTCCACTAACCGATAAACTTGACCAACAGTTCTCGATTCATCATATATAAATTGAGTTAACTCTATATATGAATACATATTTATTAGTATTTCGCTATAACGCACAAATAAAATAAACACTAGGCTTCACATACTTTGTTTAAATAACTGAATAAATTCAAAAATTCTTCAAAAAATAAATTGTCTCAAACATATTTTAGCCAATATCAAAAACTACAGTGCAAGAATTAAATTGCTTTTTTATAATATAACATTTTTTATAACACTTTATTTTTACGTCATCGAAATATTTCATGAGTTTTTTAAGTGCTTTTGCATATTCAATAATTTGAAACATATAGTTTTTTTAAGTGGTGAAATGAATTATTCATTCATTCGTTGATCATATTAAAAAAAACGTTATTGTTGGTTTTATTATCGATGCCTTAATACATAAAAACTATGATAAGCTGAAAAATTACTGATGACATTTAGTTTTCATGCATTTGGAGTGTATTTATGAAAATTATGAAACATTCTATTAAGAAGTGGATTTTTTTCAATTATGATCAGCACAAAAACAAAGTTGACTTTACTTCTAAAACAAAATAGCTATCATTTAAATGGACATCCAACCCAATATTTAATCACATTCAAATAGCACTATTAATAAGTTTTAATCCAAGCTACCATCATACTAGAGAAATTGAAGCACGATGACATATAATTTTTTTCATAGTTCAATTATGATGCAGCTTTCACGTGCTGAAGGCGAGAATTTTTTTTCTAAAAAAATTGACAATATTATTTTATACACATTAATAAATACCTTTACTAAATAAATAATTACTTTTCGAAAAGTTTATTAAATATTATAAATAAACGTTGAAAAAAAGTTTTATTTTCTATTTTAAATACGGACTCAAAATGTTAAAATATACTTATATCGTACTTTTACTGAATCTTGATAGTTTTTTATTAGTTCTTGATAATCAATGAATAAAAATTGTTTTTTTTTTGCAAATTATTGATAACATACAAAAACAGGAGATATTACAGCAAACCGTTGAATTTCAATAGCCGGTAAACAGTAAATAATTTCTAAAATCACCGTCATTCTTGTGAATATTTTTTCTTAAAACAGTCTTTTACTATCTTAAAAAAGGATAAGAATTCAACAATGTAATTATGTGCCCCCTCCCCTGAATTCTGTAAAAATGAGAATAAATCGTTGGTAACGAAAAATGCAAGAATGCTTTAATATTTATTGCGAGGTTATATGTTATTGAATAATATTTTTTTTTTATTGCTAAAATTTGAAATATGAAAAACAAGGATTTTTTACTTGCCATTCTTTAGGGAGCTCATAGTATCAAAAATGTTACTTTCAATAAATAAACTTTTATGTCATAATACGACTATGTTTTCACACTTCAATAATGATCTAAAACTACTGTGTAGTGTAAAATAATGATAAAACATTTTTCAAAAAAGAAATCTATTTACTTTTTGAATTAAGCTTAACGGTATAATATAGAGTTATATTTTTTCTTGCCATACCAAAGAAGTTGTTTAATCTAGTGATCATCACAAAAAACTTTAAAAATATATATAAAAATATTTGAATAAGCCTATCTATCTTAATATTTTACAATTAATTTAATTACAACAACTTAATAATTTTACATAAAAGAAATACCTACGTATAGAAATGGAGAGATATTATTATACAACCAGAGGTGTTTACAACTCCATTGAAACATTACCAATGAATATTTATTTTAATTTTAAAAAAGCATTTATTGAAATTTTATTGAAAGAATTTATTTATCTCTAAATGTGGTTCTTCTTTTACACAAGACTAAATTCAAATAATAAATATGTGACAAATAGAATAAATAACATATTAAAATCTTTATTTTCATTTCAATTAGTCCAAAATAATTTTTTTTCGGTATACATTTATTTTATACATATCAATCTACAGACTTATTTGACTCAATTTAAATTAATAAAAATATATTTAAATCCAATGAAGAGACATCTGACATTGACCGCGAAATGTAAGATTCATATTCAAGGTTATTTCAAGCAGAGAAATGCACCATTACATTTGAAAATTTAAAAGATAACTTGTTTTTATTATGTTTCAAAAGGTTGTCGATTTTTAAATTAATCATATAAAGTTGTATTGGTGTATCTTAAAAAGCGATAGAAGAGATAATAGTTATTATTTATCAAAATTGGGATGGATAGGATTTGTATTGTAGCATTGTCGATGGATTTTATATTGAGGAGAAATAATATTCGAATTTCCGCTTTTCTAGACCTACATTTAAAAACAAAATATTTAAAAAGTGTATGATGCTTACTTTACTCAAAATGACTTACATTAGATACAAAATGCTTATTATCATTTGCTTTTCAAAGTGACAAAAAAATTGTCATGTAAATGCAAAAGAATTTCGTTAATTTACAAGAGTCATATAAAAGAGCCTCTTAACATTTGTATGTAAATAATGGGGATAACTTTCGGTTTTATTTATATAAAAACAACTTTGGTATTAGAGGCCAATAATATTTCTATACATATTTATAAGTTTGTACTTGTTCGGTGGAGTGAAGTGTTTTGGAAAGTTATTATGACAAAATGACAGTTAATTTTCTGCATTCATAATAATATGTAATATCATATAAGAATATTGAGTATCATTGAACATAAGATCGTTGAATTGAAAGTTATCTACAAACTGGAGATTACTATTTATATTTACGTAAAGAAAGTGAAATAATTCATATGAATGTGTTTAGGCACTTTTTTTGGTTTTAACAAAATCACATTTCACTAAAGTATTTTCGGAATTGTTCCTTTATAACAAATAGGATGTTAATAAAACGATACCAAAAAATTCATATATATCACAAAATTCACTCTTTTAATTCTTACCTGACCGGAATTCGGACCTGAATTGTTCCATCGCATCTTTCAATGATAAACGTTTTTACATATATACATTTTGTTTAAAAAAACTTTTTTTTGCATCATCATTTATAGTTTTTTTTTTGTTTATTTAAAAATCAATATCTAAGCGCAAAATTTATTAAACTGGCCAATTTAATTCAACTACAACAGACCTTAAAATATTTTTTCTATATGTGCAATAAAAACAAGAATTTTTGAAATGTTTTCTAACTGTTGAAATTAATTTTATAAAATTAAATAATTTGTTTCTATCGAAAAATTTTGTCATCAAATATGAACGGACTTTTTGTTTGCTAAGTAATATTTTTGAAATACATTTTTAGTCGAACAACAACCTATATTTATTCTAAGATACTAGAAAAGATGATCGTCTATAAGTCGTCGTACAGTATCACTGTTTGTATTGAGGTCTCAACACTCGTAATGAGACATAATGAGTGGCTTTAATAAATACACTTTTTGTAAGTCTGGCATAAGGCAGACGAATCGGCAGACTAATAACCTTCGAAGGGAAACGCAAATGAAAGTGTTCTCCTTACGGCCATCTCGATTTGTAAGTGTTACCCATAACACGTAGTTTACGTGCGGGGTAAGAATTTTTTAAATTAAAATATGATTATCACAATAATTTAACATACTTATATTTGTTTGATACTAGACTTTTATTCAAAGGAAGACAATAATCATCCCTATTTTTAATTGATTTTGTAACACAATTTTAATAGCCTGTTTATTTTGACAAATTCGGCAAATTTTACAAAAATGAGTAACGACTAGAATACATATTGGTATCTAGAAACAATGTTTGACTTATTTTAACAATATTTAGGTATTAATAATGAATAATAATTTGTATGATCTTGAATGAATTTTATTTCACGTATTATTATAAAAATTTAAATAATCAATAAATACTACCTATAGATTTAACTCAATAATTTATATTCAATGGTTCAAGATGTTTTCTATCGAGTTTCTTCATTTCCTATCAAATTAAATGAGTACCTCATTTACTTAAAAAGTAAAATGACATTGTATGCTAATTTCCGTAAACTTCTCTTGTTTTAAAATGAATTTCTAATTGCCTTTTGTAGAAATGATTATAATTTCTATCACATAAACTACATAAAACGTCAATTATTTTAAAGTAGAAATTTTAGCCAGTTAGTATTATCATCTATCAGTGATTTTGATTGAATATAAAAATATAAAATAATAGAATAAAAAAAACTCACATTGTAATGAATATCTTTTAAATTTTGGTTTGGTCGAAAATAATAATGCAAAATGAAAGACTTTAGTGTATTTTTACTTCAATAAAATTGTAAGATATAAATTTATATTTTAATGAGTTTTTTCGTAGTCGCACGATGCGGGGTTATTGAACAGATTGGCTGTATGGAACATCCGGAATCGACGGATGTAAAAGCGAATTGAGTGTCATGGTGATCTGCATAAGAGCCGCCTTGAGCATGTTGTCCGTTAATTGATCGTACATACCGCACAGCCTATAGTTTATGATACTGTAAATGAAATTGAAAATGAATGAGAAATTATTCTGAATGGTTTCACCTCAAACGAGTTTCCGCTGGACTCAAATCAATTTTAATTGTATTTAATGACACCACATTTTTAAACAGAGCGTAATATTTTTTTAAAACCATCAGTAGAAATATTTTTTCTGAATTCCTAAATAAAAACACGCACTTTTAATAAAAAAAAAAAAAAAAACATTCAAGCAATAGTTTTCAAAATAAAAAAAATTGATATGTTAATTTTTTTCAAATATTTCAAAATAGTTTTCCATTAAACCGATGGAATTTTAATTTCATTATTCTAAAAAAATGGCCATTAAATAGGAATTACTTCAATTAGTAAGTAAACACTTTTCAACTTTTTTTTATTTACTTACATCCTACTAAATATTCCAAATTCTCTTCAATATTAGAGAAACATTAATTTTGTCATTTTAAATATAGTAGATTTCAAAACCGTAACAGTAAAAATACAGTTTAGATATTCGATAAGGTAAGTATATTCTAATAGCAACTAACTAACTATTAAATATTATAAAGTTTATACTCATAAACTTTCTTTTAAAGTATATGAAAAATACAATAAGATTAAGAAAGATTTTAGTAAGATTTTTTTGCAGCTACATTCTATAATTCTTGGATATGTGGTAATTTTTTGACAGCCAATGAGATAGTTGGTAAGCTATTAGAACCATCCGCCTATTTCGTATTCTACTAACTTATATTCCTCGAATGAATATATTTAGATTTTTCACGGTCGATTGTAAATTAATATTCTAAATACCGTAATAATAAATTCCTAACCAAAATTGTTAATTTATTTTCTATGGCATAATATTTTTTTTAAACTAACTCTCCAAGTTTAAAACACTTACCTTAGTCATGGCTCGACGATTCATGAACTTGACAATGTGCTGTCGAATGACTTCGTAATCGGTCAATAAATAATATCAATGCCGACCTTTCTATAGCAGAATAAGTTAATCATTGTATAAACGCAACAGAAAAAAAAACTAGTTAAACAAATGTAAGTTTCACAGGCCGATATAATTATAAGTACTATGCTGTTAATTGAATTTCATTCACGTGCAGCATGTATCGTACCTAAAATACAAATGAGAATTATATTCAAAACTCTGCTTTTTAGTTATATTGAAAATAATATTTTTTATTTATTGTATCGTATAAATGCGCTGAAGTAACCAATTCACATGTCCGCGCAGTTTAAGTGAATGCGACGCTTTATTCTTAACAAGTTCTAGTGTGTGGCCACCAACAGCTATACTTCAAAAAATATGTTTTTGAAATTAATATTTCCGGTCCAGCCACGAAATATTTCCATATAACCACCGATGTTTATAATTAGGCCATAGTATAATTTTACCTGAGAACCTCTGTTATAGACTCCACATTTTTATGCCACTGGTGATTCACGGTCGCTTTCCAAAACACTCTCGACAGATAAATAGGTACCCGTCCTTACAGTTATCTGAAAAAAATATCTCATGTCCAATTATGAAATTTACTCTACCGACCTGAAATAAAAGTTAGTTACAATGAGAATCGATTAAGAATTTTACATGCAACAAGCCCTTGATTGACTACATTGGGTGTAGAATTTATTTCAATTGGAAATTCAAATAGCGAAAAAGTCATTTCATGTCTAGGAGAATTTATTTCATCAGTTACATTTAAAGTAAGTCATAATTAATCGGTTATTTAAACAATTTATCTGCATACTTTCACTCAAAAGTGTTATTTTATTCAGGAAGATTCACGTGTTCCAACATATGAAATGACTAATTATGAACCTATACATTAAATACAAACAATTGAATATAATTTCGAACGTGGACATCATATAAATATCGTTAATATTATTTAATATAAAATAAACCAAATTGATAAAAACACATAGTATACTTTATTCAGATCTCAATCTTTAAAACTAGCGCTTGTTTATAAAAGAGTTATCATTCAGTCAATATAATACGGGAAAAATAATGTATTCTTGAATGAATCAGAAGTAATTTTCTCATAAATGTGATTAAATAATGATACATTTTAGCATGAGACTTTGTCATTTAAGCCGGAAGACAAATTTGGACATGGTCAGTTTCACGATTATACAAAATATGTATATTAATATTCATATTTGTTATAAGTTTATTGGCTACTTAGTTGCCGAAGACTCAATGAAAACCGAATAAAACCAAACTTATTTAGGTATGTTATCATTGGTGAAACTGTCTATCTACGCTGTCTTTCAATACAATGCGTAACAAGAATATGTATAGAGGCATTAGGCAAATATTGTAATATAGGCGACAGGCCGGATAGGAACGCAGCTATTTTAATCAGAGACTTGTTTCAAGTATATCCATATAAGTGACCGCACATTTAAATCACTAATAATATACTTACTTAAGTACACGCTTTCCATAACATTTTTTTAAATAAAAATAAAGCTGCTGACGATAATGTTATGATGTTTCTGATACAAGTATTTGTGTACATCATATTTAAACTCTTATTATAGTATTTTTTCATTATTCGCTGAAAATAAGCTTTTAATACATTGGAAAACTATTTTTTTTATTGGTCATCCTTTTTCATATACTATCAACGATCAAAAAATCTTTAGCTTTCTTTAGAATCACTTTTGTACGAACATCCACTTGATTAGTAAACGATGTTATTAATTACAGAAAAAAAATAATTATCTTCTTGTACTTGAGATGGTTTATTTATTTATCGATTGAATTAGCATTTACTTGGTAGACCTCCATTATAACACGGTGAAAAAATAACAATGTATTTTAGTTCTACAAAATTCTTTAGAACCAATATACAATACATTGCTATTTTTTCACGATGTTATTTATTTATTTATTTATATATACATGATCTTCATTTAAGCTTCAATTGAGATTAAATATAATGTTAAAATATTCAATATTTTATATTATTAAAAACTTGGTTAATAATAATATACTAGTGGTTCAAGTATCTGGAAAATGTATTATGAGCTTTTTCTTCGCTGACGACTAAAATATATCCAGGTGAAGCATTAGATTGTGCGTTTACATTATTTGATGTCACTTTTTCTCTTGGTATTTAGGTGTACGAGTTTTAAAAACAGTTAGTATTTTATTGATAATGTCTTCAATAGCATAAACTTTATTGATAAATAACACATGTAATGAATTGGAAGTATTTAATTGCGGTTTAATGGCATTCCATTTATATAAATGATTAAGGTTATAAGATAAAAAGTGATTGAACAGTTGATAACCAATATTATTTCTTTATTTTAAAGCTATCACTACATTAGATAGACGACCGCATAAAATATAGTACCATCCATTCAAATACAGTTTAAACAAGATGCTTATACGAATGAAACAGCTGCCGTCTTTGTAAGCGAAACTAGACAGATAATATATTAAAAGTAGATACGTGCAAAAATTTAAAAAAATAATCTTATGTTCCTAACGAGTGAATACTATGATCGGAAATTTAATATTATAGGAGACATTTGAAAAAAATACCAATATGTAGTAGAACAATAGACATAATATTATTTGGTATTGTGTGATTTACAAGGGAAATACGGCTTTTTACGTATACGATATTTTGGATTGTGGATTCAGGGCAATTGTAATGTACGTAGAGTTAGTTAAAAACGATGATGGTACACAATTGAAATTTGGTAGTAAGTTTCTCATTCATGTACCGGATGTGTGCTGGGACTATAAATGATTAATTCGTGAGGTGAGAGTGTGGGAAATAGTTTTACTTTCTTATGTGTAGGTGGATGATATTGTTTAAATAAACAAGTCAGATGAAACAATTTCTTAAAGGGTTTATAGTCACCCATTTTAACAAACATTAAGATTACGATTCAGATTAGTGAATTTATTATTAAATTATAATTCAATATTAAAATCAAAATAACTAATTCCACGAGTCAATGTGTGGAATATTCAATGTTAAAATTTTATATTTGTGTAAGTGAACTTCCACAAAGTTATCGCCAAATCCATCGAAAACATTATTTTTAATTTGATTTCGAAATATTTCCTGTCTAGAATTTCATTGATTATATTTATCCTAATTAAATTCTCCGCATAGCATAATATTTTTTTTTGATTATTATGCGTAACACACTCGATTTAACAAATTTAGAAGTTGATTTATAAAAGCAATACTGCAGCGTTCGAGCAAGGAAAAATATTCATTGAAATAAACTGTTGATATTATGAATACACGAATGAATCAATTCATTCAAATTGAAAGAGTGAAAGAATCTAAAAATATTTGTTGTTAGCCTTTGATGGTTTGCTTTTGCTGATAAGAATATTTAAACCATATTTTAGGCGGCATTTGTCGCTGATGTGAGGTGTAATTTTTTGAGTTCATGTTGTCGACCCACAACGACCGATTATTTTTATGAAGCAGCCTTCCATACCGAAAATGGTGACCTACTTATATTCTAATTTATATGTTATATAAGTTTTTTAAGATTCTAGTGTAATTTTTTATGTACTTTATCTAAGCTAGAATATAGAATACCTTATTTCACATCTACTGTGGTATCCAGAGTCCATACCTTAGTTATTTACTAAAAAACGCCTTTGAAATATATATATTAAGCACATATTGAACAATTAATTGCTTATTAAAACGATTCTTAGGTGGAAAATTATATTCATGAATAATTATTATTCATCATTAAGATTTTGTATTAATTAGTAGTATAATTTCTAGGTGAATTCCACAAGTTCACGAATACCTTTTGAAACTTTACGACTTTTTTAAGAATCGAAAATTACATTTATAATTTATACAGAAGTAAGAATTTCGGATTCAATGGATCATATATCACATCGTTTTATCGAACATGCGTTTTGCATTTACATGCCGACTGCTGGCATTACTAAAAATTCCCAACTGCGCATGCGTTGTACTACTTTCTCTGTCCGATAAAGACCGATAATAGTTCTTTCTCAATTTTTATTCACATTTTTGAATCACTGTTTTCGGGTCAAAGTTGATTGATTTTGTTTCAGAGGTGTGAAAACTGGCAATTTAATTTTATCTTCGTTGTATTAAGCTTTGGGCGGTGAAGCTAGTTTTTGTATACATGTTAAAAAAAACCAACACCAGATTACTATTTGTAGGAAAAATACTTAGGCCTATACCGCTGTTTCAATGTCTCCAGATAATTATAAACCTTCGTATTTTAAGTTAACGTAATCAATTTTCAAACTTTACATATCCACTAAAGTAAAATTTGATTTTTCTCTTGATCATACTCAAAAGTTAACAAAGTACACTAAATAATATTATTTATTTTTGTTGCATATAATACGTGTTTTATAGGGAAAACACAACTGATAGAATGTCTCAAACAGTTTTTTTCATTGATTGGAAAGATTCGAAAAAAAACCAAAAATATTATACCTTAAACTTTAATTAACTTTAACTCAATTATTTAAATAATAATATTAAATATAAAAATTTAAGCATCATTTTATGAAAATAATATTCGAGAATTTTTTTTGAAATATCATAGTTTTATTTCATATAAAAAAACTATATAAACTTAGTTAAACTAAAAAATGCATATTGATTCTAATGGATATATATAATACATATTTAAATTTTTTTTTTAGGGCAACTTTATAACTAAAAATATATGATGTAGATACTTTATATAGATTTTTTTAAGGTATTTCGATTTGGGTCTAAGATATTTTTAAACACTAAGAAACTTGTATCCAAAAGACCACATTTGAGAGAGTTTTATTAACCCTCCACTGAAGTGAAATTTTTTATATTTTAAGCTGTTTATGCAAATGATAAAATTGTCGACGAAATGCCGTGATTATCAGAAAGTACATAATAAATGCATACAATGAAAAAAGTATTACACTCAGTGAGTTATGTTAATATTTACGCTTGGAAACGATAGCAAACAAAACCTTACTTCATTCATGTAGTGAAATTTCGTTGTAGTCAACCTTTTCAATAGTGTAACCGAGTACTTTTTACGCCAAATGAATGGAACCTCCGTGCAACAACTTTATGGCATTTTTATGGACAACAAATATTTTAATTATTTACGAGACTTTTAATTAGAATGTTTATAAATAATCACTAAAACATTCCTACTATAGTAGAGATCCATTTTCAACTGAAGGATTACCCTGTGATTTTTTTCTTAAATTTGATTTTCTATTCGTAAGAATTTCTGATCGTTTTTCATTACCCAAAAATTGTATGCTTATTGTGCATTTATTTATTTTTTATCAACGTTTCTTTATTATTTTATATAATTCTCCGTGCTTTTCTTGATACAAATCCTTAAATAGGAGCATATTTTCAAGGTTCACCTCATTTTTGTTAAGAATCAACTTTCGATTTTTTTTGTTTTATTCTGTCAAAATAAGAATAGAATCAAAAATCTTGGATCTTTCGGCCATAATCAATCAATTTCATTGGATAAGTGTATTAAAACTGCGGTAAGAACTAAAGAAAGGTCGTTCGAAAAAATTAGTCAGTTATTAAATAAAAAATGTTTTTCATAAAATCCCGAGATTGTCATTATTTTCCGGTATTAAAATACCTAGCCGTGACTAAAGTAGACTACACAAGCAATGGGTGTTTTTTTTCAAAAGCCTGGCTATGGCGTGGGCCATCTTCGATTAGTTTTTAAATTTATCGTAATGTCATACGTGAATAAATTATTGGGTGCGTATGTTCCGTAGTTACACGCACAATTCTGTTGTGAGTATATGCGTGCATCCATACATGTTGGCGCAAAGGCAAACAGGTGTGCCATTGTACGTGTGAGATGTTCTTTGTAACCCACATACATGTTAATAAATAAGCGGGGGTGTATTCGGCATTATTAAGTAAAATAAAGTAGTTTACAAAAGAAAATGAAGTGTTTTGTAAAGTTAAAAAAAAAACATTGTAAGGCTACACATCGTAAGGAAAAATCTCCCTCCGAGAAAAATGTTCCAACTCTGCATAAATTTTAAAATCTTTCTTTTTAATTTCTTCATATAAAACCACGAGAATATTTATCAAAATACATTGTTTTTCAAATAAACAAAATTATACCAGGGAGCATTAACTTTTTTAATGCGACAGATCATTTCAATTATACTAAATCTTATTGAAGTTCAGAGACCAGAAAGCCTTGCATCCTCTACATTTATCGTAATGGCAATTTTTTTAGTGGTGGAGACATCGCAACGTGTTCAACTCAGATTCTGTCATATAAAAATATTCATGTATTTGATTTAAGGAAGAGGAACAGAATATTTAACATTAATCTCAATTGGTGGTTTTCGATAGTTTCTAGTTTATACAAGGTATGTTCTATATTTTAAAAGTAGCATCGTCGTTGGGTTTAATATAAAGAAACGATTTGGCTTAAAAATCAATATAGTTTCCACAGTGATGAAGTCTTACGTTAAAAGATTTTTGTAAGTTTTGGGAGTCAGAATTATGTTATTCGTTTTTTTTTTTGAATAATCAGTAAAATAACTGATTTTTTCTATTTCTAAAAAATTACTATGGAGAGTGTTCTTGCGAATATATCATAGTAAATATGCAATGCCTCGCATAGTAACACTATTTTTTATATGATGTTTGTAGCATCTTAAATGTTTAACGGTATTCGCAAATCCCCAGATGGGAGCTGTTCACATCACTAGAAAACGTGTAGTTGCTGTGTATAGAAGAAGTTTCTGCATATCATTGGCATGATTATTTCATTTTTAATGGTGACTTTGTGCTATATAATCTCGAACAGTCGGTATGCAAATGTAATATACACTTTAGGCTTAGCCCTTAGATCATTACGGTTTGAGATAAAAGAATTTGTATGCTACGCATTCCCACACATTAAACTTTTATTGATGAACGACGGTTACCTCAACCGTATAATATATAATATTTTTAAATTAAATGTTACACCGATTCTCGATTCAAGTCAAAATCACAAAATTTGTATATTTATCATCAAGTTAAATGGCATTCATTATCATATTAAATTTCATAGACAATTTGAGATATAAAGTGTGCTGAAGCAAAACAATAAAAGCTGTTAACATTGCTAACATTTTAACAGTTTAATGATGCTCATAATTAGTATGCCGTTTTATAATAAGTGGATTAAATATTTTTCATGAAAAAAAACTTAAGGTAACGAAAGAACCAACACAGCATTTTATTATACTCTGGAGAATAGAAGTTCAAATCTGCAATGATCTCTAAATAAGATATTCAACTAAAAATATTCCATAACTTTGCCATGCTATAACGATAATAGCACGATTTAATTTCACAGGGTATCGCATGCGCATTATTTTTTCATAATATGCAATACTCCCCTGAGGATTGCTCCGGTATTCATAAAGGAACTAGTTTCTTCGTATGTAGTGAGAAGCGAGTATTGACCAAGAAACAATCGGAAGCGCGCTATTCGCTTCTTAAAAACATTAAACGTGTCATCAACGTTTTTCAGACACTCCGTCACACAGCATAAGCACCTTTGTACACTTTCATTATGTGCCATTATAGGAAACTATTTGACTTGCTATCCTTATTACGTTATAAACATTTGAATAAAAATTAGTCTTGTAGTCAACATATTTGTTTTTCAAAATAGCTGTAGTTTTTATCATTTATATTGTTTATCTATATTATTTTTATCATTTAAGTAATTTCTTCTAATAAACTTACTTTTAGCGTTTTCATTTTTAAAGCTCTCTACCTTAACCAATTATATCGAAAGGATTGAGAATATATGGATGGAACTAACTTAATATTGTAAGATATGAGAGAGATAATCATTCTTTCGATACTGAAACTATTCAACGAAAAAGTAATTGCCGAACGAAAATTTAATGAACAAACGCGTATATTTGTCATTTGGATTTGTTGGTACCGCAACAAAATATCAACAGAAATTTCAGTGTTTTACGTTGATCATTTGACTGAGACAGTTTTGTCTACAAAACGTTCTCAGTCACAAATAAAGTTTCTCCATAAACCCTATTTTTCACTCGCAGTATGTGATTAACACAAACACCGTAAATATTGGCGGGATCTAAAATAAAATTATATTTAAGTGTAATTATAAGTACTTGTTTAAAATAAGAATGCAATATCGATGCCAAAAATACATAACGAACGATTAAGAAAATACACGATACCGTTTTTTTATAAATTTAAATGAATTAAAAAAAATGATAATTTCAATTCACGAATTACTTAAAAAACATTAATCGAATTGACACTGACATTTGAGCATAAATCTAAGTTTACGTAATTTATTTAAGAATCTCAAATATTTACAAGTTATGCATTCATTCTTAATTTACATAATATATATAAAAAAAAAATCCATTTAATTTACATAAAAATAATACCACCACCACTTAATTTCGATTTTCATTTTATTATTTAAATTTGAAAACGTGTTTTATACAGAAAAAGACTTTTTACATATAAACACGATATAAAGCTATTTTTATAGTTTCATGAGTCAACAAAAATTCTAAAAATCATTAACTTATATAAGATTTCCTTGATCTTGTATTCATTTATATATTCAACATCTAGATCAGTATCGTAATTTATTCTATGACTTAATTGTTACTTAATAGTGCACTTTCAAAGCTACGAATATTTAACTCAATCAATGAATAGAGTAGACGATTTACAAAAAGTGTTGTATTTTTGTAATATTTCAATATCAAACAATTTCGTATATTTTAAAATGACTTTTTGCATCTCGTCAAAAAAGATAGATTATCTTTCACACATTAATTGATTAACTTTGTACATGAAAAGCTATGTTTTGATTTTATTGAACAACCCATGTCACTAAAATTTCTTACTCTTTTAAAATTACGTGAATGAATTATACTTATAAATCACACAAGTCTTATCAAGTTGAAAATAGTACTATTATAATCAATATATACATAGCTCATAGCATCCAAAACTCAAACATATAACAAGTTTTTTCAACTTTTTTACACATTGCTATGAAAGCTCTAGCATTTTATCAGTTCGTACTATTGTTTCTCTGCCTGTATCATGATTGCACCAGAATCCATATGAAATCCAGCTACTTTTTATGTATAATTCTTCCTCCTCATGATGCGTTTCAACCGATCGTCTCTTTTGTTATACTCGCGTTAGCAAGCGTTCTTATATCGTAATATTAAACAACTGATCGTCTGTCAGAATTACTCGGGTTTAATTACAAAACTCGGGTTCTCTCACATAACCATACAACTGCTATATGCACTGAGCGTAAGTTTCATTATGCGTTGGAAACAAAATAAATCAGATTATTTCGACATTTTTATCGAAAAGTTTGTATTATTCAAAGTTGAAATCGTATTAAAATAAAATTTCGTGGTACAAAAACATTCCAAATACACTATATAGTTAAATTACCTTTTTTTGGTGGAAAATCAAAATCTTCCCTTAAAAATACACGATTCATCGCAGCAACCTCATTATCATGCAAACATATAAAAAACATTGACGTGGAAAAAAATCTTTTATTATAAATCTTATAATTATCTATATACACCCAGTCCTTTTTTTACGCGATACATTGGTTCCAGAAAACGGCGCGTAAAAAAATCACAACTTTCATATAATTTGATAAATTGGTTCCAAAAATTAAAATATCGCGTGAAAAAGTACCAGAAACGTATGAAAAACCAAAATTTGCTCTTTAAAATTCGTGCAAAAAAAAAATATATTTCATGTCTTTATTGCTTATAAAATATAATGAGACTATAACGATATAATTTTTTCACTTATATGAATTAAGTTTTAAAAATACACATATTTTTTTTATTTATAAAAATAATGAAACATACATACCTAGCATCATATATAAATTTCTTCTTTAAAACAAATTTGGGGAAAAAATCGCGTAAAAACGAGTGAAGCGCGTAAAAAAATGTAACGGTGCCGTCCAAAAAAATCGCGTATAATCGAATTCGCGTAAAAAAATCGCGTAAATAAAGGACTGGGTGTATATAAAAATGAATGTCTGTCTGTCTGTATGTCCTTTATAAACTCCTACACCATTAATCCAATTGCGATAAAACTTTGTCGAATTATTGCTTAGACTACCGGGCAAAAAATAGGATACTCAGAATTTGATTTGATTACAAAAATTAATTGAATATTTACGAAAAACATGTTTTCATACAAGACTATTGTATTGTATAATAATACAGAACAACCATTCATGAAACATTGTATCCATAGCAACGCTGTCACATGCACTCGCGCGACTGTAGGTATTTTAAGTAGGTACTGAATATTTTGAAACAAAATTCGATTTTCGAATAAATTATTTCAATGTTTGAATTTTTACCGACTTCTTTTGTTTTAATTTTATATCTCATGACACGTTCTGTCAATTGAAATAAATATTTCGTATAAATCGTGAGTGATATAGAAAGAGTTTATTTTAGAATTCCTATAATAGTATTATATCAATCAATTTTTCACAAGAGAATTTCAAAACGTAACATTCACTGTGAAATCAATTATGCCATCCAAATGAAAAGCAATAAGTCAGAGTACAATTCAAGCACGAAAGAAAAGGGCATCACGAGCTTCAGAAACAGTCGAGCAACGGAGAGCAAGATTGGAAACAGATTGATTACACACTGCTCAAACCCGTTCATCTGAAACAGATAAGCAAAGGGAGCAAGATTGAAAACAGATCGAATACACACTGCTCAAACCCGTTCATCTGAAACAGATAAGCAAAGGGAAGCAAGATTGGAAACAGATCGAGTACGCTTAGATCCAGACACACTCTGCATGTAGATTCAAACCGTAGTGCTTTCCATTACGATCCTAATTATGACTACAGTCTGCACCCAAGTGTTGTTATTGGAAAAATGGACAGATTATGCGTGTATTGTAGTGCCTTTAAATTAAAAAATGAAACACTAGGAATGTGTTCAATGTCAACCATGTGAACCAATATCAACTGGGACGCTACAATAGTAGCAATGAAGCAATATGGCGCATTTTATCATTTCCAATTCTTCACGAACGGCATCTAACAGTTACTCATTTGGCAGTTCACCTTGAAAATGGACAGCGAGTGTACTTCACAACAGAAAATGCACGTGTAAGAGCATTGTCACCACAGCCAACAACGTTAACTGCATATTCACATACATTACAATGAATATTCAACCGACGCATTAGGCCGTCTGTACACTGTTCACCCAAATAATGCAGAATGCTTTTACTTGCAATTGTTAATCAACATACGTGGACCGAGATCCTTCCAAGAATTGAGAACAGTAAACGGTCGAATATGTGTCACTTATAGTGAAGCTTGCCTCGAATTAAATCTTCTAGAAAACGATGCACATTGGGACACTTCACTCGCCGATTCATCGAATACTGCTCACCCACAACAAATACGTGCGTTATTTGCAGTAATATTAACAACGTGCTCTCATCCAATCAAAATGATCTTTGGGAAAAATACAAAGACTACACGAGTGAAGATATTTTACATAGTTTGCGTGCAACAATTCAAAATCCACACGTTCAATTCACGCCAACGGTATATAATGAGGCATTGCTAATGATTGAGGACATATGTTTAGTAATCGCTAACAAATCACTGCTACAATTGGAAATGGCTGCGCTGAATCGATCTAAAAACGATTACTTGATCGTGATTTCCAACGAGAAACACACTTTGATGTCGATGAATTGGGTAAATTTGTTCAAACGAATCTTCCGATATTGGTTCCAGATCAACGTATAGTGTATAACACAATTATGGATGCAATTACAACTCAAAGTGGTGGATTTTATTTCCTAGATGCATCCGGAGGCACAGGTAAAACCTTCCTCATTTCACTCATTTTGGCAGCCACACGATCACGAAAGAACATTGCACTAGCAATTGCATCATCTGGAATTACAGCAACTATTTTGGATGGTGGCCGAACAGCGCATTCAGCACTGAAATTGCCATTGAATATGCAAATAATTGAGACACCAACATGCAATATCAACAAAAATTCTAAAACGGGCAAACTACTCACATCATGTAAAATCATTGTATGGGACGAATGTACTATGGCACACAAAAAATCATTGGAAGCACTTCATCGCATACTAAAAGATTTGAGAGGAAATAAACAAATTTTCGGTGGCGCACTCCTTTTATTGTCTGGTGATTTTTGACAAACTCTACTTGTTATATCACGTTCAACAGTAGCCGATGAACTTAATACATGTCTCAAATCATCCGTTTTATGGCGATACGTACATACATTCACTTTGAAGACCAATATGCGTGTACAACTACAACATGATACATCCGCTGAACGTTTCGCAAAGCAATTGTTGGATATGGGAAATGGGAAAATGGCAATAGAGAAATCCACACAATGTATCACATTGCCAGCAAATTTCTATAAAATAACCGCAACCATAGACGAATTGATTCACAAAGTTTTTCCAAATATTGCACACAATCATAAAATTCATCAATGGCTCAGTGCACGTGCTATATTAGCAGCCAAAAACATGGATTTCAATGCAATCAATTTCAGCATACTAAATGAAATACCAGGAGAAGCGACAACGTATAAGTCAATCGATACTATAATGAATCAAGACGAAGTCGTTTATTATCCAACAGAATTTCGGGAAATTCAAAGGAGAAGATGTACTGTTGCCACGCATCCCAATGATTCCGACAGATATGCCTTTTGAATTTGAACGTCTGCAGTTTCCAGTGCGAGTCGCCTTTGCAATGACCATCAATAAGGCACAAGGACAGCCGTTACAAGTATGTGGACTAAATTTAGAAAATCCATGCTTCTTACATGGAAAACTGTGTGTGACCTGATCACGCGTTGGAAAACCTTCTGATTTATTTGTGTACGCACCAGATAGAAAAACAAAAAACATTGTATATCCAAAAGCACTCCAATAAATAAAAACACATACGGCCACCACTGTCAAATTTAGGTAAGAAAAACATAACCTAAGCTTATCGCTTCTAATTGGCTCCGACCTTGCCTCAAGTCCGACTTATCCAATCGGAAGGCGAGAGGCTCCCGACGTGGCGCTTCCATAAAGTCGCGGCTTCTTTTTTTTGACCGGCATTGCAACGCATGCCGGGTACACGCTAGTTAATATATAAAAAATAGCAAAGTATTTATAAGTATCTAACAAAGTATATTATTTTAGAGTAGTTTTTATAATGAATTCTAGGTTCATTCACCGCATCACTATTTCTTTAATGTATAATAGTGTATGGTTGAAATCGATTCTATACTGCTCTTTATCGGGTAAAAAATTCTAATAGTTTTGGTTAATTTTCTTCATATTTATTGCATTGTGGAAGGTGACCATGATAAAACTTCTGCTGGAGGTGTGACAGCCAAATCGTATGAGTATAAGAACATAAGAAAAATAAATTTATAAGCCACATCTTCACTGCATTGTACGTATAATACATTACATTATTCAATGCATTCATATTAGTTGTCTGAACAATATCTGTAAAAAAACAATAGGTCTTACCAAAGTTTTTTTTTTAATAATTTATTTTGGGAGAAAGGAATGGCTTCCTTTTGTAATGTTAACTGAGGAATATATTTGGTTCACACTGTTTCAACTGAACATACAACAAAAAAAGCTGATAATATTTAAGATATTGTAGCAACATGAAACGTTTGTGGGAATCTTAAAATTGTGCCAATGGGTGTATTTCAATAACGATTTTATTTACATATTCCACATAACATTTAATAATAAAATTGATCAACAATAAACCTTTCGATGAATTCTAACACCCTAATATAGGTCTCTTATAATAGGATTCGAAGCTTAGAATTATTCGAAGCTTTGAAACTTATTTCAAAATTATAATGAATTAAAGGCTCGTTTTATTAGTTCTTGCTTGTCAATATATATGATTTCCAAATATTACATTGAATCATGATGGAAAAAATATTTAAATACATACCATATTGAAAAGAAAAAATATTTATATTTTCGGACAAAACAATTACATTACAATTACATAATTTTCTTGTGTTATAATATTTATAAAGAATGTAAATTTTTGAGCAGGTATTTATAAAACTATATGGCACTATAATGTCTTGAAATATCATGGATTTTTTGTCTTTTAAATATTATACATAAGAACCTTTGATTTTTTCCATTCAGGTAAAGTTATTTTTCATATAAAATAATATTTGATGTGATTCATAGTATATTATAAATTTAAAAACATTTTTTTATTATATATCCTCAATATGACTCAACTATTCAATCGTTATATTTCCGTTGGAAAGTTTTCAACGAAAGTAACAGTCACCCGTTATACTTTTTGCAAAGGATTTTGATTCATTATAGTTTTTTATATCAAATTTTGGGTATAGCTGCCTCATAAAATATCTCGTTTATACCGTTATTACAGAAACGTATAAAATGCAACTATGATATTTTTGATTTATAGAACTTTTAATTATATTATTATAACAGTTTTATTTTATTATTTATTCGATGAATATTTTTTTCAATATTAAAAAAATATATTTGGAAATAATCTTATATAAATTTACAATGTAATATTCATTATAAATTTTGTTAAATTCAAATTTTGGACATAAAAAACACACAGACAGTGACATACATAAATAACAGCAAACGAAAGGTTTTCTTTTATAAAGAATCAAAAAGTTGTAATATTAAGTAATCTATCACCACAAAAAGCTCATAGTGGTTTAGCTTTTCGATAACCCATATCCGGCAAAGGCAGCTTTGGTCAATCTAGAGACGCAGGTAACTTTCTAAGCGGTCGGCTGGAACAGAGAAGCTAGGTTCAAGGTCACTACGGCAGATGAGCTACACGTGCTGCACAACACAGCACGTGTGTGGTTACTGAATAGATACACACATAGTCATTTTATATTGTTTAGCCATATTTTATGGTGCTTTCATAATTGTACATCTACAAAAAATACTTTCATTGCTCTAATAACAGAAAATATATTATAATTATTGAATCTCGTATTTTTCCTTAAATCCCATATCTCTAATATCATTTTCACATATGTCAATCAATGAAAGCTTATTTCTTTTTTTTTTTTCATTGGAAGTTGACACTTTTTCTTGGAATTGTCATCTATATTCAAGTTATTTTATTTCACAATGAAGGGAAAAAATATCGAACAATTACCCTGTACTATTATATTATACTAATATAGAAAATCAATGAAATATAAATTGCACTTGATGTTTAATATTTTGCTAGGTTTTTGTGAAATGGTAGGGGTAAAAAATAAAATCAATCTTTACATTGAACATTTTTATTTTCATTATAAAAGAAAAAAGTTTTTCAATACACAATTATATATTAAAATCACCAATCCTTGCGAAATCTTGTAGAACTATAATACATTGCTATTTTTTCAATGATTTGTAATAGTTCTGTTGTAGTAGTTCTACCATTTAAATGCCAATTCAACCAATAAATTGTTTTTCCTCCCTAGTTGACTGTGACTTTAAATTTATAGAATTATACTAATATCATGAAACATTAAATATATGTTTTGTGAAATCTGTGAACGAAAAAAATCTATTTTAACTAACACAATAAAAACAGTTGATCATACCTGAGCAATACGAAATAGTCAATAGATCACCACGGTCAGTAGGTCACGAGTATTTTGAGCTAGAAATATTCTAAAATACATACATTTTCCGATACCCAGCATTACTACTATTTTACGTTTTTTTTTTTTGTGAATCAACATAAAATATCTTTAATTATTTCAGCTAAAAATATTAGTTTAAAACCCAGAACCTTCGTTTGGGACAGTCGCACATTAGCTATTACTTAAGAAAAATCAACTCATCGTTATAGAATCTCATTATTTATCGAGCCTGAAATGAAATTTTAAATGCTATACAAGAAATAGGATACAACGTGTCATCAATTAGGTGTTCAACATTTTTCGCTAATATAAAAAACTATATTTTTATAAGTCTTCCGAGATTGACCTCTTTTTTGTTTATAACACTTAGAAATTATCTATATTGTAATCAATTATAACATTTTCCAATTTATATTATGTAAAACTACATTACATGTATCATGAATCGATCTTCTTATAATAAAATTGTCGAAATGGCGCCAAAACTGTGTTATATTTTTAAAATATATTTCCTTTTCCATCAATAAATGACAGTTAAGACAATAAACAAGTAAAACAAACATATTTGTAAGATTTAAGGATAGCAGTTGAAAAATATCAATGTGGTTATAAAGCTGATTAGTTTGTTCAAATACACAATTTATTAGATGAAATAATGTTTTCCTGACACATTGTAGTAAATACTAATCACATATCAGAAAAAAATATTCCCTTAGTCAAAAATAAGGTAGCTCAATGAAATTGGCAAATTTATTCAGCAATGATATAATTCGTTAAATGTAATCGAAATATCGATCTTGGATTCAATATTTAGAGAAAAAAATAATTTTATGGGTCAATTACATTTTGAATTGAAACGACAAAAACTTACGTCAAAAAGTTGAAGCTTGTAATAATTAAACTGCTTATAATATCAAATGGGATTTTATTCAAATAAAAATACAAATAGCCGAATACATTTCATTTTTCTTCAGAGAGGACAGTTATTTGATTCTCGATCTGACATACTAAAAAAGGAACACAATTCAAAAAGGAATATTTCCGTTTTTTATAGCGATCAGGATCATTTTCACTCGTTGTACAAATTGTCAACATTCGCTTTTTTATTGAAATTTTAATGGTTCATTAAATACATTATGTTCATTTAAATAAAAAAAATAATAAACATATTACAATCCTTGATATAAATATATATAACTATAAACAAAAAAAAATGATTCTTTAATCAGTCTGTAGAATATCTAACGCAAGAAGTAATTGCCAAATTAATCCACAATTTTATCAGCTATTGACATTACATATTGCTTAAAAAAATATTTCGTTGATTATCGTTAAAATATTATGTGGTCGGACTCATTCCCCATGTATAATGACTTTCATAACAATAAAAAAAAAGTCAAAAAACATTCAAGTTGCGTTTTCATTGTACACTATTACATCTAAAATTTGTTTTAATAAAAAACAAAATCATGTCATCATACCAAATCAATTAAAATTATATATCCAAGGAAAAATTGCGTTTCACGTGAAAATTAAATTGTGCTAACCAATTTTTTGAGACTTATATTTTTATCGAATTTTCTTTTTTATATTACACTTTGTTGAGATGAGATGAACGTTTGATGAGAATAATTATGCACAAAAAATATAAAATAAAACACAAAATTTTGGTAAAAAGAACACAGTTGCCAAGTTGTTGAAACTCACGAACACTTTAAAACAGCAACACTATAACATGAAATCACTATTTGAAAAATTGAGGTTGTATTGTTTTTTTTTTATTAATTTTATGAAATAAAAAATTCAAAATGAAATATTTTTATTCAAAAATTAGGTAAAAAATCGATCAAAATAAATTCAAATAATAATATATTGACCAACCAATATCATATGATGTAAATTGAGACAAGTCAATATTTTTATTCAAATGAAATAGATATTTTTTCATTCTGAAACTTAATAAATAAAAGAACCACATATTTAGTAATTTTTGAAGATAATTTACAAATAAATATTCACCAAGTTTTCATTCTAAAATTGTAAAGATTACAGTTGTTTTTTGTGAAATGAGGTGACAAAGTTAAGAGAAATTTATATTAGACAGTTTAATAATAACTTATTTAAAAATGAAAATTTATTTGAGCCAATAAAATAATGCCTTCAATCTTTTGATATTATATCAGTTTATATAAAATTTAAATAAATTCACATTTCAATATGAAAGGTACATAGCACTTAAAAATAGTAAAGTTTGTTAGAAGCTCATATTACAAAGCCATCAGAAAGCACGCGCGTTGTTTATAGTCAAAGGTGCCGGTTGCGTCTTTAATTTCGGGTCGATGTATTCGACAAAAGATGCGAGACGTCGAATTGGGTGACGAAAATCATCAAACACTGTGCGTAATGTAAAACTTTGGGTAACAATTGCTAGGGTAGGGGGGTCAAAACTCCAGCGGCGCGGCCCCCTCTCTCACTGTATCCATGGCAATATAACCAGCTTGGCGGTCCCAAAAGTTACAGTTCGTCTTCAACGGGCAACAAGAGATTGGCAGCTAAACACAAGCGCAATAATTATATATAAAACATATTCAATAGTATCATCATCAAGATGAGGAGTTTGCTTTTAGTTATGGCGCTGGCCACCATTGCGGTGGCTATGCCTGCAGAGTCGCCACTTCCTGTGGCCAGCAACGATGGCGTCATCGCATCAGCTTTCAAGTTCGTCAAGGATTGCGGCGAAAGTGACCTGTCCTTGTGTGTCAAGGTATGATGTTTTTATATTCCCGTTGATGTTACCCAAAAGCTCTCTATTCATAATCTTTGTAGCTTTAAACTCATCGATAATAAATCATCTTAAAAAGATTTAAATAATATTACAGATTGTAAAATTGAGGACTATAAAACCCTTTTTTCATTTCTTTCAAAATATATCGTATTAAGATTCTCAATTTTTACCACCTACACTATCAAATCAAACCAAATAATATTTTGGAAAAAATAATACATCGTATATTTCTTTATACAATAACGTAATTTAAAAATCATAAACCAATACAAATAATATATGAAACGCATTTTTTTGCAAACTTATAAACATATAAAGATATAATTGCTTTCAACAAAAATATCTTCACGAAACACCACTAACATTTTGAATCAAATATCTTTTTTATGAAATTAATGTATAACAGCTATGCTATATTTTTGAATATTAAATCAATAATCTTATAACTAATTTTCTTCAACAGGAACGTGCATTAAGATTCGTCGATGGATTAGCCGGTAACTTCGAAGTGACCGATGGCGTCTCTCTTGTTCAATCTCCAGAATCTTCCAGACAACAAGGTGCCCGATCACTGAATGACGAGCCTCTCTCAACCGATAGCAATACCAGGGAAAACCAGGTCGAAGGACTATTGGTAGATCGCGTCGCCAGATTCCTTGAAGGACACACTCTGCAATTCAAAGTACCCAAGGACTCGATCGATGAGATGAAGAGGTCCATGGAAGAAGGTATGAATCGTTTAATTAAAATTATTAATAAGTAAATTATGGCATACACTAGCATGGGCAACAATACTTTTAAAACTATGTTATGAAACGTATACTTGCATTTTAAAAAATAAATAAAACAATCACAATTCCTTACGCAAAAAGTTCAATTCAAAATACATTTATATTTAAAACGATACGCTGTAAAATTGTATAATATGTTTGTCTCAATTGATTCATAATTATACAAACGAGAGCTTGATATATCATGACGAAATATTTATTAACAATGCATTTTCAGCATCCTATTTATCAAACGAATTCATAGCAATGAACCTTTAAATATTGCATCACAAGTTTTATGAGGTTACAGAAATGTACTCACTTTCTTTATCACTTTTTATTTTGTGATTATGGCCCAGACAGACTTGTTACGTGAATCGTGTAAACTTCATTCATGCAAAGTAAATTTACGTTAATAATTCTGACAATGTTTTACTTCGTTCGAATAATTGCACAGAAAAACAAGTTAATAAAAGATATTTAGTATTCAATATATTAACTAAAATACAAATTATAATCGTTTTGAAAAACCTTAATTATCTTCATTAATTAGACTGAACTAATTTAGGTAATATAAAATTTCTATATTATTGCTCCATGACTTTGATTTTTGCACATGTAGCACGATTTTTGTATATATGACATTTTTTTATTAAATCTACTTTCACTAAGTTATTCGTGACTTAACATAAGTACAATTTTAACTTTCATCAACGTTTACGTAGTTTTTTATAGATGGTCATGTATGCGTATATAATTTTTATGTTGATATTACCTTAATGTTTATATATATATATGTAAACTATATGTTTGTTTAATTAAAATTCATTGAAAGCGACGCCATAATCACATTTCTCTGACATTAATTTTATTACGACTTTTCTCATAATATTGTTTTAAGCACAGTATCATAATAAAATTGAATTTGTTACCGAAACATAAAAACTATATGGTATTAGTAGTTCATACGCTATATCTGACGATTAAAATCTTTTCAAATTAATCTTTCTGCTCTTTTTGTCTGTCGTAACTGCTCAAACTAGAAAAAAAACAGTTCAATTAAGTATGAGTAGAGTTAATTTATCTACTGCTAAACGATTAAAAAGAATATCGTCAAGTTACTTCATATAATAAATTGGAAAATATAACGTGGCTAACTTTCTAAACTACTTTTCAAGACTAGCCGGTATACACTCCAAACAAGGATGATCTCTGATGCCAAAGAAAAACGTTCCCATACAAATAGTTACTGAACTAGACGTTAATTTTATAACCCCACCCTACTTTGTACCACTTAATATGAGCTATCTTATTATCATTCATCCGTACACACGGTTATCAACTATTAGTATACGCGCATTCATCTATGTTTCATATGATAGGTACCGACAATTTTGTCTTAATAACGGTATGTTTTCTAATTTATTTTATTTTATCAATCATTATTTTTTTCATCTTCAATCAAATAAGTATTATTCTAGGTCGGCAAGTGCTTAATAAAAATAAGTATCAACATTTATAGTACACCAAACTACGACATAATTCACAATTATTATGAGATTTAATAATTAACTTTTGTTTTTATTAATTAATTTTTAAAGTTTTGATGTATTTTTAATTCACATTTAATGATTCCACTACATCTTTTTTTATTAATAAACATAAAATTATATGCTGAATATGCTTATAAACAGCTCAAATAAGTTTAACGATCTGAAAATTATAGTAACGCATACATGCGTACGCATAAAGAAAATGGTGACCTCAGACAGGTCTCAACTGACCTACAAAAAATCCTGTACCCGTCAACTTTCTCCAATCGGGACTCGATTAATAAGACAGATCAAGGGACCGAAACCGGTTTTCTGTTTTAGTCGAAGTACACACCAATTATTATTTTTTTACATTCAAAATTCTTGAACTAAATGAAAAAATATTATCAGTCGAATTTACAGGTCTTAACTGATCAATTTTTAATTTTATTCATGAAACATACCAAGCTTATCGATTTCAATAGATATTCTACTGTATATATACAGCTATTTTTTGGTTTTAATACGATAATTATATCTTAAAATTTTTATGACATTCGTCTCAACGATTTTAATATTCAATGATAGCAATTATGTATTTAGTTACCTAAATCAAAATATTATATCATTTATGATCAAATGAAAGATTATTCATCGTACGATTTGCATTTTTTAGTTTATAAAAGTAGAGTAAAATGATTTGGGTCAAGTGAAAGTGGACGAAAAGTTTTGTTCGACAGAATTTCTCTTATATTTAAATGCACGAGGATAAGCCTATACATGCGACTTGACTTTATAGGATTGAGTACACTTTAAAAAAAAGCTAATTAATTAGCTAAATAGTGAAGAAAAATTTTGATAATCATTTATTTTTATTATTCGCTAACATTGTGTATTTTTTCATTGTACACAAAATAACTCCATCATTTGTGCTTTAAATTTAAAAAAAAATATCAAAAGTAAAATTGACAGCAAGCATCCTGTATCAGCAACATGTGGTAGCGTTTTCTTAGTTAAAATTCTCAGAACAAACTGGTTTGACGACTCACGGGAATAATTTATACCGCCGACAGGTGAATGACTTAAGTCTCACCCACTTTTTATCCGGATATTCAGGGCAATGAATAATAAATGATCTCCCGAAACACTGCTGATTCTCTCACATATTTCTCAAACAAAAATGCTAAAAAATGACCATAAAATAAAACGATGACAACAATAATTCGGAACCTACTTAAAAACCTGAAATTTATTATTGATTGATAGTTACCTACTTAGATATTAAATATATAATTTTTGTGCATTCTTATAATCAGATCAACATTTATTTCATTTCAAGTCCGATGAATAAAATAACCGTTATTTCTTAATAAACCTTTTTTATAGATTAACTAATTAAAAAATCAAGCCACAACTGCTCTCATGAGAAGATTAACAGCACATTTCTCACGGTTTTATACTTCAAAGTATGCACACGTTATAATTACAATAAAAAACATTTTGTTCCTACAATATAATTAGTTAAATAACTTTAAATAGTAGCTTAGTTGGTCATATACTTTTTAACAATAGAATAGACATATATATAATATTGTCTCAGCTTGAATTGAGTGTGTACTTATTATATTAAAAATGTGCTCTTAATATTTTTGTACCGAATCACTTCTTAATACTATGGTGATTTGAAAACAATTTTTGAAAATATTTTTGGTACGAATATTTTTTAAATCAAGGGAATAAATTTTCCATTGTTGAAATGGTCAACAAAATGACACCAATTGAGTTAACCAGTGACACGCTATCCGCATTGAAATAATCCGTGGCACACCATTGCACCGTCTTTATGAATAACACCTAACTAGATAACTCCGTGATTGGTTTGTATGATTACATATACAAATTTTCTCCGACTTACGCGGTCACGGTACAACGGGACTATGTCCATTTTGACGCGATTGGCTTAAAAATATGCAAATTAGACATTGAAAAAAATATTCTCTAATAAATTGACATACTTATGTATGGGCGTTTACGTTCAGGTATAATGTTATCTTCAATTTTGAAACCGGTTCCGTTTTCAGTCTCCTCCCAAAAAGAGGTCAAGTTTTTCAAATCTTTAAAAAAATCGTCTGGACAAAAAAAAAATAAGAAATATGTTATATTCATTTACTTTCCAGCTGATTCACTAGTCCCATTATAAAAAAAACATGGATCATGAAAATTCTTATTTTTTTAATGCGTTTTTTTTTAAATTTTTAGGTCGCAAGAAGAAGAAGAAGCTCCTTCTCCCTCTTTTGTTGCTCTTGAAGTTGAAAGCAGCAGCCCTTATACCTCTTCTTCTTGGATTCCTCGCTCTAGTCGCCTTCAAGGCTCTCATCATTGGTAAACTGGCTCTCGTCATCAGCGGTGCTATCGCTATTAAAAAGCTTTTGGAAGCCAAATCTGGAGAAGGAGCTGGATATGAAGTACATCCTCATTATGAGGAACACCATGGAGGCGGAGGACATGGCGGATGGGGACGCGCTGCCCAAGAATTGGCTTACAGTGGCCACAAACAGGAATAAATATTTCATTCATTTGAAAAGAAAATGTAAATCCTGCCATGTTTCGGCTTTGACTAGAACTTAAATATTCATTTCGAAGAAAATCGACAAATGGAAACTCTGTTTCTTATCATTCTTCTAGTTGATTATGTAAAATTTTAAATTTGATAAAAGTGCATTGGCAATATGAGCTTTAATTGGAGGGATTTACAGTACACATTTACACTCAACCATTCATTTCTATATTTCTAAGTATTTTAATTGAGTTTTTCTAGTTCTTACTTTTTTTTAAAGAAAATAATATTAGAAAAAACGAAAACTATCAAGAATTGTCTTGATTAAACACTGAGCCGAACTTTGAAAACTGAAACGAAAATGCTCGAAATATTTTTCATCGTCTGTTGAAAGTATTCATTTTGAATGTTATTTATTATTCGCTATTTATATTAATTTATTGAATTGTTGATTTTAAAGTTTTGTATGTTGTTTGATTGTTTTTAATCTTGAATACATGTTCAGCATAATATTTTTTTAAGAACCAAAATATTCGTTTCTTTCGTTGTATTGGTAGGACTTAATGTACAAATTTCGGACAGCTACTTTAATTGACGTTCTGTACAAATCAAAGACTAAACTTCTAACTAACTTTTACTTTCGCACGCTTATTCAATAAAGCTTTTTTTTTTAATTTTGTAAATATTTTTTTAATTTTTCGTTAAGTTTAATTTTACATATTTCTTATGCCAGTTTACTTTTTTCTTTGTTTGTGTTAAATTATAGAATTATGTTATAGGTAAATTAAAACCTGTGATATTCAATTCATTTTTAAGCCTCACTTTTCTTTTACGAATTTTCGTTTCATTCCTTCATTTATGTTTTAGTTATTCGCATCCACAATGTACATTTTTCACAATTTTTAGTTAAGACTATTTTTTAATATATATTATTATGTGCCTACATGCATACCTGTTTTTTAGTTTTTATTTGTTTTTTTGTACATATGATTTTTTTGTTTTTTTTTCGTATTTCGTTTTTTACTTTATGTTTGATTTTATTATTATTTGTAAACTTTGTTACCTTCTGACTTATTTTTATACTACAATTACTGACTTGTTATTGTTTTTGTGGAAAACTTTACTTTAATCTGATAATACCAACGATTGAAAGAATACACAAAATAAAAAAAAAAACTTGGCATTTTTTATTTAATCACATTATACATTTGATCTCGATCGGAATGTTCTTCGCAAGAAAATGGTATGTCTTTTTTCTACCATGTTTTTTCTTAAAGACTTTTGCTTTTACATATGTCCTGCAAATGAGGTCAATACACTTCATTATAATAAAATATGTACGATAGTATTATTGTTCAATACATATTTTCAAAATGGAGTTCATGAAACATTATTTTTTCACCGTGTTATAATGGAGTTCTACCAAGTAAATGCCAATTCAATCAATAAATATGATATTTTTTATTGAACTTAAGACCGATTTTACATTTTTATATTTCTGTCGGAGTACATAAATATAATTGGTTTTCAGTTAAGGCTTTTTATACAAGAAAAATATTAAATTTATTGATTGAATTGGCATTCACTTGGTAGAACTCCATTTTAACACGGTGAAAAAATAGCAATGTATTTTAGTTCTACAAAATTATTTTTAACAAATATAGTTGATAGCTATTTCGGCTCACGCCATCGTCAGAACTATGCTTAAGCTAACATTCGCTTATCTATATATAGCTGTGCAGAAAAGGTACACAACATCTCCTCTCTCCTTTACCAACGGCTTAGCTTGTTATTTAAACACAATGACACTAAATTTTCAAAATTCTAAATGAAACAATAGGTGTCTATGACAATAAGATTATGTGTGGGACGGAAGTGGTCCTTCAGGCAGCAAATTAGACCACCCCTTTGTGCAACGGCTTGACAAGTGGCGATATTATTATGTTAGTTTGATCGTTAAGAATCCTTTGTGATAATTGGTGTCTATTGATCTCCAGCTGTTCCAAAGCCGTCATTCTTCGACTCTTACTACAAAGATGCAAAAATTTAGGAGCTGAGTTTGAATTTATATTATGTGATTCATTAATAACGTGATTAGCGAATAGCGAAAAAAAAAAAAAAAAACAGATTCACAATACAGTCTTATTCAAATTATTGATTTTAGAAGAAGTGGCACATATAAATATTCATATTTAGGCTAACCATAAAATATCTAATTTTTCAATAACAGACTCTTCAAATAACAAAAGAATATTGATAATCATATACAACTTTCTATGAAACTTTGCCGATTTGACTGCACAGGCTTTACTCTTGCGATTATATGATTGTAAGTTAAGGTTCCGACAAGATATACACCTGATTTATATTTTTATGATATCTTGGACATAGGTGATTGTCATCTTTTTATTTATTTCAAATGACGATGAATGAAATTTTTTTATAAAAACATAAACCAAGTCTAATATATTCATTTGCACATTACAATATAATTGAAAGACCTGATGTGAGACACATAAGTATTAAAAACCGTCATATTACAAAATATCTTCACTTTCATCCATAAGCTGTATTCAGAAAACTTTATAGATTATACGTGGCAGGTAAGAGATTAAAATAATCAAATAGAGCTGGCATGAACACTCAGCTTTATGTAAGCACAAATTCTTTAAAAATATTGGTCAATAAAGAAAATATCATCCGTAAATGTAATAATAAAATACTATAATAACAAAAAGCTTTTAAGCAAAACAATTTTAAATATTCTGGCTGATCTCTTAACGCTTTTGATTCTATTTGTTGATTTGTGTTATGCCATATATTATGGCTTTCGAAAAATAAAACACTTACCTATTTTTTTAAACTTTTCTTACTATAGAAAAAATGGTGTCTGAACTGATACATTTAACTAACACAAATGAAGAACATGAAACAAACTAAATGTTTTGATGTCAATAATAATTCCGTGTATGAAAATTAAACAGAACGACATTACTATTATCATAGAAAAGTGTCTTTTGAAAGCAACGGAGTTTCAGTTTTTTATGCCGTATAAATAATCAATGGCTTTATATCACAAAAGATTGTTTGGTCTATTACTGTTTTGCAGTAATTACAAATCTTATTTCTGACATTGATTTATATATAATGGCAAGAAAAAGGTTTCTCATTTATTAATATAAAAATATAAAAATAAGCCTTCATTTTAAAAATTATTTATCGTTCTGGTTTAACGAGATTATCAAAATTGACCCTAATAGAGAATATAACTTGTTGCGGGGGGGCGTCCATAAATAATTCATTGTTAACGACACACAAAAAAATTTTTTTTCGAAGAATCTCTGCCGCAATTGGTATTTAAAGTATTTTGAAGGCGTGGGTGTGGTGATACTGTACATACCTTCTCTTGAGTGGGTCACACGGTCATGTTTCCATAATAACGGCGGCCAAGTTCACAATTTTTAAAAAGACAGAGGGCCTAAAGAATCTCAACGTACTGGTCATTTTGACCGGGGAATATTACATGCATGCATATTAAAAATTATCTGCAATTTAAATACAGTTCAATAATGTTAAAATGTTTTCATTATTAACTCGCAAAAATGTTTTATTAATATTATTTTACATAACTAAATACATTTTTTTTTAATTTTAGGTCTAAAAAAATTAAAAAGTAAATTTCATTTTTATACATCCTATCATAATAAACTTTAGAAACAAGGTTTTTCTCAGTCAACCCTGTATTAAAAACAAAACAAAATTATTTTCGAATTACTTATTATTATTCACTACATATTTCGGGTAAATTAACTAGAATTATCAAGAATATTTATGACAGCAGTGACCAAAGGGCAGTATTGATATTTTATATAATAACGCATTTCTATTATATAAGAAATTGATCAATGGTTAATAACAATATTAAAACAAATCAAATAAACCAGTAGTATATTAAATTATTGATAAAAAATATTCGATTTATTGATATTAACAGCAGAACAACAAATGGAAACATTTTCGTTGGAACGGAGAAGTGAAATTGAATTTGCCATAAAAACTGAGAAAATGTATAGTTTGTCAATATCATTTAAATGGGTATTCAATTCTGGTTATTGTTCTTCTCAATGTTTTCTAGTAGCTATATAACAATTTTTTATGCAAATATTTATATATGTCTTTAAGATATTATTCTGTTAAAAATACGGCCATAAAATGAAGTTATTTATTAGACATGTCATCAATTACCTTACTAATAACTTTGAGATTCGCCAGATGACCGTTTTTAGGTTGATTAAATGAACGAGAAAAAATAATTTGAAATAAATGTATTTAGAAACACAATATTATTCAAAAATGATAAAAGAACAACTGCTTCAAATAAATATAATTAAGGATATAAAACAATTATAATCGTTCGTAATACTTGTAAAATAATGCGACATCTATGAAAACAATTTGCATGCTATTTTTATTTTAGTGGAAAAATAAATATGGGCATTCTTAAGCATTAATAACCGTTTTTTTTCGTATCTTTTAATAAAAAAAAATACTTCACTACTTTTAAAAATATAAAGCAAAATTTTTGCCTGAACCTGTCATGTTTAATTTTTATTATTCAATAGCATATAGCCAATTTCAGTATTTGCCTCTTTCTTCTCTTCATTGAATTCCAATAATATTTTCAAAAATTTAAATTACTTATCCAATATCAATGAACGCAACCTAAAAAAGTACACCAGATTTTTTATTAGCATGGCTTTGGTATAGTATTTTTTCGTGTAGTAACTTTTCAAACAAAGTTAATCTTTTAAAATATTTCACAGATACCACTAGCCATTGTTATAATATTATATATATAAATTTATTTATAAGATTAATGCCATTTTTTATCTTCCAATTATTAATAAGTATTCCTTTTATATGTCCTGACTAATCGTATACAAATTATTATAATTAATGGGAAAAATAGTATAAAAAACCTAAAGTATATAAATAAAATATAAAAAATATAAAGTTATATGTTAAATTATTTTACCCATCTAAAATTCTAGATGACCTCTTTTTCCAACGATAAACAATCATCCTATTAATACATGCCTTAAAAATTATACTTTAAGTCAATTGAAATTGAGAGATATGGAATTCATATTTAATTTCTGAAATTTCTGAATAATATTCTATACATAATCTTGGTGAACCTTCCCCTCCGTTTTTTTATTGAAAATTATTTCCGTTGGCTATTTCGCTCGAATGAAGATACTTTCGCTAAAATTTAGACAGCTAATGAACAGAATTTGTAATTCAACGCCAAGATAATGGGAGAAAATCCATTGTTATAGATTAGCGTCATTCTTACGGAACCGATTAACTGCTTATTTATTTTACGTGCGTTTGTTGAGAAAGTCTTACTGTTAGAAAACATTATATTTTGGCTTATTATTATTTTTAATATGACAAATGTGCGAACAAGCAATTATTTCAAGTGACATGTTGAATAAGTTCACAATTATGTTACAAATTAAGAATATTTTTTCCATGTCGTAAGTCAAAAAAGTCATACGATTAGTTAAACAAAAAAGTAATACACACTCTAATCAAATTGAAATTAATCAAGTTTTTCGTTTTTTAAGCTATATTTTAATATATTATATATTTTGAATTAATTTTGGATATTTTATTGAAGATTTCGGACCAGATTTCTTCTCAAATAGCTACAATCGTCACTAGAAGAAATAATGTATCAAATAAAACATTACTTAAATTTTGCACATTCAATGCAAACATTTCTGAAATCGATTAATTTTCAAATTATTGTAAAAAGATAAGTTTTTCTGTACTTAGTTGGTGTGAACTTCAATCTTAAAGAAAAGACCCTAAAGGAAAATTTATATCGCCATAACATTCAAATTGCCATTAAATAATTTTGGTTAACATCTTTAATGTAAAAATTAATTAAAGAAATGTCTTAGATTAGAGCGGTGTGTTTACAGTAGTGAAACACAAAAACTAAGAAGCTTGAAAAATACAAAATAGCTTCTATAGGAAGAGAATATTAACTGAAATAAATTTTATAAAATATTAGTTTTTTTGAGTTATTTCATTTTGTTCATGCTAGGTGGCTCGTTGATTTGGTTTACAATAAATGAAAATGACAAAAATACTTGGCTCTTTTACTTTAATATGTATTCATATATCTATTACACTACTTGTAAAATTGAAATTTATAAATGAAAAAGATCCCTTCATTTTTTTTTTATAAAATATTACTTTATCTAAAAAAATAATTAGGATTATTTTAAGCCTAAAATTGACATAAATATCTGATTTGATTGATATTTTATTGACATTATGTAATAATATATGCAATATTATGTTTCATTTTTAGACATTATGAAAGCCATTTAGAAATAAATACGAGTTAAAAAATCTACATAAAAATTTTCTCTTAGAACTTTTTTTTTAACTAGATTAGATCTTCTTGCTAAAGATATTTTATTCAGTTACATATTTTAACAATTACTAAGTTACTCAATGAATGCCATACAGGAAACGAAAAACATAGCAATAAAAAGTAAGAGAGTAGAGGTGAGAGGTCCAACTGCTTTTTTTCACGTTCACTTTTTCTGATTTTCTCACAACATCACCTCTCGTCCGTTGATTGTTAAACAATTCTGTGGGAATATGGCGTCCTCAACAATTCATATCCTTTTTTTATATAAGAATTTTTGATATTTTTTTTCATGTATTTATCAACCACCTTTTTTGTCTCGCATAACGATAAACTCAACAAAATTAATATGTTAAGTATATAAATCCTGTTAAGTAGTTTAAGTCAATAAAGTTTAAATATGAACCGTATTTATATACACCCAGTCCTTTTTTTACGCGATACATTGGTTCCAGAAAACGGCGCGTAAAAAAGATCGCGTAAAAAAATCACAACTTTCATATAATTTGATAAATTGGTTCCAAAAATTAAAATATCGCGTGAAAAAGTACCAGAAACGTATGAAAAACCAAAATTTGCTCTTTAAAATTCGTGCAAAAAAAAATATATTTCATGTCTTTATTGCTTATAAAATATAATGAGACTATAACGATATAATTTTTTCACTTATATGAATTAAGTTTTAAAAATACACATATTTTTTTTATTTATAAAAATAATGAAACATACATACCTAGCATCATATATAAATTTCTTTTTAAAACAAATTTGGGGAAAAAATCGCGTAAAAACGAGTGAAGCGCGTAAAAAAGTGTAACGGTGCCGTCCAAAAAAATCGCGTATAATCGAATTCGCGTAAAAACAAATCGCAAAAAAAAGGACTGGGTGTACATACACCAATATATAGATATAATTCAATTTCTATGAAGTTCATTTATTCTAAAGATGTGGTGATATTGGAAAAACAATTAAAAATATTTCATCATAATTGACATACAGCTCAGAACGACTTTTACAACATATGTATAGTTTATTTATTTTCATCAAATTTGACGATTTCCACTGTTTTTTTTTATGCAACGTTGTTAGATTCTAAAAAATAAAAACTCTCTTTGAGATAAGAGTTTCTATTTATACAAAAATTCACTTGTTTTTGCTTTGTTTGATAATGAAAAATAAAAAATCTACCAAAAAAGGTTGGTAAGCAATGTAATGCCATTTCGCTTTCCACAAAAGACAAAGGGAATATGCAAGGCGCTCTAGATGAAATTATATATAGGCGCTGAAAATTCGCGAATTGTATTCATTACCAAAAACACGTGAAAGTAGTAACTTCAAAAACACAATAAGCTTTATTAATAGTTATATTCACAAAAATTATAGTTTTTATAAGCTATTTCGACACGAAAACTGTTTTTAATCAAGTAATTAAATAATATACGTGAAGAAAATCTCGCCATAGTTTGAGTGGTTAAAGATTAATCGATAATCAAATAATTTCATTCTTAATTTTGATTTAACAAAGCAGTGATTTTTAAAAGAAGATTATTATAGTTGTGTGAACACGCATTTACAACAATGGGTGCATTATTGTTTAATAAGGGCCACAATAGTTTTAGCACCTTATTTTTGATAGCATATTTTATAGTGTTAACAAAAGAAGTGCAACTGCCTGACGACATTACTCCAAAGCATACAATTTCAAAAACTAGTGAATTAAATGTCTGTTTGAAGCCGGATAGACCTTCTAATGACTTTGTGACTTGCTTTAGTCACCAGATTTTGAAAAAAATGCAAAATCTTGAAGAGGTGGAAGAGTTTCACTTATCGGATGGAATAAGCATGAGGCGAGATGATAGTGGTCCAAGAGATATCAGCAACTTTTTAGACAAGGATCCTAGAGATTTTAGGTGAAAAAGAAACAATATTTTTTTCTCTTCTATGATTTAAAAAAATATCTATTAGATGTACGTGCCATAATTTTTTTTTTTAAATATTGAACTATTGAATACAAAGAAATATAGTCTTTGAGTTTTAAATATTGTTTCTTAAATATCGGATTATAATAAAATGTATGTTAACTGATAAACCTTGTAATATTAAAATATTTCAACGCATTATAAATAAGGTAGTTAAGAAAAAAACCATTTTGTATAACAGAAAGGTAATTTTAAATGTCTTCTCAAAGTCTTTAGATATAACATAAACAGGAATTATATAATATGTACAGGTGTTCGTACAAAAATACTTTATTTTCGTATCAATTTATATAAAATAAAAAAGATAATGGTAAAAATCACGTTGCTCGTGTTTTTCGTTTGTTGTAATAAATATAACTTTATATATATATATTCCCAAACAAAGAAGTCAATCCGAAGTTGTCATAACAATAGGAGTCAATTGGCGCTACAATTTCTTTAAAAAATCCAAATAATGTATTGTTTATACCGTAGATTGATTAAATCTAAAGCATCAAATGCTTGCCATTAAATTAACATACATTACAAAGATGATTCATTTGTGATTTCAAGAGTTTTTTCGTTTACACCATTTTTATTTGTTTATTGATTTATTCTTTAGGTCTATTATAGAAGGTGCAAGTACTTTAATGAGCAGGAGGGCTATGCAATGGGATATGGCTTTCCTACACCCAGGGCTACAAATGAGAGTCGGACCGACTTTAACTGGAAATGGAGTATTAGAATTTGTCCTCGATCCAAGGATAAGAGATAGGGAAAGTTTTGATACAGAACCAAGTACAGGTAAATTTATAACAGTTGCGGGTTTTTATATCTTTTGTTACCAAAATTATTATCTATTAAAATAACTTCTACATCTAAATTATATAATATTAATAAATTTCACCAACATTTATTTGTTTTCTGATGCAATTTTATTTGACACGTCTTCAGTTAGGAAGTACTCGATTTGAACACCTGCTGGGCTTTAACTTAATTTTAAATACTGATTTTCAATAGAATACATCAACAATATCCAAGCCAGTTCGTCAAAAATGCAGTTAATTCACACAGATACTTTTTGATAATTAATCAAACATCCAGAAGATGACGAAAGCGGGCATTGCTAAATTTAAATTTGAAAACGTATCACTACGTTGCCGCTTAGCCACTCAAATATATATGATATAAATATTTACTGTTTAAGTGCTTGTATTGGCTTCGATATAATTGTTTTTTTTTCTAACTTTAATATCAGTACAAATCATATCTTATCATCTGTAAGATTGGCATAAACATAACACTTTATGTTATTAATATTACTAAACTCAGGGATAATAAAAATTAAGCGTTTTTTGTACTTTTAATATCGAATTTTTTGAATATTTATTTGAACTAGTCTGTATTTAAACACGTTGTATACGAACTTTTTCAGCACTTTAAGTTTTCATTTATTCATTTTAAGCAAGACTAAATCCAAGAAAACTTTTTATTTAATAGTAATAGTTATCGAATTGTTTTTATTTTTAACTGATGACTCAATGCTCGGGATGATCGAAGTCGTCTTAATTTAAAAAACATTTTTAACACAATTTCATCGAGAAGTGACAGTTAATTCATTAAGTAAGTTCTTCTAAATATATATTTTAATGATACGTTGCAATTTCAGCTCGTCTGATTACCCGCCAACTTCTGGTTCCATTTCTTTTGGGCTTCAAATTCCAGCTGTCGACACTTTTGCCGTTACTTTTCGGAGTAATGGTCATATTAAGTAAAAAAGCTTTGATCCTTGCAAAGATTGCAGTTGTCGCCTCAAGTGTTTTCGGTTATAATTCTTTGTTTGGTGGATCTTACGGCAATGGCGGTCATCTCTCTGGAGGTGGCGGATATTATGGAAGTCCGACTGGCCCAGGTACTTGGCTCTTACAATATTACATTAATTATATTTACTTTCATTGCCGAATATATTGACTTACCATCAAGCATATCAACTAAGCGTATGCAACGGAGCTTTATGTAAATTAAATCAATATGCTGTTTTCTTTAGAAAAAATATACAAAATGTGAAAACGGTTTAAAAACATAAGTGGTAAATTATGACTCTAATTATAGCAGGAATTATAGAATAAAATAGAGTCGGTAGAAGAGAATTTTCGAAATATTTCTCTTTACGCTTAAGAGATTTCTGTTTATTATACAATAGTTTTAAAACCAATTTATTACAAATACTCGTTTTTCATTAATATCTTGGTAAATATATCCTCATACTAAAATATGGTGATAAATTGCTTTGTTGGAACTAATTGCAAAATGTAGAACATTTTTATTTTTGTAATTTTCTTTGTAATTTTGTGCAAGCTAACTGTGCGGTAGCATGAAAAATTTGGTATACACACAAACATATTTACATACTATTCAAATTTTTCAACTTTATCAATCAATATTTTTTTGACCAGATACCGAATAATGAAGAAGTTTTGTAAAATAATTTTCCATTTTAATAATGTATATATTGGAAATTAAATGAATATAATTCGGATCCTATTGATGAATTTTTAAAATTAACAATTTTTACATAGCTGATCGACAAGGCGCGGTTTTGCAATTTCAAAGCAAACAAATGTTTAATATTTTTTTTTTTGACATTCTGTATTGCTGTCTTAAATATTTCCAACCGAACTCTCGTTAAAATAGATCATACAAAAAGGAGTTTCCTTTTAGTCTCTCTGGTATTAAAATTCAAATATTTTAATTGTAAGTTAACATATTAATTGTTTATTATTCAAACAAAGAAAAACGTCATTTTTGGTGTACGATGAAGCCCTAGCCTATAAAAGCCTCAATCCCAGTTGTGAAGTAAAACTTTACTCAGGACGATATTTTAAAATACATCTTAAGTTTTTATCAATTATATTAAAGATAATTTTTATTTACATAATATAAGTAATATGCGGAAAAATCTGTATAAAAATAACTGCTGGAAAAAATATGATGTCTGAAATTAATGGCGTTTGAGCAAAACATATTTAGCAAAAGTATTAGATTTTGAGTCTGTAAATAAATACTATGCGAAAATTGATAAAACAATGAGAAAAGATATACAAATGCGGTGTATTGTTAATGTATTATGTATATTACGGCAAATCACCATAGAAATTAGACAATGGGCAAATCATTAAATCTAGGTGGATATTTTATACGAGCGATTTTAGAGCATGCACTAGCTATCATTATCGTGAGATTTAACGCTTTTAGGCTTCTTCCTTTGGAATCATTTAAATTTGAAAATTTTGAAAATAAGCCTCAAACAATTAACGCCCTCAAAGCAAACATTACAAACCAATTTTGATAGATTTACCTTGCGTAATATAAAAAAATGGGAAGTTTATACAGTTAAGCAGAATTAAAAATATTTAAGACACTTTATCATAGATAAATGAAATGACGGGTATAATTATTTATACATGCGACAATCGAAGAATTTATTGAAAATTGGGCCTCCCAAAAATATATCACCAAGCAAGTTACTTTGGATATTTGAACGACGTTTTATTACAACCTTATTGCCATACAAATTCTTTTAATTGAAAAAAATGAGTGAATATCTCCCACACAACTTGTGTTATTTACATTAACATAACTTTCAGCGTCCCTATTGAAAGACATTTAAAGTAAAATTTGCGTGTCTATAATTCTATAATTTAAGGAAATTCTTTAAGTGTATCACAAATATTTCGTGTAGTATATCAAATAATTAAACATTATTGTCATTTAAAATTAAACTACGATGATGATGGTAAAATCTGTGTGAAAAGATAATCATTTTCTTTTGTGTCAGGACTTTCGGCTTATGGAAATCGCTTCCAATCTGACCAATACCTGAAGAACAGCAATGGTCAACATTCAGTAGTAGAAGAAGATCCACTAGATCCATACTATGCAACTTCCAGCAACCACCGTGGTCAAGGAACTTTTAAAGCTGGACAAGTGACATCGCCGGAAGACCTCCGGGAGCGTCTCGAAAAACTTTTTGTCACAAAGCATGGCCAAGGCAATCGGGCGGGAAATGGAGCAAGGAACTTTGCATGGAATGAATAATTTGGAAATCCTTTGGATGCGGCCATTGATGCACATTTTATTCTAATACCAGTAATCATACACATAACTGTGCTATAACTATATATGTTTTCTAATGAAACATTTTCCAAAAACAATATTTTTAATTATTAAGCAAACTATTATTGCTCATCATAATATGTAAAAATATGTGGTGAATTTATTCATTGTGCCTACCCAAAGCTGAGACGATAAAATACATTTATTACAAATAAAAATATTTTATTCAGATACTAATTATATTTTTGGGTGTTTCGTGAAAATAGAGATTCTTTAAAAACAATTGGTATATTATATTATGCCTACAATGCTTAAAAATGCAAAATATTGTAGATTTAATATATTGATTAAAATAAAACTCAGGATTCTTTTAAGTTAAAAATATAAGAAGATATATTGTATAAATAAAATGTGGCAATTAATCTTATATTTTTTAGTTTTAAGAATGTATTTCGGTTTACTTATTGCTTGAACGTATTTTTTTATGTTTCGAAATCAACTCACTGAATAAAAATAAGTTAAATTGCATTTTTGTATCTATTGAAGGATTTTTTGCATTTTAATGGTCGTGAAATTCATGTAAATTGACCATATGATCTGGACAAATGATAATTTGTTTATTTTCTCATATTATATGCATAATTTATAAGAATAATCAATGTAAATTATTATATACAAACCCATATCTGTAAATTCTTTCAATGATTAAGATTTGTTTCAAACAAAATAGGATGATTAAGCAATTGTTTGTTGTAAATTTAAATTCTCTGAAGAAAGAAAAATTGAACAATTAATCTAAAATAATTAACATTCTGAGACTAAATTCTTTGAAGGATTAACTTGTTTTCATAATAAAATAATGAAAAATCATTTATCAGAGTTGAGTCTTTCGAATAATATAAGAGGGTGCTATTGTTCACGAAATGGCTCCGAAGAGTACGTGACTTATTAAAATTAAAGATTTAAAAAAATCGATTTGTCCTTGGGATAATCATTTCAAATTTAATCGCTAATGTTTTCCTAAAAAAACTTAACACAATATTTCTTGAAATTTAAAAAGAGTATAGAATATTCAAACATATTTAAAAAATGACTAATGCAAACAGTTTTTTCCAAAATTCTTTCAATCTCATAAAATTACAAATAATAGTATTTTAAAGTTACAAAACAAAAAGGGCGTAAACTTCATGTGAACTTATTAATATTGAGTTATTCAAAAGGTCAGTTATTTTGAAAAAAGGAAACACCAAAAAAATAATAATTATATAACATGCGATTTTAAATAAAGATAATGATTTTATTTTCTATTCCCTTTATATAGTGAATATTATTTACATCTATTATCTTTCAATACAAAATTAATTTATAGAAATATTTGTCGTATATCATTTCAACATAAATAAATTTTATTTAATAAAATTGAACAAGCACAAGAGCAAAATATATTTGAATACAAAATATTACTCAAACTATCACAAAACTTTTAACGTAAAAATCACACTTACTATGTGATTGACTGGTAAAAACAAACTTATATTTATGATAACTTTTATTCTTAGAGGCTCAAAAATGTCCTTTAAGCCGCTTTTTCTTTTCTGCTTCTATTGTATATTATGACTTTCTTGCATGCCACAAAGCCATATAGCGTTTTTTAAAGCAATTGAATGAACCGTACTGTCACATCGATATTAAGAATACTTTTGTCGCAGCTATTATCTTGCGACAAAGCTTGCGGCCAGCAAAAAATGGATAGTACAATCATCCCATGCTTTCACTGTGACCTTAAACTTCATTAGATTAGCATTTATATAGGGAAAGTAATAGAATTTTCAAATTTTTGTCACTATATCTTATTGTTCCACTCTACATCTCGACACAGAACAGTATTAATGCTATTAGCATAATCGTCTTAATAATGCGTATATTTGACGGTTGTTATTTTTTCACGGTGTCATTATTTTGTGTGTATATGTTGTTTTTTTGACTTCCGCTAATTGCGAGCGGCAATGTAAATAAATAAATAAGAAATAAAATTACACACATGAAATTTTGAATTGTCACGCTTCGCTGTATGTGAAGATTCACGTATAAAAACTGATTTTTCTCCAAAAACGGTACAGTCACATTTTACTTCTTCTCAGTATTACATCTCAAGCGTTACTTTGTAGTGATAAAAACGTCTGAAATAGAATAAGAATTAAATACCATAATGAATTTTCTATTGGCAGCCTTGTTTTGTAGTGTTTTTTACCATAGCTCATTATCATTACAAGTGGAAAATTCATCAACACAGTACAATAGTAGTAATGAAAACCTTGATAATTTTAATTATGGTGTGATAACAAGTTTAAAACAATGTCTACAACAGAAAAATAAGTTTGATTGCCTTAAAAAGAAGGTCATTCAAAAGTTGGACGATGAGATGCACCGCAACAGGACTATCAATATAAATGATAGCATTTTTATTAAAAGGGATAACAATTGGGATGCAAAAAATATTATTCCAAATGGACAAAGATCTTTGGGTTTGAGTAACTGGAAGACAAAAGGAACTTCAAATGTCAGTTTAAATGAAATGTTGGCTGAAAAGGTCAATGAATACGTCAAGTCAATTGTTATTCAATTTAAATTAGATGGTGGCTCTGATGAAGGTCAGTATTTTTTGATTCATATTGAAGCCTAATTTTAGATTCAACTGTAAAACAAAGCTTAACTTTAGACTTCCAGTATTAGTCCTTAATCCTACAAGCGTTATTATGAATCTCATTTTCTTTAAAATATTAGTGAAATTAGTAGTATATATTTTTTCAAATTTATCAAAAAAAAAAAAAAACTCATAGAGTGTATTCAAAGAAAAACAATATTCTGCCGTCATTGTAAATTAATCAATAAATAAATATACTGCTAGGTTGTTCCTATAAATAACTTTTATCAAAAGAAAATAGTACTGTTCACAATTTATGGCGAAATATTAATCCACAGACTTACGTATTCAGATTTACCGTCATAATGGTTTAACAAACGCGCTCCGTATTCCAAAAAGCTCATTATGCTATCAGTTCCGCCTTAAAATTTTACCATCAATAAAATTTAAATAAGGTTATCAAGATCTAAAAACAGTTAAAATTATATTGCATATCGTTACGAGAAAAACAAAAATCAAAAACTGCAAACTTGTCATTATATTTTTTAACTTATTTGTAATAGCTTATAAAAATACAATTAAATATTTAAAAAATTCTTTTATAATTTTGACTGTTCATTTTATAGGCCTTTTTTGAAAGCATATGAACGTAAAAATCCTTTGTAATTAAAAATATTAAAAATAACTTTATTTCATTAACAGCACGAAAACGTAAAGGAGGAAAAGGGCACTATTCAATGCTTATGTTTGGCGCTTTGGGGATGGCTAGTATCCTTGGACAAGTTTTCATGGGAAAACTCGCTTTAGCAGCTGGTGCTGCCTTGATTATTGCAAAAATATCACTTCTTCTCGCACTCCTGGTAAGTTATTAAAATATCGAATAAAAATTTTTAATTCACAAAATATGAAATAGCTTTATACAAAATAAGATATTTGATTTTAATATATTTGGTTAATCATATATTATTTATTTTAACTATTTGGCACCACAAAAAATTAATGAATGTTATAAGTTTCGGGTTGAATAAAACAACAGGTTAAATTAATTACTAACACCGAATTATCCTTCGAAAAATCTCAACGCGATTACATTCATATAAGATTTGTTAAATAGTTTTTCATTAACAATATTTTGTGAATCTGGTGGTTTCTTTGTTCATAATTATTTTCAATTAATAACCACAATTATTAATTAATTTTACGCAGGTGCTTAATTATATCTAACAAATATTCGTCTTTTCGAGGAGTATCTTTAAGCTATGCGAATGGGCTTATTAAAGTAGGACATATTATTACACAAGCGGTGTAGTAAAAAAGTATTTTTTTAAATGTTATATTTAATTGATTTTATTATAGATACGATTTATATTCAAAGTTTTTAAATTTATTCCAATTCCATAAGTTTTCATTTCGATGATGACTTTCTCAGACAGAATTTGCATTTAGTCAAAGGATTACTATTGAAATTAAACACTGTTTTGGTAATGCAATATTTCAAATATATTTTGTTGTATTTTATGTGGAACCAGATAACAATAAAGTGATCAATCACTTTTCTTAGTGGCATTTGAATTAAATATTGTAATGGTTTTTATAGTTATATAATATATTGTAAAAACTATGATTTATTAGAAACAAATGCTCCTGTGAAATTTAACGGTTCAAATAAGGATTTCACCTTAAGGAATAAATTTTGATTACCGTTAAAAAGTGATATTTTTTCAAAATATGTTTTTTTGTATTTCTAAAGTCAAGTATATCAAAGAAATCATCTGGAACTGAAACAGAACACATTGTTTACTCTGGCGGCGATCACGGAAGTCACCACGGAGGTTGGCAAAGATCATCAGCGGCTCAAGAAAAGGCCTACAGAGCTCATGCTGTAAAATACGGTAGGCCAAGTATAGAGTCACCAATGATGCAAAATATGGGATATACAATTTATGATGAATCCAGCAAAGGAGACTTGGAAAATTAAATGAAATTGGCTTATGTTATTTATTTTGTACTTTTAAGTAATAAATTATTTTTCAACTAAAAATATATCGTAAATTATTCCACTGTACAATTTTTTTGTAGAACGATAATCATACAACCAATTCGGCCTTAAATCAACACATTTTATTGTTATAGACAACAATCAGCGTCGAGAAGGCTTCAAAATTCTCTACAATAAAAAACATTTTAGGGACAGAATATTTAAAATATTACTACTGAATTACCAAGACACGTGAAACTAATTTTTGAAACACCTCACACAACATCCACAACATATAGTAAATCAATAAGTTGAAAATTGAAAAATCAACGTTGGGGAAAGCACACTGAACTTAATAATTGCCGCCAGAATTAAATGTGCAAATTTCATATCAGTAAAATACGCCAGTAGGGAAAGCCGAAAGATGTTTAATGATGTTTAGTTACTTATTTAAATACTACAAAATAGATGTTTCAAGGATTGAAAGCCTCTAAGCAAAATCATTTTTTTTTAAATATGCTAAATAAGATTTTTTCCATTTCATCTTTAAGCCTGTTACCCTGCCTAGTCTATGAAAATCATATTCTAAATAATAGCTGCCAAGTATTTGTCATAAATAAAAATAAGCATGATATGAAAAATATGAGCTGCCTATATTATAATAATTCAGAATTTTACTAGCAACTGTACACTATTCAAGTAAAGCTCCTAAGACAGGCGAATAAATTTAAACAGGGATAAATTAAGTTTTTTGTCTTACGAGAGTTGCTGAAATCTTCTTTGTTGATAACAAATCAGTCTTAAAATCAAACTGTTTTATTGATTGAATTGGCATTCACTTGGTAGAACTCCATTATAACACAGTGAAAAAATAGCAATGTATTTTAGTTCTACAAAATTATTTTTAACAAATATAGTTGATAGCTATTTTTTTATAAAACTTAATAATAATTTAATTTTTCACCGTGTCAAACTGTTTTTTTATAAGATTCATGTATTAATAACGACAATTCTACCAGCACAGATGGATGATGATGGATTTATTGTATAACACTATTTATAGTATTGTAGATATTTTCTACTGCTGTATGTGCTTTTTTCTTTTATCATATGAGACCGTCACTAGTGAAAATGTAACATTTTTCATTTATTTTCATGTTAATGACGAAACTAAAATACATCGATTTCTGATATCAGTATTCACGTGGAGTTACATCAAATACCTTTATTTAAATTCACATTTTTCACGGATTTCTATCAAACTATTTCAAATAAAATCAATTCAGTTATTTTAGGCTTTAATTTATGAAATAAATAGAATTATAATGTTCCATTAATATTTATTAGTTTTCAATCTGGATATATAAGAGAAAAGTGCCAGTATGTGAGCATAGGTGCACATAAATATTTATATGTGTAGGGTAAACTTGACCACGCTTTGCGGTCTGTTTATTATGCTAATCATACATAAAGAAATCTATGCACATCACTTATTAAATATGCCAATAAAGATATATGTGACACTTTTTCTATATTTCAAGGTACATCCGTAACTACTTGTCAATTTATTATTGTTTGACACTTCTTAATGCTAATGTGTGTAACTAAGTCAATAAATAATAAATTAACATAACTTTACTTATCTTTAACATGCAAAAATTAAAAAAAACATAAAATATTATGCTTAACATTATAATATAAATTTAACTATTTTACATGAATGTTTGTAAGTAAGTACTAAAATTGTGATGGCAATTAAAATTAATAAGAAAACATTTTTTTTTGGAGTTTTTTTTTAATATTAAATAAAAAAAATATTTTTTTGCTTATAACATAACTTTATTTAAATACAAGTAATAAATTACTTAATTATATTGATTCTCAATACGCAATCCCATCTGAAACGAAATCTTTGCATGTCATTTTTTAGTCGAAATTAATTATTTACGAAAACAAAAACGTCTGACATACATAGAATATTATATCATGAACAATTTTCAGCAATAATTTAGATATTTACAAAAAGAAATATTTGTTAGTATTTATAAATGATGCATATCAGAAATCGTTATTCATTTTCATAAAACAATTGATTTTTATTTAGTTTTTGTGATCATCGGGCTTAGCTTCTTGGGACATGAGCACTATAAGCACGCTCTTGCATCATCATATCGGTATCCAAACTCCTGTGGTAATGTCCTCCTCCACTTCCGCTGGTTTCATACTCACCGCCGCCACCGCCTCCATAGTGAGAAGAGGAGTATGTGTGACTTTGAGATACTTGAGGATGCTTCACAATTTCATAGGTTGTCTTTTCATGTGCCTCTCCGCTTGACACGAGTTTCTTTAGTCCAATAATAGCACTCAGTACTAGAGCAATCTTACCAATCAGCAAAGCCTTACCAGCAATCATAGCAATAGCTTGGAAGGCCATAGCCACAAAACCACCCTTGATAGCAATAGCGGTAAGAATTGGGCCCATGTATTTTTTGAGCTTTCCTCTGCCTTCTTCGATCATTATATTAAAGTTTTGTTTTCCGTCCATTGATTTACCAGCAAAAGATGACAAGGTAAGAGACATTTGATGTGTATCCAAAAACTTTGATGATTTTTCGGCCAGCAAGTTGTCTAATTGATCTGTAGGCATCTCCTTGATTTCTTCATCACTGTATCTCATCGACCTTCCATCTGCTACGTCTTTTCGTTTGATAACTGATACACCATCAAATACCGTGATATTCTGAGTTTTTATTGCTCTGTCGGCGATTTTAATTGCTTGGATTTTAAGACACTTGACGATTTCTTCTGATTTTTCACAATTGTCGTATATTTTTCGAACCATTTTAAGGCCGGCATTCATAATACTGTGATCTTCTTGGGCTGCCTTTGAGTAAGCTACACACCACACAGCAAAAATTAAATACACACATTTGTTAATCGACATTTTTGTTATTATTATGCTTTTTAAAGTATTGGATCGTTTGATCCTTCACGCTAACTTTATCGAATTTGTTGATTACAGTGATGCTGGCTCGCAAGTGATACCTTAAGCTGTTGTGCTACCAGTTTTATTGTTTCAATTGAAATGCGGTTGATTTGATATGAACACCGGCATTTATCCAATTTCTCTTAGAAGGAACTCATCCATAAACGTTTCAGAGCGTGCGATAACTACATTAGAGAATCCCACACGTAAATACGTCGCAGGTAATTTGTTTCATGTATACGTTTATGGTATGAAAAACGGACATCTCGCCAACAACTTGCTCGCCATTGCTGCGCTAGACCAAAGATTGCGTGTCTCTTTGATACACATGCTATTTTCAGAATTCCTTTATAAAACTGCCAATTATAATTGTTTAACTTCATTTTAAGCTATGTAATTCAAAGCTTTAGAGTAAAAGTCAATGTAAAAAATAATTACGTAAATATATCATATTTATTTATAAATCAATACAATAAATTCTAAGTTGTATACAAAAACTAAAACTAAGTTATTTTTTTTTTTGTAAAATTATCAGTTTATTACGACCTCGTAATTGAGCAAAGAAAAAATGAATGATGATGCTGCATATTCTTATGTACATGGTGTTTACTGGGAAAGTTCACTACATTTGTTTTGTATAAATGTATGTAAAATCATGTCAAAATTACTTAATGATGATTATTTTACAAATATTTTTTTCCCAGATGCAGACTCTTTTTATAGCTTTTCATTACATTAAAAATATATTATTTTTGTTATGAATGTTATTTTTAAGTTGTTGCCGTAAGTCTTCAAATATCCGTACTAAAAGAAGTCCTGGTATGATATATCCAGTGACCGTGAAGTGCGATTGACATTTTCAATTCATGAAATTTACGGTTATTGGAAATATATCTTTCCGTAATTTTAATGTAATATTATTAGATAGATTTGAGTGATATATGTATGGCGGTTACTTTTTAGAAGTTTAATTGGAAACACGTGTCGCATTGAGTAAAACACTAGGTCCAATTACAAGTTCATTGATTTTAATTTGATATTTGTAGATGTATTATTTTCAAATTTCTTCATGTATGTGATCGGTTAAATATTTCATCTAAATGCTAAACAATTTAATGCATTTGATCAGCGCACGCCGTTTATCGTTCTATCGTACTCCACTTTTTCATAATAATTCCAAGCATATTATTCCGTGACTTTTTATGAAAGGCAAACTCAGACAATTTATTTATCAAAAAATCGTACTATCAAAAAAAAATGCACATCCACTGTCCAAAAAGCTCAATTTTAGAAAAAAAAATATTTTAAAGAAGTTAGGTCAACTCTTTACTCGATGGTTGGACAATATCACTGTTTGCATTAAAATTGCATTAAAATCTTCATTCTAGATCCATATTGCTCATTGTTTGTACTAAAGATTTTTGGCCTCGATGAAAGCTTAAATCTGTTTAGTGTGATAGTTTCAGCGTTTATAGATTATATTTATATAAAAAATAGTACATGCGTCTATAATGTGACGTGTTTTAAAAACATATCCCAAACGGTAAATAGTAATGACATAAAATTTACAATTGTATGTCTATATGCTATTACAAAGTAAAAACTGTAATTTTCAACTCGTGTCGTCATTATTTATGGATGGATCATATTTAATATGTGTTACTGTCAAACTTTCAATTGCCAAGGATCAACATTGGCAGGCAAAAATATAATACAATTTAAACGAAGGCGAAAACATGTGTATTTTCAGCTTTTTTGCTTGAGATTAATTTTACTATGGCAATACTGCACGGAGTTCGATTTTGTAATAAACAGTAATTAAGTAGAAAGTAATCGTAGTTTTGTATCTGGTGTTTTATAATGATTACAGAAAAAGTCAAAATTTACTCTGACCAAAATTAAGCCACAAAAAAATAATAGTTTTTTACGTATTTACCTGTACAATATCAACAATAAATTGACTATTGAACCACAATATTTGTGTCGAAAATATAAAAAAATATCATATTTAAATTAATCAAAAATTTAAAATTTATGCTTTTAGAGAACATTAGCACTCCAAAAGCATAATATTTATTTGTTTTTTTTTTCAGATGAAAAATATTACATGACTACAATTAAAAACTTATGATAAAATATTCATTTTATTACTAACTTCATCTTTTTGAAAGACGACGTGGCTGTTTGTTTAAATTTTTGTTTTTTTTTTTTTTTATATAAACTTTTTATTTATCTCTCGCTCACTTTCTATTTATCGTCCAATTCTTTATGCACTGAGTGGACTGAGCTGTATTATAACGTGAAGTTGTGTAGAGCATATATTATATTATCAAATATGCACGAATGAACAACATTCATGGAATAGCCTCCTTATTTTCTAAGATGAGATCAAAAAAATGAGAGATTACAAAAATAATTTTTACAGAAATGCAGAATGATTCGCTTTTGAAAAACGTTATCATGTTTGTGTAATACGCCAGTATTATAATATATATTTGGTTGAATTTGATTGTTATTAATGAAGCTAGCGTGAGCTTCAATAGGTATTATATTTCAACGATAATATTTATTTTTTTGTAATATTTCCAAAACAGTGCCTTCGTTTTTTTTCTTTTTATATTAAAAATTCTGTTTGTCAACATAATATCCCTTGCAAATAGAATGCCATAAATGTACACGGCATTTTTTTTAGTTCGATATTAAAGCTATTAGCACTACCTACTGAAAGTTCTTGATAAGCAATACAAATTATTAAATAATTGAGTCATTATATTTTCAGTTTGTCGTGTTGACACATATAAATAATTTTATGAATTGGTTTGTAATTATCAATACAATAAGTACTTTTAAATGAATTTTGTCTCGTTTAATAATTGTGTTTAAATATACATAATGGTAACTCAATAGAATAAACTTAATTGAAACTGCATCTTATGGTATGTTACGCTTAACAAACTATTTAGGTCTTCTATTCATGCCGTAAAAATAAAGAGGAAATCTAATAACAAATAAATGTGCTTTTAAAACATATTTTCAGTGCACATATTTTTATATATGTATTGATATATCTCAAAACTTAACGTTAAATACATACCATCCTCTAATTTCAACAGTTAAATAGACCTTACTATCTATCTTATTGTTATTTTCTGTTATATTCATTTTTCGGCTTATAATTATATATCTTGATACAAACAAATTTCAATCTAATAATCATAAGATTTTTTTGCACACAAATTAATTTACATACCATTGTAAATAGTTTATTGAAAATTAATATATCTCCATAACAAAAACTGCATGTGAATAGATCTTAAAATCGCTAATAAAATATATTAATAGTCGTCATATCAATATCTACCATTTTAACAATTTAAACAGAAGATCTTAGTATATTATTGTAATTTTCCATTGAAAAATGTGTATTTATTGTCCTGACCTCCACCCGTTATTCGTACGTAGCCGCTCTTCCGCGACCGCCTTCCGTTACGCAATACTGATATATAGAAATGATTCTACTTTTCATTTTCTTGGCTAAATACAGACCTCTACGTATCTTTAAACTATGCACTTTTATGCTAAAAAAAAGAATACAAAAAAACTGTGTCTATCTGGGTACAAAAATTGCATATTTCTCGAGTACCTCAAAGTTGGCTTTGGTTGAAATCATAGTCAATGTGGACTATTTGGGCCCGAATGAAGATGGGCACAGTAAACAACTGCACGTTTGGCATTCATCCCGGAGCAGTCCCACAGGACGTGATTAGCGTCGTAATAGTTATGTCCAAAGTGCAATGTGGCCTTCTAACCAACTTGCTCAACCCAAATAATTTACTAATGAACATACCATGACTGTTTTTAAATTGAAAAGGCAAATCCTGGTACTAAAGTTGCGGAAAGGTCCTGGTCAAAGTTTTGGAAAAAAAAAATGTTTGGCGACCTTTTGTGGGTGTAGTCCATCTAATCTGCCAGTCTGCTAAAGCTGTTTTTTTACGCCAACTCTTTTGAAAATGAATGGTAAATGTAAGTTTTAGGTATATTTTGCAATAGAGTTGGCGTTAGAGGGACGCTTCCAATATTCATACCAATAAAAGTTATTGCACTATGCAGATCAAACGATGGGACAGCAGCCAGAACAAGAAAAACATTTGTTTAAGTGGCCCTATGCGCATAAGTGAGTGAAATCAATACAGTTGTCCACTCAGTATCGTCCTCTTTACAAATCCCAGCTTTGCTTTAAAATACCAAACTGCCAGCTATCTTCAGCCCGAGCCTTAAATCTCCCGTTTTTTCCAGCTAATCTAGATACACGAAAATATGCCATATAATCAATGATAGATAACGCATACGTCTTTGACTTACTTAAAACAATTGATTATTGAACCATCTAAACACTTTTAGAATACTGATATTTTTCGAATATAACAAGAAATAAAGCTCTAAGCTCTTTACTAGACAATGAGGAAAATCCTTTCAACTTGATTTGGGCTTGCAATCGAAGTTTCTTCACATATCATGCTTTTGTATTGGTAAATTTATTTTCACGTATGCACAAAAATCTTGATGTGACAAAATGAATAGACGGTACCAATATTTTTTTATTTTAATAATTCATGTGATTTAAAAAAAACCGATTAATTTATTTTTACTTTCACGATAAAAAAACATTTTTTTAGCCGTTGGTATAATTATAAATTATTCATGTCAGACTTAATTACTGGGTTTTTTTAATGTTTAATTCATTATTTTAAATCCATTTTTTTGGTTGAACACTTTCGATTAAAATGTGTTTGGTAATATTTTTTTTATTTTGTTTTCCGTAGAAACAAATCTTTTTATAAAATTATAAAAACTTGATGGAAATTTCGTGGCGCTATTTTGACGTGTATGGTGGATTTACTATTTAACGGCCTCTCTGGAAGTTAGAATAATGCAGCATTGAACAAAGTCTTTTCGTAAAGAAAATTATTTTAAAATGAAGTGTGATCATTTACAAAAAAATATTCTTTATAAATCATCATAAAGCTTTCTGAAAATATAAATATTTATCATAAAATGACTACACACTGTACAATAACAACACATCTACAATGTAGATAATTTAAAAATATTTTATTTTTCAGCCATATTTTCATCATGCCACTTATCGCCATCTATTGATTGTATGCCAATTTTTGAAGGAACACGTCATATTTTCACAACTAACAACAAACATTGATTTATTGTTGTTTATGGTGTAAAATACAAACAGATAAAAAATCACTTGCAAGGACACAGAAAAGCTTTACTATCTGTCAGTCTTTTGATGGTAGTAATAATCGGTGGTAATTCTGCGAAAATTCATTTGTTATATAAAATAAAACTTAAAAACTTCATTTTTTCAAGTTCATCTATTATAAATTGAAAACATTATGTACATAAAACACTTTTCACTTCAAATAGCTTTAATTTTACATTGATTTAACGTTATGCAAAATTCATAATATTTTTCAAATAACTTTATAAAACTTACATAAAAATATACGTTTCTTCTGTGACATTATTAAAACTGACATAATTGAATATTTTTGATTGAAAAATTATGCATTTAAAAAAATCATTACTATTTAATTGAGTCATAATAGTTTTCTAAAAGACGAACTTAGTCTACAAAATAATATAAAGCTTCTTATTTACAGTAATAAAATCAGTATTATTAAATAATTAAATTTCATAAAATTTCTAAAACAACAATTGCAATATGACGGCAATCGGATGTATGTAAGTAGTTAAAACCGTTCAAATGTCTGTGGTATAATTTAAAGTATATTCATATAAGTAGGAAATAATTTAGCTTTCACTTTTATGTTTTTATATACTGCAAATGAATGATTAGTGCAAATTTCAAAAAATATTTTGCTTTCCATTAATATCTTATATTTTATTATTATTTAATGTTTCATAGTATACTTTAACGTGATAACTTTTGAACACATTATTTGCGGGTGAGATTCGCACTACGTTGATAGGTCAATGCGGGCATAAAATCAATTTCACGCGTAAAAAACACATTTTTATATAAAATGTCATAACTTGTAAAATACCCGACATATTTAAGTGTTTTTTTCAATATGGTACTCACCAAGTATAGCACCACCAGATTATTAAATAAATATTCATTTTTCCGCAAAGAATACTTCTTTCAGACATAAAACATTTCAATATATATGATAAAATAAAGGACCTTTACTAATCAACATTTAGGTGCACAGTATGTCATGCATTTATTTTTGACCGTCATAAAAGTTTGTTTTATGGGCAACTTGCCACAGCAATTAGTTGAAAAAACAATTGGCAAACAATAATCTCAGGGATTTGTATAGAACAGTTAAATATATGGGCGGTGCATGTGAGGCAATCAATGTCAAGCTTGTTTGCACTATTTCATAATTTATGACCTACAGATGTTCTTTTGAGTAGAGGTACAGGACTTTCCAAAACACAGCCCCCAGATAATGTGTATTTTGTAATTTTTATTACAATTATATGTTGATATTTCACATTTAAAAAATAAAATATTTTTCATATTGTATAATCATTAAAGCAAAAATTTGACATATTTATTTTAATGAAAATATTAAATTAATTGAATATACTTTTATAAGATTATAGTGTAGATGGAACACATGAGATTAAAATTTATATTCTCACTGAAAGTGGTTCACAACATGAAGCAGAATTGACATGGAAGAGTTTTTATATCCAAAAATGAAACTTAGTTTGTGGTCACGCTGTTTCATAAATATGGTTCATTTATGTAAACCTAGTTCATATAAAGCCTCCTAAGCAAGATACACTAAAAAGCTTGTGAAAAAAAACAGGTATTAATACCTTTCCCGACGATTACCACCAGATGATGTAAAAGGTATTACTACCCTTCCCGCAGTTAACCGCCAGTCGGCATAACGGGTATTACTACCTTTCCCGCATTGAATGTGTTAATACCAATCGTTATGACTTGCAAACCAAGAGACAAACAATCTAAAATCTTCGTTCACAGGACTTTTTCAATGAAATGAAAGTTATGTGAATATTATTCTAAGTATAAAAACATAATATTAAATTATCTCTTTCATACCAACAAAATATTGGATAAAGTTATCTCTTTTGGCTATATTTCTTGTTTCATTGTGAAATGAATGACCTGTGTATATTGAAAGCTTTTTGTTTTCAAGTTAGATAAAGTCTTTCAAAAATCTTGGTTTCATATTCTAAATAACACAACACTTTTCCAACAGTTGAAAGTTCACTCTTCAGACTTTTTTTAGTGGCGAAATAAAAAAACTAAAAACCTTGGATTCAACATGAATTGGCGAAATCCTATATATAAAAAGGTATTACTTCATTGAACACAAAATAAATTCGGTTATCATTAAAAAAGTTGAAAATGTTCATTATTTATGAATGAAGATGTATCAAATTATCATTTACTGCATACATGATAATTTATCGTTACTTACTTAAAAATAGCGAGTGAATACAAACGCATCTTCTGCTACTTCTGCAAAGACTAAAAAATTTTCTCATGAATTACTGGTATTGTCTCAAAGGTCATTCGTTATTGTCGTGGACCATCTTCTTTGACATAGATACACACTTCGTGTTTTGTTGTAGAAAAAGACAGATGTATTGGCATAATGCTACAAATTTGCGAGAAACGAACGAGATGGCTGCAAGTACTCCTAATACAATAAGTTCAGCGATGAAAACTTTAAGCGGTCTTACAAGAATGAAAGTAAGCTTCTATGTTTTGTTTGTAAATACAGCGTAGTTTGTTTTATAAAGATTATTGAACTTCAATTGATATTAAATGAACATTCACCTTCCACATTTTTTTTCCAAATTAATTCAGAAACTTATCTCTGTTTTTATTAAAGCAACGTATTATTTAACTCTTTCAAGACACATCTTTAGACTACTGAATGATTTGGTAAATTACAATTAACAATAATTGATTGATAAAAATTGTTCTACAATATTCAATTTTCCGTTAACATTTATAAAAGTCAGTTTTATTCCTATTTATTATATATTTATAATAAAAGTTTTAGCAAAATGTAATTAACTTAATTGTATTTTTACTATCCCACTCATAAATAAATGTATATTATTTAATCTTTATATGCCATGTATATTTACTTCCAGAATAAGTTTAGTAATGCAATTGAAGTTTAAATCAAAAACGTAATTAAATTTTTGCGCTGTCACAATATTACTAGTAAAACTTTCTCATCTATCGTGGAGATGGTCATGGTCTGGTTACCTATAAAACGCTAAGCACGTAAAGAAAACTCACTACTTGAACAAAAAATATGCGGATATGCCATATTATAACCTAGCAAAATATTAATTTTGCACACGATGATGACCATGATGATGACTCTTATATATTTGCCTATAATCATTAAAAATCATATTTGTTCGGGTTAAATAATATTTTTGAATACAATAATAATAACACAGTTAACTATTTTGAAATATCATATTTATATATATACGTATAAATAGACAAGACGAATAATCTTTGTAACTACAGAGACACAAAGCATTTCCCATTCATATATGTTCCATCGGTATATATTTTTTAATTTCATACATTTAACTATAGCACATAATGGAATGGATTTTAAAACTTCTCCCTTAGATCAACTCTTATCAACATGTTTTTAACAAATACGTTTTCAATATTTTTATTCAATTCTAGTACGTTTGAAACAAATATTTATATATTACATCCATTACTTAAAACTTAAAAAAATGTAAGCAACAAGCAAATTTATTGAGTTTTAAACAATAATAAAACTTATTCGATGTGTATTACAACTTTGAGATAAATTTCTACTAGGATTAGACATTTATATCTTGTAAAAGCTGCTAATTTATTGGTGATAAATCAACACAAAAAATAAATATAATTTTTCTCATATTCAAATACTTATGCTTTTATAAATTAATGCAGATTTTCAGATCTTCTATATTGGAATGTTCTTTAATGCGCAAACATTTCCAGTTGCTTCGTTAAATGTAAATCTCTTTAATATGCTCACTATTATTCATCGTGGGAAATAAAAAAAAATTTGTGCCTATTGTCAAGCGGTTGGTAATTAATTCACACGATATGAAGTTCAGATGTCATATTACGACTTAAATGATCTAGATCCTTGTACTTAACTTAACCTAGTGGCACTTATGTTTTATAAAAAATAAAAGAAACAATAAATAATCAATATTTTTGTCCAATTTTTTGTTTGTATTTTTCTAACAATCATTCTGCATGGAGATTGGTAGCATAAAACGGTATACATCGAATATATTTCGATTGGTTTACTATAAAGGTGAACCCGTTGTTATTATTTCGAATAAAAAATGTCATTAAATCAACATTATCGAATTACAAAATTTTAATTACACGGGGATAAATTGATGTATCTTGAATATAACTTAATAATAATTACCTGATCTGCTGTTGAATGTAGTAAATATTTTTTTTTTTTTTTCTAGCAAGCAAGTACTTTTAAGCATGAATTATTTATATGCCGGAAATAAATTCCGTCACATATCATATTTGATTAAAAAATCCATCGGCGATGAAAAAGACGAGGCGAAGAGTTTAACATGTAAAACATTTTCCTATTCAGAATGGAAGATGGTTAAAGTTATTCTATATAGCTCTATTGAGCTAAAAAACAAAACTTAATATCGACGCGATACAGTGGATCTAAAGTACCTCGTGTGAAACAAAAACTTATTCAATAAGAAATTATATTTCAAAATTATTTTTTTATTTGACTAACTTTTGAAATAAATTTTTAATTAAATTTAAAAAAAATTAAATTTGAATTGTTACAACTTTGTACGATTCTATATGTTTTCTCACTAACAGCTCGCGTTTCGCCTTTCGGCATCTTCAAGCATTTCACCACACTGATGCAACAGATCTGACTCAGTAATGAGAGAAATAAAATACAAAGCTAAAACACAGACCGTAAGGCTAGGATTCAAACCTATAGCTGAAATAACGTTTTATACTATTGGTTTAATAATATTAACAATCAATTGCCTGTGATAACACTAAATACTGTTAACGTGTCTTTGATGAAAGGATTCCACAACAAACAATAGTTAACTATCATTAAAATGCAATTGGTTGATTTTCTGTTGCATCCGTGTTACAGAATTCCTGAAAATGCCGAAAGGCGAAACCCAGGTCGTTAGTAAAAAATCATGTGGAATCGTACAAAGTTGCAATAATTAAAATTTTATTTTGAAATTTCATCAAAAGTCTCTATCATAATTTGAAAAAATGTGGTTTAATTGAATAATGCACTAGGTCGAGCGGTATACAAATGATAGTATCGGTTAAAGAGGAAAATTTTAAGCAAACCTTCATTTAAAATTAAAACGCAGTTACCAGATAGCATATGATCGGTCTATTCTAATACCTGTTATATATATTTTTTAGTAAAACCTTATTAAACAATAAAGAAAAATAAAAATCATTAAGTACCTCAGTCATGAATTTATCGCCGCTATTATGGGAATTTTCAAACTAAATATCCTGAGAACTCATTTTTTTTACAATATACTTCCTTTATTTAAAAATGAAAATATAATATATGTTTATAGCAAATTTTAAACATTAATAACTAGAAATATTCCACCGAGTAGATACTTACTGCTAAAAATGTATAAGTTAAAGTTTTTAAAAACAAAAACAAAAACATAAAACTATTAACAGAAATCAATTATTAGTGTATAAACAATACTTTAAACAGAACAAGTGGAACAAATATCATATAAATATAAAATTCTTTTTTAATGTGTTTCATTTATTTTATTGCCACGCATTAGCAAATTATATTCATATAAAAATGTAAGACGCAATGCTTTTACATGTATGGTTGGTTTACTTGACTGAATGAATAATGTGAAAATTCTATTAAAGAATAATAAAACATAGAGAAAATCTTTAACACTTCACGGTGTCAGTCAAAATAATACATAAATCTATATTAAGAATGCTCGTTTTATGTTTGAAAGTCGAGAGCCTCAAGTAATAATTTAATAAAATAAAATTATTGGCAATCTCAAAATGAAAGAAACTTTAAATGATAGAAATCTGATTTTTAAATAACTGAATTAATTTATTCACCATTAAATATATTGCAATATTCAACGGAACATAACAACTATGCCTACCAACAAAGAAAGCAATTTCGGATGAATAATGATTTGTTCTGGTCGACATTCGGAAAAATATAATATACAGAAGAAAACATTGGTATTTGCTCCGTAAAACATTGTAGATGACACGGATGTCAAAAAATATAAATTTAAATGTAATTTTATTTAAATAAAACTAGGTATGTTGATTTAAAAAGATTTAAGAAGTCTTATTGAAATATCATGTAAGTCGTCTACTAACGGATATATAAATACAGCTAGGTAAATCAATAAAGAGGATTTAATGCTCCAATGAGTGACAAAGTTAACCGTCCATGATTATTATTGAGTTCATTATTTGCAGCTAATAGATTTTAATATACATTATTTGGAACAATTACTTCATGCTGCAGGCTTTCATAAAATTAATTAAATGTAGCTCTAACCAGACTTGTAAAATCATCTTTTCTGTCTAAGGTGTAAAAAAAATATTTGGGATGGTTTAAGCATTTTATTCATTAACAATACAAAAATTAAATATCATAAATAAATATGAACGCTTTTGACGTTCAAATCATCGGTCAGCATGCGTCAACGGTGCTTCACATGTATGGTCACATGACAATTATGCACAAAACTGAGTTTGAAAGCGGTACCTCTTCTTCTAAAACGGTGCATTATTTAAAGATGCATTCGACAGTAGCAATCATCTTGATTGGAATTCCATATATATATATATATGATATTACCATAAATGAAGGGAAGACCGGTGCCGATTATCAAAGTCATTTTCATAGTCCAAAAAACCTCACGCCAGAAAGACTACACTTAGAACTTCATTCGTCTAATTTAATATCTCTTTTTTTTCTCATTATAAAGAATTGCTTTTCCGTTCACGGTCAAATTGACTTCCGACAATTTCTTTTTACATCTTTATCCAAAACATTATCGTATACTAATTTAAAGATGCTCGTATGCTCATAAATCTTTATTGAAAATTTAACTTTGGTATGCTAGTAATTAATATTTCATTTGAGTATTAAGTATATATAATTATAATTGATTGTTTTGGGTAATTTAAGGTATTAAATAAATTTATTGATTTAAACTTTTTTAAGATACAGATCTCTGGAACGGAACTGTAAGTAATAACATAATAAATAAAATTTGAATTGTTACAACGTTGTACGATTCCACATGTTTTGTCACTAACGACCCGGGTTCCGTCTTTCCGCATCTTCAGGCATTCTATCATACGGATGCAACAGAACTGATTTCAGTTCGTATCCGTGTAATAGAATGCCTGAAGATGTCGAAAGGCGAAACCCGGGTCGTCAGTGACAAAACATGTGGAATCGTACAACGTCGTAACAATTCAAATTTGATATTGAAATTCCATCAAGCACCTTCAGTCGACATCATAAATTACTTAATAAATTATTGTACCGCGTTGTCATTGATGACCCTCAGAGACTTTATGTAAACATAGTCTTAGTGTACAATAATAACACATTTTTGCTACTATTTCCACAATTTATTTTTTGTTTTTTTTAGTATCATGCATACGTAGAATAATTTTAGTACCGGTAGAAAAGTAATAATGTCTTATGAATTGTGAACATCACGATAAATTATAAAATGTTAGTTATTGGAATGTTGTTTAGCATTTGTTTTACAACATAAATGAAAATTTTTCTTCATTCTTAAATAATCACGGTAAGATATAAAGCCTTTCAAACTCTGCATACGTCTTTATTCACTACCCGGGCTTCATATTTCATCGTTAACAAAAATTCAGTATAGGCATGTACCCAAATTGACAGTTGAAAACATTGAACAAATCAGTGACATTTTATTCGGATATAGATAGACTTTTGAGTATTTCTATTATAAATGTAAATTTAAAAAATTTAAGCCATCAACTTAGTCAACATATACGATCTGTCTCTTTTTAGCAAAAAATATAATTATCATAGTTTCAGGATCCAACGTTATTTAAAAAAAATGTCTTAAGATGTCCACTAAATTGGATGTTAGCGTCGGAATAGTTATCAAACAATAAAATCTAAAATCTAAAAATTAAAAAACAAAAACGACTTGCTGGTAATGACCAGCATTCTATTGCAGAAACTCATGAGGTAGACTTGAATTAAAAATAAAGATAAAATCCATTTAAAAATAATTATGGTATGTATTGATTACAAAATATTAACTGCTTCCACATCTATGTTGGTAAAGGGCACAGTACATGTAAGATCATTTTTTTATCAGAAAATGTTAGAACAACACAAAGCTAAACTAAAGATAGTGTTCTACCATTTACGGTGTTTTTTTTGTACAAATGGTAGGCATCTCTCAGTTAAAAAAAGCCAATTACAATTTAATAAAAGCTAATTCTTTAGAAAACCTCACATTTCTTAAAAAGAAAATTTCATTATTACTAAATCAATACTTATAGATATGTCACATACATACTCAGCTTTCAGTGTCAGTTTGAGTGCGTCCGTGTACTAATATGCCTCAGATACCGAAATGCGAAACCTGGGTTGTTAGTGACAATATGAGTATAAAAAGTTCATACGATCTAAATTGAACTACTTTCAGTCGATATATTAAATATAAACAATATTATAATAAAGTATAAAAAAAAATCAAAGTAATAATCATTTTTCTTCGCCCGATTCAATAAAGAACACAACCTGAGATTACTCTAAGATTTCCGTCTCATCCAACGAGTTAGCAAGTACGTAGAGAAGGTTGAATAGCGGGGCATTTTTGTTAATGACGGTCTAATTTAAGGGCTGTCATATAAACTAATAAAGAATATTTCTTTCATTATGCTAAAATCCATGCGTTTGCTCTTTTCTGGCATTTATTTTGCGAAATTTGTATACACAATTTTTCCTGAAATGTACACAGACGTGCAGCAGTGTAATACAACATTGTATCAATATAAAAATTAAGTACCGGAAATACTGCTAAGAAATGTGGCTGAACAGAGGTTGTGACACATTGAACCGGAGCATTGTTGGCGATTCATGGTGTAGTAGCATGAAAATAAATTCTAAGAGACAGGTATGTTATTTAAAACCATATTATTATAATAAATATTTCTGATTGAGTTTCTTATTTATATAATAGAACACTCCCATAGCAATGCATACTGACTATTCAATTGAATTTAGTTGATATATCAACAAAATAAATGTACATTCATTCTAACCTTAACATATAATATATATATGTATGTTTTGTAAAAACAATATTTCTTATACCATATTCAAGCGGGAGTGAACTGATTGAAAAAGGATGATTAAAAGACATGTTTTGAAAGATACGGTAGTTACTCAAAGCTTAAAATATTTTTTAGCTATGACTATATGTAAAATAATCAATTATATTGGTTTTAAAACATTTTAAACTATTGTATTACATGAATGCTTATCACTTTATTTTAGATATTTTCAAAGAAACAAAACAAATTTATTCCTAATTGTACCATAAAATAAAACTTCCTTTTTTAACATTGTGAAAAATAAAAAAAGATTGAATCGATGAAATACAATATTGTGTTGTTAATTTGTTAATTACTTTCTATGTATAGCCTTTTAAGTATTTTTATTTGCAACTGTTTATGAATAGCATTCTTATATCTCGTCAGCGTTCTAAAGCATACACAATTTAAAAATGACCTAATGAGAGCATACGTTACACTTAATCATAAAAACAATGCAATTTGTGAGAACGACTTGGAAATGCCTCTTCTGTAAGAAGGTCAATTTTTTATTATTATGAACAATATGATGTAGGAATAAAGGAACAACTGTTTTAAAAATCATATGGCCTATTTATAAGTGGCAAAAAAATTACTTCGCGGAATAAGTGTGTATTTTATTGTAGAAAAAAATTTATGTTTTGCATTTCACTTATGATACTGTAGATTTTTTGTATGAAATTTTGAGATTGTTGTTAAAGCATTACCAACTGATGATAATTTTACAAATGTATTTTTTTTAGACAGCTTACATACAAAAATATTTGAATTAAACTTAAATTTCATATCGCATAAAATCATTTGCCATGTGATATAAATATCTTCTTTTGCCAGCATTAATATTTTTCATTTCTGCTTCTACTTAAAAAATATATTTTTACTATTATTTCATTAAGGTTATTAAATTGTCTGTTGATAACATTTTGGCAAAAAGTTTAAAAAATATTTTATCTTAATAGATCTTAAAATACTTTTTTAATTAATTTAAACTAAAAGTAAATTTAATAGATTTTTTTATTTTATATGTAACGCTTTTGTGTCAGCAAAATTATTGTTTACATTGTAATATAATAATAAAAATCAGTCAAATAAACAAACTAACGCTTGAATATTACGTTTTCTCCTGTCTTTTAAGTGAATCCAGGTCGCTATTTATTGAATTTTAAATTTATTTTAAATAAATCACTTTCATAAGATCTTAAGTAAAGAATATTCAAAAGTGCTAGAAGCAACCTCATTGAAAGCAAAGCTCTTATAAACCACTTGTAACGATTCTTCAACCTAAAAATCTCATTATAACTTTGTGATAAAAAAAATCACGCACGATCATAATTTTACAGCTACTCAAGTCCACTTACGCATTGAATAATTAATTTTATCCTCCGATTATAAGTGCTGTCAATTATTATAATTCACAATTTGCTGGATATAGTGAACAAATACAGTGAAATATTACAAAAAAATTATATAGTGAATGATTTTTCTTGATGAAATCCCTATTTATCACAATGTTTATCCAACTATTTATCGAAAACTTATTGTGTTTTTTTTTAATTTATCGGCTACTACAAAACTTTTTATTTATCCTTATTACTCGTATCGCAACCACTTATAAGCCATCTTTACCTGCTAATATTAAACATAAAATACATATATAATACTTTCCACGCCATTCACACTTTTTGCTGTTGTTGTTGTTTTTTTTTTTGAATTTGTGATTAACCTTTTTTATAAAGAGCACCTAACAGTGTTAAATCTTTTTTAATGTGAACATGTAAATGTCTTTAGAAAATGAAATATATATATATAATTACAAACTTATAAGCCTTTAAGTTATCTACAATATTCACGAAGGTGTTTTGGCTAATTTATACGGAAATTTTAATTTACTTTAACTGCCAAAGTTTTTGAAGTGAGTAGTTTCAAAATTTTCAAATGATAAACTTTCTATCACCTCACATATTATATAAACAAACGACATATCATTTTTTTTCATTTTTACTAAGGAAAGTGTGCCGTATTGTATATACCCACCTGTGAAGCTGTAATCATATTTTAATGGATATTGTTAGGTGTCGGGGTCAATATAGGGGGGGTCAATGAAAATAATTGCTGGCAAAAATTTGAAGCGTGTAATAAAAGTGGCACAGACAATAACGTATATTGTAAACAATGAATGAAGATTTATGATAGACTAATTAAGATTATTCTTATACTTTTTCCAAAAACAGTTTAACTTTTCATTATAGAATTTCTTATAAAATGTCTAATAAAATTTTTTACTAGATTTTTTTACTTAAAGTTAATTTTAAATAAGGTAAAGAATGTTTTCATTTAAAAAAATCTTGTTTTAAAATAACAAGTGATATAGACTAATTATTAAAGTTTTTATAAGTAATTTCAGTTTACTTTCCAATACCTATATGAAGGTCCGTGAGAAACCGCTACGTTATGGTGTGGTGGATAAAAAAAACGACCAAAATTTCTCGCCAAAGAATCGTTACCATACTAGTAATTATTTCAACACATGAAATTTTGTCGGACGTGACTGGAGATTTGCTGCGTAGTAAATATTATGCGTCGGCCATACTGTAAAACACATGCAATTATCGAATTCAGATTGCACGACTGTGGGATAACCTATAAAATATTTTTAGTGATATACATGAATAACTTTTGTCCTTATCGGTTAATGAATATGCTGTTATTGAATATGTATAATATGTATGAACTAATTCGATGGGTTTCTGTAAATTTCGTATAAAAAATTACACGTCCAATCTCATGGGCTAACTTTCACTTAAGCTTACTTTAACGGACCTGCAGAAACATGCACTTTTACGTGATGATATTTCAGCAAAACATCTTTAATAAAATGAATTTGAAAAAAAATCGATCATTTTGTATTTTTTTTTTAATATTATCAATTATATAAAATCTGAATATAAATATAGATATTTAAAAAAAAATTTAAGACGTTTTCCACTACTTTAAACAGCATAATATCACGACAATAAGGTGACACTTATGACGTATTAAATCTTTATAATAAATATTTTAAATAGAAAACGAAAACTAAATAAAAAAAATATTTCAAACCAAACGACGTTGCAGCGGCCAAAATGAAGTCGAATATTATCCAATTAGATGCGTTAGTTTATACTAGTCTAATGGATAATTTAGTCTCTTTCAAAATGACGCCTCCGAAACCACAAGCGTATAGTAAACCATTATTTCAAAGATATTCACTTTGATATGTAAACGGTTTTAATCTGAAATAAGAAAACATTGGCGTGGTTTCGGGTTATTTGGGTGATGTGAGAAATTATTTTATTATTATGAAAGTGTTTTTTGTGTGAATTGTCTTGTCTTGAAACGGTGAGATGATAAATTAAAGACAGATTCATTGTTTAAATATTTTGACACAGATACAGAAAAAATTTACTCGTGATCATCGAACAGTAAACATGATTTTAACTTTTATATTTAACTGTTGTACTTAAATTCAATTCTGACATTAATAAACATTTCAAAGGGGTTAGAACTTATTCAAACCTAAATCTGATTTTTTTATTCTTTTTACAAAAAATGAATCAAAAACATTGGAGGCTTTTTAAAACAACAATTAAATAGTAGGCTTGTATATATAAATAATTTATTAGCATATTTAAAGTCGGTAAAAAATGTCTTCCTCATAATAACGTTTACCAAATTTAACAAAACGGACACAGTTACTTAAGCAATGTATAATTATAACATTTTAACTGTTCGCGATCTAATGAATGTAAATTACTGAAATTTACAATAAATCTGAATCTTGTATGCAATGTTCAAACAAAACGAAAGTTACCACTTAATATAAGCAATTAAATTTGAATTCAGTGCATTAAATAAAATGTAGTGATTTTCTTTCGTGTGCTACTCTTTGATCGCTTAAAAAGAAACTAAAGCCATATGTTCTCATAAATAAAAAATACTTATTTCGCAATTGGTGCCATACTTATTTAAAATCAATCAATCTGACGTTTTATTGTTTCAATCAAATTGTTAATTAAAGAACTGTCTTATGGAAACATTGAATCGAAAACGAACAGGAGAAACTTTTTGATAAATTAATCTAACGTCAATGCGAACACAAGAATATTTTATAAGTTTAATGAAATATAATGAAATTAAAATTTCAATATGTACTACAAATAATCTTTGTTTGTTTTATTAGTTTTTTTGTTTTTTTTAATAACGTTATACAATATATTTACTTATTAGTAAAAAAAATATTCAAATTACCTGCTTTCCAAAAAACATTACAGTATACATTCATTTTAAGTCAGATTATCAAATTTGATTTCTTGAAGTGTAAAGAATGACTAATAAAAAGGATGGGTTGTTAGCCAATAGCTCTCGATAATTTGAAAAGCTATTAAAAACCAAAGACATATATGTTAATAAAATAAAAATCACACTCATTGATTGAAAAACGATTGTCTACAAACATATTTGACACATCTGTAGATTCAAGCTTACAATACCAAAGCAGTATAACCTTATTGGTATGAATACCATTAAGGCATTAGTGTTATAAGATATTCACATATAAATCCGGTTAATGAATTTCATCTTTGTTAGCAAATCTGTTTTACAATAACGGAATAGTTAAAAATAAACAATTTTTCAACAACATATGAAAGTGATTACTCAACTCAAAGCTAAAACTCAAGTCATAAAATATCCATATTTTAACTACAACTAAAATATGACTAATATTATATATATAATTACCGTACCAGAAAACCTGTGATCGCCATATGGATTGAACTATACGTTTTATTATTTTCCGAGTTTATATAAGATTGTATACTCACGTATACTTGATTTTTTTTTATTAATTTCGCATTTACCAAAACTCGCGTTTGACATCTGAGGAATCCTTCTGTTTACAAGGAATTCCCAAAATAAATGATTTAATCGTTCTCAAGCACGTGCATCTCTCTCGCACATACTCTGTTTACAAGCTTATGTGAATATACACTCTTTCATCTTTCACTAAAGATACTTCCTCTCAAAGAATTCTCTCACTCTGAGAACCTCTTATTTCGCCAAGTTCCGTTGTACTTATCTAAGTATAAATAAACCTCCCGCCCGAGCTTGAGCAACAGTCGTCTGTCAGTCTCGCCCCAGTGCTTATCCCCCAGTTAAACGCTATTAAGCTTTGGATCCACTACAAAATTATTTATTAGTGTTTTTTAAACCACGATAACCTGTTGGTTGCAATTACGAGCACCAAATTTAATAGTTTATTTTTCAAATATGTACGGGAAGATGTTTTTACGTGTAACGTGTATTATGTTTTTATTTTTATTCGCTGCGGCGGATCCTTCTGCTGAAGACCTATCATCAGCCGGATTAAAGACAGTTTATAGAATATACGATGAATGTAATAAATCTGAAGGAGGAATTACACCGTGCCTTAAGAAGAAAGCTATTACCTTTATTGACAGAGTTTCTAAAATTGAAAAATTTCCATTGGGCGAGGGGCTCTATGTCGTGAAATCTTCTGATATGGATATGAAAGCTGTAACTGAAAATGAATTAGAAAGTATTTTGCCGCGAGCTTCTGATGCAAGGGATGAAGCACTGACAACAATGCTGATGGATCGAGTGGCGGCATTCATGAGTTCAAGAACAGTTCAATTGACTTTCCCTAAATTCAACTCTGAGGAACTTGGCCGTGGCCTAGAAGAAGGTATAATGATATGAAATCGATTTTTGTATATTATCAATGATAAAAAAAGAGTTTTGAAACTTATATGAAAATAATTCTATCGTCAAAGTTTTCGTCAAAATCATAAATATATATGGAAATAGAGTATAAAATTCATTACTAATACTCTTTCGGATTTGTACCATTTTCATATATCTAAAATAAAATTTATCATACATAAATGTTTAAGGTTGATTGATATCAGCGGCTCATAACTGTCAGTTGAAAAGTATATATTTTTATTTCATGGTAAATTTTACAAATTAATGTACTTACAAAGTAGAGAATCTATACTATATCCAAAAACAAAAGAAATCACGAACATAGATTTCTTATTTGAGACGTCGATAAAATAACTTCAATTAACATATACAATTAAAAATGGATTGACAACATTAAATGTTCTACATATAATACAACCTTTTTTAATTTATTAGGACGTGGAAAGATGAAAAAAATGATGGGAATGATGGCTATGGGATTCGCAATGAAAATGGCTGCCATGGTCCCTATTGCAATTGCTGGTCTATTTCTCTTAGCTGGTAAAGCGCTGATCGTCTCAAAGGTATAAAAAGTTAAATTTGTTTATTTGTCCGTTAAATTTCCGCTCAAATCATATCCTTTCTACGACAGTAAGTCTAAAATATATTAAAATAATTGTAAAATAAATTCTTCTTGTATTCTGTTTTTTTACCAAAATGATGCACGTTCAATGAAATAGTATTTCAATAAAAACTTTTGTTATAAATTTATCTCAAGTCAGTTCGAAAATTTAACGTACGTAAGAAACAGAAAGATCCATTTACATACATATTGCTTTATTGTAATCTAATCACTCGCTTCATGATTGAATTGCAATTTTGCTTCAACAAATAATATTTGTAAAAGTTTCATCTTCGTATTTTCTTAAAATTTTAGTAATTTTGAATAACGAAGGACGTATATTGTTTTTTTTTAATAATATTGAAAAATCTGGAAAGTAATGCCTGTTGAAATCTTTTTAATAAAAATAAACTTCAAAAAGTAACGATACGATAGTATCCACTAATATGTAAGTAGAGCTTTGTGCTGAGAATATATTATTACAATTCTGCAGAAGAAAGGTCACACTAACGTTTTATTTTATACTTTTCTCATTGAATCATTAATGATTTTTTTTTATTTCTTTACACTGTATTTTTAAATAAAACATCTAAAGTAGAAATCACGTATATTATACAGCAACATTCGTTTTGATTTGCAAAAATACATAAATTTTGCAAAAATATCTAGCTGTTTTAATAATAAACTATTATTATATACGTGTCATGAAAACCTAAATGATTTAATTATTATTCTATTTCATCAAAAAAGTTGTCATTTAATCGAATCGAATTGATACGACATGATCATCGACTTGGAAACAAAACAAAATCTTCAATTCTAACACAATTATAAATTGTGTATCGTTATTGAACTTAATTTTCAATTCAATCGAATGCCATGTTTAGTAATTGTGTTTACGAGCGATATTCGAAATTGCGATCGTTAATTTTTTTGTGTTAACAATCTATATTTTGCTGAATAAATACTTTGACATCGATTGATTTTATGAATAATAAATCATTTAATTATGCCAACAAAAAATCCGGCTTATTCAAAAAATATTAAACACAATAATAATTAAAATATTATTCCGTATGTATTAAAATGACAAAAAGTAAAGTAAGATTCTTGCGTTAACATATTTACGTTTCCCAAAAACTAACGTGATTTAATGCGTATTTATCTTCAAATCACGTTTACGCTTCCAGTTGTGAATTATAATTACCTGCCTCGTGTGTCGTACTCTACTTCATTTCTATTTATCGCCGAAAAAAATATTTCAGATGTAACTTTTATTTAGTAAAAGAGTGTCTTGACGTGATCAACCAAAAAAGTTTTCATTGATTTTTTGAAAATCTTCGCTGCATTTTTCTATTTTTTTACTCAAAGTATAAAAAACTCTATCGTGTAATATCATGATTTTTTTACCATACTTTAGTAGCATAATTCAGCACATTGGAGATGCAAAATGATAGATAAAAATGATATTTTTTTGCGAAGCTTGGTATGACAAATATAATATTATATAATCAATATAACAAAAAAGGAAAACACATCCCAGTTATGTTTTTTTGAAAGATTGACCCTTTTATAACTCATCAATTCCAATTAAAATATGTCCACAAATAGTTTTCTTGTCATTGATTTCACTCATAATTTTTATATCTATAACTGGATTGAAAGATTAAATACCTTTTGTGAAAGTGAAGTAAAAATCATAATTATATTTTGTGTTGGAATTTCAATGAAAGGTAAAACATCAAAATGCCTTCAAATAACCTTTCGGACATCAATAAGACCTATTCATCATTTTGAACGTTAATAAGTAATCAATCACTAGTTGAGGGAGAGTTTCTACATAAAAGAAAAGTTGAGAGGTTACCCTACTTACATAGATTTTTTATGGTAGACAAGCCATTTGTAGTTCACGCGCAGAGCCAACAAATTTAGCGAGTAACTGACATGTGAGCGATGTAATTTGGTTTCGGTGAATTAAATCACGATTATGAATTCTCGCTTTTAGGTATATGCTTAATTGCAATCGGACAATAACCAAGAGAGTAATTTTATTCTTTTGTTATTGTACTTTGTATTGTTTTTTAATTCCCAGTACTACTTTCATTTGGAAATTTGTTTATGATATTTTGATTACTTGTTCTTTATAATTTTTTACACAGTAACAGACGCAGCGTTGTCATTTTCTTAACTATATAACCGTGGACAATCAGAAAGTTTAAAAAATCTAATTGTGTTGAGCTTAATTGGACAAAGTAAACTAACTAATGCATACTTTTATACGAGATTTAGTTTTTATATATTTTTATTGTCAGTATGAAATAAACAAATTAAGTATTACTGGGGACAGAAAAAAAAATTAAACCGATATTAAAAATCGTATAGCACTTGCAGATTTCGAAGTCCAAAAACAAATTGACTCTCACATTTATTCAGTTATTAAGTATCATTTTTTAATTCAGATTTTTGCTTTATGGTGCCTTAAATATATCACATCAGATTAAATAAAACTTTTACTACTTTGAGCTTTTAATCATTAGCAATATTTTATTATAAAAAATAACAGTTAAATTGTACTTGAACTAAATTTTATATTAATAAGATTATCTGTGATATAAAAGTGCTCTCAATAAATTTTATTACCATGTATATTAAAGCAACTTATGCTCTTATTTTATAAAAGCAATAACTTGAGAGATTTTCAGATTTATATAATGTTCATTGGTATAAATATATATTGTTAGCCATTTAAATGACGGTCGTCATTTCACAGTGAAATAAAAATTCCAGTGTTCTGTATTACTACCAATCTGACACACAAATAACAGGTCATTATATGTTTACAAGTCCTATTTGGCACGGCGAAAGGTGAGTGTAAAATAATTTTGAACTTACACGTCGGGGCTGCAGCTCACGAAGTCGGTCAACGGTGCATTTAAGCGAAATTGTTTCTCGGGGCCCCACACGATTTTAGTGTAATTTTTTATCGCCTTTATTAATTCCCTATGTTAGCATGACATGGAGCTTTTCTGTGCTACATATTTACCCACATAATTATATTATCCGTATGAAATTAAGTTGTAACCGCAAAACTCACTGACCACTGTTTAATCACGTAGCCAAGCAGATAATAAAACCTAAAATGTATTAAAATCACAATTATGTTCTCACCTAATGAAGAACCATATTTTTCAGTAATACAGTTAAGAGATAATAATTATTTTTAATCATTAATACTTCAGTAAATTTTTAACACTAATATTTTTCACATAAGAATACATATATTTGTAACAAAAATTTAAAATAATCTTGGGTACATTTTTTTCAACGCAGCATCACTTTTTCCTTAATTGTTGCTTAAAGATAGATTAATGAACATAAATTTTGTCTAAAAACAATCAAGTCGCTGCACTTTGTTTCTTCTCAATTATAATTTACTCTTAACGTAAAATGGAATAAATGTCTATATAACACTTTTCAATTTTAAAGTTTTAATACAAATCACAATTCTTATATGTTTTTCAGAAAGGTAATAAATATATATTTGTTAAACTGAGTTTTGGTATGCTCGACAAAAAATCAAGAGGAAATTCAGAATTCATTTTTACATTCGCAGATCGCGTTGTTGCTCGCTGGAATCATTGCGCTCAAAAAGCTCTTGTCGAAAAAGGAAGGCGGAGGTGGCGGAGGTGGACATGAATCACATGGATGGGCAAGTTCCGGTTCGGGCGGTGGTGGATGGGACAGGAGAAGCCTCGCTCATCAAGCAGATGCGCAAAAGCTCGCATATAGCTCTTACCATCCTTAGATAAAACAATTCTTCTTACAATGATTTACTTATAAGCATTCCGAAACACCAACCATATTTTTTTAAGCGTTTCAATACAGAATTATCATCCATAATCCATGCTTAAATGGTAAAAATCAGTACTAACTTTTTTGTGTAATTCATTGGTATTTTTTGAAATTTAATTCCAATTTCCGTTTTTTTATTACAATCATTTTTTATATTGTATAAGTGAATAAAAATAATAATTTATTTAATTTATTATGATACTTAAATACATTTCTAATATTTGAAATGAAACAGTATTTTTTATAAAAAAATAATAATCTACATAAGCATTCGTTAAGTCGTAAGTCTAATCTTAAAATAAATTATTTTGTTGATTGCAGTGCATGAGTTACTTTTATTAAAGCCATTTCTTATAAAGCCATTTAGAAGGAATAATTTAATGGCATTTTTATTTCATCATCTGACTATCTTTATTGATTTACAATTATTGTTTGTGATCTTTTGATTTCTTTTTTTGTTGTTGTTTAGTTTTAGTTTTTACATTGCCTTCGTGGCTTTTTAATAACTGACTGATTTTTTTAAGTTGTTGTTTTTTAAGTGCGATCTTGTCACTAAGTTTATTTTTTTATTTGTATTGTTTTTAATCTACCTCTTATTTTTATTATTATTTGTTTGTTTTGTTATATTGCCATTATTGAAATCCATTTTTAATTTCATAGGAGCGTATTACATTCTATTATTCAATATGTATATCTGTATAATGACAATAAAAGTCGGACTTAGACGGGTATATTTAGCAATATCAATGTTTGATTTTCAAATTTACAGTGAAAAATACACATGTTTTCTTTACTCTTCAACACTTTGTAAATTTTCAAAATTATTTATTTATGTAATATTTATTTATTTTATATTAATTGTTTGAATAAAATGTGAAAAAAAATGTATACTTACTTCATTTATCATTGAAAAGTGAAAACCATACTGAGTAAGGTGACAATAATTTATTTATAATAAAAAAAAATAATCAATGAAAATTGCTCATGTAATATGGCTGATATAAAGCTATATCAATTAAATCAACAAATACTGGTTGAACATTGACTGAAACATTTGACTGTCAAGTTTCACTAAAATCGAAAGCTCCGCCACGTATCGATATGTGAAAATGGTTTATAAAACATTACACTTACTTTTTTTTAATTCAATATTACGCTCTCATTATAGGCAGCAGTATTAACGTTTTTGAAAAACTTATAGAAATTAGACTATGCGTTGTTAAAACTTTGTACGATTCCGCATGTATTGTCACTAATAACCCGGGATTCACCTTTAGGCATCTTCAGGCATTCTATCACACGGATGCAACAGAACTGACGTACAATAAACAGTTAGTATCGTGTACATATCAAAGGTATTAATTGAAGGAAAACACAGACCCCAATACAAGAACTAAATGACTTATGAATGCTAAAATACTTAAATAAATTCAGTAATATTGATCTAATAATAATTAACACAATTTCCTGTGAAAAGTTACATTAACGACACATACATAGATTTTACGATATATAATAATCAACTATCATTAAAATATAATTGGGTTTTTTTTTCGTTAAAAAATAAAGGGTTGTTAGTGACAAAACATGTGGAATCGTACATTGTTTTAATAATTCAATATTGAAATTCCATCAAGCACCTTCAGTCGATATCATAAATTAGAAAGTAGACTTGTCTAATCTCTTCGGGAAGTTAAACAAAATGTGAAGCCAATTTTGTATTTATAGCAATTTCCACACAACAATGTTGTTTCAAATTACTCTTTTGTAAGTATTCACATTAAAAAACAATTTTTAACTTTAATGCGAATTGACTTTTTAATGTCGTCTCATTGTAAACGAAATTGAGCGGACGTGTCAAAGTAAACAATAAAAAAAATATTGCAAAATTTCCCTTTTTCTGGTAGATAGATCAATACTAAACACAAAAACATATTTTATCTCAATAAAGCTTCCATTTAATCGACATAACAATATTAAACATGAAATTGCTTAATCCACTTTCTCATTAAAAATCATTAAAAAAAACTCTAGTCAGTTGCTTCATTGATGAATTAGTCAAATTATCTGCAAAATACGTAAAAGGAGCATTGTATGGAATTATAAAGAATCTACAAACTTTACCTATAACAAAGAAAGGGTAATTCTGATTTGGATATAATATTTATGATACGTATCGTTTTGAATTATTGTAAACAAACCTGTGCCTATTCACACAATGCAAATCGCAAGAATACGTTAAACAATCATTCCTCGTGACACTTTTTCTATACTTTTTTGGATAGGGAATAGAATTAACAAAATTATCATTTTTAAAGAATCGAAAAATGACAAAATAATATTTGGATTAGTTACAAAAACACATATTCTGATAACTTTGTTCAGTGAATGAAATAAGCAAAACAGTCCATGGCATTTTGCCACACTCCCCTGATAAGTGCTTTTCATGAATAATATATAATATATATATTGCTTATTTTCATGGGTCTAGTAGGACATTAACTATAATAAAGAAGAAAAACATTTCATATCAAAAGAAGATTTTTATCAATGTCGTATGTATACTCCGATAACAACGACATCTGTCTATAAAAATATGTACTATAATATGCACTAGTACAACATTTTTAGGCCAGTAACTTCTGTAACAAAACCAAAATTAAGTTTGTAATACAATCGATTTAAAAATTAAACGATTAGTCGATTACTTTTAAATTGTTAACTGTCACTTTTGATGTTTATGCATTATATTTGAAATAATTACAATTTAGTAGTCATCCAATTTTTAGATTTTCATTTCAATATGTCGGAAATCATTTGACAAATACTTTACACTTTTCAGAGTACACGATTTTTTTTTTAATTGTCCATATCAGATTTTTTAGACTGTTAAGTGATATCAAATACATTGAATGCCTTGAATTAATATTCAACTTGACACAAAAATACTTTTTTTTAATAAATTGGTAGTGATGCGATGAACGAAACAGGTCATGATCTTTATGTAACAAAATTATGGAAATAGGAATAACCATCGTGTTATATTAATTTTAATTTAATGGCTTTCAACCAAAAAGTAATATTAAACATATAAAAAGAGGTTCATTAAAATTGAGGTAACTAAGTAGGATAGAAGTGTTCTATGTTTAGTATACAACATAAAATCAACACTTCAGTCTTCATGTTTTTATAAATAAACCAATGATTATAAATGATTAAGCTATTTTGATATCCCTGTTTTACTTTAATTTTGGTTAAAGGTAAACTGAGTATCAATGAGAGGTTTATACACAAAAAATAATAATTATAAATAAAAAAATATTTTTTTCTAATTATTTATTGAGCTAGATAAACGCTTTAACACATTTTTATGTCATGTAAAAATTTGATATTCCATATCGCGTTCAAAATAATGTATGCTAATGTAAAATTAAACACTTAACAATGTAACTCAATCGTAACATTTTGGTTATTTATTACCAAAGCAAGTTAATTGTCAAATCATTTAACATGTTATACTTTTCGTACAAGCATATCACGAATTATTATCAACATATGAATTAATTTACAATAAATGTCAGCTATTATAATTTTGCCGTTGGAATAACAAATCTAGAAAATTATAATATGTAATAATAATGGAACCAAATATTTCAAATCTATTTTTGAAAATTAAAATCTCTTAAATTATTTTTGGTGTTATAAATATTGTAAAATATAACATAACTTAAAAAAAATTAATTACTTGGCTGACAAAAATTGGCTTATTATATTATTTACAATTTAGGAAATCGATATTAGTTTAAAAACAACACAACTGAATTCTAGTTGTTCATATTTAAATTTACAGATCATATAAATAGCAAATATGTTGTCAAAATTTATTAAAGAAATAAATATATGAAATCGCTACTGTGAAAGGAAAAATATTTTTTCAAATAGCTCTAGGTCGTGGTATTTTCACACATTATAAAGCTTGACAAATTAAGATAACTTTGAATATTTTCAAATTCAAAAATGAGTCAAATATTAAAAACTTTTTTCAATTGGAGCCGGTAAATCAAGTATCAATGAAAAATATTTTTTTTTATATTTTATATATGAATGATGAAGAAACGATTTTTTTAAGTATTAAAATATAAATAAATTTTCTAAATAAATTAGAATTAAAAGAATTATCTATAATATAAAACTTATAAATAGATAACTATGCAATTTTCTGTTGCTTCTGTACATTCAATGTGTGCGTTTGCGCTACATACAGTTTCAAGTTCGGGGAATGAAATATTCAGAGCATAAAGCCTAATATGAAGCTAAAAGACCGCAAATTGTTCAGAATAATTCTTTCATATAGAATTGGTGATTATAGTAAAAAGTTTGAACGTAATAGTGTGCCGTTAAATCATTCGTTAGCTAGTTCAACTTGGATAAAATAATTCAATCCATTACATTGATAACGACTCATATGGCGTCTATTGGGAAAATTCAGAAAATTAGACGCTGAAAGATTTGTCAACTGTGAAGAAACATCTTTGCTTACTTTATTATTTGATGAAACATACACCAAAATAATCTATTTCTCGCGAAAGTTTCAATTTTTGTATCTTGATTATCAAGCAAGAATTAAAAAGATCTATAAAACTGTTTATTCTTTTCTTTTTAAGAAAATCAAGGGCAAATATCTGTATTAAAATTTGCGGAAGGAAAAAATCAATAAGTTATCAAGTGTTTATAATCTATTTTTTTGTTCTATTTTGAGTTAGACGAATTGAATTCCACAATTTAACGGTTGAAATATGATATGCAAGATTACATGCTTGGATAAATATACTATGGTCCGCAAATTACTGGCAACTATGATATATTTTAAATAATAAAAACACATTTTATAGTACTTATTTTCACAATATATTTTTTGATCAGGACCGGTTTCATTCATCGCGAGCATTATCAACTGATATGATGAACTGATGCTCGCGATGAGCGAAACCGGTCCTGATCAAAAAATATATTGTGGAAATAAGTACTAAAAAATGTGTTTTTATTATTTCAAATATAATGCCTTTCCATCAAGAAGTGACAGTTAACACCTTAAAAGTGAACTATGATATATACATTTTTTTAAATATTATATATTTCTCTTAATACCTTATAATCGAATAATCGTTTAGATAGAACTAAAAAAACTATTTTTACAATCACTTAATACAATAAAAATTACGTATTTTTACAGGGACGCATTTCTAGCTTAAAATACAAATGTAATAATAAAAACTGGAGTAAGCATTAATGTATTACAACCAATTAACATTTATTTAGTTTTGATTTCGCTCAAATTTCTAGAAATTAAAGCTGTTAAGAATAAGGATTCTTGAAAACTTATTTGAAATATCATACTTTACTTATTTAATAGGGTTGCTAAAAGCTTAAAAAATAAATCGTTAAATATTTATAAATTATGCCACATATATTAATCACACTTTTAATGTATTAACTATAATATTACTCTTTAATGGAAAGGCATGATTTAAAATATACCAAACACATTTTATATTTTACTACACAGTTTCGTTAACAGCAAACGTTATCAATTGGTGGTCTTGGAATATCACAAGAAACCGCCTGTTATCGTTATATTAATGTGAAAATAGAAGAAAAAGTTTGAATTAATGATAGATTTAAAGGTTTATCCAAATTTTTATAGTCGCTTATAAGCGCATAACTTCTTTCGTAATTGTCATCCGAAAAAAACAATTTAGCTTCTATCACTACTGGCACAACGCTCAAATTTTAATCGCGTTTATATTCATTTATCGCATTAATGTAATTTTACTTTCATCGCACTCATTTTTAATAGTCCGGCAAACTCAATTCCCACGAAACTACGTGAGTCAACGATTTAAACAGATTGTATACATATACCACCGTATATATATAATATACATAACATCAATTAATTATTTAAGATCCATAAACTGTAAAATTATATAATGTGCCTTAAAAATAATAGATACTGTAAATATTTTTTTCTCAGAAAAAGATAGAGTTGTTAAAATTCATATGTGTCTTGGAAAATTTGTTTTATCAATGCCAAGAATCGAAAACAAAAACATAAGGCTTAATAAGGTGAATATTTTCATACATTTTCTTTGACTAAAAGCACGCAACGTTCAAGACTTGTCTTTATTTCTATATTTTAAGCGTTGTTCTAAGAACTTTCCAACATAGAGTTCTCATTAAATATTTTCTTAGTAACCAAATGCGACTTGTTTGCGAAATTGGTATCGAGGAAATTTAAAAATAATTTATAAAATAGAATAATATTGATGAAAGATTTTTTTAATTCAATCTTCCAAATGCTTATAAATCTCAGTAATAGGTCCTAAAACGCCAGAATAATAAATCATATCTCAAATAGAGTTAAAAAAAATTAAATGAATCTCAAGTGAAACCTACGGAAAAGTAGTAAAGTTAATTTCGACTTCTTCTAATTTTACATGTTTTCTATTACCGACTAACAAAAATATCTGTATAAATTTAGATGTTCTTTTAAAAGCATAATTATTATTCATCATTTCTATTCTGAGTTTCAAATGTAATTCAGTGAAAAACTAATCATACGAAAGAATAGTAGGGAACAAAACCACTCTCACAAAAGATTATGTGAAGTGAGGCGGAAAATCTGAATAACAACTTTGATACAGAAACGAAACTTCTCAGATAGCATCAGTCAAAGCTATGTTCAACAGCCGCATGGCAAATGCCACTTTCAACTCCTCCGTTGTAATAAACCGTAATTCGTCGCGAAATTCTGTATAATTTAATAACAATAAATATAGCAATCAATGGTACAGTCTATAAAATTAAGTGGCCGTACGATAAACCTGGTTGAATCGAAAAAAAAACGAATTGAAGCAATCATTATTATTGGAGTATGACAATCAGTCTGCACTAGCGAATGCTACGCTAAGGATGCGTTGTTTTTATATCTAAGTATACATTATTTCGTTCCAAAAATTAAACGTTAAAGAAAATTTGAAACCGCTTAACTCGAATTCGTATGTTATGGTACACTCCGCCGAACAACAATTGGGTGATCATTAAAACGATATATATAAACTATAAAAAGTATGTTTTTTCTTTCAGTTCGATTTCAATCACGGCAAGTGTAGCATCATAGTATGTGCTGAGTTGTATTTGGCATTTAGACATCCCGTCACGCGATGATATTTGGTTATGGTTTTCGCGAAATCAAAAGACAGTAATCAATCCAGTGCTTGTTCAAAAATATCGTGTGAATACTTAATTGAATAGTGACATTAATTTCTGTAACATTACAAGCGGGATATTAAAACTTCACGGTCGCGAATATGTTGCAGCATAATTGGAAGTGTACACTTCAAAGTGATTTAATGTTTTTTTATATCTTTATAGTGATGTTTAATTGTTATTTATTTCATAAAAGTGAAGCAGAGTCTCTCAATACAGATTCATTAACAAGACTGTGGAAAATGTCTGAAAGCGGAAACCGATTGACGACTCCAATCAATAAAACAAATACACAGCGTTTTAAGAGTACATTTAGAAATGTTGATAATGATTTTATTCCAATTGTTCCACAGCAATTAGAAAACAAAAATGACAAAGCTCAAGCTGTATTGCCACTTTTTTCTGAATTAAGTACAACTTACAGAACTTCTAGTAATGGACATAATATTGATAGATCATCGACATTGAAATCTTTTGAAAGTAACAATGAAAGCACAATAGATTCTTTGAATATTCAAACTTACACAACGAGTAAACCATTCAAAAGCTCAAATGATTCGCATGATCTAAAAACATTGCTTAGTTCCAAAACACGGACACCAACGACATATAGACCAAGTATACAATTGAACTTTCGGAAAATTTTGAAATTAAAAACTAACGGCGAATATAACGACGACACATGGAATATTTCCGAACGTGATTCCATCGTAACAAGCAATCCTGAAGGATTTATTCCTCGGAACATACCAGTAAATATTGATAAATACTCAGGATCTGAAGGAACAGCCAGAACGTCGAGCATTCGTCCACTTACAACTACAACAAATTATATGTATATGAATAACAATCAAGAAGAACCTTTTTCTAAAGGATTGTCAAAAATTAAACATCAATTGAATGACAGCAAATATAATGCCACATATTTTGACAGGACATCTGTACCAAGCGTAACTACAACATCATATGATCCAAGCTATAAAGTAACAGGAAGACAAATAAGTGAGTAATGCTATGTATTTATTAGTAAGCTTGACCAATTTTTTATTGATTAATTTTTGTTTGAGATGTCTTTACTGTGCACTTCAATAATTAATTAATAAGAAGCTTTGATAATAATGTAAATAATTATTCCACATTAATTTATATGCAAAGAATAATATTCGTGTAGTCCTTTAATTAAACTTATTTCAAAGACTTGAGCATCAATTAACAAACCAATAGTTTTGGCTGATTGCTATAAATAACAATTTCGAATTCTTTAAATACCATATTAATTTGTTTCATTTATTACCGCTGTTTATAATGCTTTTTTTATGAATAATTTTTGTATTATATTCGAATAGCGATTTTTTTTTTGTTTGTTTTAAGCAGTAAAATTTTATTTTAGGATTTAAGTATGAAAGAAAGCTTACTAATATGGTTTAAATAATGATGTGTAATCAGGTATAAAAATATTCAAAACTTTTGCAAAATAATCACTCAAATGTTATTTAATTATCAACAGCTCTATTCATTTCTGAATAAATTTCATTGGAAAACGAAATGTTATATCTATGCTGTAAATTTGTATGTGAAAAGGGGCATACTGCGTTCCTTGGTAGCCATATTGATAAATATTATTCATATTTGGCAACGCATTGTATAGAAACGTCAAATTTAATATGTAACTATTTGATAATGCATAATTTGATAAACCGTCTCTGTAGCAGATAAACGCAAGCCTGGGCCGGAACGTACAAAAAGATCGGTTACTGTTACTGTCCAAGAAAGTGCTCAAAAAAAGCCCTCCATCCGATACCGAGCTTGAAAAATTGAGCTTAAGGCATCAACTTAATAAAAGCTTTTTCCACAAAACCATTTACGACCATACACATATACTAATAAGACTTGCTAATGATAAATCTAATTTTAACCATAGCATCATAAAAGATGCAACGTATTCCCATGTAAATAGGTTCGCTAAAAATAAAATATTCGACTTAAGGCAATAGAAGTAGATGCACTGTGGTCTGAAAAATTCATTGGCTCCTAATTTGTTGATGATGAATATGGCTTTACGGAAACCGCTAATTTAAATCATTATTGTAAAATAGTTGATAACTGATGTGGCACCAGAATTCAATGCATTGGGCATAATATATGTGATTTAATCAAAGCAGTAAAACTTCAATACTGAAAATAGTCAACCTCTTCAGCGAACAGCTAATACATATACAAACATGCATTTTTTAAATAAATATTGGTTGATCCTTATAACGGTTGCCCCTTTTTAAATAATGAATTATTTTCATTACCTAAGTGAATAAAGATATATTATTGATAAAACTAATTATAACTTATTTTGTCACCGATATTCTGTCACTCAATTCATTCACTACTCTTCCAATAGATATTTAATTTAAATAACATATAGATTCTCATGAGATTAACTCTCAACCTATTAATATGTGTATCGTTTTGTATCCCAATTATCGCTATTATCAATTACTGGCGACGCAAAATAATTAAATAACAAAAGTGAATCAAGAATGTTTTCTTTATTAGATGTTATAAAGTTGTTTCCATTTTCCTGTTTTTTTTTCAAGAAGAGTTTCATTGTTGTATTCATGAAAATCTCGTAGCTCGAAAATTAGTGAAAGTGAAGGGTTTTATAAGGTTTTTTAATTTAGGAGATAATTATACCACTAAAATAGTGGGTAAGCTTTTTATCTGATTGACAATAGAATTTCTCATGGTAGTTCAAATATAATTTATGGCAACATTCGTCATTTTATTTATATTCATATATAATATTTTACCAAAAGAAACCGCCTGCATCCATGGTATTCATTCGGGAAATTTACCTCTAGCACCGATTAAACGTATGTATTATATTTGGATACAAGTATTTAATTTTTATCTTTACACCAAAAGAAAAAAACTGTATCGAAAGATTGCTTCTTAGCACACATCGAACAAATTAAAAAAACTACATATTAAATGGGAGGAAATATTGTTGTGCAGCACTGAATAAGTTTTTCAATTTAACTTACACAATGTAATGATTTATGATTTCCACAGTACAAGAAATGAACACATGATATGCTCAATTTCTTTATCGTTTTCCATATTTAAATTTTTATCAGATTATAATACATCACGGTAACTTTTAAGTAAGGCGTGAAAAAAGGTTTTCAGATAAATGTTTAATGCTGAACATATATTTGATTATACACACCTGATTAAAAAAAAATGTTTTGGATTTTTTCAGGGATCAAATAATCAAGCAATGTTAATAAATAATAGTAAGCGCTATAAAATTCAAATATTCATTAATTGTATTTTTTCATTGACCGTCTTGAGTATCGAGTCGATCAGTCTTATATTTGTGTTAATAATGATGTGAATTATAATACTAGATTGCAGGTTAATTATTAACTTAACTTTTACAGCTGAAAGTTATGCCAAATCTCGTTATGCCAAGTCTTGGGATAAAAAAAAGTAATTCAAAACTTTTTACAATGCAATATGTTATGTCACTCATTATACAGATATACGCTTTTAGACAATTTCATTCATTCTATCCCACGATTTTTTTAATGAAACTCAGTCGATAGCGTAAATTATGTATTTTTACAATACATATCCAATAAAACCATCATAGAAAATCACTTGAAGGTTTATGACACAACATAATGGAATATTTGATTGTTCGATTTGTAACGTTCTAATACCATTAAATAAAATAAAATAAAAATAAATAAAAATAAAAAAAAATAAAAATAAATTAGCATCACAATGACCTAAAAAAAATATTTAGCCTAATAGCTTTACGGTTTTACCAAATCAAGCCTTTTCGTGGGATTATCATATTGTGATTACACACAAATCAAGTGGAAAGCAACCGTAACATTGTCATTTGTTAAATTGGTATCGAAATTGTTGTTTGAATTTTTACCTGAAGCGACCACGGTCCCCGTAACTTGTAGTAGTTACATTTTAAGCAATGTTAATGATAAACGACAGTAATATCATTTTTTTGTCTTGTAGCATTTATCTTCAGATTTTATGTCAACAAACAATCTAAGATGAGACTCATGAAAGTTATAAAACAATTAAAACATACTAATCTAAATGCAAAATTCCTTAAATTGTTCTAGAAAGTGTATTCTATAATTTAGATGTTGCAAAAAGATAAACGAATCAAGAGTTTTCTTGTAGTTATTATTAAAAATTTCAATGCAAAAAGTTGAGACACAAACAATAATACACATAAATATTTAAATCAGATAGACTTTCGTTAGTAAAATGTGATGTTAATTTAACATCATTTCTCCTTGCTTACATATACAAAACATTAGTAAAATTTTAAATGAAAAATTACTTATATATTCAGATTGTTAAACTACTAAATTATATGTAGTATCCTGTTTGAATTTGTTTTTTTGTTCGATCAAAATAAACAAATTGAAAAAAAAATTCAATCTTTATTTTTATTATTTATATATAAACCAAGCGTATTATGTTTTTTAATTAGTATACAGGGAAACAAAGTTTCTTATCGGCGAGAATATGTAATTCTTCAAGCATCGTTCTTAAAACAAAAATCAAAACACAATCAAGCCACTGTGTATGATATTATTTATTTAAAAAAATACTTTATGAGTAATAAAAAAGTATTTAAATCGATTTCGATCAAGTATTTTCTTAAGGGTATTTAAAATAATACAAACAATACAAGTTATAATATTTTTCTTTCGAGCCAAAAAGTGGTCAAGATCAATTAAATAATATTCAAATATTTTATGGTAGCTAAATTAAATTCATTAATTCAAGTGAAATAATTTTGATGGAGATTATGTAGGTTAATAGAATATGCTGCTTTCTTATTGGTTACCACGATGCTGTAATTGTTCGATTTCAATGGGTCACTTAGGTGTGAATTGTATCAGAAACAATTTAAAAAAAATCTTTGGTCAATTATTGGCTTGAGGTTTTGAGTGAAAATTTTATAACATCAAAAACTATATCGCGTTACAAACCACTGAGGCTTTCACCTGAACAAATCAACAAGTAATATTTTTTGATATTGACATAGTCAATACGGACATATTATCGATGAGCGTTTTTACATTCAAAAGGTGCGAAAACACTCGTTTTATTCGATATATATAAATAAGTATACATACGCTCAAACATAGTTCTGATGAGAGTGTACACCGAAATACAATAGCTATCAACTACATACCTTATAAATAATATTGTACTAAAATACATTCTTATTTTTACAATAACCCTTTAGTATACTATATTAGATGTTAAGTAAGCAAACTTTTTCAACTTTTAGCAGGTATTATTTGTGTACTAATGCAAACTTAAGCAACTTATTTAAATGTTTCCAGTCTCTTTATGGATTTTGATAGTTATTTGATGGTAAGCGGTAACGTTATTAAACGTGACATAAATTATTTACATAATGTTTATTACTGCTTTTACAAAAAAAAAAAAAAAACACGGATTCGAATTGAACAAATTAAAAAAATATAATACTTTCAAATTCATACTGTCTATCATATCATAAATGTTACTGGTGTTGTGTATGATATAATATGAAATGCATATAGAAAAAAATAAATACTATAATTTTCAAACACTTTTTACATGACGTATAAATTTTCTTGAACTCAAAATTTATTAAATATTATTTGAGTCTTGAATTGGTAGCTTAATTTAATTGTATTTTTTGTCACTTTTCTAGATGATGAATCAACGCCACCTTACCTTTCGACACCTACAACTTTACAGGATATTGATGAAATTTTGCCTATGGATAGTGCGAGAAAATCTTCAATCAAAAAAAAGTACAAAAAATTCATGTTGCCTTTGTTGCTGGCTTACAAATTAAAGTTTTTTGCACTACTCCCACTTTTAATGGGTGGTTTGGTGCTTTTAGCAGGATCAACTGGAATGGCTGGATTTTTCTTTGCGCTCTTTGCAGCAGTTATGGGATTAAAGACCAATGGAGATCACCATTGATTTCAATCGAGTATTATTTTGGCAATATTTCATTTAAAAAATCTTTCATTAATGATCTAACTTTCAATTCAGGATTAAAACTTGTTTTATGAAAAAAAAGGATACTAACCTTTTTTATACATATTATTCATTATTTATGTGATCGTTTCCAAATATTTGTAAACTTGGTAATAATCGACGAGTCTTCAAACATTATCATTGTTAATAGTTACCTGGCAATATTATTCATATTATCTAAGCAGGGCTGGGATAAGTATTCCAAAAACTTCTTCGTGACATATTTTTTATACCAAACATTTACATGTTGAAATGTAAAATAATTGAAAGAAACATCTTATTTATTGCTTTAATTAAGTTTATTTAAGTGGGAAATAAAAAGGTTGAAGTTTTAATATATTGGTCGATTTATAGTGATATGTTATTTTATTCCACGCCTATTTAATTAAATTGTACATATTATTCATAAGCGGCGGTTACATAAAACGATAGGTTTTAGAATGGTCAGAAAAATTATTTATTAAAAGATTATATATTATAAGTGTTAAATAATAAATATTTACTTTAATTATATTTGTTTTATTAGTAAACATTTAGATATCACAGCACATTGTTTTTCAGCATCTATTTTGATATTTGATTAAAAAAAAATGTTTTTTTTTTATATCTACAACTCTACAACAATCCAACTGGCAAAAAAATGTTTTTTGAGCAAAATGAAAAAGTTTCATTTTTATATATTATACCATAATTGTACAAAATATGTATTACATAAATTATTTGTTATGGTGAGTAAATATTATATGAACTTAAATCTCCACTATTTTTCTTTGGTAATAAATGCCTTATATTGTATTATGAATTACTTAAAAAAATAATTACGAATATGAAAGGTATTATCACTGATTATGTAAAAACTTGTACTATAGACAGACAGTAAAATAATAAGATTAGCTTTGTTGAAAAAAAATTATATTCAAAATTAAAAATAATATATATACATAATAATGGAAAGTACACTTTTCCAATATTTTCAATTTTTTTTTGAATAAATCATCTTTCCCTTCATTAATCAATCTTCTAATGTGTTTATTTCAGTCATAAATATATCTTTAAGCGCCGAGTCTTTAAATGAAAATAATATTCAAAATTCCCAATAAATTTTAATAACAAAATTCTTCGGACCTACCAAACATAGCAAAAAGTCTATTTAACACCCGAATAATCCAATTTCTTTTTATTAATAAATCATCACTGTGTCAATATAAGAAAACAAAATTTTTGTAATGCTATATTAAACAACTGATTAATGTCGCAACTCAACCGCAAGCACCGATAAATCACGTACAAAATTGGTTCAATCAAATCATGCAAATAGTGCCCTCCTTTTCAACATATACAATGAAAATATAGTAAATAATAACCAATATAATTTTAAATTGAAAAAAATATAGAACAGCATCATACAATTTGACGTTTAGTTCATTAAAATAACTAAACACAAATACTTTTATGATTGGGATGATTTTTATAAGTATTTCACTTTTAATGGTTTATATTTTGATAGTTTGAACTCTTTGTGAAGTTTTTGGGGTATAATGTATATCATTATATATATATATATACAGATAAATTCTGTTGGTCATAAATTTTCAGAAAATATTTATTTCATCTTATGTTTTCTACGTGAGTTGGGTGATACCTTTTATAAAATGCAGAAGAAACAATAAATTTGATTAGGTGGGAAATCAACAGTTTTCTGAAAAACTATCGAGAACATGTGCAGCAACTTAAAACACCGTCTTCATTTAAGTGGTAAAATACAAAAATAGCTTCGTATTCTTTTTTGTACCTTCATTTTAAAGTTTGACAGAAATAAAAATATGTCTAGTAAAAAATCAAGTGACTCTTTTATATGAAACTTGTGCAATGCGTAGACAACCTGAAAAATTGGTCCTTCACTACGTCACCTAATATTTAATCCCAACGTTACCTACCAATTTCAAATAAGTACACATCTATAAGTTTCAAATTACACGAATTCATCCATATAGTAAATGTTTATTGCAAAAATCTTCTTAAAAAAAGTCATTAGCTGTATTGTATTTGTATTGCTTATAAAATTAATATTTACAATATCGAATGTCATTAAAGTCAAATCAATAGTTATGAAAATTATTATAGAAATGTTTATATTTCCTGTGTCGTTTCACTTATAAATTAACCGTTTAACTAACCGTAAATTAACCGATTGTTTATATAACCTATATAAGACGTATACTATGTATCAGGTCTATTGAATCCGTATTATATAATAAGATGTCTAAATTTGGGCCGTGGGGGACAAAAAATATACAATGTTTCAATAAATCAATCTCGATTTTGAAATTCTATAAAATCTTTGTCAAGATGGTAAATCAAAAAATGTGTATTGTGATCTATCATTTCTGTCCAGTAATAACGACAGGTTTTTGATGAAATGAAAAAAAAATTAGGTTATACTCAAATATGTGAGATTTGTATATATTTAGTTCTATTCCCATCATTCTATAGTAATATATTCAAAGCCGGGTTACCTCATTGGAATATTTTTTGACTGTTACGATTTAAACCATATAAAGATTTGTTTTATGTATTGATAATTAATATTCTTTTTTTGTACAAATAAAATTTTTCAAAGATTAGAAAAACTATTTACAGATTCAAAATGCACGTAAATGGCAAAAAAATATTTATTTATATTACATATTTATAGAACATTGTAGTGCAGTAAACATTATTTTTTTTAATAAATTTGATTTACATATTACATTGTCATTTTAAATACAATAGTATAAATTTCACTCAAAAAACAGTTACAAAATACTATTGTTAATATAATTTTATACTTGGATTTTGAACTCACGACTAAGCTACTTAACTCTATAAGCCCACATAGTCTATACAAAACAATGTCGAATAAGACAAGTCAATTAAGCACTCATATATTACATATAATTAAAAACAATCGAATCATTACACACGAAGGTTTAATTCACATAAATGTCGTTTACAGTACTTTAAATACACTAGTAATAATCACTGACATGAATCAGTAGTCACGACAAAAACACATAAAACCGTAGAAAAAAAAAATAAAAAATCATTTTTGTTGTTACTTTGCCAGGGAAATGATGTTTTTGATATAATTAATTATTTTTTTAATTAAATTAAAATTTTAACTTCGGTGTTATCTATTCTTTCAATAAAGTAAATATTCCACTAGATGTTTAATGAATAACATGCTTAGTTTATTTCATAAAAATCAGTGATATTGAAGAAACGTTAATTATATTTTCTTTGATTGTTGTGTTTTTGGTTTTTCTTTTTATTTTTATTTTATTTGCGAAAGCAAAAATGTGTTAAATATCCGTAAATGTTAATCAGAAATTAACATGAATGCAGTAGTAACTAATTTGACCCTATCAAGCTTTTACGATAATGGATTTCATTACTCACCAACAAATTTTAGTTTCACAAATGACTCTAATTCAGACAATGTGCAGGTTCGTTTTGTACTTCAAGATGATACAAGCAGACAGTTAGGAAAAATGCAAAAAATATCCAGTGTGAAAAAAAATCTTTTGTTTGACAGAAAAAAGATTGCAACGAGAGAAGGTATTTTTTTAGTATTTTTTTTAATATCAATTTTGAGTGCACTTTAAATATGCTATTTTCAAACGCATAGCACTAATATTATATTGCGTAAATACAATATTTTTTATATATCTAACAAAATTACTATTTAAGGTAATCCATATCCGTACGAAATTATATTTATGAGTCCTTAGATATGTGGTTAATAAAACACAATTTTTGGTGCTATTTTCACAAATTTTAATTATTTAATTAATAAATAATAAAACATCGTGTTCGATTATTATATTTATATGCCTTTCCACCAAAAAGTGGCAATTAACATCCTAAAAGTACTTATATAATTCAATTTTTGTGTATATTGAGCAAACTTGCAGCAGAGATTTTTCGAATATACACGAATCAGTTATCAATATGACATACTGAAAAATAGTTGAACCTTTAAACAAACAAATGAATAACCTTTTCAGCACCAGTGTCATCTTTATTTTATAATAATATTCAACGAACTAGTTCTGAATTAAATCTTCAATTAAATTTTACCTCAAAAGTTTTCATATGTGAATTAACAAACTTATTATCAAAATATGAATTGAATCTAATTAATAAATATTAGGTTCTGTTAATTTATTTTTTACATTCAGTTCGCAAAAAGAAAGAAAAACACAAAGGTCACCATTTTCATCATCATCATGACAGTCACGAAAAAGGATGCAGTCATAAACATAACAAAGGTGGGGGAGACAAAGGTCAAAAAAAGTTTATGATGCCAATGATGCTTGGACTCCTCACAGCAAAAGCTATTTTACTCCCCTTGGTCTTGAAGGGATTGGCCCTGTTGTCTGCGAAAGGTAATACTAAGTGGTACATATGAAATATAATAGTTTAGTAGTTTTTAGTACATTTCTGACAGTTGACTTCGTTGGCAAGTAATATATATTTTTTAAGAGACTCAAAAATATTTTATTCCGTTACAATTAATATATATTTAAATATACATGAGTTTATAAAAAACTTTCTAAATATAAAATGTCTGTAGGCTTAAATATTGATCATAAAGCTAAGTACATTGCTATCCTATATTTACCATACCGAATTGCTGCTATTGATTTTCTGTTTGATCCAATCAATTTTATTTTCGTTTCATTCATAACAAGTGATACATACATTTGATTTTTATAGAAGTTGGCGTTATTTTTAATCTTCATTATTTCATCTTCATTATTCCATCTTCACTATCTTAAACTATGATAAATCATTTGATACACTTTCTGATCATCACAATTTTCATATCCGGTTATTATAGATAATAATTGAACCTCTTTCTACTAATGGCAGTAAAATATTGCCTAGATTTTCACACAACACTAGATTCGGCATAAACAATTTTTTATTATTACTGCTGTTTAGCCACACTTAATAATATATAATATTCATTATTTATTATTAATAATATATAATATTCATTATTATAATTTTCATTATTACTGCTGTTTAGCCACACTTAATAATATATAATTAAGTAAGCAATTTCTTGTTATTTTCTTTTTTCACTTAACAAAAAAATGTTATTGCTTAAAATCTTTTTATTGTTATGAGATGATATTCAAAAAAAGACCTGTGAAAGGTATTTTATAACTAAATATGCATCCAATGTGGATCGTAAATATGCTCTCAATGAGTGGTTCAACAAAATGTGTTTATCGACAACTGGCCATGTAAGAAAAAATATGTTTAAAACATCTGATGTCAAAAAATATTGGATTAAATGATAAGGTTGTTTCAGGAATTGTAGTAATCATTCTCTTAATCTCTGATCAAGATTAAATGGGGTGAACTAGATATTCTATTTAAGAGAGATATATATTTTAATATTAACCTTCGTTATTTTTTAATTCTGTATATTTATAAATAAGTCCCACTAACTCAGGGATGTCATTTTGAGGAGCAAAGAGGGACGTTTGCCTACCACACTGGCTTGCATATATTTAGTGTAGAAATCAAAATACATAATATTTACTTCATAATGTAACATGTCATTTTTGTGCACAATTAGGAATATATTTGTGGATTCCAAAAGTTAGTCGTTAATATTTATCGGCGAGTTTAGCGAACTAATTAAAAGTTAGTTTCACTCCACTGCCGTTTTCATTAAAAAATAAAATGTTTTATTGCCAATATGAACACAGACATGACTGTTTCTTGAAATAATCGTTTGGGTACTGCCTTAACGATAGTATATTCCGATAACAATAGCAAATTTTATGATAATAATCAAGTACTCTTCTTTATTTATGATTATAGGGTAAATTTTCTTATTACATCATTTTTTTTTTAATCTAAAATATCAACCTTCAAAATACTAATAAAAATATGAAATTTTCAACGTGAATATCCTTAATTTCTTTCGTCTCGGAAAATATTGTCATTCAATACATCTCATAGAATTTAATGTCTGGCAGACTTTGTCGACTGTAGATAATTTCACATGTATTTATTATGTAATCAAAAATATACATTTATTTTAATCTTCAAACATTATTCAACAAAATGAAGTTCTTCTTCCAATAAATTATAACTCTAGTTTAGTTGTACGAGGACATGCAAACAGTTGATTCTCATAACCACGTAAGATTGAGTACAGCTGTATAAACACTAGCAATAATCACTTTCATACATTAAAAATTCAAAAAAGTCATTCTAGTAATGATCAAAAGAAAAGCTTAAATACACATCAGAAATTTTTTTCTTATACATTCTTGTTTCTGAATTATTTTACATAACATAAAACATAAAACAATGTAAAATCTTTTGATTTTGACCTACTGACCCCCAATGAAACAGCCTTTTTGTTATTTACTCGTTCTTTCAGTCGTATAATTTGAATATATGTATTATTCAATAAATTCACAGTCTCAAAATAAACATACATATTTTATTTTATTGCAACTGTAAAAATACTTATCAGCAATGATTTTATCGTATACTCATACTTTCTTCTACTTTTTTTACTTTTTTATGAATATCAAACATATTGATTTTTATACAAATTAATTAAGCTTCTTAATTGTTCGAATAAAAAATACCTGACGAATGTATTTTTAATGTTCATCAAATTATCATATTTTATTAATCTAAAATAGAGATAGCTATTTTACGTCACGGTACCCCCATTTCATTGACAATATTATTCAACACCAAAACATATCTAAAATAAGATAATTAGATAATAAATGAGTTGAATGTTTTTATTGCTAAAATCAAATATATCCATAAGCGGATTGAATCATTGATCGATTTCGCTACTTTTTTTTCTTTCCCGATTTAGGAACTCATCGAGGCACACAAGCAGACATGATTTTTATTGCCATAAAATTAAAAAAAAATCACTATGGAGTCAAAATAATTTTAATGGAGTCAGCCATTAAAATAATTTTTACACCACAGCAAGTAGGTGCATAGTAATATTGATCATTTAAAGATTGACTATTATCATAAATAACTACTGTGGAACGATTTTTTAATCAGGATTTAATAATTAAAAATATACTTTATATTTTATTGAAAACTGCCACTATGATGCGATATACGCAAAAAATATTCAATAATTATAATTTTTACTGACGATTCTTCTCAAAATTACCATATAGATTGTTAATCGCAAATTTCATCGAGAAGCTTGCCCGACTAATAAGTAATTATTATCATATCTATTATATGTAATTATGACTAAAAAATATTCAAATTACATAGCGCTTTACCTCTATTAAAAAATATTTAAAAAAAAATACAAATTTTGAAATATGTTTTGTGTATGAAATTAAATACGGCGTCATCTACTAGATAAAAAAGTTTTATGTCCAACGATTTCTTTGGCGGTTTTTTTGTGAAAAAAACATAAGCATCATTGTCGATTTAGTAAAGACACAAACCTAATAAGTTTTGACTATAAATTCTTCCGCTAGATGTCGTACGATAATACTTGCTTGTAATATATTAAATTAATTAACAATAGAATTAATTTAATTTTAAATTAAAAATAGTACTAATATTTATTTAAATGATTTTATTCTTAGCATAAAAGATGTGTTGGAAAAAATACTGCATTACTATTAAATTTTATTAGCAGTTTATTTATCAATAGAATTTATATTTCAGGTCTCATTTTGGGTTTAATTGCAACTGTAATGGCATCCATATTGAGTTTAAAGAAGATGGTTGAACCAAATCACGCACAGCATGATAAAAATGACGAAGTAACGAAAATAGAAGTTATTCCACTACCTATACAAGAACATCATCGCTCTAAAAACTATGCAGACATCACGGAAGAAGAGGAGTCTCATCCTTATCATGGATATTATTAAATGAAAATCAATTTCATTAACTATATCGAATGAGGATGCTTGATGAATTTTTTATAACAAATTTAAAATGCTAAAACTTTGATTTAATCTGTCTTCATCTCCGCGTATTATATCGTATGGATGCAAAAGAAGCTACTCGCAATAAATCACAAAATATTTTTTTCAACAATTTTATGTATTTTTATTCAATTTATGAAATATCATTTAATTAAAATAATATAATTTCGCCATATTTTATTACAGACTATCGCTTATGCACATGAATCTTTGTTTTTAGAGTAGTTTTTAGAAATTATTTATAAAATAGTACAAAAATGTAAATAAATATTTTCGCGAATGTTTTAGTAAACAATTTTGTAAGAGTGACTTGTTATATAAATGGCAATTTAAAATAAATCATTCTCAAAATAAACATTTTCAAATCACTGGTTACTTTTATGCATGAAAACGGAGAACAAAAATAATCTTTTAAATGCTTCTTCATCAGTTAATTTGCCTTTTTGAATATACAATTTTATGTATGATAGAAAGAAATGTGTGACTACTTACCAACTTATAATTTTACATTTGAAATTTCATTCAATTTAATTCCATTAAAGAATTGTATGTATTACTTGTTTTGAAAGATTTATCGATTGTAAAAATTAAATGCTTAAAATTTCATTCATGTAATCTTATACTGTAAATTGACAAAGTAAATATTTAACGCTTTCACAAAATACCTGAATAAAAGACATGCTAAAGCCTATGGTCTAATTTGAGGCTATTTGTTTTTCACATGCATTTGTTTAAAAGTAACATTTTTTCTGATAGATTAACAAGGTTAGTAAATATTATCTATGGTAAAACGTCAGAGGCAGATCAGAGGTCGGTGCAAATTGGTTACGTATAAAATATCTACAGTGAACAATATTGCGGTTAAACTGATTAATTGAAGTGAAGTATTGTTTTTCTTCTTTGTTCAAGAAGAATATTTTTACACATTAACTCTTAACAAGAAATACGTATTTTAATGTATGACAGATCACTTGAAAAAATGTATATTTAGCTCATATCATTGCATTTGAGTTTTATTGCAAAAAGCATCCAAGTATAGTGGATTACTGGAAATTGGTGTCCATTTTAGTTGTAATTTTCGAAAATGCATTATAAAATAAATACAATATAATTATGTAACATAGAAATACTAATTCCATTTTTGCAAGTAAACAAATTGCATTGAACATATAACTATCATACGATTTATTTCGTCTTATCTCTTTTGAAAAGCTAAAATATTTATATTATTCTACCTAATTAAGAGTCTATGTTTCATAATAATTTACTTTTAATGGATTAAACATTTCATTACATTTTTAATATTATTCAAAAGCATTTGAAATCTTATGAACATTCTAAGTCATAAAAATAACTTAATAAATTATTTCCTTACAACATTTTGTGAACTAAAAATGCAATATGCAAATGATAAGTTATCGACCAATTTCAACAAAATGGCTTGCCAAAAACCTAAAAAAATATCCTTTGGTTAGCTCAGTTAGTAGCAATATATCGAATATTTCATAATAAATATTCAATTATACAGGTAGTTCGCACAACATATTATACATTTCTGATTTACAAAGCGTATAATTAAATACATAATCATAAACTCTACTGAGTTTGCACATTTTTTAATTCATTGCTTTACGTTGCTTAACCAGCGTGGATTAAAAAAAGGATCGACTTGATTGAAACTGTTTTAATTTAGTAAAAAGCACTCAGTGCTTAAAATGAAACTTTGTGTAGTAACGATATATAAATTACGGTTACCTGTGCCAAAAACATAATAAAAATTTAATTTTAATTTTTTTTTTAAACTATTTTCAAAAAAAAAATCATTTCAGGTTAAATTTTTTACTAAACTTAACGGTTCCTGCTAACTCTACAAATATAACACCACTTTAGCATTGCTTAAAAAAGTATTTTCAAAAATCAATCAAAAAAACTCAAATTTCAATACAAAAACTATTGACGGGCCTGTTATATTGAAAGTACATATATTAAGGTAAGTATTGTTGACTGTGTATACGAAAATTCCTCATCAAACAAGCAAGCTTACTCCAATGACACATTTTTCATTGGAAGATTTACTTTCTGAAATTTTGATTTGAATTCCACGATTTTTTATTAACACGTTTTGCTTACTTTCTTTCGTACTATCCTGAGAACTTTGTCAAGAAATCTTTTGTCAAAATACTTTCGATATTCATAACAATAAGTGATGTTAATTGCAACTTATTTTTCCATTTTCGATCTGTACATATATTATTATATCGATGATGATAAATTGCCCACGCGTGACCTACTTCTGTTTGATGACTGATCCCGCGCGACAAATATTTAACTATAATATATTCGATCTCAAAAATAACTTTAAATTGAAAATAGCACCAGTGCTAAAACAAATTTATATTTTCTATTACTTTTGTTTCCATTAAGCCGTAACACTTACTTGCAGTAAAGAGTGTGGCGTAAAAACAATCAATTTGATATATAGATACATAATTTTATTTTATTTCAAATTTATTATTCATCGAATTACTTTTCGGAATCTTTTCACATTTATATCATGCATCTTAAACATTATACAGCAGCCATTTTACTGCAAAGATTGTTTTTTTTTATTATTATCATTTCACTAACGTGAATGAAAAAATGTATTTAAATGATAAATTTAAATTTTGTTAGTTCTAAAATTGTATTTATATGTTTTTTTTAGTTATTATGTATTAAACCATCGTCAGAACGTAAACTTTGCATCTTCTAGCTTAAATTTGGCATCGTTTTATCTTATATTAAAAATCTTCTTTCATGTCATCGTACAGTATATCATTATATTTTCGCTCGTACAATGAAGTAAGAACTTGTAACAGAACCAAAAAATCAATTACATAACTATATTCAAAAAATATTTACTGATCTTATATCTAAAGCGCAATTCATCAAACTTTAAAAATGAAAAATGTACACTGAAAAAAATATTAGATGTTTAGTTATAGAAATATTGTTTAAAAATTTTTCAAACTTATTTTCAGTTTTTGGTCGATTTAATCTTTGACCTATCGCCTTACGATATTTAATTTACTAGTTGACTTACTTAGTTTGTTTTTATTATTTAAAATATCATGCCTTTCCATCAAGAAGTGACAGTTAACACCTTAAAAGTTACTTAGTTGGTATTGTCGAAAAATATTTACACTTCTAAAAACAATATCATTTTAATTCTTAGTTAGATGTGTTAAATATTTATATCACTTGCAACTCCACTTACACTCGAAAAGCAATAGTTTATTATTTAATTCGAGAGTTTTTTCTTTCTTTCGAGGTGAAAGGTGGAATTCGGCCTTGTAATATTTATGACAATTACGTTATTGGAGTTGGGCGGAAAAAAGTAACTATGCCACTTTTAATATTAAATATTACCTTTATAATTTTCTGAGAACCTAGTCATAAGTGAGCTTAAAGAAGTTGAAAAGATTTGTACTTATATGAGATAACCCGTTTCGATTTCAAAGGTATATCTTATTACTCTTCACAGATTTAAGTAGCGCATAACCTTTTTGGGTTGAAAATATTTATCTTTTTCTCAGTACTCATTCTTATGGATATTTTTTGGTTTTTATTTTATGTTTTTTACACATTAACGTTATTGTATTTGTATGTTTGTTAATTTATATTAATAAAGCATGTTCAATACTTTTTTTATATCGAAGGACGGAAATATACAACTTCTACCATTCAAAATCCTTTAATTTACCCAATTTCCCAAAAAACGTTTTAGAAAATTCTAGCCTTTTGCATATTAATTTATACAAAGATAAGAATTTACATTGTTAATTCTTTAAGGCAGCATATAAAATGGACACTGTTGTACAAAATTGTGATATGGACAGTGGAGTACTAAAACTATTAAAACAGAAAAATCTCGAAAAAACCAAACCAAACAATACATTAAAAAAAGAGGTCCAGGTTCTACATAATAATAAAAGTGATGATTTTTATTTAATAAATATAAAAGAATTAATATAAAAATACGTATTTGAACACGGCATATTGGCTATTTGGCAGTTAAAATGCAATTTACTGGACAACCAGTTTGGTAATATTATACTAATTGATAAAAAGCTATATTTGTATTTAACTCATCCAGTGTGATACAAATGAATTTTTGTGTAATTAAATGGATAAAGTCGTTAAAGGTGACTTAAAAACGTTTCCAATATTTTTTACTTTGATGCAATCGTAAGCATCCGTCTCAAAATGATTTCATATTGTATTTGAAAATATAGGTGATCTTCCAGCATATTTATATAAAATATGAAAGAGTTTTACTGTAATGGTCCCTACGCCGACATGTATCAGTTAGTTGGTCAAAAGACAACTTTGAAATCTATAATAGCGAGTATCTGACATACCTTAAAGTGCCACTTAGAGAAAGAAAGTGTTTGTGTTTTAATTTTGTTCACTTGTTCAAGTGATACACAATATTTGCTTTTCCGTCTATTGCGCACTCCAATAAATCAGACGTTTTTACGACGCGTGTATAGATATCATAAAGCTGTCCATGTTTCAGTGTTTGCGATAGGCGAAACTAGTCCTGATCTATTGGTTGTACTGATTGCAAAACAACCCATTTTTTTGTCGTAATCGTATGAAGAAGTAAATTCTCGCAATGAGTGAAACTGATCCTAATCTTATGGTTGTTCTATTCTTAAAACATTCTCGGGCATGTTCACTACAACCCACTACAGTTTCATTTCAATCGGAAGACATACAAACAAAAAAATCATTTTTTAGATAAAAAGAAGATTCAATTAATAAACTGAAAATATTTTTTTTACCTTTTCACTTTTTTACCTTTTCACTCTATTTTATCATATTTAGATATGTTATGTTTTTTTTTCATTCATTAAATCTATATTGATAATCTATAAAACGTTCTCCTTTTTGATATTTCGTTCTTCTTCAATTACCATTATTTTGTCAATATAAAGTTATCAATGAAATAATTAGCTAGATTAACATCTTATTCCAATTTTTAACTTTACGGTATTAAGCATTCAAATTCTTCAATTTTAACATGTTTCTAGAAAAACCTTTTTTTTCAATTTTTTTACTCAGTCTTTTGTAAATTTTTAAATTATCAGATATCTCATATACCTCACAAGATTAAAAAAAAATATATTTTCTAAACACTATTGTGAGCAATTTTTCACTACGCTCATGATTTTTTGTGACCGCCTATTTGAAGACTTTATTCGACATTATCATTTTAACGATTTAAATAATATTTTGTCTAAAAAGACTCGATTGTAAATTTTTTACGTGTATTCGGGTCGTTTTGTTACAACCGGTCGTGTATTGCCTATAAATAATTTGGCCAAATTTATTCAACGCAAAAAAAGATTAAAAAGAAACCTTTTTATAATACATATATGTGTATGTAAATGTATATTTTCACTTTTGATATTATTGAATAAACAACAACAATCAAAAAATAAACATTCGTTTACGATTTCTGAAATGCATTCAAGGTATATCATTGGAGCATTTGAGATTCCATGGCGTATTATACTCACCTGTTAGTACCCTTGTTAAAAATAATTGGATACATTTGTATACTACCTATTTGAAAGATAAAATATGTTCATATTTTTTTAAATTTTGATACGCGTAGATCAAAAAAGCTAAGGCCTTTATCATTAATCGTTTTTACCCTACCTAAGATTCGTTTCAATTACTATTTTTCTATAAGTAGCATAACTATATATATTTTTTCTTCCATAATGTAAAAAAATACAAAAATATTAAAGAAAAATGTAAATTTTACTAACTTATCTTTATTGCCTGAATGTTGAGTTAAGTAAAAATATACATTGAAAATAAAATTCAAAAAATAATACCCGCCATGAACCAGCCTAGACTTAATATATTTTGTATTGTAGAATCAACACGAATTTGGAATTCTTGTGTGTTTTTATAATGAAAAGCACTTTAATAATATATGGTATAATCATTTGTATTTGAGTCGTTCAAAAAATGTACACCGTTCTGAAAATACCGAAAAGCTAAATCCAGGACGAGGGGATGAAAACTTATACATATATTGAACGATTCAAATTTTATTACCGAATACCATCAATTTTCATAAGTCGATATCGTTAATTGAAATATTTAGTTTTACGGATTCGGTTAAAAAAAGACTTAATTTATAATCTTTCTAATAGTGACTAGTAAATTTTTATTCATGTAGCGACGATTCTTACTTCATAATTATATCCGGTTTTTGTATCACATTATTACGAATTATGTCCGGGTTAAGTTCCAAATTCGGGACAATGATTTCTTGAAAGAGAAAAGTCATTGCGTCACACGAAGAGTTCTTCGTCACTTGCATCTTGCTAGGAGCATTCTTTGTAATATATCTTTAATAATAATGCTATAAGAGTATGTTCAATAATAATACTACGTGATGTTTAACGTATTACTAAATTCACTACTTGCCTGACTTGTTTTTGGTAAATAGTTTTTACTTTCTTTGACAATCAATGTCAAGTGTGTAAATAAGCTTTGGATCATTTTTATTATCTAACAAAAATTAAACTATACGGTTGATTACAAGAATGTGATGGTTTTTTAAAGAAGAAATAAAAAAAATAATTATGCAACAGTTTTTTGATCTGTCCATGGTACATGTTTTTAAATACTCATAATTTTTATAATCTAACCTGAAATCACACACAATACTTAAAAACAACTGTAGGTTTGCCATTTATGATGATCATCTGTTTCAATGCAATTGTGAGATTCAAAGACACAGCCAACTGAAATCGTGAAGTAACCCAGAAAACCTTATTTGCAAACATTTTAATTGTGTACAATCAATCATGATTCTATCTTGCTAAGACCAGAGCACACAATCGATGTCTTCGTATTGAATTATCCCTCAATATTAAATGCATATTGGGTCTATCTCTCAAAAGTGCAGATTTTTCAACAGTTGGGCTAAACATATGTCGATTTATATGTAAACATATTTTATGATTGTCTTGATAGCAAATTTAAAAGATATGAAGATAAGGAACAACACCTATATATTTTTACTTAAAAATATCGAAATTTAAGTCAAAAGAAAATTTATGGGATATTTTTATTCTTCAGGTTTGAAGCTTTTGTATACTTAGAGAAACATATTTTGAACATACTCCATCTCGAGGCTCTTCTAGGTACCACGTCCAGGTCAACCGAAAATACTTAAATTTCAAACATTATTAGATTAAAATTAGTGTCAATCACTCATATAACTTTCATAAAATTAAGCATTAGTCACTAAATTATTTTCAGTCGTATTAAAGCAATAGGACAGTTTTTAAAGTAAGAAATATGGCTGTCATATTAATTCATCCAGTACACTGTATAACGGAGTAATATTACAATTCCGATTGTGAAAAGTTTTTTTGTGATAGTGGGACGATATGAAAAATGGATTTATCAAATGCTTTGATTGACTATGGCACAGACCACTTACAATAAATACACATTTCTGAGTAATTTTTCTTTAAGACCAAACTTTTAATGGTATGTCTATTCTTTTCTTTTTCCATATATCTAACATGAAAGTCATATTAATCCTGTAACTTTAACATCTTTTAACAATAATTTTACATGCGTCTAGCGGTAGCGTCTGTGCCCAGGTTCATTGAATCTTATTCGGTTCTTGAGTCCTTATTTAATGTGTCCGAAACCCACCGTTCATGGCTATTACTATTATTTTGCCAATATATAGGAATTTATCTATGTAATTTTGTATAAGATAGTATTTTTGTAAAATAACTGTCATTTTTTCACCACGTCCTGTTATTTATAATGTATAAATAATGATTGATACCGATTTGTTACATGTCTTAAAATGCTCCATAGCTAGAGATTCAACGATGTTTCTTTATGTATGTGTGTCAAATATTTTTCAGTTTCAAAATTAACATACAATTAACTTTATTGATTCATTATTCATTTTCTTTGTGTTCACAAATCGTGCCCACTTAGCAGTGCTGATTTTCAAAACCACGCAAATGCGTAAAAAAAAATAAGCACATCAATGTGATACCGTGTGTCGTATTTGGACAACATTTTTTTCCTCAACGGGCGTGGTTCACACTTGTTGAAATAATTTCTTACCGTGGTTTATAGCATAGATTCTAAAAAATAGCTGAAAAATAATAAAAAATATATCGTGCATGATGAAACAGTGTTCCTGTTGGTCAATGTCAGCACCAGCATTCTCAGTTCACTGTCTCTAAGCTTTCAAAATTTACAGGATCACTTACATAAATACATATCTCACATACACAAATTAAAAAAAATGTAATGAGCATAAGCTAAAAATATGGCAAGTATAAAGTAAAATAATTTTAAAGTTTTGTATGACTTAATAAAATATGCTTCAAATAACAAATTTAAATAGTAAATCGATTTATCTTATAATGAAATTATTGAGTCTTGAAACAAACACTTTTGTAATACTTCATGCCTTCATACTTACATACAATATATCTTTATAGCCATATTCATAGTATTAAGTTTTTTATTTGTTTGAAATATTAACGAGACATTCACCTTTTTAAGTAAACATTGTAAAATTTGTGTCGGTTTTACTTAATATGTTGTCATAAATTGATGAACCTTTATTCGCTAAGGAAATTTATCATTTAGAATCAACACTATGTACATATCACATCGAAAATAATTTATCATAAAAAAAGTACTTCGAATTTGTTTTGCAAAAGAAAATAGTTTTTTTTTTTTTTAAATAATAAAAACACATTTTCTAGTACTTATTTCCACAATATATTTTTTGATCAGTGGAAATAAGTACTAAAAAATGTGTTTTTATTATTTAAAATATCATGCCTTTCCGTCAAGAAGTGACAGTTAACACCTTAAAAGTGATTAAAGAAAATAGTATCAAATATATCGTAAACTTAAGCACGAAAAAAATAATATATTTAGGGTCATTTTTTGCGTGTGTCAAAAGAAATTTAAAATTTTATAGAAATATTTTTAGTGTCGAAACGATGTAAATATTCAAATTTATTTAAATAACGGTTTTGACGGAAATTTGAAATATATGCAAAGAGATTCGCACGTATAAAATATTGCTGTATAATTCCTTCGATTTGAAACATGAAAAGAAAGTTATTTTGCGATGGATATGAATCTTAGAATTCTATGAATCTGTATAAGATTTTGTAAATGACTAGCCAAAACGATTGAAGACACATTTCATTATTTAAATAAATATTTTATTATGAAAGAGGCCTAAAAATTTTATCACTCTGCTAAATTTAAGGTATGTCAATGTTATTATGGCAACTCAAAATCATTGCGAAGGTTGGCATGCCGAGAAATTTCTTTTGTCTGTTTATCTTTAAATGAGTCAGATGTAACCAATGTGCAAAAATAAACGAATGCGACATCTGAAAATTGATTGCAATTATTGTTGCCTGAAATATGTTTTTAATAAAATCTGTCACTTTCTTTCCAAATGAATAATATGATTAATATATATTCTAATTCATTATTCTGTCCGTTTCTTTACATAAATTTACCATTTCTTACATTTGAAGATATCGTTTCTGTAATATTTTAACATATTCATTGTGATCAAATTAAAATAACGATAATCAGCTCTTATTCGGACAATATTGATAGTTTCTATACGCATACAGTTTTTTTGAATAGATTATAATTTAAAAAAAAAAATCTTAATATGAAAAATCCAAAAACATCTAAGTTATGCAAATGGTTGAGGTAATTTTAATTTGAAAGCCCTAACATTATAGGAGTTTAAAACATAACTATGCATTTATACAATAATATCATGATATTTATGTATGTGTAGAGAAAACAAGTGCATCACCTTTGATGAAATTGCAATTTTTATTAATGCCTTACAGCCAGTGGTACCTTCGTGTGAACGAACTGTATAAAATCATTTTAATGGTTAAAACTACAATGGATTACTACAAACTATTGCTTTTTACCAACATACTATTTTAAAATAGAATAAATGTTTATTACAAACTATTAACTGATGAATAATTACATATGTAATTACATACAGTGTATGGATTTTTAGTATAAATATTTTTTTAAATTTGTATGTTTGAAACTTTATACGATTCCACATGCTTTGTCACTGACGACCCAAGTTTTGCTTTACGGTATATTCAGGCATTTATTACACGGATGCAACAAAACCGACACAACATCGAAACCCGGAACGTAAATCACAAAACATGTGGAATCATACAAAGTTTCAACCATTTAAATTTATTATTTAAATTCCATCAAGCACCTTTAGTCGAGATAAATAACTATTTTTTTAATTGAAATGTTAATTTTAATTAAATAATAAGCTTTTTTAAATTAGCTTCGATAGAAAAGCCGAGGACGTCCAAAAACTATAAAAAATTATAGCCAACCATTAATTATTATTTGGAATATCAGTTTTGTTCAAGAATGACATTTAGATTAAGTATACGGCAGAGATTGAAAGTGATCTGTATGCGAGTGACAGATTTTTGTGTATTTTAAAATAAAATCTTGAAGACAAATCATTCTGAATAATCAGGTAATTTTTGATTTAAATACTTAATCTAATGATATCCTTCGGTCAAAAATTAGCCATTTTTTAAATCTTTTTTTAAACAGCGTTTTATCAATATTTTACTTGTAAATAACATGGAATGTCTTTCATCAGCATGTCATATATTTAATACACACTTTCAACGGGATTTTAGTTGACTATTTCCTGTAACACGCAGAAAGAAGTAATCAAACTATGCTAAAACCCACATATACACTTGATTTAGAGATAGATAAACAAGTTTTTTTTTTTATTTTTAAGGCCACGATTACCTTTTATATGCTTTTTTCGGAAATTGTGTTATTCACGAACTAAATTAATCGAACGCATCTTAACAAATATATATTTGATATTATAGCATTATAAGATATACTTTTGATGTATCAGGTAACATAATTATTTCACATTAAATTTGTTTAGAAATATAATAATTTTTTTACATAAATTTATCATTCTGGTAAATAAAAATATTTTTCAAGCATTTTTAAATTAAAATTATTATTTATTCATTGAATAATTAATATCAATATTTTCTCTTGTATAATAATATTGTATTGAAGCTATTTTGTGTGATGCATTTAATAAGAAAACGTTTTCAATTCACGAATATCCTGACTTCTTTGAAACGGATGTAATTACAATTAACTCATGTGACGATAACTTTCCTCTTCAAACCTACGGCTGAAGATATTGACTCAGAACTTACTTTTTTACGGCGACGTCAAAATGCTAATGCGTCTTATAGTACGACCGAGTAGGAGGTGACAGTGATGTCACACCAAATATAAATAGGGTTAACTCTCCTCAATACGTATCATTCGTTTTTGTCCCGTCTGGCTGATAACAGCTCAAAATTCCAAATCAAGTAATCCTACATCCCTTGAGTAAAATTCAAATATCCTTTCCACGATGAAGATAATAGTAGTGTCATTTCTGCTGTGTGCAATTGTTTCCGCCCTTGCTGCGCCAAGTGATTTGGATAACCACAACATAGAATCGAATGAGATCGAGCCGTCAGGATCATGGGAAAGACTGGCGAGGATGATGACTTCGTGTGCTTCCGGAAAAGAAGATATGGTATCATGTATTGCAGTCAAAGGAGTGACTGCAATCAACAGGGCCGCAAGAATGCAAGAAATACCACTGTTTACAGGAGTTCATTTTGAAAGGTAATAAATACTGCATCAACATTAATTAATAAAAATAATACTTTTAGGGACTGCACGTTACGCGTCATAATAAATATATTTTAAACGATAAAAATAATTGCCTTACAAATATTATATTTATTACAAAATACATAAAAATATTTATAATTTTAATTTCGAATACTTTTTTGTAAGCATAAATCTGAACACAAATATTACATAAAAAATCAATGCTTACTATAAAAAAATGTTTCTTGATCATTTATAAAATATTTTATCTAAAGTTTTATCGAACTTAAAACTGTCGTGAGCTTTTATATAAAACGGTTATAACTCACCTATTATATCATATTATGTACATACAATGAGAAATTGTAAGCACGTTTTAGCCTGCAGTGTAATAATATGATTACATTTTACTTTCTCCTTATCATAAAACTGAATGTTCTTGATACGTTCTTCTGCTTGCATATTCGTATCACGAATTTATCATAACACATAAAAAAACAATTATCCTTAGTAGTTATTTATTAACACTTGATATTTGTTTTATCATAATTAGTACAATATAATTAGAGATAATTAAAAAATATGTTTTTGAATTCATCCTCCATTTGTATCATATTTTTTAAAATATTATTTTTCGTAAAAGTATAAGATTCACTGCTACGAAGAATGTTAAAACTACTACAAATAGCATTGTTTAGAGTGGTTTAAGTACACAGCTTCATAACTGTACTGAACTCATTAATCAAAAACTTTCTTGTTAAAGAAACGTATTTTTTTCATTTAAGTATAAACACAAGTTCTTTAAAATACTCAATCAACATAAATGTTTCTTAGAATGCAAATAAATTTCACTTTTTATCTTTAAAGTCGAATAGTACTATGCCCTCCTTTGATTTGTATTATACGATGTCAATCCCTGGGCTGAACACCCATTACATATGTCATTGTGCTATTTGCATACGGTGACAATACACAATTGTATTGAAAATCGCTTTGAAACTCCAAATAAAATTACCACGTTTCGACTAATAGCCAACATAGAGAGATCTGTAAAGTGTAATGGAACAAAATACTTTGCATATTTCACTTTTTTTTTGCATTTAGGTCGCGACTTCATATTATATTAATATTAGCATACCATTCATTATAAGAATTTTCTCTTAGACTTAGGATGTCCATACACGAAATTGTCATGTCACACTTTCACCACTTTTTTCAGTCACATATTAGTCAATCGATCTCTTAAGATGCAAAGGTTTTAATGTGACTATAGTAGTTTGGAAATATTTCAGAAAAAAACAGGTAATGTAATTGTATACCTAGCTGATAGACATTAATAAAAACATTTTCTCGAGACTTAAAATAAAACCTAAATGCAAAAACTCATTTTACTTTTTATTGTTTGACTTTATATTTTATTCAAAAGTTTAGCTTTGGTGACTTTAAGCTTTGGCCGTCAAAATTTTTATTCATATTCAAATCATCAGCAAAAAAATATTTTTAATTATAATCGTGTTATTATAATGTGCCATTAAAATTTTATTGTCTTTTTTTCTTATAAAACTATTTCAAATTTATTTCACACAAAAAACAAATACTAGTTTGTAAAATTTGTATTGCTTTACAAAAGTATTTTGACTCATAATTTATTGATGAGAAAAATAGTTTTGCATCAAATTACATGAAGCATTTGGTTTATGAGTTTCTTTTTTGATATGTATATCTTTTATTTGAATACTCGTTTAACGATACCATTTTTTATTTTTTGTAGTATTAATATTTTAATGTGGTACGCATGAATTTATTTTTATCATAAAATTTATTCTTTCCCTGACAAACTTCAAAACATTATTATCGTATTAATTTAAATATAAATAAGCAATAATTTTTGATTCTTTTTTCTTTTACAGAGACTCATCAAGCACAATACGCGATGGAAAATCACTAGAATCTGAGAACGAAATCGTCAGCTCACTCCCAGTTGAAGCATCTCAAAAAACCGCTCGTTTGATGAGCTTGTTTATGGATGCTGCATCCAACTTCCTCCAGAGCCACAGTCTCCAAGTAAAGCTAGCTCCAGAAGAAATCGCCAATGCTGCGCGCACCTTCAGTGAAGGTATATTTAAAAAAAATATAGCTGCTGGATAATTATCTAAAATAAAACCTTATCTTCATTTTGTTTCACACGCTAAAATAAATCATTTATTCGTTTTAAAAATTTCAGATTCCGTGTATTAATTGTCAAAAAAAGTTTTTCTTAAAATTGATATCTTTACCACATTTTTTTCCATTCTTCTAATTGAGAATTTTAAATTGTATACTTTTTAATAAACCTAACTAAAAAAAATCGACTCATTATGATATTAAAAAATAATTTAGGTCTCAAATTTATTTTATCGAAATAATATATAATAATAAAAAAGTAGCATTGCTTAAATTATCTTAATCATTTCATTCATATTAATGAATGAATCAGCAATAATATACCACTTCACAAATTAATATAAAAAATATATATATTCGTTCTGTCGGAAAATTAGTTTTTTTTTTTGTATATATTATATGTTTTGAATGAATGTAAATAACAATTTTGTTTGAAAAAATAAGTAAATATTTTATTAGAATACAAAAAAAGCTTTACACTATGCCATAAATTGAAGATGTGATCCAAATTTATATACAAATTTTGGGATTGAAAACCATCTCCATTTATTAAATTAAGATGGACTTTTGTCTGAGCAAGCACTAAATGATTTTCCAAAATAACATTTTTATTTGAGAAAAGTTTATGCATAAATGACTTTATGTTATGCTTTTTGTTGCTTATCTTTTTTTCAACACTAATGTTAAAAAATAGTTCAACTAATTATGGTAGTCTTATATAATATAAAAAACTAACGTAATGATACACAATAATGATTACTTTCAAGCTCGCGTGACTGCATTCCTATTACGAAATGAGCTTTCTTTTATGAACCTTAAAAAGCTCTCACGTATTTTACCGGTCAAGGTTAAACTTTCTATTGATGAAATGCATTGAAAATTGTGAATCTAGCATTGTTTGTTACATGAAGCACGTGTATTTAAATAATTGCTTTTAATACGGTACTATTATATAAAAATACTTTTTGTACGTTACTTCGGGTAATTTGTTGTATCTTAGTTAATTCAACAGGTTATGTTACGGTGCAAAAGCATTGAATTGTTAAATCAAAAAAATATATCATTTAACTACCAATGTTTATATGCAATAGCACATAAGAATGGTTGACCGATGATATTGTAAACGAAAATAAAATCGAAATATGGAATGATTCTTGCCCAAATGAAACAATCAAAATATTTTTTGAGGCTTCATTTGTTTCAAGTATCATATCCTAATAATTATTTTTTCACCAATTTATGAACCTTTAAAAATTGTAAAAAATATTTTATTTTACTACAGCTCGTGGAAAATTGAAAAAACTTTTGGGACCAATCTTGCTCGGAGTTGGAGTTAAAGTACTTGCTATCGTCGCTATCTTTGGAGGTGGTCTCGCTTTGTTGGTTACCAAAGCTTTGATCGTCGCTAAGCTCGCCTTAATTCTTGCTTCAATTCTTGGATTCTCAAAGCTCTTTAGCGGAGGCAGTTCTTTATTGGGCAAGGTAAATATACATGCAATAAATTTAATATACTATAATCAGTAAAAAAATAATAATAAAGTTGAATGAAAAACATTTCAAATTAACATTCAAATTGTAATTTTGGCAAAAACATTCTTTTCCATAAAGTTTTGTTTACTGTCCAACTTTTTCGGTTTTTTAGGCAATGAAAATAGGAATTTCAAAAATATGTCAACATTTTTTTAGCTTATACAATTTCTACAATTCTCACTTTCATTTGAAATAAGATATAAGAAAAATATTAACACATCTTAAAAATTATTTTTCAATGCAACTTAAAATGAATATATTTACTTTACATTACTATTTGTTAAAGGTGTCCAGTGGTCTTGGATCAACTGGAAGTGGTATTGCAAACGGTGGATGGCCAACCGGTAGTGGATATGGAAACACCGGATGGTCAAGTGGTGCAGGTAATGGAGAATGGAACAAAAATGGAGCTGCCTCTTCCAATACCGCTTCATATCCATACGCCAGATCAATTGAAACCGATGCTCAGGAACTCGCATATTCTGGACAAAAACAATAGACTGACGAATTCGACATTTCATTGATGAATACCACTTTAAAGCTTTAGTCAAAATCAAATGGCCAAACTATATTCCGACTTTGATAACGATATTATCATCATAACCAACAAAAGCTAAACGAAAATAAAGCTGTTCCCTTATATTTAAATATTTGTGAAAAGTAAGCTTTGCGGTGGTTTTAAATTATGCGAATCAGTTATTTATGAATGAAATCGAATTAAATTTTAATATTTTCATATGAACGAATCGTAATTATTATTATTTGAACGAACAAAAAAAATTTCATAATTTATTACGTAGTTTTAAGGATAATCTTATCGAGATTCCCATTTTGTTTTGTTTTTGTTATTTTTTTATTTTCTTTTAGTATTCAAAGCTTTCATACACCAAAGTTTATTTTAATTTTCCTCCTCATATCTTTATTTGTGCCAGTATTGATTTGATGTGTCCCATATAATCATGTATGTGCCATTTATATCTATAAGTATTTTATGTTCCAAAGCATTTTCTACGATTTTATAATTTCTTTTATTTTTTCTTTTATGATTTTTAGAAAATAAAAATTGTTCGTAATACAAAGAGACTTGTAATAACATTATGTAATAGTACGTATAATAAGTTTATTTATTATCATTGTTAAAAAATATTATATGAAAATAAAGTTATTCATAATCATAATTATCGTTTTACCTTTTTCATTTCACCACACTATCAATTGGTTTGAAGTGAAATAAGAAAACATTGAGTGAACATTTATTTAAAAAAAAACTGTCAAATCAAAACGATAATGTCTTCTCCTAGAAACATTTTAAAAACCATTATTAGTATTGTTACTGGACTACGAAACGATTTTTTTGTAACAGAATATTCCTATTTGATAAATGCTCATCAATCAAACTATATTTTTATAAAGCAATGCCAAAAAAGATATTTTATCTAAATTGATTTTTCTTTCCCCGAGTACTTTTGAGTGATTATCTTGACCGGTCGTAATCGGTTTAAAAATTGCATTACGCCTACAAAAATACAATTTATTTTTATCATCAATATTTTGACGCAGAAAGTTACAGTTGGAACAATAAACGTAATAAACTTCGAGTTAGCTCATTACATCACTGAAACATGGCATACGTGAGTCGTAGAATACATCTCAATATATATAATAAAATCTCATATTAATTTCTTAACTTAATAAAATAGTTTTCTCGGATATATAGTATATATAATAATAAGTTGAAAAGTCTTGGGCAGTTACACTCATACATATTAAAATAGGCAGGTCTTATTTCGAGTTTTTATGGAATGATGTTAACAAAATTGATTAGGTTTCAATAAAAAATCAAAGAAAAATAAAAACTATTAATTTATTAAAAAGCGTTAATTTGCTTTTCAAGCAAGTATTAGAGTTAAATAAAAAAACTTTCTATTGAAAATTTTCAGTTTGAACCTTATTTGAAACAATGCGGAACAATAAATTCCAGGGTGAGGCAAGTTGAACAATAAATGTTGGTATGTTGGGCACAATCAATAATAATGAACAAACGTAGGACGAATTTGACATACTTTAAGCTTACAAACGCCTCTTTGAATACGTATGTTTTTAATTGTTCTACAAATATTATTATTGAGTTCTTCATGGAATTTAACATGATACTAGTATGCAATTCTAGCCAATCATATTAAATAGTTAGTTTATTAGAAGTTAAAAGAAAATAGTTGATTTCTTAAAAATTTTAAAAATAGCAATAAAAACAAAAAATATTTTATTCTGAGACGCATGGAAATAAAAATAGCACAATCTATCTAAGGTATAAATTTAATAAAAAAATCCGTTAGTGTACATTTTTTTGTTGAAAATTACTTTAAATTTTAACAATCAAATTTTTTGACACTGCCATCTCTTGTTAGGAAACATTAGTGAAGAAAAAAATACAATAAATCATTAAAGTTACAAATATATTCAGCACAAGTTTTCCCATGATATTATTACTAATTTGACTTTATATTTTTTAATATTCAAAATGATCTGATTGATAAAAGTTGGGAGATCACGCATATCAACTTGTAACAGAAAATATTTAAATTACGCAGTTTTCAATCAAGACATGTTCATTGATAAACAATGTGTAGATCTTTCTGAAGCTACATTCTTGTTGATACGAAAATTTCTTCAATAGTTGTATTTATCCATTGCAGAAATAATTTGTTAAAGCACTTTGGAAATGACAATGGGAAAAGACTGATTCGAAACTTTTTTTCGCGTGTCTCTCTATAAGGCTCTTGACATGGAAATTAAATATTTTTTTTTAATGAAAATAAAGTCTCTTGATGATTATATCTAATATTCTGAATCAAAAATATTGAGATGTTGTAAATGACACTTTCTCATATACCATTTTTGGGTACGGTTCGTGGCATATAAAATATAATAAATAATTAATACGAAAATGATTTAAGCAAGAATTTGAAGAAATTGTATAAAACAAAAAACAATTGAAATTTATTCGTATCAGAAGATAATTTTTATCTGATATAATCTTCAATCTTATTCTCACTCGACGAAACATTTTTTTAAATCATTTATCGATCAAAGGAAACTTTTGTTGACTGTTTTCTTGATTTATATTGTGTACGTGTATGTTTTGACTTTAAATGCATCGCACTCGCTCAACAAAGCATGCGTCAAGAACTCTATGAATTATTAATGACTAGTCCTTAGATTTTAGATAGCACGCCATTCCTGCGCTCGATTAAAACATTTAAATAAAAAGGTATCAACTCAATATATTTACTTGTCAATTGTAATTGAAACAGGAAAGATCAATTGAAACATTTAATTAGACATAGTATTTTTTAAGCATTCTTCATCATGCGTATTGTTTTGTTTTACTTTTTTACCTGTGTATTAACTAGTGCTTTATCGATAAGTTCTGATATATCGAAAGATTGTGGTGATAATGAAAAATGCGTAGATTTGGAGTTAGCATCGATTATAGACAAATTTGACGAAGAAGAAAAGATTAGTGTTTATAATGGGGTTAATATAATACGAACAGTTGAAAAAGAGCCTATCAACATATCTAGAAAAACAAGCGAGACGCTTATAGAAAGAATCAACAGATTTATTACAACCCACGATTTTTCATTCGAAGAAGAACAATCAAACAGTGCCAGGGGATATATTGAAGGTACTTTGAATTATTCTGACATTATATTATATTATCCTTTTGCAATATTTATATTTCTTTTACCTGTTTCAATATTTATTTAAATCTTGTGGGTAAAATTTTAAACATTTGTTATTTTTCATTTGTAATAAATCGTGAAAGCATACTGATGCTGCCATCTCTTTATATTTTATAAAAATATGTTTTCAATGTGACTATAAAGCTACGATTTACTGCGGAACATATAAATAACACTATAAGATCGACTCATTTCAAGTTCAACAAAAAAAATTAATAATTTTATTTTATCAACATTTGAAATCATGAAAAGTACTGTTCTAATTATACGGTAAATTTCTATGAAGAGTTAAACACTTGCCAGACATGTTAAATATTATAATGTTTATATACTGATTTTCACATATCACGTCTTAATTTATTAATTACCAGTTTGTGTCAAACGGTAAAACTAACCAACGACATATAATCTTATTTTAACTTCGTCCAACAGATAATTCAGATGTATTGTTTACGACGTTATTATGACAACAAAGTTAAACCACCACTATTGAATTACTCAACAAAATTTATGGTGCTATCGTTTATATTTACTATGTATGGCAAAATATTAGTTTAAATATATTCTAACGTTCCCACTTCCAAGATGAATATTTATAGATTTTCAATTTATCTAATGATTATTGTAATAATTATCCGATTTGTCATTGTTTTCCGCTATATTAGACAATTTTAAGGGTAACCATATTAAACAAATTTTATCATGTACCTATTAATTAGCATAGATTGTATGCATCGTCGTTTAACATTCATGTGTACTCTAATAGTTAATGATCTTCTACATTATCTTTACATACGATTTCTAAAAAGATTTTTCAGTGTAGTGATTTTTATATACAAAATTTTAATATACACCTTCAGCTTGAATATATTATATATTGACTAATAATTATAGCTTAGTTAACATCTTTCTTCACTAAATTGATATTATATTTACCAGTTTATTTTTATATGACTTTTATCTTAGTTTTCTGTTTTTTCTTTCATTGAGTTTTGAACTTAAATAAATACGCAGCTGTTTATTCGACCACCATTTAAAGATTATATTACATAAATCTCTTATGGTCTATCATCAATTATTGTATGCTCATATAAGCATTTTTTATAATCAACTAAAACTTTTACAGTCTTGATAAACTTTGCATCCTTGTATTTTTGACACAGTGATTTCTGTTTTTTCTTAAATCTAAAAAATCATTTAATTTAGCTTTGAAATAAAAATATTTTTCTTAGTTATTATTGTGCTATGTATTTAGATATCTATTTTAGCGTTTGTATTTATTATTAATCCAGGCCGCGGTCACAATCAGTTAAGTACTAAAGTAATTACCAAGTTATATTAAGTAATGATTATGTTTAATAAAACATCGTAGAAAATAAATATAAATAAGTTTTACAAATATTATAAGTGAGCATTTCATTATCTATTTACTGATATAATGAGACAAAATTCATGAAGAAAAAATACGCTTATAAACATATTTATTTTTTGACAAAAAAATTTAGATTTTTTTATAGAGACACGAAAATTACAGTTGTAGTTCCAAATTTTAATGAATCGTTAGTTGGTGATTGTAAAAAATATATTAAGCGGTTAACGAAGAAGCGGTTATATATTGTTGACTAATATTTTTTTGTTGTCAAATGTTTATTATGGATAGCTAGTGCATAGAAGGTGGTGAAACAGAAGCATCCAATATGAAATCGTCTCTAGTAATAGTCGTCAACACGAGCAGTCAATCTTTTATAGCTCTCACGAAACCCGAAGCCTTTAAATCGTATCCGGGTCGCAAAGAGAGGACGCGATCTCATTTTCTCGTTTCTCTCCCGCCTTTGTTTATACATGCATTTATGTATAATTATTTTTTCCCGCGCTGAGAATGCGCGCGCAGTTCCGGATGAAAGTTGGTGGAATGCGTGACCGCTCGTCTGTGTGCGTGTAATTTTTTTTTATAAGTGTGCTTATGTATGTGTAGGTCGTAGAAAGTCTTGTGACCCACTGACTGGCTGTACCTGTTTTGTACGACTGACACTTGTTGTGATGGAAACCTGCTGAATAGTTTTACAGCGGTATATTTATTCAAAAATAAGCGACTTGATGGCAAATAATAAAACGTACCTTCTTTCTATCGAAGGTGTAAATACCAACATTAATGATTTCACTAAAATATTCGTGTAAAATTTTTATCCTGCCAATAAGTTAACACGTTTTATTCCGCTCTGTTATAACTAATAAAATATATTATACACGATTATTTTTTATTCATGTTAAGTGAAGATTTTTTAACTTAATAGTACCCAGCTACTGTTTCATTGAGTGAATTTACTAACATCATTGCATGTTTGTTTTCGAAAAATAAAAAATCAGTACGACAGCATTTTAAAATTACAATCTTATATATATTATTGAATACAAATGATTACACTTCAAATTTATTGAAAAGATATTTTCTAATAGCTGTATTTTCTGAAAAAAATGCCTCAATAATACATTTTCAAAATATATATATATATCACTGCTTTAAAAACCGTTTTCTCAAAATTTTCAGCTATTTTTACCGACCAAATAATAACAATCTTATTTCAGTTATAAATGTGTTTAAAGCTCGCCGCTGCAATTCAATTCCGAAACGATTTGTTTTTCTCATACCATCACATCTCGAACCACTTTCTCGGCGACCGCTGAATGGCACAAGAATTTAATCATTCTGTATTCTAAATTATGATAGCCGTGAATATATTATATATATATAAGTCCAGTGGTTGTACTCAAAATTTCTATATATGGATAATAACTAAACATAAAATATTCAAAAAAAAAATTAATTCAATCGCCCATCATAAATGAAATTCTTTATTAATTTGTCCATGCGGCAAGATAAACGGATTCGAATGAAATTTCGTGGACGTTTAATCAGTGTTGAATTTTTTTCTTGTTTTATTATATAATTAAAGGCGGCATAAGTTTTTTCTTTTTTTATATATTTGAATATAAACAATGTTTCCTGACAACCATCGTTTCACTAGATTATATTTTGACTTTCGATGATGCTGCTTAAAAAAGCAATGAATGTATCAATTTTAGTTGAACAAAAAAGAATACAAACTCATTCAAAAAACAACAAAAAAACGACTCATTTCAATGTTAAATGTTCAATGATAATTTTTTCTAAGTCATAAATACTATCAAAAACGCGGCTTAATTGTGATTGTAACAAAAACAATAAAATTGTATATAACATCAACTTAGTGTAATTCACAACTACTTAATGATCCCTAAAAAAGATATTTGAAATAAACTAAACTGTATATAAAGTCAGTGGACAACAGCGCAAAATTTGTTAGGCTTTTTGAAATGACATGTCTACTGTTTAATTAATCTTTTGATGATTATGATAAAAACCCGGATATTAGAACAAAATAAGTTCAAAAATATTGTTTTTTTCATTACCAAACTATGAATCAAGCTTACCATTTGTACGAAAAAATTGTCGAAAAAAATACACAGCTCGTGTAACAAAGTTTTGTTAATTTAAGAAACTATTTTATATTCGTCTATTTTTTTAATAAATCTTAAAAGTTAAAAATGTTTTTATAATTGGTTATATTATTTAAATATCCCCAAGTATAAAAATCATTTCAAATCAAACAAATAATATTTGAAATGTTTGAAGGCAACAAGAAAAATAAATCTCTATTTAGCAATGACATTACACAATTTATATTTTGTTTTTAAAAAATATTGTACATAATACTCCAGCAAATTTTATGACGAGGACTGTAAATCTCACTTTTCAATGAAAAAACATGGCGAATTCAAAAGAAAGCGTGAATGATTTTATTGCTACTCAAAAAATGTTATTTTATTCGAATATAACTTTCAGTTTCTTACGTTTAAGCTTACATGCAAAATATTGATAATTCGCTGTTTCTTAGACATATCAACTATACTATTTTCTTGAGATTAGACAAAAACATTTTTGTTTTGTAAATTAAAAAAAGCATTTGTTTCTACATATATATACAACTTGGCCTACAAACATTGAATTGTTGGCCTACTTCAATTGATGTTTTCTTTTTCCGATTTGTATATTTTCCGATAAGTTTATCTCTTTTTCTCTCAAGAGGCCGAAAGTCAGGCACCAATAATAAAGTATGTCCGGCATGTATGGTAACTCATTGAGGTGTGTCTAATTAAATGTCTTCGTGTGTGCGTAGACTGAATCATACGCGTGCGTAACTGGATATACCATTGATAGCACAGAATTTTTTTATAATATCTTTCTGTTTAAAAGTCAGATATAATTGATTTGGATAATTTAATACTTGCTTGTCAGCATAGTTCTCTTAGAAACTTAAATGGAATATTTAAACTCAAGGAAACAAAATCGGTTGAAATGTGATGAAAAATGTTCCTAAAAGAGCCTGTATTTGTAAGGCTAACATACGCAGACATTGATCTGACATTATCACCACTCGATAAAATATTTTTCAGCTATTTTGTTTTGATATCATATTATTTTTATTTAACATAAAGTTATTTATATAAAATAAAAAAAATTAACCTTCCAAGCAAACACCCGTGTTTTTGGTGAATTTTTGTAGCCTTCAATTAGTAGAATTCAAGCTATTTGGAAATATTTAAGACAGGCTAAAATTCAACCAGCTTTGCAGAGAAACTTAGAAAAACAAGTTTTCATATCCTAAACTCGTTAAAATTTTCTACAATATGTTTTTTGTAAAATAATATTCTGAAAGAAATACATATTTTATTATTAATTTCTAATTTCCAATAAGAACCCGCAACTTAAAAATCCGGACCGTTATTAAGAATTTAGCTTCGACGGCCTGTCAACATTTCACATAAAAAAATATTTGTGTATTGGCACATGTCACGTAGTTTTAATATATTTGATAAACCTCTTCATTATTGTATACATAAATGAAGTGTTCTTTCTATATAACATTTTAATCAAATCTGGTTGTTAGTCAGTGGACAAGAATAAGAATATCGGACATAACTATGCAAACAACATAATAAATCAGTTTCTTAGATATTCAGTGAAAATTTCATTTTCAGAATTTATATTAGGAGAACGACTGGAGCTTTAACACACAGCTAAAGACATAAGACATAGATAAAATTCAAACTGATTTACATAGAAATTATCCATGTGATCATTTGTTAAATATTTGTCGTATACGACTATTTATTTCATTCATCCTTCAAGTAAATAAATAAATATATATATATATATAATAAATAGTAATCTACGTACTGTTTTATGTTTCATATTATTATTTAAATAATAAAATTTGTAACCTAAAATGTCTGTAATTCAACAAATGCCCTATAATTTGCTGTAAGACTATCACTTATGTTAAAGTAGTAAAATAGTTCGATTTATATAATACTATAGGTTTACAAACTATTTTATATATTAACATATACATTTTTCATCTTTTTAAGAACTGGATTATTTACATAAGAATTTGTTTGAACGGTCGTTCTTATATTTATTAATAAAAAAAACTATTCGTTCGTAAGCTAGATGTCATTGCACTGTGGCAGTGAATGTACAATGAATGCCGCGCCGCACATGCACCACTCCGGTTTCGTGATCAAATTCAGTGACTAGTGGCTTCCCCACACCTTGACTTTGAACGCTACGGCATGAGAAACTCGTAATCTTGACCATAAACATTCATTCTGTTTTTGATCGTAAATATAAAACTGTACGCTCAAAGAACGAAAATCAATTATATTCATATTTTTAATTAAAATAGAAGTATCTAAAAATATCGTTTCAGTCAATTGGTTTTTATAATTTTTAATCCTAAACATCTTATGTGAAGATAATAATGTTATTTAATTTTCAATGTTTTCTTATTTTTTTGCTTTTTTAAGAACTTTAGTGGATGATATTTTATTTAAACGATAGTTTTAAACCTTTATATTCGAGTAGAAAAAATATATGTCGTAGAGTTTTTATAAAACAAACTGCAACCTCACTTTTAAGGTGTTAACTGTCACTTCTTGATGGAAAGGCATTATATTTTAAATAATGAAAACACATTTTTTTAGTACTTATTTCCACAATATATTTTTTGATCAGGACCGGTTTCGCTCATCGCGAGCATTATCAACTGATCTGAACATTATCAGTTGATAATGCTCGCGATGAGCGAAACCGGTCCTGATCAAAAAATATATTGTGGAAATAAGTACTAAAAAAATGTGTTTTTATTATTTAAAAAAAAAAAAAAAAAACTGTAACCTAATGATATCTTTGATCAGTTTTCAGAGAAATGGGGTTGTATAATACGCATTTTTTAAAATTCTTTTATTAAATATCTAAAATATTCTGAAGCATGAGTGAGTGTTTTTTTATCAAGTTTATGTGACATTTTCAAATTCAAATCGTATGACGTAGGCACATGGGAAATTTATCTCAATGTTGAATATTTTATAAATCACATGTATATCTAAAGAACATCAAACTTTAAAGGCATATAGCATGTCAAAATACGAAAATAAAACCAATAAATCATTTGAGTATTTCTCATCATCAAAATTACATTAAAAAAAATCTTTTTTCTTTAGACATCCAAAGTCCGTAAATATGTCATTTTTATTCAGTTAATTTATCAGAATAATCTTTTTTACTGTTCACTCACCATATCATGCCCTATAAATTCATCAATAAAAATATAACAAGTGCATTTAAGTTTTTATCAGTATGCCGATCAACTACAAAGTATATTTATGTTATACGGTTAGAAACTATGTATTAATACACGCTTAGAAATTTGTTTTACCAAACCGGTATTATTTTCTCCCCACCATAATTAAGTCGGCATTTAATAAGCCGATCACCTTGTTCTACTTTTGAATTTAGTATAAGAGAAAAAACTTTACCGTTTTAAGAACAGTCGGCGCCAGTGGCTACGCCGCTGAGCATTGAGGCGGTTCATCATTTTTTTATGAATTAATGTGATGAAATGCTGCTAGCTTGTTCAATTATATCTAGATTCTGTCATAATACGTATTAATTAATCACAACCGTTTTCTTTGCTAATTCTGTTATTAATATAAAGAAACTACGGTCATCAAATTAACATTTACGAGAATCTTATTAATGGAATTTCAACAAATTATAGAATTCACTTGAATTACTTGATTTCACCACAAAATGAAAATTTCCTCTTTTGTGCTTTTAGTTTCACAATTTTTCCTTGACCATTTTGATTCTTGGTTTTATCACTTAATTGAATTATTTAAGTTGCCTAATGCCAATGCCTAATTTCCATTTATAAACTTGCTATAAATATTTTAATTTTCTATAACCGTATTTTTTATGAAGAAAAATGTATAACTATCAATCCATAGAGCTCAAATTGTTTCCATTAAGTTTTACCCTTGATTTATTTTAAGATTCTGGGAACAAAACTCTCTTATCATAAATAATTAAGTATAAAAAAAATACTCATATAAATACATGTTAATTAGACATTTCAATAGGTTATCCCATAAGAAGAAGATAAAAATTTTGTACTCCCAACTCAGAATATTGATAAGTGGTATATGTATCATAATATATTTATATGAATTATTTTAAGATCAGACATACGGTGTATTTTTCGGATACCTTAGATAATGTGTAATACTAAAGAATCTTTACCAACAAAAAAATTTTAAAATCGTATAATGAATGATGAAATTAAGGCCCTTTTTAGATTATTCATGTCTTATAAATCATTATTGAAAATTTAGGCACCATTTCGCAATACGCTAAACAGACAAACACTTCTATTTTACTACCTAAATAATATTTATTACATAAAATATATTTCAACGTATACTATAAAATGAAAAACGCTCGACGAGCGGTTAAGACAAAAGCCTCATGAGAGTACTGTTTTTAAGCATCAGTATATGTTTTACTTTTAAAATGCTAACTATAAATGAGATACATTTAATAGTACCAACGTATCAAAGACAATGAACGGTGATCATGATGCTTACAAACCTATTTACGCTATTATCCACAGTGTCTTCATATAGTATTATTAAAAAAGCCAATACACCCGACCGTTCTTTTGAAACATATAAAAAAACAAAAGATAACGCATTAAGAATTAATAAGCAATAAAATGTTTAATAAATCTATAATAAAACAATTTTTGTTTTTCAAGAAATACTTTTATTTATACATTTTCTTATCAAATTTGAATTTTTACAACTTTGTACGATTCCACATGTTATGTCACTAATGACCAGGGTTTCGTCTTTCGGCATCTTCAGACATTCTATCACATGGATGCAACAGAACGTTGGTTACACACGGCTGTTTATTGGATAATTAATAAATTTTAATTAAAATAAGCCATGCATTCTAAACAAAATGCAAAAATAATTAAGGCTCATTATGAAGGGATTCAAGAGAAATTTAAGATACTTTTTATCTGAGGGCGTATGATTACTACCTACAGTTTTATATAACAGACTTTCTCTTAGGCTTGCTCCCGCTTTATGACAAAGTTTAGGCGTTGAAACAGAAATTACGTGGCAACATAAATATTTTGACTAAACCAACGTGAGAATTCTGTTAATTGTGGAATGTTGAAGTTTAAGACTCATGTACGATATTATTTGATCTCCTTAAATAGGTTAGAGCCCACTTGCAAAAAAAGATTTCATTGAGAGGAAATTTAAAAACAAAAATGTTCTCTTTCTTTGAAAATCGAATTAGACTGTAAAATTAGATTATGTATGGACAAACCAAGATTTGAAAATTTCTGAAATGAATCGCTTTTTACTATAAAAACGCAATAAACTTATAGAAAAAAATTGGTTTGTTGCTCGCGGATTCTTCTGTTGAATGTCTCTAATAACTATTTACGCATACTGTCATAAAGATAAAAATTCATTATTTACTCTAAAAATAAAGTACAAAAAATCATTATTCATTTTTCATAAAGAAGGCTTGACTATATATGTAAATTATATAAAAAAAAAACATATTTTAATTTAGAGATGATATTTATAGAATATATATACATTGTAAATTTAGTAATATATATGAAACAAAGTTTAAGATTTTTGGAAATATATTGATACATTAAAAATGGAAAATGTATGTACAGCTTAAAAATAAGACAAAATAAAACAATAACGGACAAAATACTGCCACCTGTGTTTCTTGACGCACAAAAAAGAAATCCAAAACAGTGCCATCTGCGTTCAGTATCGTTTATTTTTGTTTTTTATTTTAAACTAAAAAAACAAGCACAGATACCTTTTTGATCATATTTATGGAACGAATAATTTTTCATTCAACGCTTTGTGACTAAACTTTCGATTTGAAATCCAGGCATATCTTTACAATGAAAAAGCATTAGTTTTAAAAATCAATCATATTATAAATTTTAATTAATATTTTCTTGTGCGTTGTGTTATGTATGAATTATTCATAAATTTAAGCTGTAAAATTATTTATTATTTTAATTTTTTGTTTCAGAAAGTCGATCGAGTAAACTGAAAAAACTTATTTTGCCATTATTGCTTGCCCTGAAACTGAAGGTGATGATTGTACTTCCTGCTATATTATCAGCTGTTGCCCTCATTTCAATAAAAGGACTCTTTGCTGGACTTATTGCAATTCTTATTTCAGGTGTTTGTTTTTCTTTTTACAGTTCATGTCGAAAATAGCTTCTATAACGAATTTTAATATGATCAATGTAATTGATGTATGTATAAATATATTATTGTAACACGGTGAAAAAATAGCAAAGTATTTTGGTTCTACAAAATTATTTTTAACAAATATAGATGATAGCTATTTCGGCTCACGCCATCGTCAGAACTATGCTTAAACTAACATTCGCTTATCTATATATAGCTGTGCAGAAAGGCACACAACACATCCTCTCTCCTGTTCCAACGGCCTAGCTTGTTACTTTAACACAATGGCACTAAATTTTCTAAATGAAGCAATAGGTGTCTATGACAATAAGATTATATGTGGGACGGAAGTGGTCCTTATGGAAGTAAGTCAGACCACCCCTTTGTACAACGGCTGGACAAGTGGCGATACTATTATGTTAGTTTGTTCGTTAAGAATCCTTTGTGATAATTGGTGTCTATTGATTTCCAGCTGTTCCAAAGCCGTCATTCTCCGACCCTTACTACAAAGATGCAAACATTTAGGTGTTGGATTTGAATTTATATTATGTGATTAGCGAATTGTGAATCTGTTTTTTTACTGTTGAATGATCTTACATGTTCCTTAGCTCGAGTAGATATACTTCTACCTGTCTGTCCGATATAAACGGATAAACATGAGCCACAGGACATTTTATAAATACCGCTTCTGTCCAGTTTATTGATTTTATCTTTACTATTTTTAAAATGTCTACCTAAGTTATTGTTGACCTTGAAAGCTACGTTTATTGAGTTTTTAATCTCCCGATGAATTTTTTCGCTATTGCTACCTAGGTAGTTAATCAATTTATAGAAGCGGTTATCTTGTATTGGGTTCGGGTAAATGAGTTTTCTAGCTAGATTTAATTGTTTTTTGTATAATAAATTATTTATCGTCGTTATCTCATAACCATTATTACGGGCTATGCATTTCATAGTATGCAGTTATTTGTCGTAATCTGCCTGACTCATAGGTACAATTACTAGCCTATGGACCATGGAGTTATAAGCCGCAAGCTTATGATTCCATGAGTGGAGGGACTTTGCGTGAATTGTGGTATCACAAAAGGTAGGTTTTCTAAAAATTTTAAAAGTGTGTCTGTTTTTAACTCTGCTAATGGTAAAGTCCAGGAAATTGATGGAGTTGTCTACCTCTATCTCTAGTGTGAATTTAGTATTACTATGTATAGAGTTAGCTTTCTGTAGAAATTTATCTATCCGTGGTGGTCTATCCGTGCCTTGCCAACAAATCAAGATATCGTCTACATAACGGTAGTAATATACTATATTATTTTTATCTAATTCGAGAAGTTTAGATTCAAAGTTGTCCATAAAAATTTCTGCAAGTAATGGGCTTAGAGGGCTGCCCATTGGCAACCCGTCATTTTGTTGGTAATATGTTTCGTTAAATTCAAAGTAATTCGTTTCAATACACACTTGAATTAAAAAGTAAATCTGTAAAAGTAAATAAATGTAACTTAGATTTTTCTAATATGTCATGAAGTGTTCCCAAGCATTCCTTACAGGAATGTTAGTGAATAAGCTAGTGACATCTAATGAGATGAGTTTACTATTCGGGGGCAATTGTCTATTTTTGACTTTGTCTATCGATTTCATTTCTGCACAGCTATATATAGATAAGCGAATGTTAGTTTAAGCATAGTTCTGACGATGGCGTGAGCCGAAATAGCTATCAACTATATTTATTAAAATAATTTTGTAGAACTGAAATACATTGCTATTTTTTCACCGTGTTATAATGGAGTTCTACCAAGTGAATGCCAATTCAATCAATACATATTATTTTAGGTAAGTCTTGAAAATATTAATGTTTATTTCACGGTAGTCAATTGCACCACGAAAGGCTAGAATATCCATTTGTGCAACTTTACAAATTGGATAGAACTTTTTTGTGATATTTTGATTCCTTTCAACCCATTTCCTAACCAATACTAAAATCAAAGAGGAAAACTTTCTTTAAGTCCATTTTGCATCTCTACACTTATCACATTATATTTTTTAACAAAATTATTCATTTAAATTATTATAAAAATACAAAGTATATTGGGAATTCAGTGCTGATAGGATAGAAAAAATAAATTATAAACAATAATCGACTTCATTATAAAAAGCATTAAGCTTTGAGAATCATTATAAAATTTAATACCTTATGGTTAAACTAGTCAAATGGCTTTTTTTAATTTAATGCGTTTTGCAGATGATATAAATCCTCATATAGAGGATTTGTATGCAACTCATCAAAGAATTCAATGGTTCGAAATATAGGTTAGTTACAATATTTATAAATGCGCACTTCATTTGAGGGTGCACAATTTCATGCAAATAAAACAAATATTTTTCATTCGCATGTGCATGAATTTTATTAGAATTAAACATTAAATATATATTTTTATCATTTGATTTATGTTTCACTGAATAATTTCAAGTCACTTAAACAATGACATAATATTATTTTCCAGTATATCAATATAATTTAGTAAAGTATACGTTTTAATGTATTTAATGTCATGTTATGATAAAAATCATATACACCACAATAAAAGCATTTATTTAACATCGCACCACCTGATCTGTATAAACTTTGGATCCATTGAAAACAAGCTTTTTTTTTCAAGAGAAATATAAAAAAAAAATTGTCTTTAAAATATTATTTACTATACAATTCATTGGCCGATGATCTATTGATACTTATTTCAGATGATAATGCAGCTTTTGCTTTAAACTAACCTACCTTTTAAATTTTAATAGTTTCAGCGTTTCACAAATACCACGATCACTTCCATAACATTATGTGTTTTTTAACGTCTTATCTATAAATAAATTGGTTAAAATGTATATTTTTGCAGGCATGACAGCCTTGAAATCTGTTGTTGATTCGAAGCATGGTCGAGTGACTACCATAGTTGCTTCTCCGGGTCCTGAAATGATTCACTCCCACGACTACCACTGGGGACGAGTTGGACAAGAAATTCCAGAAACAGTTCAAGGATATCAACCATCAGCAACTTACCAACCATCTGCCGCTTTCCAGCCTTCCGGAGGAATATACCAACCTGCTGTACCCTACCAGGCATCCGTCGAAAGTTATGCTTCTCCTTATTCATCCTCATATCAAAATTTGGGAACACAGACTAACTTGCCTCAGTAATATTATACCAATTTATATAATCTGAATATAATATCTGAATCATTGTGCTTCATCAGTACTCAAATGTATCCATTTAAAAGCAGACCTTATATATTTTTTTGTTTTAATTGCATATTGTTATTAAGCTTTATTTATTTTTATATGTTTAGCTTTATTATAATACAAAAATCAAATGTAGAATAGAAGGCTTAATTAAGCAAAATATGGCTGCTACTATCGTACCTAAAAAAATCTCGAATTTAATAATAATTTCAGTTATTCCACGATTTTACAATAAATATAAATTTATGTCCATTTTTTTTTTTTTTTTCATTTTTATGTTTTATAATCTTCCCTCAAAGTCTTAAAATCATGGAATCATAAACTCTCGGCTTATAACGTCATGATACACAGACTAGTAACTGTACCTATGAGTCAGGCAGATTACGATAACGAACTGCAGACTATTAAATGCATAGCCCTTAATAATGGTTATGAGATAGCGACGATAAATAATTTATTATATAAAAAAAAAATTATCTGGCTAGAAAACTCATTTACCCGAACACAATTCAGGATAACCGCTTCTTTAAATCAATCAACTACTCGAGGTAGCATTAGTGAAAAAATTCATCGGCAGATCAAAAACTCAATAAACGTAGCTTTCAAAGTCAACAATAATTTAGGCAGACATCTTAAAAATAGTAAAGATAAAATTAATAAACTGGACAGAAGCGGTATTTATAAAATGTCCAGTGGAGTTCAACCAAGTGAATGCCAATTCAATCAATTAAAATAAGTTCGTTCAATTAATTGTGATGTTAAGACTTTTGGTCCCAAATTCAAAATATGAACTTTTCAAATTCCTTCTAATTTTTTATTCAAATGAAATATCTCTTATTTGTGTTTTTCATTTACTAATTCTTTTTAACTTTATTGTTGAAAGAAAAAATTTACTTTTTTGTTTATTTTGTTGTAATTAAGACACAGTATAGGTCATACTCAGACATATTTTAATAAAAAATAGCAAAAACAATAAAAATGGAACAATTATCCCAGAGCATATTTCTAAATTTTAAATGAAATTATTAAAGATTTAATTAAAATAGGGCAGGCTACAATTATTCGTTTTGTATGATAAACCAACTAACCAAAAAAAATGATTTATATAATAGAGATTTCATTTTATGAATTTTTTTATTACTAAAAACTGGAAACCATTTCTTGACTCTTTGAATCTCGTATCATGCCAAAACTAATACACATTACATTTGAGTATTCATCAAAGTTTTGAATACAAATGCAATAATTTATGTATTTTTTTCGCTCGAGATCATAACGGTAGTTTTACTTTCACTGATGTGCTTGCTGCAATTTAATGATGTTTCTTCTACAAATTATATGAGAGTTTTCTGCAAATTATAACATGGTTTTAATCGTTTGATTGTAAATATAATAAAATCTAACAGTCATTTTCATACAATTTAAATCGAATCTATCATAAAACTCTCATGTAAACTGTTGTATATTTTAAAACATTAAATTATCTTAGTTCACCATGCATACTGAATGACAATTTTTTTTTATTTAAATATAATTGCAAACTAAATCATTCTATCCTAGTCCGTGTTCTTAATTGTTATAAGCCTTAAAAATAAATTACATTTTTATACTATGCTAAAATTATTATAACAAAATAGAAGATTCTAAACTAAAAACATAAGTCGCATATCAAGCAATGCCATTATCTTAATCACCCATACTTTTGATCATAACTATAATAATAAAGTGTTTTTAGATTTTGAAAATGAAACGAAAAGTAAAAAATTATTACACAAACGTTACATCCCAAGGGATTTTCGGTTTCCAGTAAAAAGTTTTACCATATTCTCAAACATTTTATGGCAGTTTTCTTATTTCGAAGGTGAAGTGTTGATCTGGCGCTTTTTTCAATCTACTAGGTCTTCGCATAGTCAATGTAAGACAATTGAAAAATATTATCGTAAAATGTTTATTATATTACTTTCGAATGCTTTTTAAATCTAAATCAGTGACTTTGTTCAGCGACATAATTACAAATACTGTCCTGAATTTAATTTGTGAAGTTAAGCGAAATTATTATACTGCCCACTTTCACGAAATACATTTGGTGTAAATTAAAAATAAATTCTATCACTCAGACGTCAATCTGTGAGTCGCGTTACTGTTAATTTTTTTAAAAACTATATTATTCATTCAAACGTAAATCATAATAAATTATTGATTATTATAAAACCATAACATCTACATCTGCCAAAAATTACAGTACTCAAATAAAATAAAATTAGTACAGCAAAAAACTCTTTCCTACTGATGGGTTATTTAAAGTCAGTTTTCAGCATAATTCCTTTTCGTAGAATATCACGAAATCAACTTAGATCAATCACCGCAGCGAATCATCTCAACTATAAAAATATTTCTTTACAAATCTCTCCCAATAATATTGCTCACACATGTTAGCAAATCGTATAAGTTCAACAATTAGAAAAAAGCATGAAAATAAGCAGAATTAAAGAAAGTTTTGTTTTGGAATATAATCTGAAAGATGCAAAACACTGGCAGCAATATTGCGATGTCTTGATGGTTGATGTTGTGATGTTCACAAAATGTTTAATAAATAGTGATACCAATCTTACTTGTATGAAAACTTTGGAATAGTATATTTACGGCTGGAAAATCAAAAATTGTGTTTTTTTAGAAATGGACAAATGAAATAAAATATCATTCTCCAAGACTGCAACACTTCATCAAAAAATATAGGGAACACAATGAAAACGTTCAAAACAAGATTTTCAAAAAAAATCCAATCAAGAATCGGGTGGTTTTTAAGAAAAAAATATTGGTTCTCCTTCTAATAACTTTATTTTGAAATCAATATTCAATACTCCTCTTTGATCCAATTTATAATTCAGCGGCATATTGGTATTTTAAATAAGACATACTTTAGATATATTTTTTAATATATATCTTAAATCATGTTATACTCAGTGCTATAGACACGCAACAGACAAAAATACACTATTATAGACCCTTATCAGTGTCAATGTTCTTGTCAATAGACTATTTTGAATCAATAGATTAATTTCAATTTATTTAGCAAAAAATTTCTAATTGCCTTAGAACTAGATATGTATGAAGTTTTACTATGTGATTACAGAGGCAATTACACAATGCCCGCATGAGTGAAAAGTTTGAAAAGCGGTTATAAAGATGGTAATAATCGGTGTTCTGGATTTACGTAGGTTTCTACTTGCGAATCAAAAGAGATCAAGAAACAAATGCGGTAAACCATTTTGCGAACGAAGATTACATCAATCGTATATACGGAATTTTATACTAAAACAAGAAAAACACATCGTTTATTTAACAATAAAAAAATTATAATGAAAGCGAAGAAATTCAAAAACATATATACTTTTTTATATAATTTAAACAAACCTCGTTACTTTAATGCTAAATACGTATTTCAAATGAAACGTTATTGTATTTATAAAATTAAAATCCCTGTTTTTAACTGTTTGATGATCAGAGACAATTAAGGTCATCGTGAGCACCTTCAACTTAAAAAAATAATCCATAATAAATGTTAGGTATTTTAATTGAAATCGAAAAGGATTTTTGAAATTACGTTTGATTTAATTCAAATTAACACTTGTGATCACAAAGAAAGCCGACTGGTAAAATTTGAAATGCAATCTCAAAATTAATATTAAAAAGAGTACATAGTAGAAATTTTTCCACCTCTAACTACCGCCTCTAGGCATTTCATGATTTTAATTTTAATTTTTTGTCAGTTTTTATTTACACTATTGTATTTTCTTTCTGGAAGTGGTGAGTTGTAAAACCTTTTTATAAAAGAGTTGACGCCTGGTATATACTTTTATAAAAAAAAAACACAATTTTGTATTATTAAGATCAGGGCTGGTATTTACTCATCGCGAAAATTATCAAATGATCAACCTACTTTTCAGACTTTTATTGTTTAAAAACGATACATTATGGCGTCTTTACGGGAATAGTATTCATTTAAAGATTCACTTAGGTGTGATATTAAAAAGAATATATAACGTATACTTTTTCCCACGTTTTCTGAAATTCAAATTTAAATTAAACATATTTAATACATAGGCACAAGCACGGTGAACCATGATATTTTTTCTTTCTTAAAAAAATATATAAATTGAACAGTGTGTACATGTTATACATTTATATCGTAATGGGATGTGCGTTCTTTTCCTTTTATTTTGATTCACTTCGAATCCGTTACCTCCTTGAGCATCTCGCTTTACAGTTATATTTATTTATATTAAAATTGTGCTTTTTATCTATTTTTATCTATTAAAAAATAATAAAGTCATTTTTCCAAGGATCAAAGGAAAATCACATATTTATGTTATGTAATAAGGGTAAAATATTGGATTTATTAGAGTGGGTTCCCTAAAGCTTAAAAAACCCGCTGTATATAAATAGTTCCAAAGCCTTGTATCAAGTTTACCAAAAGCGTTATTAAAATTGTTTGTTCAATTTTTTATTTTAAACAGACTCACATATTTTTCATTAATCAAGTAATACATTTATATTCTCGTCATGTTTTTCTAGACTTTCAATGAAACTTAGCTTATTTTTAAATAGGTTGAGGGAGATACACGTGTTTTAATACATAAACAATAATTTTCAAATGGTGAGTGTTTTAATTTATACACATTTTTATTCAAAATTTAAATTTTTTATTGTGGTTTAAATAATTCTCCACAATACTATTTTTATTACTTAAAATGACTTTCATTATATTCTTGAGAATACGTTCAATTTGAAAACACTTGAAAACCGAAATCACGTCCATAACTATAATTAAAAAAAACTGCCAAAAATCTTCGCAACATTCTAATTCCATTCGGCTTACTTTATTCGGCTAAAAGAGTGTTCATTATTTTTTATCTAATAATAAATTTTATGAAATACAAAAGAAAGTTTATGCATAACAATGAATTAATTTTCTTATGCACCGTTAAAATGTTATTTTAAGGGAGAAAATTATAATATCAAATTAAATGCAATGTTTTTATATTCAAAGAATTTATTGATGTATTAAAGTACTAAGATTCTCTTAAGTAAATATATACATATAACGCATTTAAATATCATAAGTAAATATATACATATAACGCATTTAAATATCATAATGAAAATTTTCATCTATATATTACAACACTTGAAATGAATTATTAAATTTATTTAATTTAGAACTGACGGATGAAAAATTCCTATTTAAAAGTAGTATTTTTTAAATAACTAGTAAAAAAATATTTTTTTTACTACTAATTCACAATTTCTTTTATTTGTATTATATTTTTATTCTTTTGCCGATAAATTGTAAGCGTAGTGATATAAAAAAAATGGATTTGTCAGAAATAATTGTTTTCTAACTATAACAAACCGTTAAATATCTTCGAATAAAATTCTCATTGAAGAATTTCAAGGCACCTGTTCTCAGTTTAACTCTCACTCATTTATATTATTATTTTTTTTGCCACATGCAATGGTTCCCAAATAAACATTGTATTTGACTAACAATATACATATTTTTGATGGATTCGGCGGTAGCTTTATGGAAGCTCATTATTAAAATAAAATCTATAGATTTCGTTCTATTTTGGGTTATCATAAAAATTGTTAAGGCTAGTAGCAGAACAAGTGGCAGAAATTAAATTTTTTCACATAAATTTTGAAACGGAAAAGAATAATAAAAATATCCTTATTTGAAATAAATATGAAGTTTTCTATAACTATAACGTTTTACAACATGATAATAAAAATTATGCTCACATTGTATTTAGATTTAAAATATTATTTACAGTTCTGAAAGAATTTTAGCCAACTTAGAAGAAAAAAAATAATTATTTCTAGATAAAAAAATTATGTTTATGTTATTATTATAATTGTGATCTTTTTTTTCATGAAAAAGCAATATTCTAGAATAGCTTATTGTCAGTTCAAAAAATGATTTGTACGTCTATTAGGAATATAAGAAAAACAATTTAAATATTCTCTATCGTTCATTGATGAATAAGCAGAGTAGTATTCTACTTTGATTTAAGCACATTACTTCAATTAGGTATCCTGTTTTAAAAATTATCCATAAGACTTCAACATAGTCTCTCTTTAGACTACATTATCTATTCAGCTTACATTAAAACCGCAGTATACTTGCACTCACTAATTATATCAAATTCTAATACGCTTTTATGTGATACTGCAATCACTTTGGTACAAATAATGTTTTAGAATCTCTAAGAAACAGCATTTAAACTCTACAATCCGCTAAGTTTGCCCCAAATCGACACGTTTTGTTATATTTTATTTTTCCTTCACCGCGCGCGTATTACCATTTTTTTTCTTTCATTTTTCTTTTGGTCGAGTGCGATTGTTTTTGTCCCCTTTCCGAAGAGCCGCTTTGAATATTTCTTTTTTGTTTTACACATTATTTTATGATCTGAATTCTATCTTAGGTATTTTGATACACAAGTACCGTTTTTTTAAGGTATATGTAGGGCTTCTTTGAAATTATAAAATAAATGGTTGTAAAGTTTTTTTATTGGAAAATGACCAAACATATTTCAATTTTAAGTTCATGAAATCATGAAAAATCCTCTCATTCTAAAAACAATCAAATAAACTGAGTAAAAGCAATGAGAAGGAAACGGTCTAGACAGAATACTATGAAGAAAATAATTGATACGGAAAATTGTATCGGTAATATTTTTATGTTGTATTTTTTGCTTAAGATTATGCTTTGATCAAAATTTGCAAAATAATCGATAAATTATTTTCGGAAAAAGTTATATTAGTAACTGTAAGCATTCAGTATTTTCAATTTTTCAAATCTTTTACAGTAGAAAAAATCTTCAGCTTTAACATTAAGGCAAACAGACTTATTTGTGAATGTCTATCAATCATTCATCAGCTATTAAGATTACACTAGATATACAAAAAAAACCCACACACACACACACACACACACACACACAAATAGTCAACAAGTTATAAACACTGTAAAGCAGATAAACGTAGCTCTTAATTCCTATTCATTGTTCAGTTTCATAATTTTGAATTAAAATTTTAAAATATACTTCTTCTTACTTCTATTTCTACTAGCACAGCAGGAAAGTCTACTAAATGATATTACTAAGATATTTTGTGTTCAATATTTGAAATGAAATTTATAAAATTGATACTTTGAAAGGCGTGTGATTTACATTTTTGAGAAAAATCTTCAATCTGAGAATAACTTTCAAATTTCACATGAAAATTGGTAATTTAAATATATTCAGTAATCAATAATTGTTTTTTTTTTTAATTCAACCACATTAAATTTCATTATAAATAATTAAATTATACACCCTTAATTTTTTATTTCAATCACCAAAAGTTTATATAGTTATGTGTATTTGAGTATTGTTATACTGATAAACATACGCATGTTTTAATTACGGTATCGACTGATGGCACTTGGTGGAATTTAAATATAAAATTTGTGTATTGAAATTTTGTACGATTCAATAAGTCGTGAATGACAAAATATATGGAATTGTACACAATTTCAAAAATTCAACTTTAATACATATTTGTATTATATTAATATTTTTTTCAATAAAATTTCGTTTATTTATTTTCATTTTATTTACGTTTAGCAGTATTTATAATTTCCAATCATGTTATTTTTAAAGACTCGTTATTGAAAGAGGATTTTTCAAAATCGTTTCACGACTTGAGAAGACACTCTCAATTTTCTGTTACTCTGTCAACAGAGATTTTTTCGAATTACTTTTCAATGTCACGATCATTTTCACTGTGCATTTGGTCAATTGGTATCAATAGAAAAATCTTTCTTGAATACGAAAGTATTGTAAATTTTCTACTCCGAGTTGACCATCCGCCGAATCGTCGTTGACTTTTTGGACTTTTTTTCTTCGCGGTTTTGATGCTTTTGTTGCGCTTATCACTGCCACGGATTGAACCATTTCACTATAAAAGCAGTACACTCTAAATCACAAGACATCATTCAAACGCGAGCATTCAAAATACAAACTAGCAAAGCATTACAGCTTTGACAAAAAACTATACCGTGAAATTGTGTGACTATCACCGAGAGTTTAATTACCGTGATAGAAATGTTGTGGAAAACACGTATCTCGTTCGCTTCTTTTTTGATTTTCCTTTTAATTGAAGGAATACCCTGTGCTTCGACCAATGAACCGTCATACCAAAATGGCTTGGAATCACCTCCTCCAAGCTATATACAAAAAGAATCTCCAGAAACCTTCACAAAACGATCGCTTGCAAGAGACTGTGAAAAAACTTACAGCCCTACATGTCTTAAATTAGATATTGTATCATTCATTGAACGCATGTCAGAATCAAAGGACCTCAGTTTACTTCCAGGAGTATCAGTTGTGAAAGAAGTAGATGCAAACCAAACAAGAACCGCTGAAATCGTCGCAGATCTTGCCAGAAATTTTCCGAATGATCCTGAAAAGAGACTGGATTCGTTTTTGATGTACAAACTAAACTCTTACTTAGACAGCCATGCTATACGACTAAGACTTCTGGACGATGGAGCTGTTGAAAAACTCGGGGAAGCCAGGAAGGGAGGCGGTGGAGGATTTGGAGGCGGCGGTGGTGGAAAGAAGGGAGGATACGGTGGACTTATGGCTATGGCAATGATGATGAAAGGTATCCACTTTGAAATTAAATCATTGCTTTTAAGTCTAATGTTATTTTTTTAGAACGGTATATATTTGATCTTGGTTGATGTAATTAATTCCAAATTTCGTTAATGTCTTTGATGCCAAAAAACATAAAATGGTAATGCTTTCAAGCATATAAGTTTTGCTGTGCACCATATGTCCGCATTAAAATAATCGATTATTCTTGCTTTTACATTAACATTCAAATCATTGTCATTGATAATTAGAAATATTTATTGAGAATTAAAACAACAGAAAATGCAATACTGAAATATGTTATATTGACCTCTTTTTTTACTTTTGCATACAATGTATTATTGTTTACAATCGAACAATTTATCGTATTGAATTAATTTTTAAAATCTACTATTTAATTTCAAATATAGTTTATCTGCCACCAACTGTTTAAAAATAAAAAATAAATGAATATCATAATGACATTTCATTTAATACACCTAAAATCATTATGTTTGAATTAATCAAAATTTTCATGAATAGTAATACTTTTATACATTCATAGTATCCGCTTATATTGAAAAATTCTTTGAATTTTTTATTTTGAAACTCAATATATATTCTTTCTAACGAGTGTGATCCAACTTTTATGTTTGTTTTTCAAAGAAACATTTATAATTTAAGCACATACAAATATTACAAGTAATTTAAGATTTCTCAAAGAAAATATGTTAATTAGTGTTAATATCCATTTTTATAACCTCCATACTCAGTGTTTTTAAACAGTTTAAGTTGCATGGAATAATCACATCATGAATATAATAGTCAGTAAGATTACTACAAATTAAATCATAATGATTATACATATAATCAGGCAAACCCATAGCGTAAATAATTTCAATGCCTATAGTATAGCATCATTTATCAAACTGTTAACATAATCTTCATCGTCTTAAAGCTTAGTAATTAATGCTTCAGATTTGAAAACATTTTGTTTTGTTTTATTATATGCATCGTAATAATCTAGTATTTAAAAGTATCAAATTTAATATCATTGACACGATTACATTTATTGGATTATGACGAAATGCTCAATTGATATTCACTATTTTTACAATATAAAACTGAGTGCCTTATAAAAACATGATAATTTTTGTTTTCACTGTAATACAACATACGTCTTACTTACTCTCATCTTGACATGCTTATTAAACAATGTCATATGTTATGGTTGTGAACAATATAGCTTCATTTTTAAATCCCGTTTTTATATGCCAATCATACAACTTGACAACAAAGTACTTGTCAATTATAAATCAGCACGCAATGTATGTATTAGATCCACTATCGCAAAGCCGTTATCGTATCGCTCTAGTTTTATTGATTACCCCAAGATATTTTATTCAACTTGCTTTAATGTGATTTTAGGGAAACATTTCTGATATTTCATCAAACATCGTAAGCTCTCTATTATTCTTGTATTTACAACAAGTACAATATTTCAAGTTAATAATTTATTGAAACATTTTTGGTTCAATTTTTGTAGTTTTTTTACGTGCGTGTAAATGTGCAAAGTACAATTTTTCTGAAAAAGAGCGTTTAAACGATTGATGTTTTTATCTTTGAACTTTTATTTAGTATCGGTTAATTATTTTTTTATTTAACTATAATATAATGTAGACTCATTTTTAATTTCCCAACAATCTGAATTATTCACACTAAATAGTTCAATAACTTATCTTACATTTAAATAAAATCTACAGCCGCTGATTTTATTTTATGTCTGTTCATATAAAATAAGCCACATAAGTACTTTCAATTTCTTGCTATATTTTTTTATTCCAACCTTAAAATTTTTAATAACTAATGATTAAAATAAAAAACGATATTTTTTAATTTTCAAAAAAATGCCTGTTATGAATATTAACCCGCTAATTTATACAAACCTTTTCATTTGTTTCGGTGACTCACTAAGAAAATAAAGTAAAATGAATCTTGGGGAATACCACTTCCCAAATTTAATACTCTACTTCTGTCAGCAATTTTGTTTGCAAAAATACATCATTATTTTCTCCAAGCCGAGTCATTAAAATTTCGTGTCTAGATGCATTATTATCAACTACATAGTATGTACGTTGTTATTTTTTTAATTTAAATCAGGCCATAAGTTGACTACACATTTGATTCAAACGTTTACGTCGATATTTAAAAGTATTAGAATTTTCGTTGTAGAATTTATTAGAAATATCAACAACTTTTATAATAGCCGTTGTAATTTTTGTTTATAAAAAATCCTAATCATGTTTTTGAATCGCATTCAGATACTTTTTACTCACTTCTCTTGCCAAACATAAGATAAAAAGGCGTTTAAACATGATTTATATTTAACACACTAACATTGATAATATTTCCAATAGGCACACTCGGAGCTTTAGGTATGGGTGCTCTTGCAATGTTGGCCGGAAAGGCTTTGATGACCGCCCTCATGTCATTGATGCTATCAGCTATCATCGGTCTGAAGTCATTGACATCCGGTGGGCACAAATCCACCACTTACGAGATTGTGACTAAGCCAGTCTACTCTCATTCTCAGACGCACTCCCAGAGCCACGAAGATGTTCACGGAGGCCATTCAGGATATGGACATTCGGGATACGGAAGATCCATTGATATTGCCCTCCCTAAGCATCTGCAAGGCAGTATGAATAGTAACAATAACCACCGACGTTAAAATTTCTTTCAAGTAATCAAAACTAAAAGAGCAAAAAAATTGTTTTATTATGTTTTGTGCATATTTAAAAATCGTTTTTTGTATGATGTTATTAAATATTTTTTTAAGCTGAATGCATAAATATTTATTTTAGAATAGTATTTATTGATGATTTATTTTCAAATCAAATGAGGCTGTAGAATGATGTATGAAGTTATGAAGAAAAAATGTAAAGATTAAACCTTTTCATGTCTGTTTTTTTATGTCTTACTCTCTTAAACTTCGATTATGTTTACTTACAATAATTTCCTCTTCATACCGTTTGCTGAATAGCAACGATGACTCTATACTCTCTCAGTAAGTCTCAAGTGTTATAACTCTTTGTTCATTATTTTTGTAACATATTTTATCCATTTTATTTACAATTTGTTTTATTTTTTATCTTTCTCAATTCTTTTTCCCCTTTTATTTCTTGTTTGAAGTTTTTGTTTTTTTATTATTTTGTTTATTTATTATTTTTGTTTTTTTTGATTGAATAAAGTTTATTTACAAAAATATTAAGTTGATTTATGATTTACTATGGCATAAATTTATTTTATATATATACTAGCTGACCCGGCAAAGATTGTTCTACCACATAAATTATTTCGAGTGAATATTTTGGTTGTTTTATAAAAAAATAAAGAATGTATTGTAAGTGTGTTGGGATGAAATCCATGGCAGAAAGAGGCGTTGTAGACGATGACCACAGATAAAATCAAAAAAACACCAACCATTCATTTTCTCAATTCAATTCAGAAAATCAATATTAATTTCGAAGAGCAATTGAGTGTACGATATTTTTTGTCAGTCTGTCTTTAGCCAACACAAATAAGCTATTAATATAGGCTATTACGCCACAGTGGCGATGATTTCAAGCAAGCGTTAATCTCATCAGCGTAGATTGAACGTGGAATAACTGGAAGTGTTTGTCTGAAATCACCTGAAAGGAGTAACAGAGTGCCACCGAATAGTTTGTCATTGTTTTTTTTTTATACCTTTGAGAGTTTTGTTCAACGTCTCAAGAGAATGTTTGTGTGACATAGTGCATTCATCCCAAATGATAAGTTTGTTTCATTGCTTCAGTACTGTGACCATGGACATGGGTTTATTTTGTATATTCAGTGGCAACTTAAATACTCAATAAGCTGTTCTGCCTCCGTCCAATAAATTTGCTGCAATGCCAGATAATGCAACGGCCAATGCGATGCCATTATTTGATCGTATTTCGGCAAGAATTAGCGACATGAAAAATGTTTTTCCAGTTCCACCTGGTGCATCAAAAAAAATCCACCTTTTCCCGTCGAAACTACCAGCATAATGCGGTCGTGAATGATTTTTTTGTTTCTGAGTCAGTAGTGAGACATTGCGAGTAACAATTGCTGCCATTTCTGCAGTATCGTACTGCAGTTCACGATTCATTTTGGTGTCCATTAAATCACAAGCACTTCGATTTGGCAAACTCATACCGAAATGACTGAGTGGTAAATTGGTAATGACAACGCAAAGATCCTCTATAGCAATCAATGCTTCATTGTACATAGCGTCGCTGAATGTAATCGTTAGATCGTTGCACCGTGTACCTTCAGTCATTGAATCATTCTACTTATCTCACAACGTGTCCGCTCGTCTCGGAAAACATGTTGGACATTATAGTGAATAGTAGACGAATTTGTGTAGCTGTATAGCCCAATGCTGCTTCAGCAATCATATCGTCCCAGTGGTTGTCGTCTTCGAGCATGCCGAGTGGTTGGCATGCATCAAATATACGTAAATAAATCATTAAAATTGATCGAACCGTTTCGGAGGAGTTTGACGACAAACATCGTGACACGAGATTTATATATATATATAGATAGAAGATATAATTTTAGCTTCAAGTACTTCAGTCATTGAATCATTCTACTTATCTCACAACGTGTCCGCTCGTCTCGGAAAACATGTTGGACATTATAGTGAATAGTAGACGAATTTGTGTAGCTGTATAGCCCAATGCTGCTTCAGCAATCATATCGTCCCAGTGGTTGTCGTCTTCGAGCAAGCCGAGTGGTTGGCATGCATCAAATATACGTAAAAAAAATCATTAAAATTGATCGAACCGTTTCGGAGGAGTTTGACGACAAACATCGTGACACGAGATTTATATATATATATAGATAGAAGATATAATTTTAGCTTCAAGTACTCCACAAGCCAATAATTTATGGTGATCGGAAAAATCCATAACATCTTTTTTGTTCCCATATATTTTTGTTTATATTCACTTTATTTATTACACAAAAGGCCAGTCTCAATGACAGCAAATTTAACGACCACACGATTTTTAAGGAAAGCATGTCTCAAAGTTTTTTAGGGATCACTGTTATAAAGTTTCTCTCACCTGAGAGTATTAATAATGGCAGACCGAAATAATTATTTGAGGAAGATTTGTTTACTATAAACAAATTTGTAAAAATGAACCGAGAAGTATTAACAGTATAAGATTTTAGATCTTAACGATTGCATCACACACATGTAAGAATAGTTCATAAAGGCATTTTATGCTCGGAAACAAAACACGAAGTCTCTGCATTTATATAACATTTATATTGAAACCAGTGAACTACAATTTGATGTATTGTCATGTCATATGATGTCAATTTTTCTAAGAGTGAGAATTTTTTATCAATGAAGAATTCTCACTTCAAACATCATTTCGACTTTTATTCAATTATTGAAAATTGTATGTAGGTGACGGCTATTATTTATCACTGCTATGCTTTTTTTTAATAAAAATTCGTTATGAACCACAGAGCTAATGAAGGTTTGGTAAATGCCAATTAGAAAAATTGCTTATTTGCCTACCTGTTTATTAAAAACAATCACAACAGTTTCTTTTGTAATGACTACCATACATAAAAGGTGCATACTAGTATTAAAAAATGAAAACGTTTGTGTGAATCGGATCAAAGCTTATTAGACACGTCAACGACTTTTCCAACGTGAAGCGACCAATATTTTTAATTATTATAGTCTTCCATCATATAATATATTTGTACAAATCCATGAAAATAACTGGGCCAGTCGAAATACAAACAAACCTTGATTATAATACAAAAATTTGCAAAAGAAATCAATTTTCTTTAATAGAAAGTTTTTCCTTTCTGCAGTACATCATATATACTATATGCAAAATTTTATATAGTTTTGAACACAAAAATTGAAACGTTTCGACGTCATTAGCATTTATTTTACTTTTTTATTCACAGTGCATTTATTTTTATTAAATTACTGTTATATAAATTTTAATCAAGGAAGACATAAATCATGTATTTTTTTTCGTGAAAATTATTGGCTTTTTACTTAAAGTCCTCGCCTTCAGTTGGCGAAAATTTAAATCTTCAATTTTAACCAGTTTCGCTGATCAGAACATTTAAAATAAATCAAAAATTATAAAAGATATTCAAAAAAACCGGTGACAAAATTAATTCACGTAAATTTTATGGCCCAATGAATACTTCTGTAATACTTTCAAACAAGTTATAGTTATTTGTACCAAAACAATTTTAACAGACAACGTCGAAACAATTAAATAAATCTTTATTGGGACAACGATCAACCACAATATGGTCAGCTACAAGCTGTGCCAAATTCTAGTGGCTGTGATGGCAAAAATACATATGACTATAGTAAAAATAATCGATAAAAATAAAACTGGTTAAATCACAACGTTGTTAGTTATTATAAACTAAAAAAATACAAAAACCAGAACTCAAAAATATCTTTGGTTTCAATGTAACATTAAAAATTACAAAATTATCCACGAATGGAATGCGTACAAGGGCCATCATCACGTAGAAAGTGGTAAAATGATTTTAATCAAATAATCATATTTTCAAAACTTACATGTTTTGGATTAACGTTATACATCACTGACATTCAATACATAACAATATCAAATAGTAAAATTTCAATATTTTCCGTCGATGGAGTTCAATTTATTTGACTATTCTTATATTATACCACTTTTTAACCCTTTGAAACTCTGGAAATTTCTGATATCTAATGATTACTTGCTTTAACTTAACTGCAAATGAATAAACAATGAAACTTTTATAACAGTTAAAGAAAAATAAAGTTAACGTAAACAAGCAATCATGTCAGATTATGATTTGTACGAAACGAAAAAATAATAAAACCCTGTTAAATAAATTCTTAAACCGCAGACTACACGGTGTTTTGAAAAGTAATGTATTAAAAGGGTAATCATATAAAATAATACAAACTCAAGTAAAGAAATGCATTTTTACACTCTTCGAAAAAAAAGTTTGAAATGAAATACATAATATTAGTAGCCTTTTATATTGTTTATCTGATCAATGCAAAATTATAATTAAATATGTCATTTAACTCAAACCTACTTTTTTATGTTCTCTGCAGTCATTATAGATTACAAATATTGCATTTGTAATGAGAAGTACAGTATACTAATTATAAAGTACGTCTGCATAGCACGAGAACCAATTATTTTTTTTTTCTTCTGTACAACACTTTATTACAATTAACTTTTCAAAGTTAAAAGGAAAAAACACCAGGATTAACACCGTTTTTTCAGTCACTCTACAGAACGCATAAACACCGTGTAATTTTCATGTTCAATCGTGAACTCAGGAAAAGGTTTCCTAACCCAAAAACCTTTATAAAAATTATACTATAAAACCTTGAGAAAACACAAACAATTGTCAGTTGAAGATGCAAATCAAACAGTTTACTTCACGCTTCAATTTAATGTAATTTCAAAATGGACAAAAAAAATAGTTTCTGTATTTTCTTTACTCTTGTATATTTAAATACATTTGTATATCAAGTATTTTCTTACAGTGTCGTGAAAAAATTCCCAGTCGTAGAATCGAGTGTAAAAGAAGCTTTTACCCAAATACAACATCCCGACGAAGCTTTTGTTGGAATTTACTCAGAGTGTTTACTTCATCTCTCGTATACATGTATACAGAAAAAGGTTTTGAAATATATAGATATAATGAATCAACAAGAAGAATATCCAGTCTTCGGAAACTTTTTAACGTTCGGTAAATATAAATTTCTTGTATGTTTGTAGAGTCCTGATTGCCTTCCGTAGAGTAAGAATTTTGATGACGGTCTCGTTTCTAATAATTATAGTCCTTAATCATACAATCGGTAATTTACTCTTGACTAGCGATTTCAATACATTTGATATGCGGACACTAAGTCATCGTTTTATTTTTATCAGTATTTTCATGTCAAAATGTGATTTACGGTGTTAAGTCAACCTTAATCAATTTATCATTTCGTGGTGTCTGATAGTCTCACTAGAAACAAATAAGTTGATATCATAAATAATGTTGACGGTATTTTCTTTTATAGTAAAATTTGATGAATCTTTGAATACTTTGTCAACATTGACAAAGAAAGAAGATGTACAAACAATCGAGGATAACTTACCTTCATCGGTTCTATCTGATAAAATAGACGAAAAGATTGGAGAGTTTTTTGATAATCATATTTTAAGAGTGCGATATGGAAATAAATCCAAAGAAGATATTAATATCGGGAAGATGCTGGAAATTTCTGAGGGAAGAAAGAAGAACAAAGGTGATGGCGGAGGTGGAGGAAGCGATGGTGGAAAGAAGAAAATGATGATGATGGCCATGATGTGTATGAAAATGAAACTAATGATGGTAATCATGAAATAATCAACAGTATTTTTTACAAAATTATTCGTATCGAATTTTAAAACATACATTAATTTAGAAAGCACGCGTTGCCATTCAAAAACGTAGCATATACGTTTGATAATGAACGGGTTAACATTTAAGAAAATGAACAAAGCTAAAACTTATTTTACAGATATAAAAACCTTTTCATAAATATCAACGTCATTAAAATGTTAAAAACTTCTCAACTAACATAACATTGAATATATTTTTTTATCTGCTTGCCTTATAAACACGGTAAAGTGCCAATTATTCCCTTTGTCTTACATTATACCTAATTAACTAACACGCCAAATGTTTCTTGGAGACCCATATAAATATAAAATCAAGTACAGATGCCTCATGGTTACATGTTTCCTTAATAACAAAATATATTTTTCCACTAAAATCACAAAGTTACAAAACTTTAAATGGCTTATTTATAAACTGTTGTAGATTCAATTTAGACATATCTATTTCATTGAACGACATCCGTAATAATTTTCAATGCTTGTGTTTTCAGATGGTTCCTGCAATGGTAGGCATGATGGGAATGATGTCGGCGAAGGGAATGCTTCTTTCGATGATATCGTTACTTATATCGAAGGTAATTTATATATGTCTTATATTTATTTTGAATGCAAAGTTAGGCTTAATTAATTATACATGTTCTTAAAATTGAGCTGAGAAATAATACTTACAATTATATGTACAATGTAAAAATGTTTTCTTCAGTGGTTAATTTTCCATTAATGTTTGTTTTTAAGGTATTACTCATCATGAAATTGATGGGTGGTTCAGGCGGAGGCGGCGGCGGTAAAGGGGGTGGCGGCGGGGGTGGTTCACACGGAGGAGGTGACGCCGTAAGAACTCTTTAATTCACAATTACAATATTTCACTGTCAATATGAAAGGCCAATTGTATGCACGTAATACATACAGTATACCAGAAGGAACACTACGCACACTCTCAATAAACGAGTGTGTATAAGTGGCATTAACTTCTAATAAAAATAATATATGAAAACAAATATGTTTTCCATGGTTATCATTTTTAAACAAGCATAAAAATAGCATTTTATGATTTTAAATAAAAGAAAACCATCATTGATATAATTTTAGTTTTTGTATCTTAATTAACAGTAGTAAAATACAATGAGGCAGAAGAGATCAATTAATTTTCACCTCATTTTATGGTTGAAAAATATATTTCTAATTAAAATTGTTTGATATTATTTTATTTGAAACATCTATCGCCACTGATCAAAGCGTTATTTTAAAACCTGAATAGTTATAGTATATTCAAATTGTTGATGTTTATTGTCTAATTCGAAGAGCATTATCATCGAAAAGCCGATAAAATTATTTTAATATATTTTAATATTAAATCGATCAGATTGTTAAATTAAAGGAAGTAATTGATAAATAACATAGATATTATGAATGATGAATGTTAATTGTTTGTATTCAACGCCAAAAAAAACCCTTTTAAACAAGATATGAAAAAAATATTTTTCGTAAGAAAAATTAAAAATTTTATTTTTAATCTAGGGGATCTTGACTTGAGGGATATGTTGTTACAATTAAGTTGCTTTTTTCAAAGTCTCTTTTTCTATAAAAATATCAAAAAATTCAAATGGCAACAGAATTTGAGTAATTATGGTTCTGCTTAAATTATCCTCCAATAGAACATTACGAACATAAGTTTTACCTATTCTGTACCCTCTTAAAATGCATATTATTTTATTTTAATTGAAAATTGCAGCCCCTTTGGATGTCCAGCGGTGGTGGAGGAGGCGGATGGAGTGCAGGTAAAAAAACAATAATTTTATGCTACCTTTCAGATGTTAAAACAAAATTCTTTCAATCATTTATAACTATATAGTGCTCGAGGTCAGCAAAGTCATTCCTGATCATAATATTTAAAAATTTGGAAATATTTATTGATGATTATTAATTTATGTGTTATAATTTAATGCGTATATAAAAAAAATATTGTTTATCAACTCATTTAAAATGACAAATGTTCTTATTTATAATTTAATTTAGTTGATTGTTTGCTTTGAATGTTTCATAAAATCCTAAATTCCGATTTCTGAACAGAATGATTTTTTGCACTGTCGCTGATGAGCATAAACGACGACATCTAATGAGCATAAACAACTAAGGTACATAGGTATTACTTTAGAAAAAACTCGAACATTGGTACAAATAGAAAGATGTGAAAGCAGTGTGCATATAGTGGCTATGCTCTCTGAATAAAAAGTAAATATATATAAACTACCTACCATGAAGACAGTTGAAGTAAATTATTTCTATTACGTGCCAACAGGGGGATCCAGTGGAGGAGGTGATGGCTACGGTGGAGGCGGGGGAGGAGGAGGAGGCGGTGGTGGTGGGTACAACTCTAATGGTGAGTGGCAAAGTAGAGCTGGCTGGGACGTCTTAAGGATCCCTACTCATTCCCAAGCAAGGAGCAGCGATGCTGTTGCAGAGCACCGACAGAAAAGGGAAATAGTAAACCTTGACAATTTCAACAAACATATTGTAGACCCAGAAAGACTTAGTTCGGTGTTCAATTTACATCAACAATTGACAGAAGTTGGTAAAGATACAGATATTCTACCCCAAAATATTAGTAATGAGGGTGACATTGTAGAAACTGATAAACAACTAAAAAATAAATATTTTAAGCCAAACGTTAATAATTCACAAAGTAAAATATATGGAGATCATATAAAAAATATTTTTTTCCGTCATAGTGGAAGTTTCTCAAATTATAACGATAGCATTAATCATTCACATAAAGATACAAACATCAAATTCCCAATAGTAAATAGTACCTCAGGAACGTTTTCAATTCACACTGCTGAAAGAGAAAAAGGCTTCAATAAACGAGAAAATTATCCAATCAAAAGTAATTTGAAAACTCTAAAAAACACCACTTATACATCTATCCTACCAGTTTATTTGCCAAACACTAATCATGGTAATTTACAAAAATATATTGTTTCTCGGAATCAGTCTTCTAATAATACATTTTTAAAAATTGAAGATGTTTATTCCGATAAAAAAACAATAAAATATGATGATAAAAGTTTTCATATTGGTAGAACACCTAATATTCAAAAGAAAAATGTGAGTAATAGTTACAAAGATATAAATAGAAACAAAAGGTCCATTCGAATTGATAAAAATCAAAATGAAAACATGTTTTCTAATAATTTTCTGGATAATTTTAATAATGAATTAATTCACGTTAACGATAATACCATTGAAGATGAAAATGAATTGTATTTTCAAGACAATGTAAACATTCGTGATAATAATGATGAAGTTGATGTAGAATTAAATGGAAATGATAATGTTGAATCCAATAGTAATTTGAAGTACAAGACCAAACTGTCTGAGAAAAAAAAATCTTCTCGGCGACAACAAGGGAAGAAAAAACAAAAAATGAAAGTAAAAAAACCAACCAGTGATAGTGGTAGTGAAAGTGCAATCAAAACGTATCTGAAAGGAATAAATGAAGTTCTTGAAGAAAATCAGTGGGACTGACTATATACGGTATTTGGTTTAGACCAATTGTGTACATTATATGAAGATAATATTGGTACAACTTATATGTCAATTTTCTGATATTTTTCAAGAGATATTTTCCACAAAAAATAATATAAACCTGTAATGTTTTTTCTAGCTATTGAATATTTGTGAATTACATCTGATATAAATATATATTTTAATGTAAGTGTTTTCTACTATAACCCAGAGATTATAATTATATTACTTTGCATTTAAACATAAACAAATTTTCCATATAATTATAGTTAAGCACCATCTATTGCAAATAAAACCAACTTATCCTTATTTAACTTTTTCTAATATGGTATGATTAACAAATCTATATATTGCAAATGAATATGAATTACTTAATATATGTTTAGCAATAAATAAACTATTTTTACCTTTTTTAATATAATTAAATAAATCTGAAAATGGTAATAGAAAAAGTCTTTCATAATTCATCCTTTTATTTGTCTTTATCATTATAAATATTTCAGTGTACAATGGAAAATAGTTAATCAACTATCTAAAACCTTATTATATCACATATTACACTACTTTATATTCCTTATAAAATAATCTTAGTTTTTACTTTGCATCATGAATGGTTTTTTTTAAATACTGATATTTTATCACTTATGAATAATTTAATATATCTTTTATTTTAATACAACTTATGATTTATAAATATTTTTTAATATTCGGCACGGGCAACATTCTACAAAATCTATTATGCCCCTATATAAATTGTCGTAATAATATGAATCTATAATTGTATTACATGTGTAATAATATTTGAAGTATAACAAAAAAAAATATTTGGTGAGCACATTGATTTTAAAAATCTTATCACTGAAAGTTAGCCAACTAGCCAACTAAAACAATTTCATTTTGTATTCAACTTGTTTCCTTAAATCAACATCCTTTATTTGTACATGATACTATCTCGAAAATGATTCTGAGTTATACAAATGAATATTTCTGTGACTACTGAATAATTCTTATATACATATATTTATATAGGTCTGAAATCGTTTTTGATTGACATATAATATAATAAATATAACTTAAAGTGATTGTATTTTTCTAATATTAAAGTATTTGAAGCATAACTTACAAAATATGATCACTCATTATTATAATAGTTATTTCATTTTCTTTAAATCTATAATTCAAGAACTTATGTTTATACAATATTGTTGTAATTTCTATATTTACAAATATGTTGAAATCATCAGATACTTAACATAAATTAACAAAATAGCGCATACATAAATTTATTGTTTTCCAATAACCTCAAAATACATTTCAAAAATGTACTATGCATATCCTAATAATTAAATAAATTTTTAATTAATCATTATGTTATTTTTTTCAATTTCTCTAATAAATAATAAAATTAAATTGTTTAAATAGTTATTTCAAATAAACATATTGCACTAATGTTTTAGTTAACATATTTTTCAATACAGCCATAACTATAATAGTTTCAGTATAATATTAAAAAATGAATCACTCTAGATCAAAATTCCCATAATTTACTAATTTTCAAAATAGCTTGAAAATAAATAGCTTTTTCAGTTTTTACTGAAAACTTACAAATAGTAAATTCTCAATAAATTGCAAATGATGTATATTTTATTCAACACAAAAATGTGGCAACAAAGTAAATGAATTGTTTTACTGACTTTTACTACTATTTGTTTTAACATGTAACTTGAAACACAATCCAAAATGGATGAACCAACATTTTGGTTTAATTGTTTATTGTATTTATTTTGAGATTTCAAGTTAAAAGGGAAGAAAAAATATAAATATTATTATTCCAAAAGTTTCCAACTGACGATTGCCCTCTGTGAATCTGGAGCGTGCTCAAAATAAGCGCGTCCATCTGGTGCAACATATTGATTGACCTGATAATCAAGTAAAGTTTTGTATCCCATCACATCAGTGCCAAGTTGCTGAAAATAAAACAAAGCTTAAACACCTGGAAACATGTCAATTTCAAAATCACTTCAAATAATTATGTACAACTATAGTAAATTAAGAAAATATTTAATGAGTCAATAAGATTACATTTACATTTCGTAAGAAAGAACTGCTATAGAATTAATGGTAAAAATTTATATATTGTTGGTATAATCAGTATTTGATGTGCAAAAAGAGCCATAAATATTAATTTCATTTTTTGATTATATTGAGATGATTCATATGCTGCATTTTAAAAAATATTTTTGTGTCAGACAAACAACACTAGTCACTGGTTCAACAACTCCTTTTACGACTATATTCTCAAGAAACACATTTCAAGTCTACAAGTTCCCTTCAATTTGTTAATGTCATCTGAAACGACCAGAACATTTTGAGTGATCCTAATAACACTTAAGAGTCTATTTTTTAAAATACAAATGTAAAAATTTATTCATGTTGTTCATCTAAATTTTGGCTGGCCGTTAAATGTATTTATATCTATACTCAATTTATGTAAATATTATTTATTCTTTTGCAATAACACAGAAGAATAATTGACACTTATCATAGATTATTTGATACAAATTGATTCCAAGGGCATCTTTTATTTTCTTTCTGTTGATCAATTAACTTTAAAGATAGACACATAACCTGATTTTCACAAGAAAATTGTTCTCAAAGCTGAAAAATAAGCTTTCATCAAATGGCTCTCACCTGTGTCAGAGGGCTAGTATTGGTAGTGAATATTCCAACAAAACCTTTTTTTCTAGCGACTCGTACAATCTCTTCCTCTAAATACTGCATCACAGCAACGTTTTCTCGTGGAGAAAGAGTTTCATGGGTTGCAGTCATGAAGGAGTGGACCACTTTCCCAGGTCCCGTAGGTAGATGTGAGTCTCTGGAAATGTATAAGGGTATAGTAAAAATTTGAATTCATGACATTTACTTTTATATTTAGTTTTGATCATAAATTAAAAAAAAATCAATTCAGCCAATAATATCCCTTGCATTTAATTTTGATACAATAGATGAAGTTGACTAAAATCATTAATAATGGTATATATATATATATATATATATATATATACCATTATTATATATATATACCATTATTATATATATATATATGGTAAAGAAAAATCTTGGTTTTGTTCTATAACTTGGAGTTTTACAAATGTTTGTTTTTATTATTTCAAAAATTTGTATATTATTGCATGTAAAAGTATGCAGTCATAGGGCAGAATTGTAGGTTGGAAGATGTTGCTTTAATGTATAAAATTCATGAGATGTAAAGAATTCTGCATATTTTGCTTCTAAATTCTGCTTAAATGATATTAGTTTTAGTCTCTTCAATCAACTTATATTTGTTATCGATTGTTCAAAGTTCAAGAAATAAAAATTAACTCACCTCACAGGCCCTTCAATATACTCTAAAAAGGTCATAACTATTAATAAGTCACTGTCAATTTCCAATTCTGGCTCTTTTCTCACATCAAATGAAAGGGAAACACCAGCGGGCTTGCCATCTAGCGACCGTACAACAAAACTTAAATCGCCTTCAACAAGATATTCCCACACTGCTTCTAATAAACGCCGATAGTCGTCACGTTTTATCGCAGGTCTCAACCATCGTTCCAAATCAGCTTTTTCGCAGAAGCTCGATATGATCATTCTGTAATGAAAACAAAATAAATCCAAACGAATTTTAAAAAATATCATGCACAAATCATTTCAAGTACAATTTTTCACTTTAGTTATTTAATTTATTACAAAAATGAGTATAACTAAAGGTTGAAGACAATCCATGCAGGAATATCTTTTGATGAAAAAATTTATTCAATCATATTTTGTACAAACTTTTGGAGCATTCCAAAATTGAGGATTAAAATTTGATGGCATGAATTTATTTCTGTCGATTAGTACTTATTTATTTTATTTATTTAGAATATGACATATTGTTTGGTCAAGTTTATAATAGATAACTGTTTAAGTTTACCACTGGCTCCCTATCTGTTATTTGTATCTAACATTTAGCTTGATTAGTAATGCCTTTTTCAACTGTGATATATTTTAAATGTTAGTTGACAAATTTTTTAGAACCAAATGGATGTTTGTAATATTTTTTCATTAAAAGATGTCACTGTATGGACAATATTTTCTCTTTCCCAAAATAATATAAATTATTTTAATAGTCGGTATAAAGAATTAATAATTTATAATTAATACCACAATTTCCTTTTTAGGTTTGAATTTACTGGTAAATATTGAATAAGAATTATTTTTGATAAAAAACGTAAATCTTACTCTATGCAATCATTTTTGTTGCTATTTTGAAGCGGTTCTGAAATAAAACTTGGAGTTTCTTCCCTTTGTTGATCTTTTCCATCAGAACAAATCTTGTTTAAAACTTCTCCTAAGTTTTCTGCTAGTATAAAGTCAGTAATACCTAAAAAAAAATTTTTGACATTGTAACTCTATATTAAATAACAAATATGCAAATTTTAGAAAATCATTAAATTCTATCAAAAAAATGTACTTAAAAACGTCATCATACCGATTTCATATCCTTGCTCTTTCAGCTTTGTAATAGTATAAATTGAATTCAATGAGTTTCCTCCTAGCTCATAATAATTGGACTTTAGGGATAGAGTGTGTCTCGTAGACCTTCCTATAACTGAGCCAACTGTTTCGAAGAGGATTTTGGCTGCATTAAGTTTTGATTCAGGGATTCCAGTGTAGTCTAAGTCGAGTGCAATAGCATTATCATCTGGATTAAAATAAAGAAAAACTTTTAATCGCAGCATTCATTGACAACAATAAAATTCCTTATCAAAAAAAGAGGTTCTTTGTCTTTCAAAAAACTTTTGTTTTATCGAGCATAATTGTACTTTTTTTAGTAATGTTATGGTTGCTTACCATTGTTATTTGTGTTTTCATATGCTTTAAGAAGAGCTTGTCTATCATTTTTTCCATTGACAAGAAGAGGAATGTGATCAATAATGATGACCTGTGACATAAAAAACGTTTTTTAATATCCATAAAATAGCTTAAAATATAATTCTTTGATTTATGATACGAATGACCCTAAAAATAGTATCTATTCACCTGTGGAATCATGTATGCTGCTAACTTGTCTTGGAGTTTGCTCTCAATTTGGAGTCCAGTAAACTTGGAATCAGGAGTACAGGTGATAAAAGCTAATAGAGCCTGATCCATTTCACCAGCTTTGTAGCAAAGAACAACTCCTGCAAGAAAAAGCATTTCCGTATTACCAAATGTAATTAAAATAAACACTGCAAAAACAGTCAAATAACAGCAAAAAACAAAGTTATTGCGTACTTGTAAACTATCTACATATATCAATATTGATACGATGTTTTACCTTTATCAATGCCTTTTATGGAATGAACAGCTTTTTCGACTTCCAAGAGATCAACACGATGACCACGAATTTTTATTTGAGAATCAGTTCTTCCTTCATACACCAAAGTTTCCTTTTCGATCCTTGCAAAGTCACCTGTTCTGTACATCTTTGAATATGCTAAAATAAAAACCAATCAATTGAGTTATAATTGAATGCAATACATAATTTCTTCCTGCTTAACATGGTGTTTTAAACTTTCATCGTATCATTTTATTATATGTGTAAATTTATATACCATTTCAATTTTCCTATACTATGAGAAGCTCGTCTATATTGGTACAGTAGCTATCCTATCTACATAAAATATGGTATCATCGAGCATTGACAGTACAACTTATAAATACCTTGACTTCTTGCCAATAGATTAACAGCAAATCGACCTGGTTCTCGTCCATTCACATACCCAAGACTCAGGTTAGATCCTGACACCCACATTTCTCCTGTTTCTCCTCTTGGTACGGGTACTTGGTTTTCATCCATTAAATATACAATGGTATTGAATATTGGTGTACCTAAAAGAAATAATATTCAGATATATAACATGTAATAATTTTTTTTTTTAATCATCTATTGAAGTACAAACACAAGCCTGTTTGTTATTTACATATAAGTGTTTGGATATTTTTTTTAATCAATATGAACATTTCTTTTTATGGGGAATTTTTTATACCCAAAATATTTATAATTTTTTTTTTTTGAAAACTTACCAATAGGCATCTTATCAAGACCTGTGAGCTGGTCAGCTGACGTAACATTGCAAAATGTTACATCAGCCATAATTTCAGTGCTTCCATAAAAATTGCACAATGTTCTTTGGCCACGAAAATTTGAGAAGAACTCCTCAGCCAAAGAGACTGGCAGAGTTTCTCCAGAGCTAACCCATAAACGAAGGTCAGGCAATCGAGGGGATTTGGAATCCAAAGAAATATACAGCATCATCGAACGAAGGAGAGATGGTACAAGCACCAAACGTTCAATCTGCAAGCAAGAAAATATTTTGAATAAAATGCCCATTGAATTTTTAGATTCAGTACTAACAAACAGATATTTGCACATAAATCTATTTTTTAAATTATTTCTTTTTATAGTTGTACACCTAAAACTATTTTAATCCCTCAATAAGTATTTATTTCAATCTCAATATTTTATATGAAAGGAATCTAATACTGTGTATTCAAATATCATCTTGGTTTTAATTTTAGTATTTTATATATTAAAATATGTTGATTTATTTTTACCTTGTGCTCTGTTAGTATGTTCACTAACTGCTGAGGGTCTCTGGTGATATTTTTAGGCACCACAAGAACAGATAAGCCTTTAAGCAGTGGACCCCAGAGCTCGCAAATCGAATCCACAAAAGTAAGTGCTGTTTTGAAAACACAAACTCTTTCAGTCGGAGAGAACGGAAATTGAGAATATTGCCATTGCAGCCTATTCTGAATTACTTCATGAGGAAGGCGCACGCCTATAGAAAAAAGAAGCATTATTTGTAAATATACGTTCGTTTGCCATCAACCAAAATTTTAATATTAATTATCTTACACACCTTTGGGAATTCCCGTGCTACCAGATGTATACAGAACAACAGCTACACTTTCGGTTGTTTGATTAGTGTAAGATTCGGCAGGATTGATTGAAGTTGACGTGTAGTTTGAGGCTTCATTAACTAAGTCTGAATAACTTAATAATATGGCACCAGATACAGCTTCAGTGTTGCCTAAAATAAAAATAAAATAATAACAATTATTTACTGTCCTCATTTTTAATTGAGTTGTTGATATTCCTGAAAAATATATTTTATCTAGTTACTTGATTCATCGTGGATGTAAATGACAGGCTTGGAATCTTCAACAATGTGTTTCACTCTCTGGTCTGGAAACGTTGGATCCAGTGGCAAATATGCCGCTCCAGATTTCCAAATTGACAGCAAGGTTGTAATCAATCTGTCAAAAAATATTTCCATGTATATGACTATAACATATATTTAACAGATATCAAATATAAATACATAAAATCGAGAGATGATTTGATTTAACAATAATCAATCAAACTCACTTGTGCGAAGGTAGCATACAAACTGCTACTATGAAATCGCCATCGCTATTGGGTGTAAGGGATCTTGAGCTAATCAAATTTATTATTGTTTTTGCCATCTTGTTCGAAGATTCATCCAATTCTTTGTATGTGATAGTTTTGTTGACGTCATTTTCTGTAAAATATTTAAAAAAATTAAATAAATATTGTACATAAGAATAGGAAAAATATACATTTTCCAATTTGTAAGTGATTTGATTGAATTTTCTTATTGAAATTATCCTAAATTACAGCAAATTGCCAATCAACTATCAATTGAATTAAACTAAATGAGTAACGAAATTTCAAACACTTAAGTCAAAGAGAGTAAAAAACAATCTGAATGATGTATTAATTTACTAATGTAACTAAGTATGCTAATAAATATAATCACGAAAAATATCTTTCTTAATTTGTAATTATAGTTATTTCAATATTTACTCATAAAGCTAGTTTAATTATAGTGTTTCAATGATTTTTAATATGTATGCATATTAACTTCCTTCAGTCTCAGTCTCAATGTCAATCTCAGACTAATTTAAAGTAATGACAATGCAGTGGTTCAGAAGGCATTGCATTGCGTATTCCCTTATTTTATTTTGAGAAAAATACATATAGAATAAGAAAGGCGAACCTATGTAAATAATAGCAGTATCGTCATAGCACTTTGTTGCCTTCAAGTGGTCTTCAAAGACCGTATGAAGTTTTCGGGTGTCAAACGCCCTTTGATCGCCTCTCAGTATGGAAAGCTCAGGCAGGGAACCCATCCTGGTGTAAAAGCACTCCAAACTCTGAAAAGTCGTAAAAATATATTTATAATAAAAATGATTCACGAGAGTTTTCGATTTAATTTCTTTAATTCAATTGATACAAAAAGTTCTTTGTTTTGATTTTTTTGAAAATTGCAGCAAAGATACGTCCAATTCTTTACAAGTTTGCGCAACTAGACCATAGTCTTCTCTGTAAACAGAAGTTGAATAACAGAATCCAGCGACGCCTGTTGAGACGCGCTTTTCATGGTTCGTTTGAATCACATTGTAAACAAACAAATACAAAAAAAAATCTCATTTACCACTATATTAAAAAATATCCAATTCCATATGTTACTAATTTAGTAATTACAAAGATACGAATAAAAATTATATATTTTGAAAAATACCGCTAAACATGTATTTTTCTATGTTTACCCATTTTTTCCGTTTCCTTTCCGAAATTATATAGCATCTCAATGTAAATTTATTTTCATACCATCAAACCAAATGAAAATACAATGGCAACGATTATTTGTATTTAAATTACAAAAGGATATAAATTTAATCGTTTATAAATAAGCCTTTAAAACAAAGTATCAAAACCAGTCTTCAGTCTTAATATATTAACAAAACGCATAGGTTAACGATCGTCTGTCTCGTTCTTTAGCGGTATATTGACGCCAGCGAGTTGCTTATTATCTGTTAACTATGTTACGCCATTTAATTATTATTAATGGCGTAACATTTTATGAATATTTAAAATTCATAAGACTTAGAATTTAATGTATGGCAATACAACGGAGAAGTAAAATTGTTTGACTTCAAAGTATTTTATACATTTAAACTCTTTTCCAAATAATATGCTTTAAGAACAAGTTGCAATACTTTAAAACATTTCCTACATCATAAAATTCCTATAAAATTGATCATAAGTGAAAAATTTGCAATCGTTAGATTTTCAAAAACTGTATTCAGTTTGAAACTCTTGCATACGACTACTGTGCAATTGAAATTAATTTTAAATTTAGTGTAAAAGATGAAAGACCGAAAGGTGTTACGTCTAAATGGAACATCAAACCGCTGTCGAAGAACTTGTGTAAAGCAAAAGCGGTGAAGCATTTGTTCAGTGAATAATAGTATATGATTTTTTTTTTCATAGATATTAAATTTTATTTTTCTTGCAAAACTTTACATCGACCCAAAAAATAGATACATATATTTGATATTTCTAAAACATGTTATCAACAAAAATATTGATTATCTGAAAGCCATTTTATTTTTTACATTCATTACACTCATGATTTCTCCTCCCCAATTCAATATCGCTTAAGGTATAAGAAGTTTCTTAATAGCGCCGATTGAATCAATTTTTGCACAATATATATGATATAAATACATTTTTCGGTTCAAGTAATTGAACAAGCAACTACTTAAGCGCAACTAACGTAATAAAGGATATGTCTCAAGAGTGGAAACTAATTTCGATTATAGTGCGATTCTTATCGATTCGATTTAAATCTAATCATCTTACATTCATATTACTAACTACAAATTCATTTTATTTATTTGGACATATAATAAACAATGAAAAGCGAAAAAATATTTGGAACGTAAGTTGAGATTCAATATTATAGTATGACGAATAAATTTCGTAAAGATTTACTTATTGGCTTGACATTATTTTACTCGATTGCATATTTGTTTTGAACAAAGGTTCCATTAAGCTTTACATATTATTATGCATCATAATGCAGTAATGCAGTATGTATTTTGATGGCTCATGATCTATCGACTGTTTTGTTATGAAGTATTCTTTTTAATAATGGTTAATTACAATCATTCACAATCACAATTATTAATTGATATGAAACACCTTTAAAAAAAGGACAACTTTTTATGGACTTTCTTATGTAATTTTTATAGAAAAAATATGTCATCAAACACTTTGGATGGAAATGTCAAATTCGTTTTTGCTTTAGAAGTTTGTAAAAGTTGAAAATAAATTATGTTATGTCATCTCGTGTCGTTTATTTATATATTATTTAATACCAGATTTCTGTATTTTTAGATACATAATGAAAGTTTATTTAATTGCAGTTATTTCAAAATAAATATACGTATAAATGTTTATTTGGTAGTGAATTGTACCGATGCAAATCATGATGTAGAACATAATAATCTTCTGAAATTGTCGTAATTGATGCTGATAAAAAACAACACACGTTAGCAATATTTTTATACAACAGCGAATTTATGATTATACAGTAATAAAAGTCAATAATAAAATTAAAATATTTTACATTGAATAGTTTTTTTTATATTACTTGTAAATTGTGTACAACGCTTATAGCAAAGGTAAAAAAATAGCACTCATTTAAGAACTTTCGAATACGATAACTTTTTTGGTACGTTCTTTCATAATAATCATTTTATCTGTTTTTATTTATTATCAATTTAATATCATATGTAACCTTGTGTCATTTTATAGTAGCAAGCAAATAATACCCCGGAAAAGTATTACAAGTATACAGTAAATTCTTCAAAATAATTTAATCAATATGTAGACTATTACTTGTTGCTTAACAAATACATTCCTATCAGACAGCGCGAAAGCGTTTATTGTATACTCATTTAACTGATGAAAGGATTATAACAAATTGCATCACCTAAATCGTATCAATAACATGATCCTCACTGCCAAGCCTTATATAATAAAACAATACATTAACATGGTGATATCTGAATGTTTTTTATAACCTCATTCAGAGTGAACCCATAGAGATATTGAATTATCGAACCATTTAATGACTTTTTTCCAGTCATCGATATATTCGTCATTATTTGGCTAATACTGCAAAGAAAACCTAACTGAAGTGTTATTCGATTGAACGGTTACTAAAATGGCAATTTTATTAATATTTTTTTATTTGACCAAACTATTTTATCAAATTTGAATTGTTACAATTTTGTACGATTCCACATGTTTTGTCATTAACGACCCGGGTTTCGCCTTTCTGCATCTGCAGGCATTCTATCACACGGATGCAAGAGAACTGGCGTAAAATAAATAGTTAGCATCGTATATATATTAAAGTTATTAATTACAGGAAAACACTTATCCCTAGGCAAGCAGTAAATTGCAGCTAAAACAAATTTAACAATATCAATCTAATAAAAATTAACCCAATTGCCTGTGATAATTTTCATTAATGATCTTGCTAATGAGTCATTCTTAAAATGGGTTTTTTCAATAAATACCAATCAAGTAACATTAAATATAAATGGGTTTTTTTCCCATATAGAGATTACCTACTATCAAAGTATCACAATAATATCAAAATAATCATATTTAAAAATTTGTAAAAGTATTTATTGATGATTATTAATTTATGTTTTAAAATTTAGTGCATATATGAAAATATTGTTTATCAACACGCTTAATATGACAAATGTTCTTAAATTTGAATTTTTACAATTTTGTACGATTCCACATGTTTTGTCACTAACGACACGGATGCCTGAAGATGCCTAAAGGCGAAACCCGGGTCGTTAGTGACAAAACATGTGGAATCGTACAAAATTGTAACAATTCAAATTTGATATTGAAATTCCATCAAGCACCTTCAGTCGATATCATTAACAAACTATTTTATGTTGTTGAATATATAAAAGGATATATAGGATTTTTAATTTTTTTGTTTGACTTATCGAATGTGAATGGATGTCTCTTGTGTTTCCATTGCTATTCATATGTCATTAGTCTAATAATAAATCCTTTTTTAACTTCAACTTTCTTTTTGATTCAGCAAGGCTACGAGACTGACTCATACTGTTACTTCTCGCTGAATGTTCAGGGAAAAATAATTCATTTACAGTCAATTAGTTGTACGCGGAAGCCGATGTGAGTCAAACAACTCTCTGCCCTTCTCCACCGACCGATACTTTCCCATCAGTTTATTTTAAAAGCCAGTATTCAGTGGCGTAACTTAGATTAATGCAATGTACATTTTTTGTCTTCGTTGAGAATATCTTTGAAGCAACTGCCCTAACATCGTATAGAAAACACATTGACGTGCATAAAAACAATCTCACTTTTTATGTGTTATCTGTCACTTCTTGATGGAAAGGCATTATATTTTAAACAATAAAAACACATTTTTAGTACTTATTTCCAGAGCATATTTTATGATCAGGACCTTATAGATCACTCTAAAAATATATTGTAGAAATAAATACAAATAAATGCGATTTTATTATTTAAAAAGAACTCAATCTCTTAAAGTAATCGAAAGCCTTTTTTGAGTTCAGATAAACTCACTGTATGTATTACACTGAAATTTTTTGAATGATATTATAATCTTATTCGCCACCGAGTCAGGTGAAGGTTGAAATCAACAATTATTGATTTCACGAGCTTTTAAATTTATTTTAAGGTTTCATTAAAATAAAGGTTCAAAAATTACTTTATACTTATATTATATATAAGCTTTATATATATATATATTTATAATTTGTATTTAATATACACAAGTAAGCAATATTGACCTACATACTTGAGCATAAATCAAAATACTTAATGTATATTTATATTATGATCTACCCAGAATCCATCTTTTGTTATATTTATAGATCTAATATAATTCTGATAACTCTACAAAGCATATCACATAAGTTTTAGCCTAGAAATGCTAACATCAAATAATAGAACGTTATTAATCTATTAATCTATGGTCGAAATTAAAGTTTACACGTAATATATCGATTAATTCGTTATTAAAATAGTTATTTAAAATTGGGAAAAGTTTTTAAGAAAAACGCATGCACTATTCTTACATGAAAGAAACAAAAGATTTTTATTAAGATTTATATGCATAGAAAACATTAATGTTAGATGACCGGATAATTACAGGTTGAATATAGTTAAAAAATTATTAAGACAAACTTCACTTACTATATAACTGCCACATGTTTTGGTATACAACTTCATTATTAAATTCATTCATTATTAAATTCCAACGTAGCCATTATGACTTTTATCTAAAAAAAATGTTTATCGATGATAAAATATATATTCTTTAAAAGCTCAATTTAAAGTATTAACGATTGTCTTGATTTTATAATACATAAAAAATACTACTCTAAAGATAATTGTCATCTAATCTTGATTTTTATCGTTTTTTTTTTATTTGAAAGACCTAGCAACTAGAGTATTATACTCTAATAGAATGCATATTTACTATTCTTAATTATTCGTGTGAATTAAACATACTGTATAGTATCCTTGCTATTGATTTAATTTTATAATTTTATGATTAATTTATACATTTACATGTATTTTGATAATTATATGCTAATCGCATCTACTCTATTTCGCTTTATCTTAAGAGGTGGCAAACGACTTAACAATATTATAAAATATGTATTTTCATAAATATTTAATTATTCCTTGTAATTATAAGTCGTCTGTTACGCATTTTATACAGCATGTCATGCAATTTAAATAATTAATACAAACTACGATCACCTCAGACAATCATTTATAAATGTCTACTGTCATAAGCAGTGGTCACCAAACTGCTTAAGACCGTGTATTCTTCAAAGTCAAATGATATTAAAATTTAACTTTAATGTTGATTATATAATAATTTTTCGATTATAACATTAATTGCGATAACAGCCCAAAGGGTGAACGTTATCCAATATAATACTCCATTAAATGAATAACACCGTTAATTCGAACACCCCGGAATATTTAATGGATAATTTGCTTTTAAAATGGTACCAAATGGAACAAAAATTATGCCGTTTTAAATATAATATATTCAAAACTTAAGAACATATGGAATGAGGTTAAATTTATAACATATTCTTTTCCACATGATCCTACAAGCCATGAGAGTTGAAAATCTTACAATGACAATCGTGATTTATCTTTTGTATTACATTATTTTGTTTCACAGACCTTATGTTTTAGTTGCAAGTCAATGAAAAAACAATGATGTCAAAACTAAGGCTTGTGTCAATCATTTTAATGGCTACTGAACTCATTATATTTCCACACACATTCTTTGTTTAGCATATCCTGAAATACACAACACAGATTTCATCACATTGTAGTTTTGTATTTCCCTCCGTTTAAAATATAAAGAAATATATATGCCACTATTCGCTTCTCTTCATGACATCACAAAAACAGCTATCTCAAAAAAATAATTATTCTTCAAGAAATTTTGTTATATCAAGTATTTATGACTTTTTGACTGCCGGTAGTTTCTTCGAGAAAACAAAACCAAAACCCTTGTTAAGATCAATAATGTTTCCTAATATTTCACGTCTAAGTACTAAGCCATAAATCAAATATTTCACGGAATGTATAAAATATTACATGATTTATAATCAGTCGATCAAGGCTACATATCGAGTATTGGATCGTGACGCGCAACACTTACGCACATTCCGATACTGCACTATTTGTTTTATTCGATAAGCCTTTTGTTTTAATAAATTTTCGCTTTGTGACATTTCTTTTTTCGTTTTAACATCATGAAGATCGTCAAAACCAACCGATTTATGACCGAAGCGTATTGTGGTGCAAACCATTTCGTCCGTAAAACTACTAACCATAATAAACGACAGCTTTACAGATTATGATTATTTATATTTTTCTCCTTCGCCAATATTTTTTTCAAGTATTTGAATCGCTTAATTAATTTCAAAAGCACATTTTGACTAAAAATCTGGTCCACCGACAAGGGAATATTCACGATTACATAATATCGTATGAACATTGTCAATTATTGATTGAATTGGCATTCACTTGGTAGAACTCCATTATAACACGGTGAAAAAATAGCAATGTATTTTAGTTCTACAAAATTATTTTTAACAAATATAGTTGATAGCTATTTCGGCTCACGCCATCGTCAGAACTAGTTCTGACCTCATGATTCATAGTCAGAATAGTTCTGACGATGGGTGAGCCGAAATAGCTATCAACTATATTTGTTAAAAATAATTTTGTAGAACTAAAATACATTGCTATTTTTTCACCGTGTTATTGTCAATTATCATAATGAAATCACATGTTGAGATAAACGCAGTAGATAGATTATAAAATAAAAATTCAAAACGATGCGAATAACATAAAAATTAAATCTTAACACCCATTACAACACCTGTCTTTCACACATTTTCTTTTAGCCAAACCATAAAATTTTATCATTGATACAATCTAACATGTGAATCGATAAGTTTATCCCTCACATGTAACGCATTAACAATATTGACAAACAAACGAATAAAAAATAGTAAATCCTCAATGTAACATTAAGTATACATTAACGGTGATATAATTTTATAATAAAGCTGTCATAATTCTTGTAGAAGTACTACTTTTGTTTTCGTTTGCAATGTTTTATCTAAATAACTATAATCTTTAACTAAGTTGTTTATTAAACGTATGTCTATATGTTAATATTTTAAAGCAACTGAATTGTTTTTTTAGAGACGCAATTAAGAAGTAGTCTTCTATTACTACAATTTTACTACTACTATTTGGTATTATCGATCGATTTTATTTTGAAGAATTAAGAACCACAATTAATAAGTTTTAATGCGCGCTTAATCATTTTTTAATATATTTTTAGTTCTTAACTCTTCAAAATAAAATATAATTTTATTATTTTTTTAATGCAAAAATTGCTAGACGTTGTCTCTAATTATTATATTTATATGAAACGGGGTGCTAAAGAAAACCTTCTTATGTATCTTGGATATTACGTTAGGACATCGTTTTATCAGTTCGATTCAATATATAGTCATTGATATATTCCTTAAGTTTAACCATGTGTAGAATTTTTCAAAATGGATTGATTATAATACAAGACTTTAAAAACCTGCTCTGTGATGTTAGTGGCGCTTTAAGCATACAAGTTTACTGCTTTGTGACATAAATATCGAAACAAAATAAACTGGATCTGTAATCAAAAGCCCACGGTGTATTTTTTTCTATTGATATATTCACAACCCGTGCTAATTATAATATAGAACAAATTAATCATGACTCCAGACATATAGTGATTCAATAACAAGAATGTATAGAGATTTATTTGATTGAAAAGGTAATTTAAATAATAACAAATATTGTGGTTATTTAGTGTCCGATAGAGGTCATCTAAATAATATATTTGGTCGTATCCTCGCTCTAGTAAACCCCTTGCAGCGGCTTATTACTCATTAATCAAACCGTTACAATTATTATTGTATTATTAATAATAGTGCAAAAAATGCGACACTTGATCTTGAACCGATTATAACGGAAGTTGCTCTCTGTTCAGATGGATTCCTCAGGCCGGAAGTACAGTCAACCTTGCGGTCAATATTTAAATATTTATTACTTACTCTAAAGTTAATCAGTAATTTGCAGTTTCGTGTAATCAGTTAACATTTGTTAAATGAATCGAATGACTGTGATTATAATTTTCGACAGTTTTTCTAGCATTAATCATGTAATGTTTATCCAAAATGTTTTTTCAACTAAACCGGTTCTTATTGCTTTTAATCTCACCGTCAAAGTTATCATTATAATAATTTGTTCACAAAAACTTTTTCTTCGCGTTGGTATAAAAGCCCAGTGCTGTTATTATGAATGATATTTAATATGCATTTTCAATAATTATAGCATATACGCAAGAAAAAATGCGTCGATAGCCCTGATATAAAACTTTTTAATGATTTTCTTAAGATTTAGATTTTTTGTTTATCACAATAATTGATTAGGGGCTTTACAGTCGATCAACCTTAATTTATTCATTTTATAATAAACACTCACAAAAAATACCCTATAAGTCTAATAAATTTTACCTCTAAAATCACTTACATACATTATACATTTACCAATATAATTGAACACAGATTATTAACAATACAAAGAATGTCTTGTGTGTGAATGTGAATGTTACCATTTTCAGTTCACCTAAATTTCGAATTTCCTATTAATAAATTTTACCACTAATTACTGTATGATTTTTAAAGACAATTGAAGTCGAGCAATTTATTTTATTTTTGACATTGTGGTAAATGTAATCAAAGAAGCAAATATATATTTATAGTTAAAAGAGCGTATGTAAAAGAAATACCGTTATTAAACTGAAGCCCTTTTATGTAAATATTTTATTTTAAAACAAAATATGTCATGTCAACCTTGCCTGTCACCTAAAAGTGAGCGTATATAAATATACATGAACACTTACAATGCTATTAAATATTCCATGTAACAGATCTAGTTTTTATTGCTTTTCAATTTCATGACTTTTTAAATAAAGTTTTCATTATCAAATCGATATAGCTGGCTTAAAATTGATGAAAAAAAACAATTGAAAAGCCTTGTGTTTTTTTTTGTGACCAAAACAAAAGATCAATATAAATTTTACGCGAAGTTATGGTTCGATCTAAATGGACTGTTTCTAGTTAGAAATACTCTATTTAGATTGCATAAGCTCAAAATAACGAATTATTGCCTATTCTGTACTGACATCAGGGTATACATTAAAATAAACTTGGATATATCCAGTAAGGCCGGTTCACTGTGCTCTTTTTATTGACCTACAATAAATTTCCGGTAATAAACAATATCTACCAAAAACGACCACTTGTCCGCCTGTAAATACAATAATTTTACGATAGTATTTTATTCAATTGTCATCGTTAATTAATTGAGACATACTAAATATTTACTAAAGGCCATTGGAGATAACTTAATATACGACAATAACTGACTGAGTATTTAAATTTTTCTACAAATCACAAATACAAGGCAATTCTGAAGTGACATAGTGTCACTTTGACACGAGTTTTTAAATTTATCATGTTGGAAAAATACCATTACCTTAATTTTAAATTATCCAATGTTTTTTTTTGTTTATATTTAACTTTACACTTACACAAACAACAAACACTTAACAAGTTTAATTCTACACTTTTTCAAACAAAGCTTTTACACTAGCAAACTTTATTGAATGAGGAATAAAAATTAAACAAGCTTTATATATAATATTAGTATGACACCGATCACAACAGGTATTCCCCTGCTCATAATTGAAAATTTACCTTCCTACGTCATGAATATAATTGGAAAAAAAAACTTTACCGCGAAATCCTATCTAAAGTTAGCCTGTAAAAACATTAACCTTGTAAAATGCCACAACAACGCTACTTTTAACAGAAAATGAAAACTGTTTCTCGGAATAACACGCTTCTTTTGGGCACTCATTTATAATGCTAGTTGTTTTTCACTTCGACTTATACAACAGTTTTATGTAAAGCATAACCGTAATTAATTCAAGACAAAATACAATATTATCGTTGTGTTTTATGTATTCCGTCAATCCGTTCATATTTATCCTGTATCACGTAGGCATTGTGGGTATCGCTTTATGAGGTATTAATATATACACATACTTGTATGTATAACTTTTTACAACATATCACTTGTTATAAATAATGATGAAAGTTTCCCATAATTAAGGAATATGATTAAATTTGTACAGAAATGAATAAATAATATTGCTTGATCGTTGCTAATTTTAATTTTACCAATTACACATTTTTCAACATTGTATACATTAGTGGAACTTTATGTTAGTTACGTGTTTAATATGACATAGTTAACAAAATTTTACCATTTATAGAAATTTTATATATTTAACACTATGACATATAAAGTTTGATTGATAACTTTTAGGACGCCGGGCAAATGATAAAAACCGGACGTTATTCAACTTAAGAACATGTCAAATTAAAAAACTCAATGAAATTTACTGTAACGATAATGATCTTTTGGACAAATGCTGTCGTCAACTTTTTATTTTAAATTGTAACAGTACATCTGTATCAAAAAATATCTACAAAAACTATTGCCTTTTGAACATGACATTGTAAAATGATTTTTTTTCTTATTCCAGTTGTTGTGTATGATGTGTAATTTGCTTCTATGTATCTATCAGTATAAATTCGAGTCCTTTAAATATTGAATGTCAGTGGGGAATATCGTACCTTGAATTTAACAAAAAATCCATTGGCACTTATTAAGATTGACCAAGAATTAGAAAACAATAAAATTAGTCGATTTTTACAGTTCTTAGTTTCATTATTATCAATACTTTTGTCCAAATAATTCCTGCGAATCACTTAGAAAATTTAGTGGATATCATTTGAATACAACTTCCAAATAACTGCTGCCTTATTAAAGCAAAAAATATTGAATATAAATATATTTTGCTTCAATTATATCTAATTTAACACTTTTATATATTTTCCATATACATTATATTTACTTTATCAAAATACATATAATTTTTTATTATTACTTAATAAAATCTAATAGAAAACCGAATTTAAATTTTGCGGTTGAGTGACAATTGCGTTTTTTGTGTAAAATTTAATAGGGCATGTACATTTTATACACAATATCAACTTCCACTCTCAATCCGGTCAATTAATATAAGAGATTATACGTAGGTTAATCAAGCTGTATTATTGCAAGAACTATATTACTAGTATTTTAATATTGTAACTATAATGATAAGCTAAATCAAACTTCATTCCGGCATAATATAATACAAAACCAGATTTAAAAAAAAAATAATGATTTTTTTCTTTCTGAGCTACGCATACAATATATGAATTTTAATCAAATAGTTTTTTCTGCAAACATAATATGTGTGTGTAAATCGTACTCGAAACTTTTTTTTTCTAAATTAATATGTAAATTAAAAACAACCCTAACCTGATCGGTATAGAAAAACATGTTTAAAAAAAAATTTGTATAATTTTCACGTCCTCAAATAATGAGACAAATGGCCATATACGTTTTATATTGTTGATAGTTTTTTATTGAAAAATCGTCTTATAAAAACCAAACACATTTTGGAAAAAATTGTACGATTATACGTTAAAACCAATGCCAGATTCGTTCGTCACACGCATTTTCTTCAAATCATTAGATCAATCATAAAATTCAAATCATAAAATAACGTCTTTATACCAATAATTAACATTTATAAGATAAAATAAAAGCTTTATTCTCCATAATCATAAGAATTTTTTTAATTGATACACTTATTATTTTCTTAGAATATTTTACACAGCGTCAGTTTCCTACATATATAAAAAAATATTAAACAATTTTTTTATGAATCATTGCTGATACAATATTGTATCGTTATCTTGCTTTTTTACAGAATAGGTTTTATTTAATGAGAATATTTCTGATGACGTCTTAAAAGAATTAGGCGGCATTAATCTATTTTTTTTCAAGTTTTCCATTTAGTTTTACATGCATCTTCTATAAATCTACAAATTAATAATTGTCATTCTAGAAATTATTATTTGATATATAAATATATCGGTGTTTGTTTTTATATGACGTTTGATTAGTACGTATATTACCAAAATAGTTTTTTAGAGTCGTGTATGAAAAGCGTTGCTATTGTGTTTTGTGGTATTTTTGTTAATAAAAATGTGTTTGGTGAGACGCGTTTTCAAAACGAGAAATGCTAATGCCGAAGTAAGTGATTCAACTTTTTCCGTGATATTTATATGTAAATATTATTTGTAAACTTTTTGAGTACGCGGTCATTTTTTTAAGTTATTCAAGTTGTAGCTCGTGTTATGAAGTAATCAATGTAATCGATTGATATAATTTTTCAGCTCATATTCAAAAAACTCTATAAAACACAATGCTTCTTAAACTGCCAGGAAACCAAAAATATACTGGATTTTAAATACATCAATTTGTGTCATGTTTTTCAATGTAAACGCAAAAATATGAGACAAAAAAACAGCACTGAGAATTAAAGCACTAAACTGCTCTTATAAACAAAAAAACAGCTATTCGGTAATGTCTTTTTAGAGATATTGAGACTCATATTATTTAAACTTTAGTATAAACTAAGCCACATCAGGTAAAGGTCAAACTATTGCTTTATTTAAAGATTTTCGTACTTTATTTTCCTTTTTTTTATTATGAGGCTTTGGCGGTAAATATAAAATATTTTTTAAATTTTACATTGATTTGAATTTTTTACTGCTTTTGATTTTTCCTTCATCATACTGGATCATTTTAAGATTTTTGACAAATACCTGTATATTGGTCATGAGACTCATATGATTTTAAGTTTATTTTTAAGCTTTTGGTAAACTTGAGGCTGATTTCAATATTATGTTTAGCATAGATGTTTGCTTTATATTAAATATCACCCCGCTGTGAAAGGGAAAATATTCACGTGTGTCTGCCGCAGAAATAAAATACTAAGCCATTTCTTGTTCTTGATGAATCCACATGAATGTGAATATTCTCAGTGATATTCGTCCTCATCTTCATCAAAAAAGCTAAATCCTACACTTAATTCCGGTTAGAGGTGAAGCACCATACAAAGTACTAATTTAAACAATGTTAATATTGCACATCTAATCCTATTACTAACATTTAACTAAAGAAGCGTTTATTTAGTTTGGCTAGGAACAAAGCAATAAATTTTGTCAGTTTTGAAGTTTCGGTTCAAAAAAAAGTTTCAGAAGCACGGTAAAAAAAATCAATCGTGTCACTAGCTTACACTTAAGTGACGTAAATTGCAGAAACCAATTTATGACATTGATTAAATAAATGTAACAATATTTTTTGTTTGTTACTTTAAAAAAATGGCTGGCATTGTACTCAAAAACCAAGCTATGGAACACGTTAATGACACATTTTTGGAAACAAAAATCACTGATTCACTTACGCGAAGTATTTCAAATGGATCATAAGTGTATTTACTTAAATGTAATATATTTCATAAATTCGCACATTTTATTTTGTCCAATGAAAATATCTAATTGTAGCATTCATAAGCGTTTTAAGTGCCACTGGATATCATAACAGTTGCAAATATCTATTTTACATTTTTTTTCATAAAAAAAATATACGAATATTGTTTTAGGAGGAAAATGACGAACATACTGAATTTATATTTAGAAAATCAAAATAGATTCCATTTACTTATTTTCTAAAATTTTTCTAATGAACACTTAACTAAGTACTGAAAATTAATGAAAACAATATAGGCGATACCTAAAATAAATGCTGATTTAAAGCTTCTTTTTGCTAGAATGTATTTTACTCCTTGAATTATCCAGCGTTTTACTCTTTGAATTATACTATGAATAGATAATTATAAATTTGAAATGAAATAAAGAAAATTTAATTCTGAATTATTAATAAAATGACCACTCATGTAAATAAATTTTATTTGTAAAATGTTTGAGCACTTGTGCTTTCAAATTGGCTTTGTAAACGAATTGCATCACAGCATTAATTAAATGCACAAATCTTAAATGTTTTTATTGGCGTTAAACAGACACACCTTTTTGGACCAATAATATATAAATATTCATTAATTGTTTTTATATCTATCATATATGATTATTAGTATCATTGACTACCATTTAATTAACGTCATTTTCATCATGAGAACGCTTATGATTCTATATTGTTAATATGTAACCACTATAGTCCAATATAAATATATGACATTCTTACATTCTATAGAAACCCACTTTTAAATATTTGAATGTGTTTTTTTTTTGAACTTATTTCCTTAATGTTATTTTAATTAGATTTGTATTATAAAATACTCGCAAATTTTAATTTTATTCATACCTTTGCAGCGTATCAGTGTCTCCAGAATTTTTTTTCAGAAGGCGGATGTTTTCAAAATCTGAAACATAAAAAATTGAATAAATAATATACTAATTAAAATGGAACACCTTTCAAGATTTTTGATTCAATCAAGAACGCGGTATAAACTAATCTTATACATAAAAAAACGAATTAGTCAACAATAATAAACAGTACCATAATTTTTGGATTGCAGAAGCTTGTTCATACTCAAATAATTTAATTGACCAGGAAAAAAACGACAAGTCATTAAATTTAAGTTTTGACGTTTTTTTTTTGTAGACTTAGACTCACATTTAAATTCAATTAACAATTTAAAAAAAATCATATGACGTGTTAATGAGTTTCTAGGTCTTGCTTTGTTAAAAAAACATTTCGTAAGCCATGTATAAGCATTTGAGCACTCAGAAAATGATTGGACTCCATTTACACATTTACATTAATAAAAAGTACTTGAAAAGATTAAGAAAAAAATATTGTATTGAACGCATGCGCTCCACTGAAGTAGTATATTTTTGTCGTATACAGGAGAACCTTTGGCACAACAATTTTTTATCTTATTCTTCACTTTTTAATATAGAATGGAATGTACAAATGAAATCTATTCATAATAGAAAGTTAAAAAAAATTATCCATAAAATTTCAATTTAATTAAATTTTCTTTATTTTATTGTTTCAGAGATTAAAACAACAATTCTTGTGTTATGCAAGTATGATTCATGATTCTGTACTCTTATAAATCACACTCACAAGTGCAATTTTAAAACATTCATAGTAAAAGATGCGGTCGAAAGTCACCCATGATGCCATTTAGCAGTAATACATAAGTATTTAAAATCGTTAATTGTAAGAATTTCTTCTTACTCACTTATAACAGCATATACTCCTGATATAATCGAATCCAACTTTTGTCACTCTTGTTTCCATATTTATCTCAAGGCGAAATATTAAGGAGTATTTTTGCTAATTATATCGTATTTTAAGATTGGACATTTATGTAGTGTATTCAAAATAAGCTTCAGTTGTATTATGTAGATATTCAGAAAAAGTTGAGTCACTGACTGTAGTGTGGCTGATCACCGTACTTTCTAGTGAAGTATTACTTTTATTTTTTGATTAAAATCACTATAATCAATAAATAAAATATTTATACAAAAATACGTATCGCAAAATTCTGATATAATGATTATTGATTTTAATAAACCGTCATACAATAAAGAGAAAAACATGTGTCATTAATTTCAATCAATTCTTTTTTAACCACAATGATTTCATCTGTGTGGTATGTAAGCTAATTTAGTGTATTATGTTTTTATAAATAACTTATTTGAACTTTTTATACATTCATATCCAATAATTTTTCATTAAAAACTCAAATATAACGCTTTAATATTTAATATAAAAAATAATTTGCTTGTATCTGAATGAATATATAATATATTGTAGAACACGTACATATATTGAATAATATATAGTTTAACAGAAATTATAACGATACATAAAAGAACGATATGGTGTCATTTTTCTAAAATAAAATTACTATGTTTCTGTACCACGATTTCAACAAACATGTTACTTTTGTGTATTATAGAATATGGACCTTACTTTAAATTTGGAAATTGAGTGTAAAATAAGCGAATCAATTATCTCATTACTACTAGTCGTTTTTGAGTATTTGAGTGAATAACTTACAACTAGTTATTAAATAATCAACTTTGTTTTAAAGAACCTCAACAGAAATTCAAATAATCCATCAACATTGAATTTAGTCGTTATAAAAAAAGAATATATTTACAAATATTTATTTTCAATCGTAACCAACAGTAACATAATTTTGAGATCAATTAATAAGCATTGCTTGCAAAATATTTTTTTTCATATGCAAAATGAAAATGAACAATTAAATTGTTGTCAAGTTCAGTGACACTGACATTTCTTTATAAAAGGAAAGATAGCTGACGACCTTGCCACGCTGAGCTTATATTTCGCGCCGATTTATTACATATGACGTCGACCGCAATTGCTAGTATTATTTTTATAGAATTGGTTTTTTTGTAGTATAACATGAATAATGACTTATAACTTCTGAGTAAATAAAAATAGCAGAACTATTCTTAGAATGGCGTCGTTTTAATTAATGTTTGTTTTTATTGTGAATAATTTTAAATTCAACTGCGTATCTAATTTGGTTTTAACAGGAAAAACTAAAATATTATTAATTTTTATTTCCTTCCAACACAACGATATCAATAAAAAAGTAATCAATAATGTTTCAATTGTTATTTTTACATACGATTGCGATTAAGTACAATACCCAAGGCTTGTATTTTACTAAAATTATTTTTTTAATTATTAGTGAAAATGAAACTTCAATGTTGGCATAGAACATTCAATAAAAACACATTAAAATGTTCGTGCAATCAGGCAAAACTATGCTAACTAACTCATGACATTGCAGCAATTATCTCAAATGTAAAAACGACAATCCCTTTCATTTTTGATCAAACATTCTTTACAAATTTGTACAACAGTGCATAAAAAAACGAGTAAAAATTCTACGGCTGATTGTAGCTTTATGCATTTTCAAGACAAAAAGAATTTGAATCACTATGATAAATCGGAAAGTTACTGGCAAATTAACTTTTAGAGGTCATAATGCACGCAGTCGTACAAATAATTTACAAATGAAAATTACGTGAAAATGTTTGCAGACAAAATTTTCCAGTTTAAATTTAAAAAAAATTAAAAACGTTTGTATTAAATATTTTTCATTTTGATTTAATGTGAATGAATACAATACACTTTACAATATTAGATACCCATAATTTTTCCCTGATAAACGGGCGTTACATAAAAAAAATTAAACTAAACTATTTTATAATTATCTGGAGCGCTTTTGGGCATCATAAGAGTATTATCATCGAATATACATTGAAAATAGCATAACAAAATTCGTGAAATAAGCAGTTACAAAGCAATAAAACTAGAAATCATTATATTCATATATTACCTATCTATCTATAAAAAATGTGATAAACGATATTAGAATAATAATATATGCTGCGTAATTAATGCGTGCATATTGAATAATTAGAAACATATATTATAATATATACATCATCCACCCAGTAACATTCTTTAAGCACGAACAAATATAAATCGGTCACCGCTTCGCTTATCATTACGGAAAGTTAATAGGTTTTTAATGAATCATCTTAATCCAGTACGTATTCATTGTTTACGTTTATTTCCCAAAAAAACACAGATTAACTCTCTCTTCAAGAAATGCATAAAATCATTTTGGCGCATTATAGAATTTAATAACACAATATTAAACTGGGATGTTAGAACAGAAGAGAAGATGTATTGTGTACCTTTTCTACACAGCTATATATAGATAAATAAATACACGTTTTAACATATTATAGTTCTAACGAAGGGTAAGCCGAAATAGCTATCAACTATATTTATCTTATAAATTTTGTAGAACTAAAATACATTGCTATTTTTTGACCAAGTTATATTGATTGCTTAATAAACGATGTTTTGTTTATGCTCTAACGGAAATGATCTCTTTAGTATGGAACCAACGGGTGCTACAGACGTCGACATATCAATTCTATTGTAGATAATAGCAAAGATTAGACACGGCCTGTGATGATGATAAATCGTAATAGTAAATAACCAGACTAGCGAGTGAGTTATTGAAGGAGCTACAGACTCAATAACTATAAACGACGGATAATTATTAGTGGCCCAACACTATTAGAGACCGTTCGAATATATTATTTTTAATTAGTTCTACAAAATCTGATTGACTGTCAAAATGTACATTACATTACATTTTATCTCATCCATGAGACCGTAACAAGAGGACCAGAAAGTGGTAAACACTATGCAAGATATAATATTACATAAGTGCACTCTAAAAAAATAACTCTAATTTTAAATTTAACTTTATTAAAGACATGATTCATAAGAAGTCTATACCCTACAGCAGGGATTCCCAATCCCGTGCCTGCGGGCACCATGGCCCGCGGAACAATTCGTGTGTACCCGCCACTATTTGAACGTAACAGATTTTTTCATAAATACTAATTAAAAATGTAAATTATTTTTTTATATTTGTTAAGAGTTATATATTTTTTTTTTGAGTAACTAGGTTTATTGTATAGTGACAATAAACATAGAGGTCTTCTTTTTTATTTATCTAATTATAAATATCCGTAGAAAAAAGTGGGTGGTGCCCGCCACCCTACCGATATTTAAGAATGCGCTCCAGAGTACAAAAAGGTTAGGAATCCCTGCCCTACAGCATAGCAAGTTTTATTAATTATACAGGATGTTTACCGGGTAGGTTTACTAACCAATTTTTTATTATAACTATTTTATATAAAAATAGCGATCTCTATTTTCTATAACAATTTAAAAAATAGTCTCATAAAATATTACAAGCTCAAATGCGTTTGCAATTATAAATGGTCATAAAAACCAAAAACCATGAAAACATTATTGAAAAATATTATAAATCAAATATAAAATATCATACAACCAATTATAATATTATATTATATTAAAAATATTTTGACGGTTGATTGATCGTACAATAATAAGGTTGATTGTTAAGAAATTTTGTTTTTTAAACTATGTAGATAACTTGTTCAAATAAATTACTCACAAAAAGCAATATGGAGTTGTACAAATTATTTAATAATTATTATTCTACCGCTGATTTATGCATTAGTACTCAATCGCGTGAAGATAAATAGTATTTATTTACCTAGTTTTGTAGGAGTTAGTATTATTGTTGCCTAATTTGACAGAAAACAGCTTTTCCAATCACGCTTCACGTAAATCAACTCGAAGATATATCCTCCCGAGACTTCACCTACTTTAAGTATAGATTTCAAGTTACAGGTTCTTCGCCACTACATTTTTTTCTTTTAACTATTTCTACAAATCATTTCATATATTTATTTCAGAGGAGTTGATTTATCTTCATATTTAAAATGTACCACACATACACAATTTCTCTGGTAAAGCATACGCACAGTAGTTTCATGTGTGTATTGGATAATTAGATAATCCACTTTTGTATGCGTATTATCTTTTTACCCAAAAATCGTTTGTATTAAATGAATGCTGACGGGCTTCAGAGCTGTGTGTTTATTATGAATCCAATGAATCCCTTTTGTCGATGGAATAAAAAATCGCATAAATTTTGTGACGCTTTTTTTAGTGTGTAAAAAATAACCAAAAATTTCGCCAGAAAATCCAGAATCTTTCAATTGTATAATATACCAAATCATAATTAAGTTTTCATAGTTTCAGTAAAATTTACTTTTAATTTGAAATTCGTTATTTATTTTACTACGATACTGCGCTAGATTACAAAACGACATTTTACTACATTTTACATTAAATTAATGATCAAATACATTCAATAGAAAAAACAAAGGAAAAACCCTCGTATCCAGGTATTTTTTTCATCCGAAATCTTTTAAATAACCCATCATATAATGCCCCGGGAAATTGCGGTTTGTGCAATTTAATCATTTATTCAGCGAAAATGTAATCATATGATATTGAATTTACACGCCGCAAAATTTGATGGCTGACTAACGAATATGCTATATATGTAACAACGCACAGAAAAAATATTCCGATTATAAAATATAATACATAAAATACAACATATTTATCACCCTTTTTTTAGCGATTCAGAAAACGTATTATAATCTTGCCTAAAGTTTTATAGCTCCTAACAATTATTGGAAAAATTATAATGAAAGAATTTTTCTTTTTTCTCTATGCTACGTACCCTTGTTCACTATCGTTTAACATAAAAGTGATTTTCTAATAATTCATCACGATACAGTGATCTATTTGCAATGTAATCATTAATAATGTGTTTGCAGATTTTATCTTTGATTATATTCAGTATTTGTTCGTATGGAATTTTCTACGCTCAATCTACCACTTTGTCATAAAGTTATCCAAATTAAAATGATGAAATCTTAACTAGAGATTTTACGAAAACCTATTTTTTTTAAGTTTCTACGTTTCTACATATTCCTGGACTATTTATTTATTTGGTGAAAAATGAAGGATTCTTTTTTACAAATATTGAAGACATCTCCTAAACAACGCTGTACGGCACATTTAGGAATTTAGCATGTTAAATAAAAGCATTTTTATACGTCATATAATACAGACATTGATGCATTTGATAGTTTAAAAAATCCATCTGGCGAAGATGCGACATTACAAAAAACGGAGGGACTCTAAAGTAAACTTTTTCCTCAATTGTTGTAAGATCATCCAATTGTACAGCACAACGTTGTTTGTAAGAAGTTGTATATCTTCTTTCAAAATTACCCTTGATTAATTAATCCTTGAATTGTATCTCATATCTAGAGAGCAAAATTTAGCCGCTTTCATCTAAAATCAATTGAAACGTTTAAATATTTATTTTCGCTCGTGGACTTTAGTTATTCTTAGGGAATAAGAGTTTTTTGACTTGAAATTTCACTTTTATTCATTAATGTTTTGATTCTTTTTAACACTTTTTCGCCGATTCTGAAAACAAATTAATTATAACGACATTATGAGTAATAATTCTGTTATTCCATTTCCGTCTTTTAACTCCCTGAAACAAGAGGTTACAATCAAATCACTTTTTTTCTTTATGTTGAAATCGTTAATTATTAGCGCATGTGTTCTACATTCCAAATGGACAAGATTCTTACAACGATCAAAATCAAATTATACATCTAAAATTTGAAAAAAAAAACAAACATAGCTCAGAATATTTAATTTAAAAATTTTGCAAGCTATGGAAGTTGTTTTAAATTGTTGGTAAATAACATAAATCACTATGTTATATCAGTTAATACAGACACTGGCAAAATTATTTCAAAATTATTACAACATCAAATCTAGTAGGCGTCACGATATAGCATGGCTTACTCTCGTTACTTTTAATTTCAACAATCAAAGTATATTATGTTGTCTTTTGCTTTCAATTTTACTGCATATTATAATCAACAATTTTCATGAGTTTAAGTTAGACAATTATAAATACAGCTGAATTTATCAATGACACTGGAAATAATAATTTGATGAAATATAAAATTTTTATAGATTATAATATATGAATTACCTTTTTAAGCAAAAAAAACACGCTTTATTTATTACATACCAACAGTGTTATCTTCACCTATTATTACATTTTTTCTTTTTTTTTTTTATTGAATATCTGAATGATTCAAATTTCGCTAATAATGCATTGCTATTCAGATAAATATTACCGATTATTAAAGACATTATTTACGGCTCTATTTCAGTAACTCTTAATAAGTGCATATTTTACAACTGCAAGTATTAGCTAACCAACGCTACTGGGAGGTTTGCAGGTGATTTATTGTGACCGCAGTTAAGTTACTGACAAATCAGCTAATATGTCAATGTGGATATAATCAATCAGCAACGGGAAAAATTTATGGTATTTTGTCGATACAACATATGCATTGTTTTCATTTTAAGCAATAAAGAATATTTTGCAAAATATAACCTGCGATTAAATATAATTAACTTTTAAGTTGTAAAATCTTACATCATTGTTTAAATTTCAGAATTTTCCAGCTGGCAAGATGGAATTAATTTGTGGATGAGTAAGGTATTTCAAAAGTAAACTCGTTTATTTTTTTACAACTCTAATTCTCAAAAAATCGTCTTACAAATATACACTACATTTGATAGAAAAATAGTAATTGAAAAATTAAAAAACGTACAAGCTTTCTGCATTGATTGCTGAATGGGGAATGTGTGTATCAACAGACTGACTCATTAGAACATATTTTGATATTGGTATATAAAAAATCAATATATTGTTATAACTTAACACAATTCCACTCTTCAGTATATACTGAAGAAAATATTATTTTCAATAACACTAATATCACTTCTTATGGATTGCACTTCGTGCAGTAATATCTTGTTTTCTTTTTAATTTTATTGAAATAGAATTATTTACTCTATTTTTTAGTCATGTATAATAAAAACTGGTGCAATCCTTTTTAGGCAGATTCTCAGCACACATTACAAATGCTCGACTATTTCTATAGAATGTACGCTAATTCGCAAGAAGACCTTGGTAACACAAACACGAATTATTTCATTTCTCTTTTTATTTGATTTCGATGAGTTCTCAACGATATCAATGTTTTTGTTATTAACAGAAAACACAAATAACTGATCTTGAATTATGTATAGAGACGATATAATATATCATACGTAATGTTTAATGAATAATGAAACTTCAAAATATTTTTTTGCACTGTCTGAAGGTCTAACTACAATTGTTTAATTGTACAAATCTAAAAAGTTATCGAACTCCCAACTCGAGTCATTTCCTCGTTCAAAAATCATAATGATAAATAAATGCCATAACTTATTTGACCATTTGAAATTCGTAACTGAAAAAATCATCTATTATATTATCAAATAAAGTAGAATTTACACATAGCAAAATAATGCTCTATTATATAAATATTATTATAATTGGTCTGTGTTTTATTATTGTATAATATTTTATGTTCAGTGACAACAATGTTTGTTTAGTAGTCTACATTTCAAATATAAATAAAGACAAAACGACATTTTGTTCTCAAAATAACATTAGTGATTCATTATACATGCAACACGATATTAAAAACATTATAGTATTATAGAGTAGCTTATCCAATAAATGATGGAAGTCTTGTCTTAATAAACAAAACGAAATTACTCGTTCAGCTTACACATCTGATGCTTTGTGTTGCGTTTCGGGAAACCCGATTATTTAGCTTCTTTAATTATGAGATACGAGCTCATGAAAATACAAATAACATAACATACATATTTTTTTAAGATTTGTGTAGTCCATTATTTAATTTCTTGAATAATTTTTTTTTGTATTGATACTTACGATAACTACCGTTTTACCGTCAAAAATCATCTTCCGTTTTAAGTCTACTTTTAAATTAAATTAAATTTCAATGTAAAAGATTATTCGAACATTTATTCACAATACGAAAAAACGATTTTACTACAATCTTAATTTTATCAAAGACACTTCCTATCATATTACACGGTTTTGAACATTATTTTGTATTATTTTTTAATATTTATTTAAATAATTTAAATATCTATTTATTTGTGCAAAATTATTTGCAAATTTAAATAGTAATAACTAGTAAGTACACTCTGTTATTTTGATTATAATAAAAGGTACTTACAGAGCTCGGTATATCAACCTTTGCAGGACTCGGCCGTAATTATAATTGATATGCAGGCTGCGTTGTTTACTTCATGTAAGCTTTTTCACAAGACACTTAGTTGCTTATTATCACGTCACACGTCCTTGCTGTACCTCGTTCCTTGAACAACTCGCTCCTTCTTTCTGAGTTCACAATGTGAGTCCAGTGTGAATGCAAGCCAATTTATAGATTTTGCAATAACAATATCACTACAGGCGGTTTTAACTCAGCGTCCACGGATGACGGTTTCGAATCGGTAGTTTCCAAAACCAGCGCGCCAGATCATACAGCACAATATCACAAGTGGTTTTTCAAGATTTTTCAACACCGTTACATGCGTATAAAGACAATAAAAATAAAATATCCAGTTACAGGAAATAATACAGAATATCAGTATTAATTATTAGCTTTGCGTACTACTTTAAATTATTATACATTCTGTATTTAAATAAAAGACGATGTGAGAGCAATAATAAAACCGATGATTTTTCGGATTCATGACAGCCTGTCTGACATATGAGAACCTTATGATAAATGTTTTTTATGTAATGTAAAAAAAATGTTTTTTTTCGAATTTTAAGTATTTATTTTTTAGTGACATAATTTACAAAATGGTGGCTTACTTGAAATAAAACTGGAATACTTTATTATCCATCAATAATTTTTTATAATTATACGTCAAATATTTCGTTTTCATGAATTATCTCAAATGTGCATTGAAAAAATGTTTTAAGTATTATTTATTTGATCTCTTCAAAGCACGAAGGCTTTTATTGATCATATAGTCGGAACAGTTCTTATTGAACAATTTTGTACTTTTAATCTCAACATAAACAAATATTGCATTCGGCTGCATTAGAAAAAAACATTTTTAAATAATCAATGGATTTAGCGTAGTCTTAAACCGAAGCGATGTCTCTGTCTGTAAGACGGTCAATGTTCCGCTTGTTACTTTTTAACGCAATTTTAATTTAAGCTGGATAAATCGACCATTCCTATTGTACGAAAAACAGTCTTTGACTTTTATTAACTTTGACTTTAAGTCCTGGCATTGGGTTTTTGTTTATTTATGTTCTTTATTTATCCATTCATAATTAACCAATATTGTATACTCTCGACCATCGTTGTACATTCCTACTTCTATCATTGATTTTTTCTATTTCAACCAAGGGTTTTGTTATTTCAAAATATATTTTTTATGTTTTGTTAATTTATTGTACAAAGCTTTAATAAAACAAAGTGATATATAAAATCTTTCAAAAATGTAAGCATCCGAGCTTTTCCCTTAAAATTATTATGGAAATTATACGACATCAAAAATTTATAAGGGCTTATATGATATACTGCAATATTTTGTGAAATAAATATTTCTTCCTCAACAGAATATTTTACTACTGACGCATCCTTAAACATACCGTTAATATCTCCTAAAATGATAAATCTTTTGCGTGAATTTTCGACAATGCTTTATTGTTAGTTATTTATGTGGATTTACTGAATGATATACGTGAAATCAATGAGTAACTCTTTATTGAGAAGGTTCAAAATTAAACAAAGAGTAAAAACCAAACCTTCCCAAAAAACGTGTATTTGCATACAGGTATCTTGACAGGTAGCGTTTCTAAGAAAAACTCACTCATGCAATCAGAAAACTTCCCGATGAACTGGTTCTATTGGAATTCCAGAGTCAGCGATCCTGGAGCTGAATTATATTACTGACCATCATAAAAATTATGTTCCATTTCAATTTTATACTACAACTATATACGCAGGAGATCTCAAAACTAATTTTACTTAACGGTCATGACTTTTAAAGCTAAATGTTGAAAATACTTTTTTTTTTATTCTCATCCACTTTGTCATTGTATAAAAATATACATTTTTAGTTATAGGTGTGTACTAAATATAACATTAAAAATTTAGTGTCTAATTATACATCAGATCAAAAATCTGTGGTTAAACTAATGTTATTGCCATTTGCTTTAATATATTTGAATCAGTTATAGAATTCATTTTATTCATTCAAAATAAACATTTTGAAATGAAGAAAAATATAATGAACATGCATTAACCAATATTAAACAGCTTGCCGTTTTACAGTAACGTATTGTAAGAATTGTTGATTTCTTGTGATTGTGATTGTCAATTTAAATACAAACAGCATGTTAAATAATATTTCTCAACACATCAATGTCTTAAAAATTTCAATAGAAGTTGTGATTATTTTGAAACCGAAATGCTTTACAATAACTCTTATATAATTTATGCTTGTATTAACATTAGTATTTTCTCATACATTCAGTACGTATTTACAATCATGTACAGTGAAAATCAAGAATAATTGCCAACTCATATTAGTAACCCGTTACTGGCTGGATTTAATTAGATTATTCTGTTATATACTTTTAATTTTCTGAAAAATATATCAAGTAAAATTAAAAACAAAAATTCTACAATTCCTCATTTTTGTCACTAACGCGTCGAGTTTTTCATATATTCTATCTCTCGGATGTAACTGATAGTTCGAAGATGCCAATGGCCGAAACCCGGACGGTCCGTTAGTGACAAAACATATGTAATCGAATAAATTTCATCAATTCAAATTTGATATTGAAATTCTATCAAGCGCCTTCAGTGACTATCGTAAATTTTTATTTAAGAACTAAAGAAAACACTATCGACAATATAGATTGCTTTTTAAAAATGTTCTTTACTATCGACCACACCAGATCAAATGGGAAAAAATAAATTTTATTTCTGTTATTATATCATACATTTAGCGTTAGCCATCACTTCCCATCTTTTAATTAGAGCGACATAAACAGAACGATTATTAAATTTTTGCATGTTCTTCTATTTCTTACCATCAAATTATAACTTTTATCACAAGATCTTTTTATAATGTATTGGCCAGTCAACGCAGCAAAAAATTAAATATAATATAAACAAAAAAAATTATCTTCAAAAACTTTCATCAGCTCGAAACTGATTTTAAAGTTTCCAAAAAAGGAAGCATTTTGAAGTTTTATCCATTTCCGGAAAACTTTTATAAATGACAAACCAGTCTTATCTGTATTGCTGGCTGCAAAGTTTCGTCGACTAGCACAAAATGCCGAATGATAAAATCCCATGGTTCAGATGATAGCAGAAAATGTGTCAAATTAAAATCTTAGACGTCGATATAATACTTCTACGATAATTTTTGTGCAATTGTACTATGGAAGTGTAGTGAAATCCCAAAAGTTTTAATTTATTGACATAAATCTAATTCATTAAAAAAAAAATATGACTTGAAATAAATATAATTCATTTGATACGAACTGCCAATCATTATTTTCCTGTTAAATCCGCCCATGTAAACAAGACTAGTAAAAATACAATGCTTGCCTTACAAAACCGGTTGAATCAAAAGTGAGGGGCTACATACTTGCAACATGTTTGACAATATAGTTATGTTAAGTGTATTCCTCACACATCTTCACCTCGGCCGTTGCACACTTGATCTTAAATAAGTTTTATAACAGACGAGACTCTCTCCGATAAATCACGTTAAGCAATATCGTTTGCAAGGATGCAACACAGATTTATGACACCTATTTGCTAACAAAATATTTTTAATTAGTTTTTCGCACATTACCTCATTGCTGAGAAATATTTTTTTATGTTTTTCGCGTAATAAAACACATTTTAGTGCTATTTACATATTGTTAAAAAATTATAGGGCGCTATTCAAAAATGAAACCACTAGAGATGAGAAAAATCGAAACTAATAACGAAATAAAAAAAAATATATTATCATTAAAATAATACTTATTATAGTATAAAGTGCATTTTCACCGAAAAGTGACCATTCAACACCTTGAAATTAATGTGTTTGTGATGAAAATTAAAATAAAGAAGACGCAATTGATATTTAAAAATTAAAACTCCATTAAAAAATCAAAATTTTGGCGACATCAATAATATCATTATTATCATATAATATAATATATACTGTTAGATTGATTTATAGTTTTTTTTAATGTCCTATGTTACTAAAAAAGCGTCATCTATATACAAAATAAACATAGAAATGTATGTCTGTTAAAAAAATCATAACAATTATTTGCATTGCGCCTTGTGAAAATAATAAACAAAATCATATTTAATAAAACCAGCCATAGTTATAACGGACCAGAAAAAATAGGATTTGCATAAAATCACCATTTATGTACAAGAAATAGAAAGATATCTTTAATCATTTTGATTTGAATGAAATTAAATGAAAACGCAAGGAATTATCAGTATAGTAAAAAAGGCATTTGATTTTATAAAAAATAAACATTTTAAAATGAAAATGATTTTAAAATTTTGGAATTGCTCCACTCATAGTGCAATTTATTTCCTCCAAAAATAAGAATATCATAAATTTGTCGTACAATTTAAATAATAAATACGGATCGCAAAATCTTTTCCCTTTTACAAATACGATAAATCTTACATTTCCCTTTTGATCGCAAAATTTGACAAATTATCCAACATAAAGAATATTTGTTTTTTCCTGTGTATCTAATTTTAAAGACTTGTTATTAAGATTAGTGGGACGCCCCGAACTAACCATTTTTTCTCATATTTCTGACTATCATTGGAATCTCATTAATTATTATGTTACAAAAAATATATATTTGCAGGTTATTTTGATTTTGAAAATTTCTCATGCGTTATTATTGTTTATAAATCTTTCACCATTGTTTCTAACTCTTAATGGATTATTGATTTGTTTGTATAGTATAAATAAGAGATTGTCAATATGTAATTTCTAAATTAATTTACTTTAATTGAATGTGTATTGTATGACTTCACGTATTTTTTTCTTAGTTCTTAAACTGTTGGTTTTATATACCTACTTTTATATATGACATTTTTGTGTAAAAATATTTTTTTGTAATTTTTATCTCATCAGTTGATAATGCTCGCGATGAGCAAACCCGCAAAAAATATATATTATATCAACATATTATTGATTTTAATATCTGAAATAGATTGACGTCAATTTAATGCAGAACAATAATTTATTCGTCATGTCGTGATAACTAGAAACAAAACTTAATTTAAACATTTATGGCCGTTTAATGTTTATTTGCTTGAATGATGCTGATATCATTGTGATTGTTAAGAGACTATTTTCTCTCAATGAAAAGTATGACAAGATTTCAGCGACGTCATGTGCATGCTCATTCAATTGATCTATTATTTGATACAGTGGAACCTCGATCAACCGTTCTCGCATAATACGTTTTCCCGGATGGAACGCTTATTTTTTTTAGTCCCGTCAAACTCCTATAAGAACAATGTTAAATAATCCCGCATTGACCGTTTCCCGATTCCCCGATTTCCTCGAAAAACCGTCTAAATCTTTTGGTCCCGTCACAAATATTATCCCGATTGACCGTTTTTATTGCATATTTCTCCGTATCTCGGCAAGCAAGTTTGACACAGCCGAGTGCAGGTGCTATGTCTGGACAAGTTGGAATCCGCTGTACATGTTAGACGTAACGCATTGGACGAATATGCTATTTTTTGGGTTGAAATCCACCACACGCGTATTATTGTTTATGATGCAAATGTAGAGTTGTTTAAAATTCATGGTAATAATGATTCCTGTACATACAAACTTTTAGTCACAAGTTTAGTAACAAGTCTTTGTTCCGATTAAAGTGCCAAATAACAAAGAAGCAAAGTAACATAAAGGACTCTTTAAAAAAATAAATTTTATATACAGTATGTACAGGCAACTAATAAATAAATATTTTTTACGATTTTACTTGTTTAATATTATTTGAAGCTTTACCGCATTCACCGTTACCTGCATTTACCGTTATTTTTTCAGGGTCCCTTGGAAAACGTAAAATCGAGGTTTCACTGTACTATGTATTTATATCCTGTAGAAGCTTTACATTTTGCCATACTTCCTTATTTCAGATATGTATATTTGATAATACAAAACAGTTTTCCTTGCTGCTCAAAATAGTAATTTTTAATCTTTTACTGTTTCTTGGCAACGTAATTGAAAAATTCACCGATAAAATTGTTTCTAAAAATCGTTATTCAAACAACTTTTACAAGATTTGTGCAACCGTGCTTGCTTCCAACGCTGATCATATGAACTCATTGTATATCTTATCTCAACAAAATTTCTTTACGCGAGAAATGATTGATCATAAGTTACAATACATAATACATTTAACATAAACAATAAATTAAAGGAAAATTGGGCCTACGACGACGCTACTAATTTCATAATAGCTATAAAAAAGACTCATTTATAGTATTATATAAGACAACAAGAATTCACAAAACCCTGTATATCTTCACTTCTGAAAATAAATCCACTTATAGATTGAAATATAAAATCGCCATCTAAAAATTCGAACCGGTGGCTTTGGCTACTTGATCACAATCCCAGATCTAATAATTTTTTCGGAATAAATTGATGTCACACTGATAAAATAGTAATACATAATAATCGATAATATGATTTGATGTCGCTAATCCGATATGTAATTTTTTCTAAATACCTATATTTATAAATGATCAAACTAAATATAGTTGGTTTATTGAGCTCAAAAGTAACGGTCAAATTGTTGCATCCGATAAAAACACTAATGTACGTTTTGACGTTGGCATTGTCATTATCTCTCACAAGCCGTAATCATTTACCGACGCTTGCCGATGTTAAAATGAACGACCACAGCCTACATTGCGATTTCAAAAAACTATAACTAATGTATTTAGAGGTCGTGTATTGTTTTTTTATTCATTATTTACTGGTTCAATGAAACGATTCGGAAGTCAACCTACGAACAACATTGCATGGAAACCACCTTATGGAAAATATTTGACAAATAACTCGTCATGCAAGTAATAAAACACACAACGAATTTATAATTAATTCATATGGATCAAATTTAGGCATATGTGGGAGTCTACAAAACTGCAACTGCTAGATGTTATACAAATAAAAAATGAAATAATAGAGAAGAAAGATTATACTACAAACATATTCTCAATTGAAATTCACGCTATAATTACTGCAAGATGCTTAAAGCCTTCTTATCAAACCCCGTTCAAAGTCGTTGTACCTGTCTTCGTATAGAAAAAAATGACCTCGATTATAATACCTGTGTATCAAAATATTTCGTTAAAAGTTAACTAAGAGCCTTGTTTATCTGTTTATCTATTACGACCACGATAAAAAGTGAATTCAATTGGCAAAGGTTACTTAAACAAGTAATTTAACCAGATTGATTAAGCTTAAAAAAGCATTTCTTTCTCAAAATTTAAACGAAAAAAACTTCAAGGGTATTTTTTCTTTAGATTAAGTGGGTTAATTTAAAGATAATTATCCAAGCACGTGTTATCCATGTCATTTCAGATTTAAATTAATTAATTTGGTGTATTATCACAAGGAAATCTGCATGTGAATTTTGATATCGTTTTATTTTATTAAATGCATGTAATTAATTGGTAATCATAATAAATTGGCCATAAATTTTCATAAATGACCGCATCTGATCAATCTATTAAAAATGTTTTATGTACGCATTTGAAAAAATACAACTTTCACTCCAATCTTTGCTTGATTTTAACCCTCAGTGAAAATACCAAGAAAGGCTGTTCGAAAATTTTTAATTTTATATAATAAGATCATTTTTTTTCAATAATAGGAATATATTATAGATTCGTATCCAACAATATGACACTTGTTACGTATGACGGTACAATTTAATCTAAAATTCGCACTAAATAATATCTCAAAGAAACCACTTCCGCGTGAACACAGGGCAGTGTAAAATTGAAGAAATTATGCATTCTTTTTATTGGCTGAAGAGAATAACGTATAGTTTTAATGAAGTTTTGATGCATAACCGTTTGTATACATCAAAATCACGTTATGTTAGTTCACTTTTTTAAAATATGCAGATTCTTTTATAGGGAAAACAATTGAAGACATGATATGCGATCTTTGTAGGAAAATTAATTAGATTTATATATAATATGTACTTAACTTTCAAATCGTATGATTTTTTACTATTATTCATTTGCATATTCATTTTATATTGTGAGGGCCATGTTAGCATGTTATTCTTAAAAAATTAACATGAGCTCAAGTGAGATTAAATGTTTACATTTTTTTTTTGAATTATATTATCTGAATGTATTATGATGAATGGACAATGATAACTAATGGGCGTAAAAAATGCCAGGCGGTTCAATTATCTATAGTCTAATTCAATAGTATTTATTTCTATTCAACAATGCCATTTTTTATAAGCATCAATAGTAACTATAAAAAATAATGTTTTTGCCGATAACGTGTATGACCGACATGTGGAAGCCAAAAAAATATTTCCAGCGACCTCAAAAACTGAATGTCATCCATATAAATATAACAAATTATTACAAATCCTATAAAAAATGTAATCAATATATCCAGTTTATCGTTATAATAATTTTTTATTTACGCTTCAGATTCTAGTCTTAATTAATTTACAAGCTTAACAGTGAATATATTTAATAAACTCTTTTCCTCAAAAAAATTTGCGGAAGAACTTGCGCTGACTTCAACCCTGCTTTTAAAAGATAATAAACAACACTCAAGGCTAAGAAAACACTTCCACTTTTCTTTTTTTCCGATAAATTTATTAGTAAACAAAATGACATATGTATGAATGGATTCGTTCGTAAGTCGATTGTGACACCATTGTATGTAAATTAATATTTTTTTAATCAAAATCTTAAGCTTAAAAACACCACGATGAAAGTCTTCATACTTCATGACTATGTTACAATAATAAATATCTGAATAACAAAGTAAATTGACAATTATAACATTAATTCGCTATTTGATTTCCTTGTGATAACTGTATCAATCATTGACGTTGCACCTTCACGTTTCTCATAAAATCAATTTTCTTGACCTTGATTTAGAAATATCAGAGAAATATCATGGCTTAAGATACTGTTCGTTCGATCGGATTTTAGTATTTAAGGCTTAATACTAGAATGGATTATTTCATAAAACATATACGATAAATGATGACTTTGGTTCAGTACAGGAAGCCAACTAATATACTAACAAAAACATTGATGCTTCAGTTAGTTTCCTAATAGTTAAAAATAGACTATGCATGTAACTTCTTGGCAGGAAGTACAAGTGGTTGCTCTCGAGTAACTTTCAAAATTTAGTTAAATTTTTATTATTTAGTATCAATATTTTCGATGGTATTCGCAGATATTCGTTCTATAAGTTTAATATAATTTCTATCCCTTTTTCCTGTCACTGATTTGTGAAATATGATTTTTTAAATTCTTTTTAAATAGATTGATAAAAACAACAAGTAGAATAAAAGAGTTATCAACTTTAATTTTACATGATACTCTTCGACAAGTTGCATAATGCAAAAAATATTTGGTAAAATTTGGACCCTGTTGCCTGAACACCTACAATTTTTCGTCGAAAGAATAGTCGGCTACACAGTACTAAAATGAAATTTCTATGAGAAAGAGCCAGGAAAGTGATAAAATCTTTTTTCATTGAGCTCACACACGTCGAATAAATGGGATAAAATATATTAAATCATGATCAAAAAATCTGTCTATTTGAGAATGTTTACTTTTTACTGGCACATTTATTGGGACGTATTCCAAAGAGTCTTCTTTCATAGATGTTACTGAAAGCAATGGTGTTAGTTAATGTGCAACAAAATACACATTTACTACAAAAATAAACAGATACGAGATTTTTTTTTGAGCTATAATTAAACAACTAATTAAAAAAATAGCTAAATTCATCTAAATAGTCGTTTGAAACACGTGTTTTGGCGCTTGCTAATTAAAGGAACATTAATATGACTTTTTTTATTAATCTTTTTGACAGAAAAAACTAGTTTGCTTTACTCATAAAATACATTCACAACCGGAAATTTGTTTCAAAGCGAAACACATTCCGTTCATTTTTAATTATTTACAAATTTAATTCAATCGTAGACGACCGTGTTTATATTTCTTGCATTTGAATATAAATACGCATTATTGTCGTATCAAATGAAAAAATCGTCAAAAAAGATTGAAAAAAAAAGAATTAAGCAAAGACGATTTCATTCTTTAGGAAAACAACATTTCTGCTTTTAAAATCGTTCGTGGTAAAACCACGAAATGTTTTTTTTATTCAAAAATATGACTATAATTAGAATAATCATCACTAAAGTGTTTTTCAAATTAAAGTGGTACCGAATTTGAATATTTTTTTGTAAATAGTATCATCCTATATATTATATAATTAATTAATATATTATGATATATTTTTTTATTTCGGAAAATTGCATAGGAATCTTTTAAATTAATGTGGATTGATATATTTAAAGGAAGGGAATCTCTTTCAGATAATCTCAAAGTCAAAAAAATCGCTCATGCTTTCCATGGCACTCGGATCATTGAATGTATGAATTTCAGGTCAACCATATAGCCTTCACAGATCGCTCAAAGAGCGAAAAAAATGCGGTAGTTGAAATTAAAAAACAATTTAAATCATTTTACACTTAATCAAAACATAGCATTACAAATAATCAGAATATTCAAATATGAATTCGGTTCAGTTGGCGTGCCTTGAAAATGAAAATTTCGTTTCACCTTGAGGTTTAGATTTAACTCATACATTGATTTTTACAATGCATGTCCAAGATGAATAAATTTGCTTCCTTCCTTTAAGATGATTGATAGAAAACAAGTAAGTTAGTGAGGTAATACAATAACACTGTTTTTTTTTTTTTAATTGTAAGTTCGTATTTGAATGACTACATATATACATATTACCGTATGCACTTACCACGTCAATAAGAGCATTATTCATTCAATAAGATAATTAATATTTCTCTATCTTAAGTTATTTACAGACAGATGAATAAAATAACTTCATGCTATAGTGTAACTCTCATCAACCTAAACTTTACATCAAGTGTTATTTAGGACACGTATAAAACTGATACAAAAGCATAATAAACAGAAAATAGTTTATTATTTCTCTGTACTTTCAATAATTTAATTGAGTTCTTTTAGATTTAAATATCGATATATGACCTTTTAAATAAGAAAAAAAAATTAGAGATTCGTAATTTACAAAATGTTTTTTTGAAAAAACTTTTTTCAAATGACATACATTTTCGGAGTAATGAAAATAACTGATATTGAAAATTCGTTATTTTGCATAGCAAATATTCATTTAGGAACATGATATGTGTATATTCTTTGTCTTATAAAAAAACCATAGAATATACCGATTACAATTAAGGGCAAATTTTGCACAATCCGTTTCTCACACACACGTTTAATAATAAATTGTATTCCCTGTTGGGATTTAAAGCTAGTCCAGTCACGTACCTTCAGCTACCTCAGTGTAGCCTTGTGTAAATGAAACAGCATGCTTACGCATATATGTAAGTTTGCAGGTTAATTTATTAATTTGTAATCGTATTTCCCAATATGCACGGCAGATTTTTAAATGTACTGCGGTAATGACTGAGTCGTCTTAAAGCGCATATTTTTTAAGACGAATCATTGTTGATGATGTTACTTTTACATTAGTAATAGTTACTAACAAAAAATAATTTAACTCTAACTTCATTTCCTTTGCGCTCAGTGTTCACATCCTAATCACAAAATGAATTAAATTTTGTTGGATTGCGTCATACAATATTATCAAACTCAAAAAGTTTCTTCACATAGATTAACTATTGTCGTAATTTTATTATTTTTTAGGATAATCTGTCCAAATATACAATATTCATACAATACAAAAAGATCATATACTCTAATAATCGTTTTAACCTCCCGCTGAAGATCTAAAAGAATAAGATTGATAACCTCAGTACATGCAATACATTCAAAAAAACCTCTACTTTTACCCATACTATCTGCCTTAATGTTCTCAGAAGAAAAATTAAATTATTGAATATATCAAACCCGACTTTCTTCAATGCTCCAAATAAACCAAGGAAATTAATTATACCAAAAGAACTATAGAATACGTAATTTTAACAAGCATACGTTTAGCCGATGTATTTTGATACTCGTAGCTAACCTGTGGCATGATATTGACCACTTGCCGAGGAAATAACTTCATTCCAATTTCGTTTAAATTAATCTAATAATTCAATTAAGACTTTTATTAGTCGTTTGTTTGAGGGGACATCTTTGTTCCACACATGTATCGCCAACTTGCGAAAAAAATATATATTCTGGCTTCAATAAATTCTGTAATAACCGCTTGGCCAAACAAACAAATGTTTTGGTACTTTTTTGATGGAGTCAAAGTATAAACAAAATATATATATACCAAATGAACATTGCACAGTATAAAAGAAAGCCATTGTCATTCGACATTTTATTAGAAATCAACCATATTTTTTCAATGATCCACTTGGAACAGATTTGCAATATAATGAAACAATCACAGATTATTGAATTTAATAATTAATTAAGTAACATAGGTAGTACAGTACTAATTGTTTAACGAGACGTATAAAAATGATTACTTATTGATTCAACCATACTAGATGGAGTCAGAAGAAAAGCCATTCATTATTTTATTGTTCATTAAAGAATCAACAAGCGAGTATACAATGCTTCCTTCGTGAAAGAATAACATCTCGTACATTTGTATATCATTTAAAAACCAGACGATTGTTATGAAATTTTGTTATTTTGCTGTTAGCTTGGGCTAACATTTGGATGTGACTCAAAATAATTTACTTTACATACTGAAAATTAATTCATTCAGATTTTATTGTTACTGAAATGCCTACGAGTCATATATGTTATATTCAAGTGCCACAAATAAATATGCACATTTATGTGTATAAATAAGTGATATATGATTAATAAAAAAAACATTTTTCTGTTTGATGCCGAATTATAGATTGTTGTCTACAATTATAGACAAACACTTTAAAATAATGACTAACAATCACTGTATATCTGAAAATTTATTACTTAAACAATTTTTGTTTCAACCTGTTACACATTTTAACGAATTATACATAAATATATTTTTGACTAAGTTTACTTACTATAATTTGAATTCACGAGTGAATATAATATTCTTGTAAAGAAAATTAGGAATTATTTTATTGCGTAACATCCTCAGCTTAACTCAAGAAGTATAAAAATATTTCACAAATAATTATAAATAGGACAAAATATGAGATATTTAATTAAAATTGTATTACTTAGAAAGTGTTTAAACTTGTCGAATCTAATCTATTGATTGTTAAAAAAATGTATTTCTTATAATTGAAATATATATTGATTTATTTAAATTCGTAGGATCAATTAATGAAAATCTTCTTTTAGAAATAATGTTAATCATAACATTATCATAAAAGTATAAACATAGAATTTTTTACAATTGTAAGTCTTTATTCACCTCTCAACTATGCGAAACACGTGTCACACGTCGTAGCACAAGTGCCAAAATACATTTATTTTTCTTTTAAACATTTACAGAATTTTAATTTTTTTAATAAAACACTACTTTAAAACAGAATCAAGAATAACTTTTAAAAAAATACAACGTTTTCAACGTAAGGTATACGATACACAACCTTCGTGAAATGATAAACTAGAATTCACTTCAGTTTATTTCAAAACACAACAGACGCGTAGTTAGCATGTAAGCAGTATATAAAAATCATTAACATGTAATTCCCTCTGGACCCGTCAGGTTTCCGTGAGAAGTCAAATCACGCAAGGACATCTAGTGCGCAAATTATTACTTCGATACAATTCTCTCTCTCGCTCAAGCCCTGGTATGAACTTATAAAGTAATAATGAGAATATTACTATGCCTTTTGCAATATATTTATTGGCAGGAAAATACCTATAAATAAGCTTGTGCATTTAAATACTTACATATGAAATCGTTACAGCGTCGATTTAATTGAACAATAACCGTTTTTAATCACGCATTGATTTCCTAATTCAATTTATTTTTATTGCCATGATATAACCCATATAAAAATTTTAAATTTAAATGCAAATGCAAATTTAACTTAATTTTAATAGTTTGCACTAATATTAAGGCAATTTTATCAAATAGTCTCAAATAATGTAGGATAATATTACCCTTATTCAATATCTCATATAAATAAATCCATTTTTCATGCTGTGGATACAATGATATAGGCGGTTTGCACACAACTTTATTGACAGTGACAAATCAAGAATTTCTAATAGCTCATTATTGAAGACTCATCAAAAGTATCTTCTGCTGGAGGCTTTTTTTTAGTAAATATAGTTTCATTTCAGTAGAAAATTGTTTTCATTAGAATGAGATTTTTGAATTGTGTGGAAACTGAATATAATCGAACATTTTCTTGAATCTAATTCATATTTTATTCTACCACATAACGAAGCAACGGTCAGTAAAATGTATATGATTCATAGCTGATAAGCTCTCACTGAAATATACATATAAATATGAACCCACAAATTCTTTTGTAAGGCTTTTGGTACCTGTCAGCGTTCGGTTAATAAACTTGAAAGTATGCGTAACATATTGCCACAACATACGCGTGTTAGAACATCCTGCGCAATTTACAGCTGTTTGTTTTATTTAATAAAATAAAAATAAAATCACCATATATGTTCTATAAAATGTGACAGATTCATCTGTCCAACCTTCACGCCATCAATCTCTCTCTCTCTCTCCCTCTCTCTCTGTCACTTATCATTCACATGTACAAATATAAGCAATCGATTGTTACTTCTATGTGCGTCTTAAATTTTAAATTATGTGGTGAGTTTTTTTAATGTATTTGAAAGGACTATAAATTATTTCTTATTGTAATAAAGCACGTCGCTACGAAAATAAACAAAGGTCATCATTAAAAGCCCCTGGCTCCCGTGATGCGGACAGTCTCAGTGGGAAAATAAGTAGTAAAAATATATCAGCCGCTTACTACATCACAAGTTATTTATTAACTGGTTAAATCATATTAACTTTCTGTTATCCTTCAATTTAAACTTTTTTGTTTTATTATATAAAAAAACTGTAAGGTCGATTTTTTAAACGTAACTCTACATTATTTCAAAATAAAGTTAAATTATTTTGAGCTGTGTTAATTTTAGTGGTTAGTGGTAATTTGCCAGATATGGTAAAAAATGTCTGAGTTAGTTTATTGTTTTGTTATTGCATACAATTAAATTAATCTGCCCGTAACCTGATTTCATCAATTACATAATTAGTTTACAAATCTACTAGAGACCACTCCATTTGTTCATCAAGCACGCAATTACTTCAATGAACTATTATGTTATTTAAGCCAATGTAACCACTCTAGTTGAGTAACCGTATTTTGAAAGTTATGATTTTCACTTTTACCCTACGTCATTTATAAATTCCTGTCATATATACAGGCCCCTTATGGGACCATAATACCCTCTTCCTCGATTACAAGACGTATACTAATATTTAAATTCCAAAAAAAAGCGTTGCTTAAATTTTATAATTTTAGACATAGTCATCCAAGCACAGTAAAAAATATTTTTAAAAAAGCGTATTAATTAAAAACTACCTATATAAGATTATGGGATTTTTTTAAATTTGGTGTTAAATTTTATACATTACTTTTTTACAGAGAAAATTCCACTACTTTCCCGGAATTTTCTCACATCCGCTTATCGAGTTGAACCAACTAACATCCCCCGTCTACCCCTAGTCAATATCAGTGTTAATTAACACTAATGCTGAAGTTCCCTTAGTACTCAATCCTTTTGTCTTATCACTATTTGAAGAATGAAGTTGAGCGATTGACTTACAACAATTTTTTTTCTGATAACTTGTTGATATTTTATATAGATAGATATTTCACTTAAATTCGTACCAGGTAGTACTTAATATTTTTACCGGGTGTCAATCAAACCTAGGTTATCTATCATTAACAACTCCGTCCAGATTAATGTTGATTAAATCGTTTTAAAAAGTGTTGGATGATTGACTTAAATATTTTTACAGTTAATAATTTGTCGAATATTCTTCGATAATTTATTTGCCACGCTTATAATTTATGACTCTCAAATAAATATGAATTACCAAAATTTTTAGTTAAAAAATGATGGCAAAATTAAATGGTAAATCTTCCCGGCAAACACTGCATATATTGATAATAATTATGTATTCATAATAATCATTACAATCCACTAATTGGCGTATTATCTTCGCTTTATCGTTCTTGAGTTTCACAACTCGTTTGCCTTAAATATGTCGGAAATATCCATAAAAGTAGTGACAGTATCTTCGAAACTTTTTCTCAACTAAATACTTACAAGTAAGTGACTAGATCAACGGAAGTTATTTATCGACGATCTCGCCAAAGCTTCATTTAACAGATGATATGTTTATAAGAGTGAGTAATGAGATCACCTACGTGATAAAATCAATTCATGGTTTGATAGTATGATAAAATCCATTATTGTTTCCTTGCAAGTAAAATAGTCCTCAAACTGAAACTCCATTTTGTGACCAATCATAAATATAGCCGTACACTCTTTTTAATTTCCACGTAAGGTCTGGTATTGATAAATTTAAAAATGAAATTCAATAAATATGCGCTTTTGCTTTCATTTCAGGGGTATGAAATTTTTGATAATCTTTCAACGATTGTCAATTTTTAGCTTCCGTTTTTAACTAATCCTTATTTAATTAGATAAATTATACTACCTTTTTCTTTTCCAGCTTCTTTACAAAGTAAACATTTTATTAAAACTGACAGATTTTATTAGTTTATAAAATAATAGAAAACTTTACTCAGTTAAGAAGTAAATCCTTTCAAAAATGAATTTAGGTTAAACGTAAAATTATTATTGCTAAATTATTTCGGTACTTACTGCAGTCTTCTATAGAACGTGAATAACGCAGCGAACATTTAAATCAAGGATATCATGGTAATAAATAGATTTTATACTTACATTCAAGAAAATTGCACGATGAATATCGTGTTTATTAGCCACAATGAAAAACTGCTTCGTTAATAAATTATTAAATACAGAAATAAATCTTTTCCATTTGGATTTTTTAATAGACAATGTCTGACAATAAGAATAAATGACAAGGTAATTCTAATTTAACTTAAAAATATTGCGAGCAAATCTCTGCAAAATATTATGTCGTCTTTTTACGCAAAATACTGCAATAACAGATCGCAACAAATTCAATAACCTACTTCAAAAGTTATTTTTTAAAAAGAAACTTTTCAATGTCCAGAATTAAAAAGTGTTTGAATTCTCATTGCCTTCTTTTGGCGTGGAGCATAATATATTATAATAGTATTGAATTAAGCTTATCAGTTAAATTGGTTGTCAGTTAGCTAATTTCTCTCTTCGGCAATTAATTGCCTTTTACAATTTATAATATATTTATACTGGCTATGATATCGACAGAAGGAGTTTGATGGAATTTCAACATAAATTTTGAATGGTTCAATCTACCTACTATTGTTATTATTATTTAAAATGGATGGATAGATAATAGAATTAAATATCAGATGACGCATTATTATATGAATTAAATTATTCAGATTTTTAAGTAATTAAACTAACCTAGTATAAAGGATAAAACAATGAAAATTTCGGCAGGTTAGGCTGTTCAATTAATAATAGTAAGGAACTCATCGGAGATTTCTTTATTTCTAAAAATTACCTGATAAAATAATTTATGATTCCCCATATTTTGATACAGTAATTAAACATCTTCGTCTGTGCTTAATGAGCGAGTATCCTGTAATATAATTTATTTGCAATTTTCGATTTATCTTTATTTAATCAAAAACCGGTGTGCTCTGATAGTATATGAGTGCGAATAATTTTCCTCGTGTAGAGTTTCTAGCAGTCACTTCATTGAATATATATATATATATATATATAGGTTTGTCCTAAGTAGCAAGGTATATGTATGTTATGTTAACAGTATCCTTTTGCGAAAATTTTACAAACTTAACACAATCCATCATTAATTGTCTTATATCACGGATGATTGATTCATGGTTCAATCTTTCAGTTGGAATGATGATTGTTTTCATCGACATTTAAAGAATCTTAATTGCAATAATACGTTGTGCCGTTAAAATGCATACGAACTCACGGCCATTACTTATAATTTTATAGTGTAACATTTTCATTTTAAATTAGAATTATCAGACATCTCAATATTTGTGACTACAAACGATGACGTATAACTCACCATTATATATCTTTTCACATTTAAATATTTTTCAATAAACTAGTGCTTAGACACTAATGAAACTTGGACAGTTGATGCACAACATCCTTAAGCTGAGCGGTATGATTTTTGTTTGATTATTTGTGACGACGCTAAATCATTTAAGTTTAAGATTAATCTGGTCCACTCAAATATATACTGGAGAATAAGAAGGACTGTCATGATACTTTGCATTTAATATTGACATAGTATCTATTATCAGCTATTAATATAGTTGCAATGAAAATCATATTTGAATAAAACATAATGAAAAACAGCCAGCATTATATTATATTAGTGATTTTCCACTAATTAGCATAGGAATAAAACTGCATATGTATATAAAGTGTGTTCTAAAAATATATAAATTAGGTTAATTTTCATGTTCAAATGCTATTGTAGTATTGCAAAATCTTTTGAGTCATCTCTGCTTGCATATATAATATAATAGTTGATTCAGAACTCAATTCTTTCAATGAAGCATTAATGTTACATTTTTTTCTTTATACAGTGTTTATGATATTTTATATAAAATATTTGGCTATTACTAATTAAAAGCTTATCCCAAATGGCAAATATATTATATTTATGTCAGTCGTTAATATTGAAAAAAAGAATACAATTAATGCCTAAAAAATTGTATTGAATAAATAATGATCGATCACGTATCACCTGAAATAAAGACATGCGAATGATTTTTGCATAAAATATTGGCGAATTCGTTAACATAAGTTTACATTATATTCAATGGATAGTTAAACTACCCCAAACGTTATTGCACCCATGGAACCGTACGCAATATTGTATGTGTTTTAAAATACTTTATTTGATGATATTGAAATTCATAAAAAAATCATGCGATAAATTTTGACTTAATTCTATAATATTGTTACTGCTGTTATCTTTCATAGTTAAACTTATTCTCTGAATTTGTGATGTTTAATTGCTAATTATTGTGTTATTAACAAAAATACAGTGAATGCATACACGTGCGGTAAGTACATATGCACGCTACTCGGATATGCAACTCATAAAATGTAATGGCTTTTAAAACGATTTAAGGAGTCTGAAGCTTTTTAAACGATAAAAATCACGTAGATTGGTTTTATGTATTCCGCAATAATAATCACTTTAAAAAAACAAAAACCTTCAGCGTTGTTATTTATCGGTTAATTGAAATACCTTCAATTTTAATAAAATAGAATGCACTGGCAACGTTTTCAATATTTCATTTTGAAGTCTTTTTCAAAACAATTTTAGTCGTCACTCTAAAATAACACGTTTTTTATGCAATGACCTGGGGAGTGTTATCATAAATGAGACCAAAAATGTATTTTCAGTAAAATAAATATTTAAAGGAATCTCATCGTACAATCAAGTAATAAATCGTTTTTAATGGGTCAACTAAAATATTACAAAAAATAACTAGTACAAAACTTTTCCTTCAAATTATTTTAACTTATAATTTTTTTCGTTGAAATGTAGTTTTTTACATATCAATCGTAAGCTATTTATAATTGAATCTCTAAGCATATATCATACGAAAATTAAAAAAAGGATAAGAGTTAGTAATTTACTTGATATGCATACAAGCTATTCATTATTTCTACAAATAGATTACTTAGAATCGAAAATCGGTGGGTTGGTAGATATAAAAACATCACAAACATCAATGTTTTGTTATACAAAATATTGATGCATTTATTTATCAAAAAAAATTACATCGTGTTACATGAATAAGTCAAACCAAAGTTCAATCTCCCCTTCAACGAAATCGATTGTTCGATATTTTTACCATGAAAGGCCGTGGTGCTAAAATATTCTGTAATCATTTAAAACAAGAGTTCAATGGCCTTGCAGGTTAATAAATACGGACAAAAAGTATAAACTGTACCAAGGATATGATAATAAATTATAAAGACATCTTTTAAGTGTATTTACTAACTATCGACCTCAACGCTTTTCAAGCCAAATGAAATGAGCATATTTTTAATGACTTTTTTGTCAGTTTGAACCTGTTCTACAGTGATTAATCATTTTTTAAATATATTCGACACCGTGACTTAAATATCGAACGTACAATCTTTTTAGAATACATTTAGATACAACTTTTAGTTGAAACTTGATAATGAATGTAGGGAAGGAAATTTTTAACTATTTTCAAAATACTGGAACCATTCAAAAAAACTTATCATAACTTTTATTATTTTTCTTTCGACCGTTTTACTGCAGGGTAGATTTCTTTAAATAGATATTTGAATATTATTTGCATTTTACACTTTTTTATGATAGTAATTTTTGCAAAGGTTGTCAACTGATTTTTATAGCTATTGTATATGTTTTATACAGTTTTTTTTATAATAATAAACAAGCACTTACAAAAAATACTTGGAAAAAAATGCTTCTACCGCTATGCGCCACTTTTTTTTCATTCATATTTATATGACCTGACCGGTCCATTCGTGTTAAGTGACGACTCACAGTCATCAGTTTTATGTGGGTTTTTTTGACACCTGTGGACACTTAATTATAAACCATAATAATCTTTCCATTTCAATCCTGCTCCGGATATATGATAGTTGTTGTCACAAAATCAGAAGACGCCATGTTGAATAAGAGAATTACGACATTATTATATGATATAACACGTATCAACGTATATATTACGTCAATCAGAATTAGTTACATAAATACATCGAAATTTTTATGACTATTCATATATTTCAACTGTTCCCTTAATTGTTATCCTTTTACATATATATTGTTGTTTTACCATTAATATACAAAATATAATATTCTATATATATTTATATATATGTGAATTTATACTATAATTTATCTTTGAATGTGTACCAATGTTCTGTGAGACTGACGACCTATATTTACCTAATTTGGTAAAAGTATACCTTGACTCCAAACGGACAAATTTACTTTAACTTGGTTTATAAATCTTTTTTTTTTCTTTATTTCTTATTTATTTATCATTTAACTTAGTATCATATAACAGTATTTTAATCAAAAAGAAGTTTACAAACCGAATATTATTATTATAGATAACCAACGGAATATACAGAACACTCCCGAAATGTGCTCTCTTTTGGCCGAAGTTTCGGCCTCATAATATAGTGCAAATTCGGAGTTTAGTTTAATTGTATAGTTATAAATAATGATCTGGTTGATATTAAGCTATATTGTTACGCCTAACCCACGCTACGTACTTCTTCTCATTTAATTTACTCAATAACGAATATCTTTGAGTACACTTCATCATATACGAGAAATTGAATTGTAAAAATCTTAAATATTGCATGTATAATATATGCAAATATTTGAATGAACAATAAGTTCTATTCTATTTCACAATTTATTGTAACAATCTTTATAAGAAATGAAATAATTCAACAGGATTAAATATAAACATAAGACTAAGGTATCATATGTAATAATAAATGTAGCAGATGTAAAATTACAAAATTCAGTTCTTTAAAGTTAGAAGTAATACCTTTACATCATGAAGCTTTCACACAATATTTAATTATTATCGCAACCCTATTAAAATTCTACTTTTTTTAAAAACATGTATTATTTTTATGAAATATCCGTTTGAGCCAATTGATTTTTGTTGTCGTTTTGTTTTCGTTTTTCACTTATTTTAAGGCATATTGCGTTTTTCCGCTTACATTTTACACAAGCATTAAATTATTATTCTAACAGGAAAACAGTTTTTAACATTATTTTAAGAATCTAAAACGTAATTATTGTAATTATTTTTTTTACGATTAGGTAAATGATAAACAAGTCATTAATCGATGGCATGCAACATAATTCATGATTTAAGATTAAATAAAAATTTACTTCATAAGAACTTAAAATGTTTTTAATAAATTATTTAAAAATTTAAATTGATTTACTAATTTCATTAATTCAATACAGTTTTCAACTAATTTAAGATGTGTTTTTTTATACGTTCAGATAAAAGAAATTCATTAATAACATTTCGTATGAGATACGAATTTACAATTTTTTTATGCAATATAATCCATTTTCCTCAAAAATAAATTAATTATCTAAGTAGTGACGTGTTATAAAAATCCTATTCAAAATATTTTTGGTTAAAATTTATGTTTTGGTACTTAGTTTTTTTATCTTCGATGGTATAATGATTAATAATTCTTAAGCGTATTGCATACGTATGTACTGTTTAAGAAAACATATTAATCTAAATATGGTCAACGCTGTGTAAAATTAATTAATATACATATTTAATAACTTTGAATCGTCCATATTATAATATTATATTTGAATGAATATACATGTAAATGTCGAGGCTATCTGGCTCTTTATAACAAGTGGATCAAAATGAATTCATAATTATTTCAAATCTAGTTGATGTTGTACATGTACATATATATTAAATTGACTTCCTTCACCAGCTATCTCTATACAGTAATAAGCATGTAGATCAATTTTCATACTTTAATCCTTGATAAAATTATGATATGTACTGTAATAAACATTTGTTTCTCGAAAACTCATAAATATAAAGACATAAGTTACTGTATACTAACAGTTTGGGATTTTTTAAAGATTGTAAAATATTTGCGTTTTACTCAGCCGAAATTAGTACGAACGGCAATTATATTGATAAAATCATTTTTATTTTACTTTTTTTTTCCACGAATCAATAACTAGTGAAAGCTTTCGCGAAATATTTTTACATATATTGTATATTTAATTTTCTTGCAGGTATCTGATAATTGTCTTGAATATACCTTTCAGTAATGTAAGATATTATCAAATGTTGTTCGCGTAACACCGACCTACGATTACTTAATTGCACATTTTTTTATCGACAAAAAACATTTTCTTGTATTATAGATTGATGAATGACACCTCATTTCCCGGATTTCACCTTGAACGCAAACCATGGATCAATTAACTGCAAAAAATCTTAATTACCAATGGTAGCAAAGCACATTATTTGATTAAACTTTAACATGCAATTTCTATTAGAACAAAAAAAACTGCTAATTTTAATATACAATTATCCGCACACATATACATCAGACAAGAATATTTTACAAAAAATACAATTAATTACATGTTTTCGTCTACAATTGAATTTCTTACTATATGAAGTTCTATGAAAAGTGTGAATGCAAGTCCCATCTAATCGCATTGAAAAAAATGAATGGATTTTATATCAAGATATCAAATAAGGTCGTTGTGACCAGACCAGTACCACCAATGTCACCATAAGATTAAGGAGTTAATAGGTGCGACACTGACCAACTACACAATTGACTAATTATTTCTTCAAAAAGTTTCACACAAGAAATCCAAGATAAAGTCACGTCCATAATCTTCTACAATGCATGTTTTCCATTCAAAAGAGGATTTGCCAAGCCTCAGTAAAATCTTTATATCTATAGCCGTTAAAATAACTTGAAGATTTAACACTTATATTTAATGAAAAAACAATCGTTTCTCCATAAGTAATTTTCCTTTAACCTTCCCGTTTATAGATGATTTGACTATGTTCAACTAGTGGTAAATGGGTATAAAGCGATAAATTATCTAGCTTTGAAGCCTGCTTATAAGTTCAATGGAGATGTAGGAATGTTAAATAAATAGCTTCAGTAATTAATTCAATCTCATAAAAGCATGAAAAAAAGTTGATTACTATGCTAAATTGCTATTAAATGGATATTTCAAGCACACACAACATATCAAAAAAAATCTCTTAAGCTTAATTCAATGCTTTGATTGAATTTGATTATCATGCGTTATAATTTATTGTTTTTGGGTTTTCTTAATTGCACCAAACATTTCCATATAAACAATAAAATTGTATTCGAATGTGAATTTGCAGGATCTGATTTTATTCGCCCATCACTAAATGTATAGATCTCTCTAAATACTAACAGTTGGTAATGAGTATTTTTTATGTTAAGAGTTCATGCAATTGTGTAATTAAGTAACTTAAAAATATGGCGTATTTATCAGGCAGAAAAAAATCATTACATATAATAATTGCTCCTTTGTCTGTGAGATTTGTGAAATTTCGTAAACTAATACTTCTATATATACAGAAAAAAATACCTTTTGTGTTATTAAACTGCATCTTTGATTCGATTGTTTCTTGTGTGTATCGTGTATCCGTATTATTTAATGATATGTTTTAATAATTTATGAATACGTTTTAATTATAATTACTCAATTTGTTCGCTCGGCATAATTAACATTTAACATTAAAAAGACTCATTAAAAGCTTTTTCTATAAAAAATTAGCTGTGGAGCAGACGTAATTTACTGCCCACAAATATAAAAATGCGGCCGCATAAAACCTTTATGTTTCAAAGTATTACGCGATTTCGTTGTGGATATTTAAGCTATGGTATATTACGCATATACACCTCGAGACAAATCCTCAATGTGGACCGAGCAAAACAAAAGATAGGACAACAAAAATTTTGTTTTTTAATACTTACTAATAATACTAATTAATTCTGTCACATCATTAGCTTGGTGCAAAAATAGGATATATCGACCCGATCGAAAATTGACGAATCAATCGGATTTGACCATTTGTTTACTACTATTTGGGGAGTAAAGTTTGCTTAATATCATAGAATTTTTTTTATGTATGAATTATTTTTAGTATGTCTTGCATAGCACTTACAAAATATTAATTTTAATCCGACCTGTTGAAGTATTCATTTTCTAGAGAAAAAAATATTTGATTTTATATATTATCTTGATTACATAAAACCAGTTGATCTTGAAATAGTTAACACTTGATTCTTAAGCAAAAACTTTCTTCCTGAAACTTAATAATTCACCACTGAATGCAGACTACTTTAAATCATTGCACTAAGTGTTACGAAAAAAAATACCATTTAAGCATATTCTTTGTCATAAATGTATGTAATTCAACAAGTCTGCGTGAAAATTTCTTACATTCACATAATCGTGAATAAAATTATATATTGGACAGATTTTAAGTTTTTTTTTTCATATTTGATTGACGTTATATATTTGTAATGCTATAAAAGAGACACCTAAATATTGTTAACTAGTGAGCGTTAAAATTGGCAAAAACATTTTTGCATATTATGTAGCATAAGTTTACAATTTTATCTCTGGTACACCGCATTATTTTTAATATTTTTTTTACTTACGAAATTCAAAGACGAGAAAGCAATTAATGCAAAAATTGCTAGATAAAAATTTACTAGCTTATGGCTTCAGAGACACTTTTAGTCTTTTAGTCACCTACTGTGGGTAAATTTTACTCGGATACTGATTTCTGGAAAAAGCCATGGGGAGTATTCTATTTAATTTATACATAAAATTTAGTAGTAATATAGAATAATAATATTATTTTTTTTTAATACTTAAAAATTGTGTCTGATTTAAAAAATATTTTCTTTTCGCTACATATTTTTAGGTAAAGGACACTTCTTTAAATGTAGAAGTATTTCGAAAAAAAAGCAATACACACAATTAAGTCGCAATACTCAAGTAAGAAGTAAAGCGTCTATTCAAAACAAAAAGATTAAATGTCTGAAAAGATAGACTATCACTTTATTGTAATATATTGGTTTCTATCCTAATTGCAACATGGATTCTCTTCCGTTCAAAATTGATATACGTAAAAGTCTCAAAAACGACAATGCATGAGTTGTGCCAGTTTTCTTCCTGGCCAGTGTTGCGCTTTCATCGTTGAGTGTTCAATTTGGTTAAAATGGCGATTAATGAATTAATAAAATACGTATTTTATGGTTGTTAAAGTCTTGGTAAATAAATATATCTAAAAAATAATTGAATTTTGCTTTCAACAGACCTAGAAAAATTATTTGAAATTTCACCAAATATTGTCAAAGTGGCGTAAAAAATATTATACATCAGAATTGAATTTTAACACACAATTTGAAAATTTTCCCATTGTATTTTAGATTTAATGATCATTGATTTTTGATAATATAAATATGCACAGTCGTGAAACTATGCATATCCAATTTATTTTTACCTATTCCAAAAATAAATTTGTGAATATTTATTTTTAATAAGATAATACATTGAAATCAAAATTAATTTAAAATAGTATTATAGAAAATATCATATCCATATTGAATAATCCTGCAATTTAGCAGCAACATTCGAGTGACTCAAAATATTTTTCTTCCGTATTTTTTTACCATACAAAATTAGAGCATTATTATTTATGTATACGTTCATTTAATTTCGAGATAAGTTCTACATTTTTCATCAAAAGTAACAAAGAACTATTTGACTACTGCAATTTTTTGTTGAATTTTAAATTTTAATGATTTGCATTTTTATTTTTAATGACATTCGTTATCTTAGCTTACTTTTTTTATAAGTTACTAGTCGGTTTTGTATTTCCCGTACATTTTCAATTTAAATATAACATGTATATTATAATGACAAAATCACTTGAGATACCATTTTGTCAACAAAAAAGCGGATCAGACGAACGCACAAAAAACAATCGTGAGTGATTACGAGCGCGCACACAAAGTAAAATTTCTCAAATAGGAATAGCTGCACAGAAAGTTTCGCAAAAATAATTTAAATGCAACATTTACATATATTCACATATTGAATTTTTCAAATGAATGAATAAACATATTCAAATACTGCGACATTTCAATCGACGAAACCAATTTTGGTATTTTATTTAATTAATTTCATTGACATGTGTTTCACTAAAGCCTTTTTTATTATTTATAAAAATAAGCTTCTTTGATTATTAGAAAATATTTTAAGCATTTTCCAGCGCTTTTTTACTATTGCTACCCTTATCGTCATTCAATGAATACCTTCATATTATTTTAAAACAAACTTACAAATGCCAAAAATTTCATTCAATCCAGTTATCGCAAATTTGTTATTAAAACTAATGTATCCTACAAAAACCCTCTACGTGAGTAAGGATCCCCGCAAAAATTTGAGGGAACTTTCAAATATAATTTTTCGACCAAATATTCGGTATCGGAAAAAAATTAAATGCCTATATATCAGATAATGCCTCAAAAAGAGGACAAACCAGTGGCTTAAACATTCTTAAATATTCAAAAACTGCTTGCAAAAATTTACTTTTTTCACTTGAACTAAGTGTCAATAGAATCTGAAGTATTAAAATAGATTAATTTAAACGGATTTCACTTGGAAAAAAGAAATCGAATTAAGGTTTTTTTGAGACTTATTCGTGTTCTTAATCTTAATGTTCAGACACTTTTAAAAGAAATATTTGTGTAACAGCAAGCTATCAAATCAATATTCCCATCATGTACCTTATTAGTTAATCCAGATTGGTCAAAAAGCCTTCTGGTTTCTGTAAATGTTAATCAATTATCGAAAATCGCAGGTCTTTTTCAACGCCATTATACGTACTCTTCAATTGTAAACATCACTTTGCACGTATATTTTTGTCTCATCAAAAAGTTGCGCCTGTGTCATACGTTTTCTTTGTAATGAAACGTTACGATATTTTTTCAAATAAATTTCTCTTTATCCCCGAAATATTTATTTGCTGCTCAGAGATAAATCTAATATAGAGATAACGATAACAATTGTTTTGTTGAAACTTTTTGATTTTTTCCTTAAAATGGAATTAAAACTCTAACTTTTATCATTGTGTTTGATTTTAATAATTTTAAAAAATAATGCGTTCCTAAGACCTGAATATCAGTAATATGCAAGGATCACAAAATCGTTAATCAGCTTTTTTCTCTTTGAGAGGCTAAACACACTGTTATATTTTTATAAATATTCTTTGATTTAATGTGTCGTTTTATCACGTACGTGTGAAACAACACCAAGTCCCAGCATAATCTGCTTTTTTTATGTCAATTTTTTATTGAGTCAGTCTGGTCACTTAAATTTATTTATATAGACAGCCTTTTCTTGATTCACTTGACGAAGGAAAATGTTCAATTTTCATTTTCATTTAAGCGTGAATTTTGCATATTAGTTCTTAATTATAATTGTCGGAGACCATTATTTATAACTAGAAATGATTACAATGAATTTAGTCACTCTATCATTGCAAATTTGTCACATTTATTAAGATCAGAAGGTTTTGATGTTGAGACAGATGAAGTTATAAGAAAAGGCTTTAATTTTTTTTTGTATTGTATATCTTTTTTACACAGATTTTTCATGTGCATCTCATTTACTACTTACTTACTTACGGATTTTTACGTCGGACTTATCCAAAAAATTTATATGGATTCTTTGAATTTTTACGTGACATATCTTACATATGAATATAAAAATGAGTGTACATCTACCTATACTAAAATAAAATTTCTCGAAAAATTTTATACTGTATCTACTTTTTTCAAACAGCTTTTAGAGATCTTGCATTTAAGAAACAAAAAAAATATATCTAAGCTTGAGTGAGCTGAATCGACTCGTTAACTAGGATATGTACTGTTATGCACATCTATTATTATTGGCATGTGCGTTATAAAGTACGTTAGATTCATTTTTAGTAATAAACAATATTATGAAAAAATGAGAAATAATCTAACGGCATCTTTTGATATAGTTTTAAAGTAACTTAATAATAAATCTGCAATAGTTGTAACACAATCGGTAAAGTAGCAAACTCATCAGTGCGAAAATATTATTTTGTTATAATACGTGACTGTCAAAAATCTGTGACATCAGGTATTACGGTTTTTCATGTGATTTTGTAAATAGTATATCAAACAAACGTTATAGATGAATAATGCCGCTGTTGACGAAAGTTCTCGGACTTGCGGAAGTCGTACTGAGGGTTCCGCCGCTATTCCTTGTGGACGAATTGTTGAAATTCAGTCTAGGATTGCCAATGTCAAATATCGAAATAGAATCAACTGTTTTTGCGAACTCAACTCTAGATGAACAAATATCACAAGATGTGGATGATGCCTACGATAATAACTTTTTGAAGGCGATTGCATTTACATTTTTAAAGATCCTCATCTGTTGCTTAGGTGAGTAACATGCTTCCTTGTGCACCACCAATTTATACATGCTGATAATCCACCTACCTGACGTGTCACCTGTCATTTTCTTCAATATATCTTTATATCGCTTTGACACTAGCTAAGCACTCATCTATTCTTCAATATTTTACGATGCATGCATAGTTCTCTTGTACAATAATATTGATTGAACGTAATATTTACATGGAAACCTTTTTTTGAAATACAAACTACCACCCCCATAATTTTGACATATTAGACATGCAACCTGTAATTATATCGTCAGATGATTTTGTATTGTTTTACCATTTTTATGTGACTAGAAAAAAATTTTTTTTTTGACTAAAGAATTATTTAGGTCATATTAGTAATCTGTAATACTTGTATTGAGACTGACATCAAGTGATATGACTTATTTTTTCTCTAATTCTTAAGTTTTCAATAACCAATGACAATCAATTACATTTTACATAAAGCACCTCATTATTGTGTCATTACTTGTTTTTTTTGTATATATTTTACAGCTCTCTGTTTTTTTCTAAAGAAATTCAATTTACTACAAACAAAACAAATGTATAATTTTATTTTATATTTCAGGATGTGTCGCAGCCCTATGCATGTTTGTCTTAAGAACAAAACACCTGATCATCGTCTACAGATACTTGACATCAATAGGTATAGTCTTTGTATCTTACTGGACAAATGTATCCGCTATGAAGCAAATCCTTTCACTGTCGGCTGTATCAGACGGAGGAGTAATGGCACCAAGCATTTTGGAAGATCTACTAAGCCTAAATGTCACCAGGCTCTTTGATCCCGAAGGTCCTGGAATTATCATTATGGAAGTATATGTGGTGCAATTTATCCTAGCATTGACATTCTTCTTCATCAATCTTGGACCTCATCATTGGACACTACAATATGCCTTACCATTCAGTTTTACAATGCCATCTGTTCTTGCTGCTTTACCTCTTCCCAGAGCTATACTGCACCATGCGCCTGTCTTTGCAGCACTTTTACCATTATCAGTTGTAAAATTTCTTTTATGGTCTTCAATACTTTCTATAGTTCAAACGGTTTATTTAGGATATCAGCATGCAAGAAATTTCATTAGAACACACGGTCCGTCTGCACTCGTAGAGACTGAATGGTTACGATTGAATGTGCCGTGTGTACTTAGAATGTTTTGGGTTTTGAGAGTAATGGAGCATGCATGTATACTGCTCATGGAAAATTATGAACTTTCAGATGAGAGTTTTAAAGTAACAACTCTCTTAGCTGTACAGTCATTGGCAACAATGACAAAATCATTGCTCGTTAGTGGTTGTGAAACAATAACAGCTGTATTAGGAATGACCTCTGTGATTTCATTCTTCTGTCATTATATTGGAAATTTCTTTCAGTGGATTTTGTTAACTGATGAAGAAGAAGATAAAAATATTGGCACTGTCTCTGCGATTCTCTTTTACATACTTGCCTTGCAGACTGGCCTAACTTCATTACATCCTGAAAAAAGATTTGTAAGATTGTGCCGTAATTTCTGTCTCCTGTTCACAGCTATCTTACACTTTGTTCACAACATTGTAAACCCGATTCTTATGTCTCTGAGTGCATCGCATAGTCCAAGCACCCACCGACATGCCAGGGCCTTGGGAGTTTGTCTATTTTTAGTGTTGTTTCCTTTGGGCTTGCTAACTTACCTTTGGTCTAATCATACATTATCGACGTGGCTTTTGGCAGTCAGCGCATTCAGTATTGAAGTTATAGTTAAAGTAGCAGTAAGTCTAATGATTTATTCATTATTTTTATTAGATGCATATCGCATTACATTCTGGGAAAGATTTGATGATTATGTCTATTACATACGAGCTTTTGGCAATACTGTAGAGTTTTGCTTTGGTATTTTACTTTTTTTCAATGGCGCCTGGATTCTAACATTTGAATCAGGAGGGGCAATTCGTGCGCTTATGATGTGTATTCATGCCTATTTCAATATCTGGTGTGAGGCCCGTTCCGGATGGTCTGTATTTATGAAGCGACGAACTGCCGTTAATAAAATTAACTCTTTACCTGAAGCCACCAGTGAACAGCTGTTAGAGTTAGATGATGTTTGTGCAATTTGCTTCCAAGAAATGAAATCGGCAAAGATTACTAGATGCAGTCATTTTTTCCATGGAGTTTGTTTAAGAAAATGGCTCTACATCAAAGACAGTTGCCCCCTTTGTCACGATATACTGTACAAGCTTGTAACTGACAATGAATCAGGGTCTGAAGCAGAGAATAGTAACATTCAAAACATGTTAGATGAAGCAGCTGCTGATTTGGGCATAAATGTCAGGTGATGATTCTTTGTTCAAAACAAATTCACTTATTGTATGAAAGGTTTGCAGATTGAATAAAATGGTGTTTATTTAATGTTAGTTATTTATTATTAACTGCCCTTAACACTGATATTAGGGAATATATAAGTATGTATGTGAGTTGGATTGTGGTTATAAGTTTTCAAGTATAGTTTTAGTTGAAACACTTGTTTGGAAATAATTGGACTGACTGCGAAAATTTATGTTACGTTTTTCCTTAATATTAGATTGTTAAAAAATCTTTATATATCCAATTGTTTTTTTTTTTAAATCTAAAAGCATTATTATTTTGTTATCAAAGCATTTAGCTCTACTATTTATCATTACTTTTAAATAATCATATATAGCATGGGATGAGTAAAATAACAATATTTTATTCATAGTTTCAATGTTTTCAGTGTTCCTTTACCTTCATAGCCAATATTACCCTGCCTTTTTAATTTTATACATGTAATTATTCTCTTACAAATGAAAAAGGTTTAATTTACCCAAAAAAAATACCAATGGGCACATAATATTTGTACAAAATATATTTCTTTTGAGGTAGTAATTGTTACTTAGTGAAGTTCTATATTACAATGATCGGGGCTTGTTTTGCTACCACATTATCGACTGATGATATAGTGATCATCCAAAAACACATAAATTTGAATTGGTACTGAAGATTGTTTTATTTGTTTCACCTCTTTAGGCTTAGAGGGCTGATCTATCAGTGGGACTAAACTGTGCTGGAAATTTTATAGAACCCGTATCTTTGTGCATACTTCAATTTATCATATCTAAACATTAGTAAAAAAATTTCATGCTTATGATATAATTGACTTTGTATGATGATTAATTTTTCAGTCCGATAGTTCAGCTCTGTTAGACTTTTCACACCAATAGGTCAGACTTCTGACGCTAAAAGGCTGAATAGAATATTTACTAGAATGCTATCTTTATAATTTCATTAAATTGAAACATATTTTTTTGATAAATAAATGATTTGCTATGTTTATATAAGAATAATAATGTAAAATAGCCATTGCAAAATTCTTAAACTTATATTTAAAGTAATTTTAAAGATTTGCACGATCTTTCGGTTTTTTCATAACATAAATTTGGATTTAAAAAAAGACTTTTTAACAACATTTTAAACGTTGCTATCCATCAAAATATTTCCTATCACTTAATTCAAAGGTTTAGCTAAATAACAGAAATCCTCTCACAGACAAAGCTAAACGTAAGTAATGAAAAAAATGACAATTTCAATATTAAAGGTTTCGCCAGGACATATTCATAATCAAATTTATTCTGTAATAAAGGCTTGTTTTTGCTCAATAATTGAAATTGTAATACTTTTTTATAGTCTAGAAATATGAAATTTCAACAAATTTCATTATCTCTAATTTCACCGACATCTTTTAATTTTTATGAACATTAACAGCTTGAAATTAATGGATAAAATAATTTTCGCATTGATTCTTTCACAATTCTTTTAATACTTTGAACTGGCAACTTCTGGCAACTTTGACAAGTGGCTTTGAGTTTTATAAATATTTAACATAAACTCTTCAAGATGGTATTACTGAATTGTGTTGGAAAAATATTTTTATTATCTATAAACTCCATGTAATGTGACAATTCAATTAATTATTTATTTGTGTTTTTTCAACTCAGAAGTTTATATTGAAATACATTGTAGACATGAAGGTTTATTAAGTATTGTATAAATTAAATTGAAAAAAACATGCATAGTAGACTAAGGTTCTTAGTAAGCATATCCGTTAATAGAATTTCTGTGAAAGTTAAATCTAGAGTATTGTTTATAATTTTGTGTTATTTGTAATAAATTAATATCAATTGTTAATCTGAGTAAAAGTGATGAATTAATTCAATGTTGTGTTATTTAAAAATTATAGATTAATTTCTTTTAATATAAAAATACATATTTCATTGACAACTAGAAGTTGGAGCTTTATCATTTTATTTTCAATTCATTTTGCATTGTGAAAATTCATCTTCAATATGAAATCAAAATCGACGACTAACTTTCAATGAAATGAAATCACTAAGTAAAATGAAAACTATTACATTATCTTTCTCCTTAATTTTTGTTTTTTCTTATTTTTATTATAAATAAATTTTCCTCATCTACTATGTTACATGGTAACTTTTTCTCTTTGATCTCATAAAATACCTTTATTCTTTACAGTTTTTCATGTAAATTAATATTTTAAAAAAGACATTCGACTAGTTTTTCAAATAAGTGTTTCATTATATCAGATAATTTTATTTGTGAACATTTTTTTAATAATAAACTAGTAATTATGGTAATGACTTGTAAATAATAAAAACTATTATAGCGTCAAAGGAAAAAGTGTTTAATTTTTATCATCCAATATCCACAGAAAATCGTAAAAGAAACCATGAGGTACATAACTCTTTCAGTACCTAGATCGTACAAATATTTCACATACAAAAGCTGTCCTTTTAAAAATCGAAAAAGCCATATAGAAAAACATTTTTTCAATTTATTAAAGTAGAGTCATGATGGGACTAAAAGTTTTAAAAAATATTACGTGTTGCACGGTGTAACACTTCATTGTTGCTCAGCTCGAGCACTCCATTCAGGCACTGGGTTGGAGATTCAGTCATTATCTTATGACAATATCATAATGTAAAACCAAGAATACTTGCCCCTATCTATTGGCACTTGTTTCAGATCTTGGATATATAAATAATCTGATTTGTGCTGTAAAACTTAATTGTTTCTTATTGGACACTAGTAAAACATGTTTCCAAATGAATATTTTATCCATAATTTCTTCAGTTCAAATATTGGATATTTGGTTACTTTTTTACATCATGAAATAACACAGGAAAATAAAGGTCTTCAGGTACTGATAACTGTTGAAATTACCCCAACTCAGCACACCAAGTTTTAACATCCTATGTGTTACCCAAACCTCAAATTATGTATCTTGAACTGAAAAAAGAACACCTTTTAATTTACCTTAAATTATGATTTTCTATAAAATCATTAATTGCTATTATGATGAGTTGTTCCTGTTTTTGAGCTTGATCTTGAGCAGCATAAAATTTATAGATATTTAATATGCTGAACTTACCCGACTATTACAATCAACAAAATAAATTGTTTCATATCTTTAACACATTAACACCCGGAATGCGGATTCCATGTCATTCGATATAGTTGACATTAATTCCTCATAACTATTCAAATGTTTTTCTTTCTTTTTAATTTTATTTTAAGGAACTTATTGCTTGCATGATATGCAATGATGCTGTACTTATTTATTTTTGGCTGGCAATCCCAGAAATTATGAAATAAAGCCATTTATGCTATGTGATTTTTGTGATATATCCCAAACACTCAATGATTACAAAACAAAACACAGTGGTATGGAAAATAATCGATCACTCAAGCTGCAGTGTCTGTCGATACATAAATACCTTGCTTTTATAGGATTATGAACACCTTAAAGTGATTGTCTTAATAATAAACAAAAGTTATAAAACATATGGTGATAAACTCAAAGTAATGTTAAAAAAAATCTTATCATCAAAATCATTTGTTTTAAGATAAATAATTTTACTAATTTTCAACCAATATTTACCAAAAGAGAAAAAGTTATGATGATTTGAGAATTTGAGAATTTGCAACTTTATCAATTTACAATTTATCAGTTCATTAGGCACATTTACCGTGTCGCGAATGTGTTAATAGGTTAAACATTTTCTTTTATGTTTGATATAAAATTTTCTGACACAATTAATTGTGAACCATTCAAAACCAATGGAAAGCAGGTACTGAATAATGTTGACATTTGATTTTCTTACAAATAAATGATATATCCAATGGTCATTCTCAAACAAAGAAATCAGTGTTCCGGATAAAGCTTCAATTAGATCAGATAATTTTATGGGTTTCTTTGATTTCTGTTTTTTTAAATGAGATGAGTAAGTTATTAACTTTTTGCTATCAATATGCTATATCTGGCATGGCTGAAGCATGATGCGAAAATAGTTTGAAATATTTTAATAAAGTAAAATTCTTTTCCCAGGTTATAATCTCTCGTGCAGATCTTTACAATGTACACAAAATAATTGTTCAGTATTGAAGTAAACTGCAACTGACAGTCGTGACGGTGAATTATTTTTAAATTAGCAGGACTTTTTACGAACTTATAAAAGTGGTCAATTGCGCTGGTGATGAAAAGACGCTGAAAGTGAAACTGAATCCGATATTTAACTAAACACTGACTTCAAACTATTGAAAATGACGATCACCAACTTTATACTGACCTGCCGTGGATTCTACTGATTCATTTTCCAACCTTACAAATATTTGAGAAGAAAACAATCGCCACAAATTATTTTTAGTAAAAGGTCCACATTACAATTTATATTAGTATATATATAGCCTTGAAAGAGAGTGGTATATCGTTTCCTGCATTTTATAATGAGTAGATGACTTTAATTTCATACATGATATATCTGAATCATAGAACAACCCAACATTTAGCACTTCAGTAGTTATACCAAATATTTTTCAACTGTGAAGTGAATAAAATGTGCATCAAAATTATAGAAAATTTTATTTAAACGTGGGTAAGTCATTCACATTCAAATATACATCAACTACTTAAATATTGTAGACTTTTGCATGAATCGAATAGATAATTTTTGTATCACTATTATTACATCAGGTTCTGATATTTTATAGGTGGCTTAAATTATTTAAAATTACAAGGTTTTTAGTGGGTGGCACACTTAACAATTGATTATGATATAATACAAATATGTTTATAAATCAAGGAATTTTAATAAAATTACATTAGTTGAACACAAGCTCTTTGTAGTTTGAGAGTAAGTGATAGTTGGAAACTCTGCAATTTGTTGTCGTTCGCACGACTGTAGTTCTATCAGCCCGTTCAAAGTTTGCTTTTACTATCTCATAATATCGACCATCACTGAAACAAAAATATTATTTCATTAACTCATGCCTGACTTCAAACTAAATCAAATTGTACTACGAAATCAAAACATGATTCCCTAGACATTTTAAGAATGAACTGATTTGCTTCATAAAGAAAGGATAACTCTTGCTTTATTTTTATTTCTATTCAATGATATTTAATATTCATTAGAAAGGTCAGTAAATAATTAAAACGTTTTTTTTTCTCGTTCCTATTAAAATCATACATACAGAGTACTTAAAAATATATAATAAAAAGCTTTTTGTATATATGTTTAAGACCATTGATAGTTGGACTCTTCTGCAGCACATTCCGTACAATTTTTATTAATGCCTCATGGATCTTAAAAATGTTATCACTTAAAACACAAAAATTGCCACAATTGTTTTTATTATTCACAAATATTAGAAACAAGGACGGTTCTTACCTCAATGCCAGGCATCTCATTTTTAAGCATTTGACTCTGATAATATCTATGGCTTTCTGACTCTTGTCGGAAAATCGGAGATTATCAGGATCCCAACGAAGCTCTAATCTTTCAAGCTTACCACAGTTGCTTGCAATGCCATCCATGAGCTGAAAGTTTTTTATAAATAAAAATTTTGAAAACAGAAATCTCATTCCGATAAAATTATAAAGAAACAATCAGATATTTAGTATTTTTTTATAATCTCTACACAATTTTATCCTGGTAAATAAATGTTAAAAAAATAACTACATTCATTTCTTTATATTGTTTGTATCCAGATTATCTAGTTTTAGCTAGTTATCTAGTTTATATCTTCACTTCTATTCTTCAAATGTACATAATTTTCAATATATTTTATCACTGGATTTAAAGATACAAGTAATGTATCAAATAGAAAAGTATTTTAATTCACCTGATCCACATGAATATTTACTCCGAGTCTTTCCTGTGTTCCCATGACAAGTATTCTAGGAAAAAATAAAATGAGTATAATTTTAATTGATTTGATGATAGTTTATTTGCATAATTTAAAATAGATATTATTTGTTGAAATTGAAGCATCATTTTTTCAAATTGTTTACTATATTTGAATAAAGTGAACAAATTTACCTACCCCTAGAGAGTCAAATGTCTGCATGAGATAAAAATATATTTTATATCATATTTACTAATTTAGAATACGATCAATTCTGTTTTCTTATAACTTACTTGGCATTGGTAAGGATTGGAAGCACACTTTGCCAAAGCTGATCGGTGATATGGGGCATACCGCTAAGAACTAGACCCCACAGTTGTTGGCCATATCTAGACAGAAACTTATGGAGTGCATCATCAGTCAAGTTATCAGAACTATCCAGATCTAGCGCCACTAGGTTTCTGAAAATATTGATATGTTCCCGAATCATAAAAGAATATTAATGTAAATGCTTTCATATTTTTTTTATAATCAGACCATAGTAATTCAGTGTGACGGAACTTAAATTTTTGACATACCTAGCGTTACCAGATTCTAAAAAGCCTTTTAGAACTGAATCATTGAATCCATTAAGTTGTCCAGCGCTGAGGAAACGTAGATTGGGAATTCTGGTAAGCATATCGATCAAGCATTCCGTGGACAGGTCTGTTCCTGTTATATCCAATTCTTGGATAGATGACTTTTCCCATTCTACTTGCATCAAGTATTCTGATTGCAAGTCTAAAAGCAAGAATGGATAACTTCTAATTAATTCACAAAATTATCATATGGAAAAAAGGGAAAGTTATGCAAAAAACATCGTAAAAATACTGCTATTTAATTAATAATTAAAAGTGGACTATAATTTTATTCTGCGTATCCTCACTTATGTCATCTTTCAAACAAGCTAATCGTTAGGCTTAATTTTCAAGAATTTATCAGTGAAATTTACATACTTGTTCCACTCATCAGTAAACATCTCAGTCTTCGAGATCTTTGGAAAAGTGTCTTCATGGTTGAACCGGTCACTTTATTGCAGTAATTAACAGCTAAACACTCCAACTACAAAACATTAATTTTTATACAAAATAGCTGGAAATGTCACTATTTCTCAGAATTAATTTATTTCTTTACAATGTTACCTCTGCCCTTTGACAAAATTATGTTTTGCTTTATGAAAAATCCAGTAAACATAATCATACATCTCCTAATTCAATTGTTATTTATGTTCAGATGTAGTAGGCATTTTCATTTACCGTAGATAGATTTCTGAGATAAATTTTGAATTCAAAAATAATTTCAATATTTTTTTCATACCTGAATACAATTTGAACTGAATGCATCGATGTGAGAATCATCTACAAAATTTATACCATAGAGATTGATGACTCTTAAATTAGGAGTAGCTGATTTGAGTTTATGAACGTTGATGACCTCATAAATCTCCTCTTCTTCTTCTTCTATTTTTTCATAGGTTCCTAAATAACAAACAGCATTACTATGATAAATGACTTAAATGATCAATATTATTTCTGGTATATTTAATATTAATTTTAGTTACTTCACACATCAATTGTACATCAAATAATTCACCAAAAAAGTTTATTTTGAGCAGAAAAACATTTTATACAGATGTTAAGGAATATGAAAATATGATTACAATTTTTTTCATTTGATTAACGTGGAATCCAATCTATCGTTTTCGTATTCATTGGTTTCCCAGATGCATTATTCATTTTATACAGTCCCAGCTCAACAATTTTAAAAACGATACTAAATCACCCAACATTTGTTGCTTCTTTATTAAATGTATGAATTGAATTGTTATAACAAAACGAATGATAAACATGTTTCCACTTACCAATGAGGTGCAAAATCTCCAAGCCATTGATAAAGTTGTAGATTTTCCTCATGAATCCTTCCATAAAGATGACCTCTGATAGGCAAACACACATGTACTTTAATTTTGTTGGGAAAGCCTGCATTTCTGAGAAATCGTGCAACTGCATGGCTAAAAAAAACACATAATCATCAATGTCACAGGCTTTTATTCATTTCATCTACATCTAGAAGTATATGTATAATATGAATGAGATTAATATATTTTTCATGAATTATCACATAATGCACAAATCAACAAGCACTCTCATCAAGCAGAAAGTAAAATACCTGTACTGAAATCCAAAAGCATATGAGTTAAATTTGGACATTTATTAGCGAGTTCATGAAGAACAGTATGGGTGATAAGTTCAATAGGCAGCTCAATGTAGCGTAATGATGGTCCAAATCGAATAGATATAAGGGCCAATAAAGACTCGAGAGATCCTAAAAAATAAATAAACAATATTAGCATTATCTATAAAGATGTGCCACATTTGTAGAACTCTTTTGATTTCACTAAGATACGCACATACTTCAAATTCAGAATGCCGTAATATAAATGAGCTTAGTCACATTTTTCTTTTGACAATTCTCACTGTCATGAAGTTATTTAACTTATTGATTGATTTATGATATCAACTGGGGGTGATTGAAGGAATTTTAATATCATATTTATCTTGTAAAAACTTCGTATGTTTCCACATGTTTTCTCACTCACAACTTATTTTTCGCCTTTCAGCATCATCAGGTATTCTATCACATTGATGCAACAAAACTGGCACACAATAAATATTTAGGAGCTTAATAAACATGTATCATATCTGAAATAACTTTACTAATATTTAATTTCAGAAATAATCTTTTTAATACAGCTAATGATTTTATGATGAAAGGTTTTACAATGATCAACTACTGATATATATATAGCTCCTAGCCTTTGAGTATATATTTTTACTGTGTTACTCCTCTGTTATAAAGTCGATTTTTATTATGTGTCAATTCTTTTGCATCCTGCAAAACCTGGGTCGTGAGTGAATGAAATGGATTGTTTCTCTTTCCGATTGACGAAACCAGCCTACAAAAAGAATTCTCCAGAGCAGCAGTGCTTAACATAATATTTCTTTAAATGATATTACTATTTTCACTTTTAAATTGTCAACTTTCACTTATTGATGGAAATGCATCGTATTTAAAATAAAAAGTACACATTTTTTGTACTATTTCCACAATATATTTTATGATTAGTGCTGATTTCGCTCATTGTTAAAATAGTATTACAAAATATATTTTTATTATTTAAAAAAATGATATTACCTTTTTTTATTATAAAAATTACTAGTTAGAATATGAATGACAATTTTTTTTTTTTAATTATACATATGTTTTTAAAACTTCTTGGGTAAACTACTACGGGTAAGCAAACTTTTGATGAATTCGGTTAACTCAAGAAAAATAATACACCCAAATTTTATTTCGATGAACATATTTGAAATGATAGGACCTGCTTATATTATAGTTTTCCAATAAATCATAATCACAGAAAAAGTATTACACGATATAGTATAATAATGTTTTCTACTAGGCTTCTTTTTATTGTAATGTTCTTTTCTAAGCTACCATCACATCTCTATTTTTTTTTAGGTTGCAATGTACAATTAAAATAATGAGGGAAAATTGACGAATAAATTCTCAGAATTCCTTCTCACCAACATGTAGTCCAGAAATCTCAGGCCTTAAGCTGACATGTTTCCACAGTCTCGTGTCATAGGCAATCATCCTCCATTTTTTGCATACTCTAGCCATACGACAAATTTCACGGTGAGAGGCATAACTAAAGATGTTTAGCAGCACTTTATCAGGAAGCTTCTCGATTGTCTGAAAATAGTTTGTTGTTAATATTAATGTCTTAGCAATATAAGCAGGTTAGACAAATCTGTACACATATATTATATAAATGTTTATTTCATAATTTCATGAAAATATAACCTAAAATATTATCTCATATAAAATGTATTATAATTGTACACCTTTCAGGAATCTAGTTGTACTGTATCACCCTTTATGCATATTATCAATTCAAGCTCAATTTTTCCATGTACACAGCATTTACTTTTTAAATATTGTTTAATAAACCCAACTTCAATATCTTCGTTTGTCAAAAGCCAACTTTTTCAATTTTGATTTCCTAATCACCTAGCATTCTTCTTTAAAATATAAAGTAATTGAGTATTTATCATGCATTTGTCTATATTATTTTCATTGCATATGAAAATCAATCGTGCTATAGAATGCCTGAAGATGCCAAACGGCGAAACCCGTATTGTGAGTGACAAACTATTTGAAATTGTAAAAAATTTAAATTTGATATCAAAATTTCATTATGCACCCATTCTCAGTCGATATCGTTAATTCAAAAAACAATAGAAAAAAAAACTTCATATTTCGGAATAGGTAACTGGGAAGCGAATAAATGTGATGACTTTCAGAAACGAATATCACCTTTAAATACATATTTGCTTATATGGGTAAAGGAAGACGGGAATTTCCAGCGGTATGCTTCAAGACATAACTGTGTTTATAAAATGTCCATGTATTATTTTTTTATAATGGTAATAATAATGTGACATCTTAGATACATACATTTTATACACCTAATATTGAGAACAACAGAGCATCTTTAAAAACAATTGTATGTTTCGATTTAAGACCGTGAAAATTTCAGCAATTTTTGTAATTTCCTTAGTGTTTTGGTCAAACAAAGTTGATCTGACAGATTTTTATTCAGCCTTATACAATTTTTGTTTTATATTTTGAAATATAATTTTCTTTCTACGGGTATTTAAATGCGAATCTATGCTCACCGTGCTCGCAAACGGACTCACTACGACACCATCGACCAAATACACTTGGGAAGCTTCCAAAGCAATCTGCCCCCATACATCCGATGATATATCCATTTTTAACTAACAATAAATGTCAATATCTATTCAAATTATCTAAATTATTTACGAAAAACACCGTGTTTTTTTCCTAATGAAAAACTTTCGGACGGATCTAATATTCGGTGGCGTGCGCGAACAAAACTTGAGAAAACTGGAAACTATCTCAAGTTATTTTTGGAATTTCGTACAGATTCATATAAAACATAGATACTCTACTATAAAGCTCAAAATCTATAAATGTTTTTCTTAAGTAAACGTACGTTTTAATTATCTCAGTTACCAATTTAAAGTTAACGTACCCTGTATGTTTTGTCTTTTTTTTTTTAATTACAATAAAAACTTAATTTCTTAAGTAAAACAATGCGACAGTTTTCGTGACAGTGAAATTAATTTTTACATCATTTAAAAAAATAATTAGATATGTAAGAATATAAAGAATATTAAATCATATCTGAATTGTAATTGTAATCTTTTTTTATTAAAAGTACTTATTAATATAAATTGTTAAATACTGAAATTTTCCGAATCCAGAACCTAATTGCTACCTCATAATTCGATGTATTGAAATCAATGATTATGAAGTTGATATTTAGTGAGGATGTTTTATAAAAAAGAAATCGGTCGTGACAGCTTAAATAAACTAACCCCGTTATTAATAATTTAATTTAATAGTATCATAACTAAGCAATTCACTATATGGCAATTTTTAAACCATTTCAGCTTCTAATTTTTACCAAAATCAATATTTTAAATAATAATACTAAGAAATGTATTATAAAGGACCTTTTGGCTTTAAAACAGTATATTTTTGAATACATCATATTGCGTTCGTGTGCACTTTAACTAGAGCGCTACTCGAGCGAGAAAAGTCAAGTTAAAAATATCCCTCAACCTTAGACTGAGGTAGAGATTCTCTTTGCTCGACTAAGAAACATGTTGTAGGTACAACTAACTAATCGTGAATAATGGAATTACTTTAGCTTTAGGCCATTACGAAGCGATATATTATGTACTAAAATTTACGATCAATTTATTAAGCCCTGTTCCGAACGAAATATTTCACTCAAATTACGTAAAGCCATGTAGGTAAATGTTATTTTTTCTATATTATATTCAATTTTTTCGTGAATAAAATCTTCATGTGTATTCAAGTAAGACTTTCATGATATTTTCGGTTGAAAAATGCAAATTTAGTTTTATTTTTTAATCTCAATGAATTTTAATTTCCCGAAACACAAGCATACATGTTGTTTCGGTAAAATTCAATGGTTTTTATTGTATTTATTTTATAATATCCTACAGACGTAATGATTGTATTACGCTCATTTCAACAGTCCTAATCAAACGCAATTAATTATATTTATTGTATATGACATAATCAAAGTATACCGTCGTCAGTGAAAATGATAAATATGTTTGTTGTATTTACTTTTCAGTGTGTACGTTTTCATATCGATTTCACGTATTGTATAATGATGGTAACTATAATGCATCTGAGAAAACTGATTTTGAATATGTAATTAAGGAAAAAATATTTGGTAAAGTCGGCTTAGTATGATTATTTAACGTATACCTAGATAATCACTTTTTCATATGTTGTACCTACTACTATCTAATACTTGTATCAAAAACCTAATAATATCATTCCACTTTAAGTTTCCTCGGAATTCGTAAGATTCCGCTGTTTTGCTATTTTCCTTGGCTTATTTTATACTGAATATAAAATATTTTGGCAATAGCAAAAGTCAGAAAAATCGATTCATTATTTATATTCGATATACTTCTCGAGTTGATTTTCCGAGAAAGAATAAAACGGCACAACATTCATTCAACTACTATTTTTTCTACACAAAAAAATAACATATCAATTACGTCTATACACACAATATATGATATCTTAGAAGTGGTGCGATTCTACAACAAGAGTTATTAATTTGTTTACTTGTCTTATTTTTTAATTATTCAGTATTTCAATATTTTGACATACGTTTTTTATGCTCTCCGGAATTCATAAACTTTTGCGTTCGTTATACTTATATATCGAATACTAGACAAAATATATGAAATTATAATCGTATTTTGTACGTGTATTTTTGAAGTAGCGAGTAACGATATTCGATTTAATTTACTAGTTGAAACAATCAATAAAAAAATTTAATCTTTTTTAAAATCTCGCAATCTTTTACTAAATATCTATAATAAACACGTGATTATTCTGCATTAATTTTATGAATGATATTAGCAAGAAATTATTATTATTTCCGATTTTAACAATAAACGACAATGCCACAATCCACAAAAAGATACCACTCGAATTGTGTTGAAGTGTCTACATGATATTTTCTTTGTGTTTGTTCTTATATTATTTTAATACAAGTGACTTAATATCGCAATTTATTTAATATCTCAGTATACGTATTATGAAAGTCCGTTATATTGGCAATAAGTTTTAAAGTATCAATTAATTATGAATTATTGAATATGAAAACATTACCAATTTTCTAACAGCCGCTTTCTCCTGCAGCGATTTTTATATGCTATGAACTCTAGAAATTAAGCCTTTTTTATAAAATATCGTCATTTTTTCAAATTTTATCTTTTTTTATTCAATACAATTGTATACCTAAAATTGACAAGTAAATCGGCATAAAATGTACAACTTGCAACTCAAGCAAAATATTGAGAAAATGTTAGATTGTCTGGTAGATTTTTTAGGAATAATACAACTTTGTAATCGTTTCTCAAACAGAAATACGGTTTGAACAATAATATATCTTTTGGAAATTATAAATGTTTAGATTATTTGCTAATTATATTGATAAACTCTTTTGCACACTGTATTTCCAACTAAATTAAAACGTTTATTGTTTCATAATGAACATATTTTTACTGTTGTTAAAAAAATCATCGATAGTGGCGAACGTTACGGAAACCGAAATCATTGATCCCCGGTATTTTCCTATTGTTTCCCCGGATGCATTGGAACATTGCCTAAATATCTCAGACCTCAAAATATATCGTTTACTAAGACAAATATTTTATTAATCATTTTACAATTTGACATATCGCCATGCGGCTAATATATTTTTTAAGAAAGCTGTGTCAAAGAGTTGCTGACAAAAAGTGTAATTCTTGGCAAAGAAACAATGCCAGTTAATATTGTTCCATCGCTCTGTCATAAAGTAGTGATGGTTTATAATTAAACATTTTCGTCTGGCACCTGTATTCTCAAAGATGCACAATGAAATCACTTTACATGAATATTATTTTTCCAATGTTGCATATTGATTTATAAATAATTAATCAATTAATAAACTAATTCATAATTATTATATTGCAACCGATATAAATTGATACAGTGCTAAATTATAAATTTTAACTACAAAATACTAACTATATCTTTTGTAAATTTCAGGAGATGGTAAAGTAAATCGAAGAAATACTCAAAGCGCCTGCAATCGATTAAGTTGAGCAGGCCTAATTGAAGGTACACTTTGTTTATCAGGGATGAGGAGTTAGAGTCGAAGTCGTAGAGTTGTGGTGTTATGGCCGGAATCGGAAAGTGGTGAAAAACGGACGACTCTGACTACTTTTCGATAAGAAGATTTCGAAAAATATTTCAGTGAACATGAAGAAATAAATCGTCCTCGTATGAATCCCAATATATTATAATTGGTTGATCTTCTAATGCACATAAATAGAAAAAGTAGGAATAAAGAAACCTGACCTTTTTCAGTCGGAGTCCACAGTTGGTATTTATTGTAAAAGTATCTTAAAAAAATAAAATTAATCAATCAGAATTGCAATAACGGACAAATGAATTAATAAAAGTATTTCTTGTTTCATTTTATGAGTGGGATTAAAAACATGCCTCGGCATAAAAGGCTGCTTTGAGTGTCTTCTCGAAAAAAAAATATTTAATATGGCACTGACAGCTGATATATCAGGAGTCCGATTTCGATAGTAATGGTATTGCAACCCATATAACCAAGCCAATCATCCGAAAGATCCAAAAGGAGTGAAAGATTCAGAAGAATTTTAATGAGATACATTTTTACAGTTAATTTTAACATTACAACTAAAATAAATGTCTTCAATTTAAAGCATTAATACATTTTACTTTTAAAGTAATAACTGTGACTTCGTGGTGGAAAGACATTATTTTTAATTATAAAAACATCAATACTATTTTGCCAATTTCATGTTTTATGTTCAGAACCGGTTTCGCTCATTGCGAATATTATCAAGTTTTAGATATACATACATATATTGCATTAATTCCTGTAAATTATTTTCTTAGATCTTACCTGATGATCAAAATATAAAATTGTGGAAATAGTAATAAAATGTGTTTTTACATCTTACATTTATATTATATTTAAGAGCAACGTTTCAATTAATTAAGAGTATCGTTATAACTATGTTAAATAAATGAGATTATTGTGCGTATATTATGATTATAGTTGGAGAAGCATTTAAAAATGCCTTAGTCATTAGTGTTAAGTAGACATCCAGGTCGGTCTCAAATAAGACTCGCCGAAATACTTTAATGAGATCAAACAATTGAAAATTTACGAATGTGAATTTTCTATGGATTTACGAAAGATATTGCTACGGTCATGGTAGAAAACATTATTTTATTAGATATGAATTTAGCAACGGAACCATGCTATAATTAAAATTGCCGCTAAAGATTACACGGTATTGGTGGCTTTAATCAATATTTAAACATCAATATGCTTACCAATTATCAGAATATTTTTCAACAAATCATGGCTTAAAAATAGTAATTTGTGTTGATAAAATCGCTTTTAGGTACATGTTTAATTAAAATGTTTTGCCGCATTTCGAATCAACAACATAAAATCAGAAAAACTTTGGCACCAGATTCATTATAAAATATGCACATCTGTTTTATTAACACCTTTAATAGAAATAATCATGATTTCTTCTGCTTAATATAATAGCACACATTCTTAAGTAGTGTTTGCTTATGAATAAATAAAAAGTAAATATCCTAAACAATAAACGGTAAGTATAGAAATTTGTCAAATGAAAATATATTTCATAAAATTAAAAGATCGTATACGCGTATATTTTTAATGTTTAAATTCATAACACATTTTTAATATTATTTCATTGCAAATTATAATGTGAATGCGCGTATGCTAACCCACGAGCTTTTTGCTTAAAGTGTTAACCAGGAAAACGCAGATTAGGGCGAGACGAAATGTACCATATGGCATATATTGACTAAGCAGAGAGCTATGCGAGAATGAAAATTAAATGATGAAGAATATAATAATACATTTGGAATCGAGTCGAGAAATGCCAATCATTGTTTTCCAATTCAGAAGTGTCCGTTTCAATAAATATTTGAGAATATCCACTAATATAATTGACTACATACACACGTTTAAAATATTTTCTACATAACTAAATACAGCTATTTGTTAAATGTAAGTTTATGATGAAGTTCACTAAACTACTTAAAATATAAAATAATTGCGATAATTTCTCGTTATTATTAATAATATGAATTAAATTAAGATTCAAAATAAATATAATAGGCATTTCATATTTGTTAAAACGTTTTCCTCGTGCTACTTACAAACTTCTCTCTTCTCCGGAAACTACTGTTCATATCATCTCTAGATATGGCAGTGGCTGCAAAATCTACACTTAAAGCTCCCCACGAATCCATTTTTAATAAACTTTGACACTTTTCACGTGAAACTCAATATCAAGTATTCAACTTCAACAACACTAGATTTTAGTTGCATAAAGTTCACCGTGCTCATTTGTGACATCTACCACACTAAAATCATCTTTCTGAAAAAACCAGAATTTATATGTATTACATTATATTTAAACACGATGATTGATGAACGACTTTTCGAAACGATTTTAAAAGAATCGATAGAGCTTTTTGCCTGTCATGTAGTTGACTTTTTCAAATATGTTATCCTTATATATGATATAGAAAGATTTGTTACCATACTAATACGTATTATATTTTTTGACAAAAAATATTATATTTAAGTAAAAAATATCTCATTGACGGCATAAAAAGGAGAACTTTTTTTTTAAATTTATGATTAAATATAGAAATAGTTTGATTATATTTTTTTCTATATAAAATATCACTTATTCTTTCAAAATTATTAAACATTCGGATTCCACTTATCTTATAAAAATAAAAAAACTTCAGCGTATATAAATAAAACAAAATCAAAACTTATATTTATTTTATTAAACTCGTGCATAGATATAATGCATTTATTGATTCAAAAAAATATGTTCACATAAAATACATTTTCAAACGTTGTCCCTCTTCGAATCACTAAAACGACGTCAAAACTTTATAAATGATATATCTCTTAATGAAAATTAATCTTAACTTATTACAATTAATATTTTTTTTTTTTATATTTTCAACTATCTGACATATTTCAAACAAATACTTTGTTACACTCTAAAAGAAATACGTTTAAGTATGAGAAATTCAACTGCAGTTATCGCTTTGCTAGTCGACTGCAGCGTTAGACCACGTTTCAGTATTAACTAATTTATTATTATACAAAGCTTTCGCATTGTACAACACTCATCGCAAGCTAAGGGACTTATATTTCGTTAATTATAACGTTTAAATTGGCAGACCAAAATAAGTACAGCATTTCGCCAGGCGAGTATAGCCGGGCGAAAGAAAATATTCGAAACTATTTCAAATTACTATTACAATTTATTGTTATTAACAGCACATTAACGGTGTATTAAATTCGAATAAAATCATCATAAGAGAGACGATCGAAGAATGCTTATTACCGCAATAACATACATAAAAAAATTATCGACATATTGTCTTATTATTTTGCGTTGACAAAAATCATATAGAATATGAGAACCTCACTACGCATAAAAAATATATATCTGTAATTCAGAAATTTTAAAAATGTATGAATAAAATCACGTATATATTATTATATAATGTGAGTTTCATAAAAAGCTAATATCTAAGTGTTTAAAATAATAAAATTTCGTTATAAAAATGTTGTACTAGAGAACAATCAAATCGACATATTATATGTTTTCAATTTATATAATATTAAAAATTATTACTTAATTCATTTTTAAAAAATGTGAAATAACTAGTTGGATATTGTTTTCCCTTATAATATTGTTTGTTTAATATTTAAGTAAAGAGAAAATGAATTATATAGCGAATGAGTATAACTGCTTTTGAAACACACATACACACACACAATCTTCATTCAGAATTGCACATTTTATCCGACCGAGCTATACAACTGCTTACAACCCGGGCATAGGCTTTAGTTTTGAATACTCATACACGTTGCATTCCGTTCGTCTCCTGGTTACATATCATATGTAGTTCAATTGAGAAGTGAAATTAAAATAATAAAGTAATTTATTTGGATAATAAAGACTTTCTGCTCAAAGGAATATTACTTCCACACCAGAGCTGTACTCAATATTGATTGTGGATTTCATATCTTGAAATACCTTGAACCATCCTAAATAATCGTTGACGAAGAAATATTGAAAAACCTTGCAGTCTTATAAAAAATATTAAGTTTTCACGTTGGCGTATTTTTATATTTCTAACACTGCGTGTACGAATAATATTAAAGCTGCAAAGCTGTAATATATATATGTGTGTGTGTGTGTGTATGTGTGTGCGTCATTCTAAAAATACCCGTTTTGGAACACATTTATATTTTTATAATTAACGCTATCGACTGAAGGTGCTCGGTGGAACATCAACTCCATATTTGAACTGTTAAATTCTTATAAGGCAAAGCCCAGCTCGTTAGTAACAAAACATGTGGAATCGTACAAGGTTTCAAATGTTCAAAGTTGAATTTTATTATAGTCAAAATATATTATATCTCTACGAAAATTAAGCCACAAAATAATTACAATACTGTATAGACTGTTAATGGGAAGAAAAGTTTAAAAATTAATCATTTTCAAATTTGATGATTTTTCTACCCACGTGATTTCGTTTAATTCTAACAGATACGGACATAGAACCTTTATAAAAAAGACCCTCCTCTAAAAAACTTTAAATTCCATCACTTAAATTTTAAACCAGCATTTGCATGAGCTATGTTCAAAATCATTTTTAAATGAAATCAATTTAAGTAAAAAAAAATCGCAGCCATTTGGGAAACGTTGAAGTTAAGAGCATGCCCAATTTAAATTATACAGTATTGTAAAAATGTTATAAAATATGCAACATTTCAAATTTTCGCGCGCTTTCTAGCTCCTTTGAACTAGCCCATAGTCCATAGACAAATCGGCTCAAGCAATATTAAGGTCTATAGCTTCTTATATGGTATAGAAGTGCCATGATATTATTTAATCAAGGACAGTTAATAAACCTAGCGATATTGCTGTGTGAAACTAGCACACCAAAAATATTTATTCTTTAACGTTAAAAATAAAAACAATAGTTTACAACACGACTTTTTTGTTTTATTTAATTAATAATGAAAATGTAAATTAAATTATATTGATACAATTATTTAATATATAAGCTTCCTATTTTCCTAACTTAAAAATCAATGTCTATTAAACGTAGATTTTTTTAATTCCTTTTATTTTTGACGCAAGAAAATATTTTCTGGGAGTTTCAATTTACACTAAAATTGTTTGAGGTTAAAATTTTAATTTTAAAACTAAATATTGATTGTATTTTATGATCATAGCTAAAATTCAACATCAAATATTTATTTAACAGTAAAATTATTTACATTATAAATTATTCAACAGTACAATTATTATACTTATTTTATTTCTTGTAACTTCTAATATATTTTTATTTAAGGCATTATTTATAAAAAATAAAACTTTTAGTATCAATAAGTTGAAGATTGAGGAAATCACAATTTGTTTTATTTATTTTTTAACATTTTTGGGTAAGTAATTTCACAGATGTTTCGTAGAAGTTATATGTTTGCTGCACTTTTTATTGTGTGAATAACGGAGCACGCCAGCATTTTTGATGTAAACATTGTAAACAATATTATTGTGAAAATAGCATTATGTCACAGACAGATGTGCGGTGTTGACGTTTGTGATTCAAGCTTTGTGGGTTAGGCGTATTATCTTGTGAAACTGATTTGACAAAGAGAACCTTACATCGGTTTCTGGCTCGATCTCAGTGTAGATTAGCTAGACCGATTTCGATAAGAAAATTATCAGTTTTGTTGTAAATCAGTTAAGCGAAAAGATTCATTAGTGACAATATTGTCAACATACGTACTTCAGAAGTAAATTTTTCCATCGCGTACATGTTTACAAAAAAATTCAAAAGAGTATTTTCGGCATTTGTTTGTCGCTGTCATGTCCAGTCTTTAGGTGCCAAATGAACAGTGAACTATAAAGAGGGATTCTAAGCAATGGTGTGTCACAGTGTTACGTTTTTAAAACAACGCATTTAGCGATATTATATCGTTGTCATGCATGGGAATCAACCTTGAACCTTCAGTTTGTTGTTAGTGACTGTCAAATTAATTGGAATTCATCTATATATTAACCGCGTTAAATATGGCTAATATTACTGAGGATGGACTGTCATTTGTGTACAATGAAATCGTAAAAATTATTCCTGATAGTTTTCTGCTATATACTAGTGAACTGGAGTACCATCCATGGTTATTTGCTTTCTTCGGATCATTGATGGTAGGATTGAGTGGCATATTTCCACTTCTGATCATCCCTATTGACGATAAAAACGGAGACGCTAACAGCGGTAAGATACAATGACGTTTTTTTATTGGTTATGTTGCGAGTGATAATGATGGAGTCGAATCTTGAAAGGTTTGGATTTTTATATGAAATATTATGTGAAACTACGTTCTTATGTTCGATATTGTTAATAATTATTATCAATATATAAAACTAGTATTAATGTTCTGAGCATAAATAAAACAACATATTAAGTAGAAAAGATTCACACATTCCGTATATTTCGGTTCACAGAATTGCGAATCGTATTAAGGCTAGGCTTAATATTACTGTATGATCTTAAAAAATAGTTCGCCGAAACAAGAATTATTCACAGATCACTTTCCATGGTATTCCTCGTGTTTCTCTTCGTTTCTTTTATTCTCTTAGTTGTAAAATTTATAATCCTGTTTCAAAATATAGAACAGATTTGTGTATTTATAATTTTATACATATTCTGTGAAAGTTTTAAACTATAAACCGGACATATTCATATCATGAAACTCCATATTCAATGAAATTTAAAAAGTTGATCGATGGAATTCCCTGGATTATTTTTTGGTTGTATATCGTTATATTAATGCTTTTAGACTCATCTTCTATTATGTTGAAATATTTGACGATATCCCGGTAATAATCTAATATTCTTCTAAGTACTGTCACTTATGTAATTTTATATATTTTTAAATTATTTTGTAGCTTTTTTTTATTGCGGCCATTAAGATGCTGGCTACTTTATTTTACGTGCATTCTGTACATAACAATCTTACTTAAGCAATAGGAATTGCAATAATTAAATTATTATTGTGAAATAGGATAATAATTACCACCACACCGGTTTATCAATTTGTTTACGGTTCCAAACAAAATATCGTTATGATAACGAGATAACCACAAAAAAAATATTTGTATAAACGAAAATCATTGAAAAATAATTATAAAAAATGGTGGAAAGTATGTTCCATCAAAATCACTCCAAACCTTGAGAAGTTTTTCCATTGATTATATATTTTTAATTAAATTTTTAAATCATATTGATTGCCATAGTATGCACTTTTATTTCCATTCGTTATTATTATTAGTCGGAGTCTACAAAATGGGAACTGCTGGAGTATCTATAAATCAAGACTTTAAAAAGTGAAGTAGACTAGAATATACCTTAAAGTCTGAAAGAAACATTTGGTTATCGTTTCAACCCATAGGCAACTGACCTTTTCAATGTCGTCACACTGCTCATACAATATAAATTCACTTGATGTCATCAAAATAATGATTCATATCGAGGATCAAATAACCCGTCCGTTAGACAGAACGATTGCTTTGTTCATCCTTAAGAACGACTACATTCTGAGAGCGACTATGGAAGCGGAGTTGTGATTTAAGTTATGATTTTTTAAGCGTGTTTAAAATTGACAAAAATATTTATAATGTTGTAATCCATTAACGTTTTATATAGTAATCTTATGAAGTGACAGCAAAAAATACTATAAATTTTATTTCTTCCGAGAGGTGTAATACTCTTCGTAAACATATCATAAAACACTGGATTTTTTTAAAAATTGTTTCAATTATATTCGGATTCAGCAAGTTCTTCACAACCCTGCATTTATGTTGCTTAGGTTAACCTGTTAGAGAAGCTAGACAGCTGAACCATAGAAAATAATATTCATGTTATTTTCTATAGCATACATGCTGTAATAATTCAACTATAATTTTTAATTGAAGTTTTTTTGAATATGTTTACATGTTTTTTAAATTCTTGTGAGATGCAATATCTTGGAATATCCTTGATATAATAAATTATTTTTAATATTATTGCCATGACGAAGACTTATCTTATATACGATGTTGTTTACTATCATGTTTATTCCATTCCACGTTTAAGATACTCTTTGTGGTTATGCGATGTATTGATAATGATCAGACCGTTGAATTGAGATGGAATTCACTGGAATATCCATGAGTTCAATGAAACCTCGATTCCACGTTTTTCAAGGGACCCTAAAAAAACGAAAATGCGGGAAACTAAGAATGCGAGTAAACTTAAAATACTAATAAAAAAGCAAAATCTTAAAAAACATTATGTCCCCATCTCCTTTATTTTACAAAAATTGATAAATATAAGAGGGTTTTATAAAGGTTGTATTAATTAAATCTTATTTATTGAGTTGATCGAATCTTATTTAAACTCCTTCTTGTGAAATTCTTTATTAAAGAAAATCTCAAGTCATTTGAGAGAACTATATATTTTATCACTAATTTCTTTGGTCAATACATAAAATTTGATGTGCTAAAACTCACAAATAGTATTGGATAAAAAAACGTTATCTTTCAAAACCGGTCAATCGGGATAATATTTGAGGCGGGACCATAATATTTAGACGATAGATCGAAGAAATCAGGGAATGGTTAATGCGGGATTATTTCACAATATTCTTATGGATGTTTGTCAGGACTATAAAAATTAATGGTCCGTCCGGGAAAACGTATTATGCGAGAATGAGGGTGATCGTGGTTCCACTGTATACTTAAATACTTGATTAAAGCTTAAAATTATTTTAGGAAAAAAAATATATGTAAAAGATTTTTTATTTAATAACTAACTTAATTTCATACCTAAAGATTTTCGACGAAGGCTTCATGCCTTCATGCTGAAAGGCTAAATAATTATACACTTCGATTTTTCAATGAATTGTCTTCATTATTGTGTAAGTGATAAAATTCTATTTGCGAAATATGTTTATTATTAATTAGTAGAATTTTGATTTCTGTCATGATAATGTAACTAAATGCGGCCTATGGTAGATTATTGATTCTACGTAAAATAGTCTTAAAAAGCAAACCAAATAAATGACGATGAAATCGTTCACAATTATTTCACGCGCTTTTTTAAAGATTATTTTCATTCATGGTGTGAGACAATCTATATCTATAACATTGTGTCGGGTAGGATATTTTTACTCGGGCTAAAATTTGATTTCCTACCATTCACGAGATCAACATAGAAAACATTTCAAAACTCGTATAATTTGGTACCATTTGATTGCTTTTTTCGGAATGTCCAAATATTTACTTGAGACTTTCTAATTGTTACAAAACAAGAGTTATGCAATAAACATTAATAAAGATCATTTTGTACAATTTCCATTGTTACGGATTGGTTCAGATTTGATATATTTTTTGACTTGAAACTTCGCTGACGCTTTAATTTACTTTCGCTCGCGAAGATTGCAACAGTTTCAGATATGTCAATTAGTTAAATAGAATATTACCTAAATATACATTATTCGTCATGTAGATAAGACTGAAACATGGATTTTAAAAAGTCTCTATCGAAGGAAAATTTTTGCATTTTTATTTGTAAAAATACCGGTCACAAATTGCATTTAATTAGTATAGAAATAAATTATACATTTCCGCAAGACTTGTCAACATAATATGAAACTTGTAAACATAACTTGAAATGACATCAACAAATTCAAAAATGGCGACTGCCATTTTCAACCAGCTATCCTATACTTATTAACACACTGAACAAATAGCAATGTATTTTTGTTCTACAGAATTTTATAAGATAGTTATTTCGGCTTACGTTAACTGTGTTAGTTTCTGACGAGGGGTAGCCGAAATAGCTATCAACTATATATATAATTTATGATATCGACTGAAGGTGCTTGATGGAACTTCAATATTAAATTTGAATTGTTGCAACTTTGTACGATTCCATATGTCTTATCACAAACGACCCGGGTTACTATTGTTACATTCTTTTCAGCTGCAATCTTTTGCTTGCCTATTGGTAAGTAGATTCCTGTTAATAATGATTTTAATATATTATATATACGATGCTAACTGTTTGTTTTACGTCAGTTCTGTTGCATCCGTGCGTTGGATGCCGAAGGGCGAAACCCGGGTCGTTTGTGATAAGACATATGGAATCGTACAAAGTTGCAACAATTCAAATTTAACTATATATACGTTTTGTAGGAGTAAAATACATTGCTATTTTTTCAGCGTGTTATAATAGAGTTCTACTAAGTAAATGGCAATCCAATCAATATACCCTATATTTCTTGCATTATGATCTCAATATTGTTCCACTCAGAGAATCATGACTTCTTAGCAGACTGCTATCTAAGTAGTATCTAGATTCTTAACCCATTCCCATTTTATTATAATTTTTCTAAGATAAATTTGTTTTTATTGAATTCAATTTACTGGCCATTTGTAAATTATTCTATATTTGTTGTATGTACATATTTAATTACTATACTTACTTTATACTATTACTAACATTATAATTCTTGAAATATTATTGTCACGACGTATACAGCATGAAGTTTTCACAAATAAATTTTTCGCTTGATACTATGTATACTATCTAACAAACATTACGTTATTTTAGATGCATTTGAACTCCCCTATTTTAAACGTTAGTTTAATGCGCTTATTATTACGACCAAAGAATTATTTCGTCGCTTGGAACTTTGAAGATTACTCAATCATGTTAGAAATAACACTTCCGCCAATCTGTATTTGAAACTATTTGGTTAGTAAAAAAGTATGGAATTGACCGTTTCATTACCGATATTCCCAGAATTTATTATCTTGGTTTATAGGTATTTTAAAGTTACTACAATGTAATGGCAATCTGTGTTACCGTTTTGACCCAGAACATATCAGATCTGATCCTTATCGGTATCGCTGATACGAAAAATCACGTATAGCTGATTGTATTGATAAGCCATTTAATTCATTTCCTGATCGATATCATTGATAGATTAATATCTATGACACTTTAAATAACTGTACACATCGAGTGTTAGATTACATGAGTAAACATGTAAAGCGCCGAAACTCTTCAAATGTTAAACTGTTTGAAGGCATGTTATTTGTATATTTGTCAATTGGATGCCTTTTTAGGATAGTCCACTTTAATCTATTGTATTATTTCTCATTGTATACATGTTCCTATATTTAATCGCTGTTTGCTTGAAAATAAATCATAAATAATAATGTCTCAGAAACATCAACCAAAGATAATGTATTTTTAATCCTAATCCGAATACGTCAATACTTTTTCGTTGTTTACAATATTATCTAACATGTAAATGAAGAGTTCGTATGAAACAAATTGTGATTAATTTATTGCCTAAAGTTGGCGCTGTTTGTATTCTTAATTTTTAACTACTGTATAAAGCTTCTTTTAAATACATATACACCCAGTCCTTTTATTACGCGAATTCGATTATACGCGATTTTTTTGGACGGCACCGTTACATTTTTTTACGCGCTTCACTCGTTTTTACGCGATTTTTTCCCCAAATTTGTTTTAAAGAAGAAATTTATATATGATGCTAATTATGTATGTTTCATTATTTTTATAAATAAAAAAAATATGTGTATTTTTAAAACTTAATTCATATAAGTGAAAAAATTATATCGTTATAGTCTCATTATATTTTATAAGCGAATTTTAAAGAGCAAATTTTGGTTTTTCATACGTTTCTGGTACTTTTTCACGCGATATTTTAATTTTTGGAACCAATTTATCAAATTATATGAAAGTTGTGATTTTTTTACGCGATCTTTTTTACGCGCCGTTTTCTGGAACCAATGTATCGCGTAAAAAAAGGACTTGGTGTACTCATTTGTTTGGCTCAAAAAATGTTAATTTCGTATTTCAAATACTTACCCATCGAATAAACATCAGCCGATACTTCAATTACATTTACTTCTGTAACAATTAGTGATTGAAAATTTCAATGATTCCTGAAATTTTGATTCCAATCGAATTGACGAACAAGTAAAATACTAAACTTTAAAAGCGTTCTCAGTAACGTTACTGCGATTCCTGACGCAAATGCAGTAGTCCGTTTGATTTATGGTGTATGCGACGTCTGACTGAATCTGGATTCACTAAAACTCATAATGAAGAATTAAAATCACTGAGAGTTTTCTCGATGCGCTTACGCTTACAAAGCCGATATTATTTTTCTTCAGTTTGTTGGCTTAATTGAATATCTGTTCATTTCATGATTCTGAGTAATATCATTGCTACTTTATTGTTTGTGTTATCTATGTATATCTGTGGTATATTTTTGTTTTATAATAATGCACACTTATCTGCAGACGTGTCACGGTTCCAAGTCCAATAAATAATGTTGTGTGTATTATAAATTATTATAAATATTAATTGTATTGATTTTTTTATTATTTGAATAGGTCAAAAGTGTATTCTATTTTTCTTTATCGATCTAACGTAAAATAACAAAGTCTTTGAATCTATAGATTTGTTATCCGATGAAATCAATTTATACTTGGATGGTTTATATTTTCAAAAAATCAAATAACATTTCACCTCAAAAAACGCTTTCCATCCATTTTGTTATATTCCTTGTTTTCTTATGTTATTTTTTTATTACCGATTAATTTATTATTAAGATTAAATTTACAGAATAATTAATTAGTTATAATTGAATTCCTTATTGAGTGCGCTATTTTATCTTCTGTGTATTGGTATATCTGCAATATATTATTCAATAAATACATCAGGAATAGCTTAATATGATATGTATCACGTTTTCCTTGAAAATTTGATAACCGGTTAACTCGCATTCTGCATGGTCGAGGATAGTGATGGTAAATTGTGGTTCGTCCCATTCAAAGACTCCTCATGATTTTATAATATATATATCTTATACTACGTTTCAAAACAGTTAAGTGTATCTCGTCGAAGAATTAATATTCTCTTATTAATGGTATATATGGTGTAAAAAAATCGCAGTAATCTGTTTATTTATTATCCCTATAAATATTTATTTACCGTAGAAAAATTGAAATATGAATAACTAAATTTTAAGTAAAAGAATGTTTTTTTTTACTCCGTTTCCTACCGAGTCGCATATAAGATATTCCAACACCTTGTATTCGTTTTTTTTTTTTGTAGTGTTCCTATCCAACATAATGAAGATTGGCAAGAAATCAGGCTAGCTTATACGAATGTTTTGAAGGTGTTATCTCTCTTCATTCTTACGTATCAACTATCTACACATAATCAGTCATCTCAACAGTTGAGACGTTGGCAGTTAAAGGGTTAATTGGTTAAATTAATTAAAGGGTTGCATTGCATTACATTACATTATATTATGTTATCATATATGACACATTTAACTCAAAAAAAATGCAATTGTTTGCCATGTACACATTTTAATCATAAATACATTAAATATATTCTTGTGAACGATTTCAGTAGAATTTAGCTAGCTTAAATTCAAAATTAAATAGACTTATCACGATTAGTAAGTTAAATGACAAAATATTAAACTTCTTTTTACCAGGTTTTCGTTTATTTGATAATTTGGCTTGAATCAATTTTCAAATGCTTACGGGAAAGGTTCTCCGTCGCTGGGTAATGTATGTGTTTCAATGCGTTGGACTAATAAATACATACCGCTCGCTATACGTCGATCATATATATGTATGCGTAATTGTTTATTAGCGCCACTGGATTACTTTCATTGTATTTTGTCTGCTAAACAGTTACTTACATCCCAGTATGGGTCCAAAATACATATTTTGAACAGGCGTGCCCCGACGTTCGTACGCTCTACTTTCATACAATTCGCTATTTCGTACATTTTTTAAAATTTACACTCATTCATTCATCATCATCATTTTTTACACTCTACATTCCTACACAGCAAATTACCGACTGAAGTTATGAGACGCCGTAAGTATATTTATGTGGACTTTTATGACTTAAACACAACCCACAATAAAAATTGATTTCTTATTTTCAATCTTACATTATACGCTTGAAATATAAAATGCAATTTCAATAACATATATTTTAGAATCTAGTTGTTGCTTGTTGCTTAATCCAAGATAATAATTGAAATCTACTCTAATTTGTTGATTTCTTCTTGGTGGTAAGGCATTATATTTTAAATAATAAGACTTTTTTTCAGTACTTATTCCCCACAATATATTTGATGATCAGGACCGCTTTCGCTCTGAATGTATGAAAATGTATCGGAGTATTCTGATTGTGTTATTCGATTGAAAATTTGAAACTAAACACTTATGTATTCATCACTTGGCTACAAGTTTGCGCAGTATCGCATATTTCACTGATACCTTCTCGAATTTTTACTTTCTCTGTATGCGTCCAGGTGAAAGTATATTTATCACAAATTTTCAAATCTGATTTTGAAATATGACTAAGAATGTATTAAGTAACATTTATATAGCACCTTACTTAAATATTATTTTTTGAAAATTGTAGTTCGCTATTGACGCGGAAGAGATTTCATTGGACTATGATTTTTAAATTATGCTTTGAAAAATTTTCTTCGGAATGGTTACAATTTAAATTGAATGCAATTAATGTAATGAAAGCTTGTCATGCATTATTCCGCCACGAAGTGCGCAGTACTAAATGCACCATGCTGAACTATCGTTTTTAGGTTTGACGTTTCATTTTTGGCGACATTCCAATAGTCGTTATTTTTCAATTTTCTTTACTATTTTCATTACCAAATTATTTCTTTGTTCTCAAAACTCCCGATAACGTCACCAATACAAATGATTCATATACTCTTTATTTGTATATTTTATGCAACGTATATGATAATTATGAATCTTCGACGGAGCTGTCATATAATGTTTCGTCATAAAAGCAGTTGAATCTCACATATTTGATATGTTTATGAGACCGCATAAACATCTATATTTATGTTTTACAATAAATTCAATCATAAGAAATATAGGGAAAATAACACGATGAAAAAATAGCAATGTACTAAGTTCTATAAAATTTATAGGGTGCATGTTTGACAACTATTTCGGCGTACGCCGTTATCAGAATTAGTTTGTTCTTAAAAATATCTCCAGAAAATTTCGCCAACAGCTCCATGGACTAGAATATAATCTGTCGAATTAACTCTCACTTTTGATGGAAAGACATGATATTTTAAATAATAGAAACACATTTTCAGTTGATAATGCTCGCGATGAACAAAACCGGTCCTTGTCATAAAATATAATGTGTTTTTCAATTTCAAGGTTTTAACTGTCAATTCTTGTTGGAAATATTTTTTTTAACACTTATTATATTATGTTGTATTATAAAAATTGTGGAAATAAATACAAAGAATGTGTTTTTATTATTTTAAATATAATTTTGTTGCTAAAGTGAGAATTTCGGAATTTGATATGATTTTTGAGAAAGTATCCTATACATTTTAAGCAATCAGTAGCGGATTGTTTAAGGGGTACAGTATGCCTAGAAATGTAAAAACACATTTCACAAAATCGATTTTACGGAAATGTATGTTTCGTAGTATTAATTTGCCTAATTTTCAAGAGCATCATTGAGATTGTTACACCTTGTCGTCTTTGTAGCGTCAGGTCATGTGGTATACTAAATTTCATTGAGCGGAGAAGTGCGCCGACCTCGGTATTTATACTCACTTCCGTGATTCTTAAATATATCCTGACAATTAACTGTGTATTGCATACATAATCAATTCAATCAAGGAAGAGGCTGCAATATTGTATCAATTTCAAACATGCTTGTTCATGACATGTTTGACACCGTCGCGTTCACAAAGAGCACATAAGTTCGGTACAGGCATCAAATTGTGCGTTTTAAATTTTTACTTAAAAATATTTTTTTTTTTAGAAATCATCATGCAAAACATTAGGATTCTGAGGAAGAGGAAGGAAGGAAGATTTTTAGTGCAACGAGATATTTTTACAGTCGGATATTCCATATATTGAAAATGTGAGGATGTAAATTCCAGAACAATATAGCGTTTAAATATTTCCGAAAAATATGCAAAACTTGCAAAATGTTTTTTTTTTCAAATGTAACAGTTTATATCCATACCTAAGAGTTTAAACATATATACAGAAACATTTCTTAAGTTCATAATTTTTTTTTTGTTGCGAAAACTTCAACGCAAGATTACAATCTATTTGTACTTCTGTCCTATTAGAAATATTACAATCATATCCAAGGCATGCCAATAATCTTAATCGTTATAATTTGTAAAATGTTTTATCGATGATGCCCGCACTTGACACGTTCGAGATAATTTACTATAAAGACAAACCCGATTTTTTATATACTGTCTGATACGTGTGTACGGAAACATTGATAAAGGTCGGCCATATTGTGTATCGGTGATTTCATGCGATTCAATAAATCCACCGCCTCTTCTCTTTAACACACTGAAAATATGTTTTTATTATTTGTATTTCTAATGAAATTTATCGAAAAAATCGTTTAAAGCAAATCATTTTTGTATCTAAAAAATATAAAAACGAATAATCTTGTATGCCTACCATCAACACTATTACTCAAAGGATAAATGAAAACAATTTTCCATATTTCAAATTATTTCATTGACTCTTGAAAAATTTCCATATATTTTTCGAAATACATCTCAGTACATTCAAAAGTTGTGAGAACTTTTCTCAACGTTATTTTAACTTGAGTAATTTGTGTTGCAATAAATTAATTATTTTTCATAGCTGTCAAATTAATGACAAGGTTTCACTGATTTAGCAGATTAGCAGACCATTTGGCAAAGCACATAGATGCAACGAAACAGTTCATTGTTTTCTTAATACTGAGAAATCTGTAAACATTTACTTAGACGAAGTAAATGCCATAAAAAATATAGTTGCCGGCAACATACTGCGAATGTTTGAATGTATCTTGCACAATTTAGTGTAATTCGTGAAATACATCGGCTTCTCAATGTCAAATCGGGCCTTGTCATTCTCACGGTCAACTTCACGTATATGCGTTGCATCTGCGTATTCCAATCCTAAGATTGCAGAAGTGCCAGCAAAATTGTTTCAAATTAAACAAATACTAACACATACTGAACGCGTATGGCAAACTTGTGAATTACGATATATATATATATTTACATATTTTAAAGTTTATTAAAGATTTTAGTTTACGGAATAAGTAATTAAACGTTCATATATTATCCATTTCTAATCAGTAAGTCAAAACTTTCTGTATTGTGCATCGTATTTTTCAATCGACCTTTGCATTGCAATCTCGTTTAGCCTTACATAGGGCAACTATTATCACTGTTATTATAAACATATCATTCAGTTAGATAAACATTTCTCAGATAATTTTTCGCACTAAGCACGAACCTGTAAAAGGTTTCCCCATCTAACCATTTATTTACCAATAAATCGTGTTGATATCGGCAGTGAGGAAATTTCACTTTTTATCAAACCTCGCCTAGAAAACAATCATTTTTTTAGTACGTATTTAAAATCATACATTTTATTTCCGTGTATTTGTACCAGGCACGAAACCCCCCTTATTTTTTTCAACCGCAAAATATTGTTTTGTGCGATCTATATGTATGTCTATTTAAGATTTCAACTTAAAGTCTTTGATGGAATTTGAATATCAAATATGTTTCATTTTAATTTATTAATAGATACAACTGGGCGTTAAGCGAATATCTCATTAATCTGAAACCGCGACGATGATTTACTTTGGTATTTAAACCTTTTTCTTAGTTGTCGTAGCCCCGTGTGCTCGCCATTCAACCAAACAAATGAATATCGGATGGAACACTTTCGTTTATCGATCTCTCAATCTATTATTGTATGTTATTTATGAATTTGTGTTATAATGCACATACTACAATACTTCTATGATTTCATTTTAACCTGAATAAGCACACTAAGAATGAACTTGTTTTACTACTAGTCCTTTCCTAATCGTATAATTGCCTTCTAACTTCACATCGAAAAATGACTTGGTTAAAAAACAAAATAGTCAGTATAGTTTCGTTCAAATCTGAACCTATGAAATTGTCTAAGTCTTGGCGATTGGTTATATTACGTGTGATGTTTTATATTCATATCAAAAACATATTTTGATTTCCATACGTTTTGTCATTGTTTCAGCTGATTCTCCGTCTCTAAAAGTATTGCTGAGTTTTGCGGTCGGGGCGCTTCTTGGAGATGTCTTCCTTCATTTATTACCAGAAGCTTGGCACTACGCTCAACAGAACACACCAGGTAAATCTATGTTCCATCCTGTAAAAATGAGCGGCGTTAATGTTTAAATGAAAATGTTACAAAAGTATAATTGATTGATTTTCAACTATATATACTAATCGTATTATTTTCATGTTAATTTTAAACCCTATTGCCTACATTATCAAATCAAAATATCAAATCGACTATGATTTTGTATTGTATGCATATAAACTCATAATATTTAATTCACGGTTACAGTCAGCACTGCTATTGATCAGGACCGGTTTCGCTCATCGCGAGCATTATCAACTGATGCTCGCGATGAACGAAACCGGTCCTGATCAAAAAATATATTGTGGAAATAAGTACTAAAAAAATGTGTTTTTATTATTTAAAATAGCATGCCTTTCCATCAAGAAGTGACAGTTAACACCTTAAAAGTGAGCACTGCTAGTATTGCACAAGGATTACAGTCCCTGGGTTTTCTTATTAGCCATCGAAATTATTGGTAACAGTAGCATATTTACATTTTTGAAAAATTCAGCATATGGATAATTTTTTCATCGAATCTTACTTTTTTAATTTTATTCATCTATAAATTTCGTAAATGAAATGACATAAATGTTTACTTTCATGATATACGAACAATATTTAAGCCGAATCGAATCATTCGTCGAGAAATATCTTAAACGCGGTGAAGTGTTTTTAGTATTTAGATTTCACTTCTGAATAATATTTTTTTTTTTTTTTTTAGATATCTATACTATATGCATATATATATATCACAGACATCATGTATATGTCTGATAGAGTTATAAATTCACATACTGAATTAGTGGTCTATAAATCGAAAACGATTTCATACTCGTTTCTAGGCAACGAAAAAGAGAGATGAATTGATAGATCGCATGTCCTTGCATTAGATTTCCCATTATTTTGTATACTTATCAGTTAATTAAAATTACTTTCTTACTGCGTTGCCACGATGGAAAAAAAAATACATATTGCGAATAATACCGCGAAACCATTTAGTTATCAAATCCTATTTGAGAAAAAAAAACTTTCTTAGATTCATTCTAGTTTAGAACTCCGTCTAATTATCGACATAGTTCTAGACCACATTATACTCTCGTACGCAAATATCACCAGACTGGCGAATTTAATGAAAATACCATAATAAGCGATCAAGCCACAGATGTTTTTTCATTCACCGCAATATTAAATAAGCTGCAAGTATACTTTTATCATTAATAAAAGCCTTCAGGCAATTTAAAATTACTTATCCACAAAAGTATACTAGATCGTTTTAGAAAATTCGCTAACAACTTCTCTTAAAAGTCATTACTGAAAGCGCTTGGCCAAATTTAATTATTCGTGTTTATTTATCGCAGTAATACGAATAATTGTGTGCATTGCCTGGCGCGCTATGATTTTATTATCATAACTGATAAATTAGATACATATTGGAAAATACATTTCATAAATACGCGACCGTGGTTTTGATAACCTCTGGGGAATACTGCGAGTTATGGAATGGGGTATTATGCATACGTAAAACAATGAAAATAATTGTTTGTGGATTATGAATTATGATATTATGCATACGTAAAACAATGAAAATAATTGTTTGTGGATTATGAATTATGAGCGTGAATCGTATATTTTTATATATTGAATTATCTTGGATAATATATCATCGATATATTATTCGGGAGTATCTAAATTACATCCCATTTATTAATTAAAGAAATCGTTTAAAAATAATCGTAAAATTTTGAATACCAGTCCCGCAAAAGTTCAACTCAGTTAAGCCAAATTAAAAATTTATTTCAAGACGAAGACTCATACGTTGTTACTAACATTTTAAGGAAGTTATGAAAACGGAAGGTTTGGCGTCTTCTCTAGTAACGATTTGCTAATTTTAATAATGAGTCACGAATCTTTGTTTGGCTCGTTGCACTATGCCTGCTAAATTCTAATTTTTCAATCTTAATCGCACTCGGGGGCAATCTTGCGAAAAAGAGTTTTGACGAAAGCGGGAAGTAGAAGTAATGCCTAAACAACGATTCGCTCTGTTAAATTTACTTCGCGGAAATGAAATGGCCTTGTCGGCGAACGGCGTATTTATTCAACGCGGAGAAAAAAAATGGTCGGCCGTGGTCAAGAAAAAAGCCTATTTCGAAGTATATATAGACCAGCGATCGGGGAACTTTTTGAACCATTACCCCAAAATATTTTGCATAAGTCAATATTACCCCCTCATTTTGAAAAGGAGACAATTATTGTAAATTTCAACTAAACATTTTTCATTGAATTAATTTACACAGAAAATAACAATTCCCCAAAAATTTTATTTTTGCCCCATTCGGGGTAATTTACCCCGGTTCCCCAACAGCTGATATAGACAAATAGAAAATGCTGAAATTACGTCGATTATTTCTATTAAACCACTCTCGCGATATTAATTTTCATGTAATTTAGTATCAGTGTTAAAATGGAACTAAAATTAGCTGTCTTATTATTCCCGTGGTTATTGGAAGGCTAAAATGTTTTAGAACATTCAGTCTATTCAGTGAAAACCGTTTTTTTCCAATTTTGAGTGTGTCACTTATGGCTGTATGAAATCTGGTACCATATGTACTAAAATACTTAAGACTTTTTCCAAATTACTAATTTTGTAACTACAAGTTTTGTCACTCTAATTTGACAGTAACAGTTAACATACCCCAATAATAATCAAAATGAACAGTCACACATGGTAACTTTTTGAGTGTCATATGATATCAAATATGCTTTTTTACATTTTTTTATAAAATCAAAAAAAAAATATTTTTAATGCAAATATAGCCTTAAATATCTACATAAATGAGATTTATTGTATTCTTATTTTGTTTTTTTACTTACCTATTAACTTTTGTAATTAGAATTTTATCCATCAATTAGGCAATAAGTAAGGCAATTAAGTGTGCATATATTCCCTAAGCACCTTTGTCGAATGTGGTTAATTTATCCAGATTAGTGTTACTATTCTAAGCTAGTAGTATTCTTCTTTTCATGTGCAATCAACTTGGGAAGATAAAATTAAAATGCGAGGGGAACCTCCACAAACCAAACATAATTTAAATAATATTTATTACAAATGTGTGTATTTTCTTTTATTTTCAGCGAACGAACATATTTCAATGAAATGTGGTCTTTGTGTTCTGAGCGGACTTCTTCTTTTCATAATTGTAGAAAAGATATTTTCAGACACATCCAAACCCGAGGTAGAAGAAAAAGAAGATGAAGTCAAACCAACAAAGCAGCTTGAGATTGAGGATATGCACAAACTCATAAATGCAGAGAAAGCAAAGCGGGAAAAGTCACTAGGCACAATTCAAAACGGCGGTGCTGTTCTGTGTGATGATGGAGAATCTGAACTTTATGACAGTTGCCTGTTGAATAATAACTCTGATGGAACTGCTGGAGCTTGTGGACATATCGGTGGGGCAAATGTGTGTGGTATTTCATTGACCAATGGTGTTCTTCGTGGAAAGTGTCTCAAGGGTAACCGGTGGAAGAGGGTTGTTCTGGAAAATCAGGCAGAGGCAGCTAAAGATACAAAAGGTGCAAAAAGTGATGGCAAAAAACATGTGAGCATTTAACCTTTCACTCTTACTGGGATTCTACCATGATAAATAACAGATAAAAGCAAAATGCATATCGTGAGCTATCGAACATGTAAAATGATTTCAGTCATTATTATTTTAATTTTACTTTCTCCATTGCCCCAAAGTATTCTGAAAAAAAAATAACAATGATTTCATCGAATTCTTTTTATATTTTTATAGTTAATAGCTTATATTACATTTTCCTGAATAATTTAATGCATCTGTTCGAGAACAATTTTCCATTTTTGTAAGACAGTGTATAATAATCCTTCAAGGTATGAAAATGTTTATCTCAAAAATGGCTATCAATGTATGATACATATCTGCCCGCCCATACATACCTTTCGATCCCAAGAATCAATAATTATCAATATATAATTATAGATAGTCAATTAAACATTTGATATATCATGAAAATCTGTAATGGAAGCCAATAGCAGTCACTGTATCCGATTGATTTCATTATTAATTTACATCTGCACAGAAAGTATTCCGATGTGAAAACAGTCTGTGTACAATACGGTGTACAATTATTATCACAAGATTTATTTATATATTCATAGATATTGCTAAACACACTTGATTTTATGATAAAAGAATTATTATCACAAAATGTGACTTATGATAAACAATCTATTGTAACTAGGTTCAATATTTGATATTATTTTACTTTGTGATAATGCATTGTTAAACATCAGTGATTTATCATAAATTATGCAGATAAAATTATATAAGTGACTTAAAGGTAAAGTGAATCTGTCTAAACTGCCTACATGTGCGCCTTCCAAATAATTTCACAACCTCAGCATACTAATCTCTGGTCACCATACACTATACAATGTACACTATCAAAATTTACATTTAAAAAAAATATGAATGATGTTCAAAATCAATGTTTATTCATTTAATGATTTTTAACACTCAATCAGCTGTCATATATGACTCTTTCTGCTCGCTCAGAGCATTTGTTGAAGTCTCTGTAGAAGTGGAATAAAAAAATTCAGTGTACTGCTTATTTTCATCTGCTTATTTAATCCCCATATTCTTCAATAATATTTCACTTATATTTTACCATAAAAATAAATGTAAAGTGTATTTAAATGTTTTATAATTTTTTTTAATAAAATTTACTGTTTGTCCAAACTTTTTCCAGATTCATACTGTCCATATAAACCATTTATATATTCATCTTCGTTATCAAAATTATAAAGCACATTCTTTGGTTTGGTCTGCTCAGTAATTGGATTTTCTGCTTAGTGAACCACATCTCCAAATGAGAGATTGAGAGTGTTTTAAAAAATATTTTATTTACAATGCAGTGTTGTTATCAATTAAGAAAACTCTCAGTGGTCTTGCATTTTTGTTTTCAACTAAAGATAGGGATTGTAAGACCTCTAACGCTGATGAATCCAATGACTTATATCAACACTCCATTGTCGAGAAATGGAAAATGTCGTTAATTGCGGACTACCACTAGAAAGCGGGACCCGGCGTTCACAGACGGTTGGTTGTTTGTGGGACATAATATGACATATTGATAAGAAACCAAATAACTCGCACGTTATTATTCACTCAATGTTCATATTGTTTATTGTAAAAAAGAGAACATATCTTCCTCGTATTATCAGCGGATTAATACTGTTTGGTGCAGACTAATTCAACAGGAATTGAATTGTGATATAGTTGGTTTGTTACATAAATTCCTGCTTTATCACTATTTATTTTAAATTTAATGTCACTTAATGTATATGTATATATATTTTAATTGTCATGTTTTTTTATTGTAAATTTTTAGATATCTGGTTACTTGAACCTCATGGCGAATTCTATTGATAACTTCACTCATGGATTAGCTGTTGGGGGATCATTCCTTATTTCTTTTAGAGTTGGAATGCTGTCTACTTTTGCAATACTTGGTATGTTTATTTCTTTGTCCCTTATATTTATGCAACTTGCAATCTTTTAGTGAGAAAATTTCAAAGCTGCTACCAAAATTCATTTCCGAAATTGAAAGTTTTAATTAATAATTACCAAATAACTGACATTATTTTTTCTAATATATTATTTATCTGATGAGTGATTCCATCTTGGCTGATCCCAACTAATCCCACCTAATCCTGGAACAATGTTTATATAGAATGACAAATAAGTATTCCTCTTTATCCTTTAATTCTTCTCTTCTCTTGAAACATAAGATTGGCGGCTGACTGACAATTTTGAGACAATTTCAATAATGAATTGAGTATTTTATGAGAATAATCTTTTACATTAGAAAGAGTTGATCATTTTTACAGTCCTCTTCATTTGCAGGTTTTTTGAATAAATCATTAATCTAATTAAATTATCCAAAATAGAAATTAAATATATTGCTATAAGAAATCAATTCCAGCCTCTGAAAATACTTAATACAGTTTCAAGACAAAATATGTTCATGTTTTCAGTTCATGAAATTCCACATGAAGTCGGTGACTTTGCCATACTACTTCGTAGTGGTTTTTCAAGATGGGAGGCAGCAAAAGCTCAGTTGGTAAGATTAATCCGATTTTTATTACTGTAATCTGATAACTCATGGAGCCATTATATATTTGTGTAAATTTTTTAATAGTATGCGTTCTTTTTGGGAACCAAAAAACATTTAAGTAAAGTACATCAAAGATTTAATTGTAATAGAATTTTATTGATGTTGAATGGCTCAGTAACTTGGTGGCAACTAGTCAAAAAATAGAATACTGTGTATAGCTATTTGTCATTTCCTGTAGTACTGAATACATTTCAATTTTCTACGGTGTAATCTATATATGTAATATTATAGTACTACAGATGTACATATTGCTCCAGATGGTACAATTTTTATTTCTGTATTGTTCATTCCATTGTGAATTTTTAACTTGTTTCAGGCTACTGCAACAGCAGGTCTGTTTGGTGCAATGGCTGCTGTTGTTTTCAGTGGAGCTAGCAACACTTTAGGTAATTATTATTAAAATTTGTTTTTTTTTGTTGTCTAGAAATGAAGATATTTTGGATTTCACTTTGTGGAAATGGTCTTCAATATGATAAATGAAAATATATCAGATAGACTGCTTTATTAACCCTTTTACGCCTAAGCAGCGCGATCGCGCTGCTTGGTACTTGTGCGAAATCGACGGGCAAGCGCTATCGCGCTGCGAAAACCATGTTCCACTCAAGCGTAACTCGAAGTGTTTTAACACATGTTTTATTAAAATTTATGAATGATGTGGATCATGTAAGTTCTTAGGATTGACAAAATCGAATCCACAAATTTATTGACCCAAAAATATTTTTTTTAATGATAAAACAAAATTGTGAACATATGTTAGTGCCGCGCTCATATTTCACCGAGTATTTATTGAATAACAGATATGTTGTGCATGATACATATAATACATGTATTTTATATCGAATCGGGCATAGAAATAGAATATACTTCTTAGAAAAAATGTCTTTTTTTTGTTATCATGGATTCAAGAAATATGGAGGACACTTGCGAACAATAGGAAATGGCACAAATATCTACCCTTTTTAAAATTCCATTCATCACTTTTTTAACAGAAAGATCATAAAATTCGTTACACTTGTATACAAAATCTTATTATTATTATTTACTCAACACACGTAAGCGTCAATAGAAAAAAAAACTCTTGCATACAGTGGCAGCCCGTCCATTGAAATCTTGATTTACTTCACTCCCTGAATGAAAAAAACTTTTATATTTATAAAGAAATATTTTTATCAATAATTTCTTCATCATAAATAAATCACCTGTGTTTCATGCGAAATTGATTGGAAATTTCGTGGGTTATTTTGTTTTTCTAAAGATACTGCAAGTCTGAAGTTCTTATGGATAACCCGCCACTGGACATATTTACTGTATTTACTGGAATTTCTTTTAATTTATGGCTTTTCAAGTGAAGCAGAAATTCTTTTCAGTTATGTATACATGATATTTATTCTTCAGTTAACTTCAGGCGGTTGTTGGAATTTAATTGTCACAGAAACCAATCGATATGCCAATGCATTTTTTCGTTGTAACAACATTGCTAAAAATCGGAAGTTACCTGAATAAAGTTATCATGTAGTTGCAGACAATTATTTACAAGCATCCCTTTGCTCAATTATTTGATATCAAATGATATATATTACACCAGTACGGTTAGACACAACGGAAAAGGAATGCCACCAGACTTACTAAAAACAAAATTTAAAATTGATGAAGCGAAATATTATACAAAAAAAGGTGCAATTATCTGCGGATACCGTGAAAAAAAGTTACAAAAACAATCGGTGATATTTGCATCTTCCTACGCATCGACTAAAAGAATGACTGCAATAAATAGACGTAATCGGGAGACAAATAAACCGGATGTCATAAATATATATAATAAATATATGGGAGAAGTTGATACTTCAGATCACATGTTATATACATACCTGGATGAAAGACGTACATTGAAATATTGGAAAAAGGTGACTTTTCATATTTTTGGAAGAATGATGGTAAATGCATTCATTATTTACACAAGAAATACGCCTGGTAAAAAGATGACAAGATTAGAATTTACATCATCCATAATTGAGGCAATAGAAGATGAATGGAGACCTAAAAAATTCCAGTCCAAAGAACATCCCGTACGAGATTGGAGAATCTAGAGGTTTTAAAAAACTTACCAGGACGAAATCTCAGAGAATGGGTCGTATGCAGCAAAAAAGAAGGAGGGCCTATTAGAAGATCAAATCTAATTTGTACAAAGTGTGAAAAGGGTCTTCACCCATTATGTATCGGAAAACACAAGTGTTGACTTTTTATTATTTTTAGTTTATTAGACTATAAAAATACTTATCGAATAATTAAGCTTTTTAGTGTTTTTACTGATCGACGATAGTTCGAAAAAATATTCTGCATCAAAGGCATGTGAAATATTTTACAAAAAATACCTCTTTTTTTATCACAAAATAAAAAATTTTGTGCAAATTATTGCAAATTTCATGTTTCTTATTTTTTTTAGGTCGATCTTGTAAAGTCATTTATTGTTTTTATAATTGTTTTATCTAAACTATAATATATCAAATGCAAAATGAGAAAAAACAGAAATAAATCCTTAAAAACTAGATATTTACAAATTTTTTTTTCAAACACACAAAAAACTTCAAAAACTCCTTAGTGCTTTTAGGAAGTCCCCAAAAAAAAGGCTAGGCGTAAAAGGGTTAACACTATTTCGATATTAACAAAATTATTTACATATTGACACTGTGGGCGAAAATCAAGGGGAAGTGAAAAAAAATCAAGTTTTACATTAATTGCTCTATCTCCCAAACTAAAATTCCAATACTGACTTCAATTTAAATTGGGATGGATTTCAAATATTCAATCCACACTTGTTATTGTTGTTTTCAACAAGCATGTGGACAACTGGCCATAAATCATGTACATACATGTGCTTTGACTGCATTGATGGCTTACCAAGTCTCACTTTTTTGCTCAGGATAGCCACATCTTAGAAGGGAGCAAATATATTTTTGGTATACTCATTAGATTAAATGTTTACATTCCTCAAACAAACGACCAATTATGTTTTAAAGGCTTCATTAAGCATAGTCACTTACCCATTCATTAATTATCAAAACTATACACAAAATCTCAATAACTAAGCGAGAGTATATGTAAGTGATTCATATAATATGAAGTTTGGTGTGTAAAGAAAACTAAGCATTTTTTTTTGTTAATGTATGTGTAGCTGTAACTGTCCCCAAGAGATTATTATATAATAATTATTTAAAAAAATGAGTATAGAACTACCTTTCCCGCTCTAAGTATGACAATATGATAGTTCATTCTTTTTATTTAAGTAATGTTGTTATTTTTTTGTTTCATCATTTCAGAGGCTAAAACATCATGGATATTACCCTTCACTGCCGGCGGGTTCCTTCACATTGCCCTGATAACAGTATTGCCAGATTTGCTCAGAGAAGAAAATAAAATTGAATCTGTGAAACAGCTTTTGGCATTGATATTTGGTATTGCCATTATGGGCACTCTAACCGCTCTTGTAGACTGATAAACATTTCAATTATTTTGATTCCTTATGTAAATGAAGTAGATAGTTTTATTTCTTATATTAAATTTGAATAATTTGTCACAAGTTAATTGATACATTAAAAAAGTGATGCTATTTTCATAGACAAAATATTTTTTCGAAATGAATTAATTGTATGTATTTTCTATGCACATATATATATGTATATATGTTGCACATAATCAAATTTTAATTGTTTAGAAAAAAACAATGGCTATAGAATACTATATTTTACTTAAATATGGCGTAAAAAACCTTAATAAAATTTGTATTACATATCTATTTTTTTGTATTTAAGTATTTTCAAAGCTGACAGATCAAATCAAACACACAATGTCATGTAATGCATGAGTATACCTCAGTAGTTTTGTAAAATAGCATTCCCACCTATTTTTAAAGATAAGATGTCAATATAGGTCTTTTTGTATAATATATTCCCGTTTCACAAATTGTTTATATTTAATTGTTACTTTTCTTTTTCTTAGTTAAATTGAAAGAACAAAATTTCCAGACGATTTTGTACAAATATATACTTCATTTTACAGTCTTATGTTTTTATGGCCATATATGATTTATGTAGATATTATTTAGTTTTTAATGTTTTATGGTATGTATTAAACTAGAGGAAAATTTTGCCACTTTCAAATAACTTCATGTCCTATAGAAACAAAAATTCTGTGATTAAAATTTTGTAACAATAATTGTCACAAAGAAATCAATTGTATGTATATGTATGATTATTTGACAAACTGTTGTATATTGGTTTTTACAGATTATTTATTGAAAAGCTTAACTACAGATATTATTCGCCAAATAGCTAGTCTATTTTAAGTTTATTACATCTAATCTGTCATTTGAATTTATGCTATAATTTCTTCAAAAAAATACAATTTCTTAGCTATTTCTCACAACAGCAGTCATATTCATCAAACAGCTTAAAATGGTTATTCTTTAAACTTCATCTTATTAGTAGTGGGTAAAAATATTTTTCCTTCATTAAAATAACATTGTTAATGAAATGGGTGTGATAAAGTTTTTTCTTTTTTTTTTTAAAACTTTGTGGATAATCTACATCTTAGAAAAATCACTATGATACAAGAAGATAACTAATGATTTTACTCTTAATCAGTAGATTTTCACTTAGTTTTTGAAGAAATGGGTTTACAACTTCTAATTACACAATTTCTTGCACTCTGTTTACCAATAACTACACTTAATATCAACAATTTATCTTCGATCAAACCTAAATTAACTTGTTCATTGAACAGAATAAAAGATTTCTTTGGAAGTCTAAATAGTTTTCAAATCAAGTTTTCATTCTTATTGTAGATTCATAACATATTGGTCACATCAAGATTGACACATTAAATATATGTGTCACTGAAACTGCAGTAGTCTAAAACTTAGTTTTTTTTTATATCACTAGCTTGTTCTAAATTCTGACTTTTAAAGTTTTCTGCATTGCACATGTATTGTGAAGGAAACACTGACACGTGTAGAGAACTTTAAATTATTTTCGTTTTTCCCATTTTACAATAAATATACATAATTATTATGCATATGCAAGTTTCTGTACTATTTTTATTTTGTTTCCTATGTAAATTATACATTACAATTATTTTCATTTGAAAAACAATAGCCTTTCTGTTTAACAATTTATTTTGTTAATACTCAAAACATTATGAAATCATTTTATGCTCAGTTTGATAAATAATTTATTGTGATAGATATGTCTCAAAATAAACATTTATAAACGAAAAAATATTATGGTGAAAATAGCTTAATACATCTCCAGTCCATTTAATGCTCGGAAATATTTATAAGAAAGAGTGTCTTTGATAAATACTTAGACAGTGTTTACTTTTGATTATTTTGTACAGCTGATGATAGAAGTGGCACTCATTGAGTGAAACATCATATTTAAATTAAAAATTACCATTAATATTTGACTTCAAAAAACTTCAGAACCACAGGCATGTGCCATATATTGTAGAAGTAGTTTGTTACCAGTGTGTTTAATTTTAACTCTTTGGAAAATTGTATATTCTTTTTCATAATTACCATACAATCTATCTGTGCAATTATTCTGCCTAATACTCAATTTTTAACACCTGTACATTATTATATTTGGCTGTCACATGTACATATTATAAATAAAATATTTTTGAAAATTAGTTTGCCTTTGTTTATTTGACACATTAAATCATGGTCAATGTTTTCACTGTAATTTTGTCCTTCATGTACAGTTATAATAGTACCATTTGGCAACATGTATTAGAAAAAAATCATGCTTAACATTATTAGTACTCTGATCATTCTTGAAGGGTTATTGGGTTTGTATTTTACTCCAAAAAAATTGGTTGTCTGTAAAGTCGGTTTACGGACGATAGTTTAACGTGACAACGTCATAAGAAAACATTGATGAAATGATTGCATACTTTTATGAATAAAATGGAATCATTTTTATTGAATTATCATTATTTTGTATGGATACGAAGAAGGACTGAAATGAAATCTACATGGAAAACCTCCATGGGTACATTACTCCTTGACGATAGTGGCAGATCCGTGAGATTCACAGGTTCGTCAGATTGGTCTGCCATGGTGTGACTTTAGGCGGTTCTGCGAAAGAAATCGTTGATAATTTATTGTTAAAAGTATATTTGTTATACGTTAATCAGACTTTTAATGTGCAAGAATTAATTACCTTTATTGCCGCAATTGTTGTTGTAATATAAACAATGAAAACCACATTAACATTTCACTTCACTTTATAAACAGTTGTAAACAGATCACGTGTAGGTACTGTAGGTGTATAAGTTGTGTGCTGCCGCTGTCTCTTTTCTACTCAGACGCATCGACCAATCGAGTGGAAGAGAGATAGATGCGGCACAATCCGAAAGGTAGGCCGATTGTGCCTCTCCATCCCTTATCCGCGCTCTCGCTCGCACGCTTGCCTTCGGCGTAACGGGACAATGAGTCATATTTTTTCGTGCGTGCAGCGGGCGTTCATCGATTTATAAGACGTTGTCACGTCAAAAAGCTTTGTAGTTAATTATTACATATATAATACGTTCATTTACCTTTCTTGAAATCCATATGATCTGTCAAACAGGTTGTTTAGGTAATTTGATAGCAATATCAGCAACTAACTATAAATAAATCAAGAGTACAAAAAAGATAAACATCAATAAACATGATTACAAAATTTCATGCATTACATTTCAACAACCTACATGAGTGTAAATTTTTTTTTATCATTAATATGTCTTTGTATTGAAGTTATGTCACAATCTCTTATTAAAAAAAAATCTGTCTGATTGGCAACGTAATAAACTAACCTTTTATATATATATATCAAACAGCTTGAAATGTTCATTGCTAAGTCATTTTGGCAATATATTATATAAAGGGGCTAAGTAACATTTTTTTTTATTTAAAAACGGATGAAGGTGTTATGGGCTCTCAATGCCTTCGTCCACAAAAATATGAGCAGAGACACATTTTATCATGTAGATGAAGGCGTTTTGCAGGGAATATTGCTCCTGTATTCATGATGCTGAAAGTAACAATTGTCATTTCTTTGCGACTTTGACTTGCGCAGTGAGTTGATTATATAAACAAGTTTTGCTTATTTTATACTTAATCTGTTTTTAAAATCATAGGAATTTATTTTAGAGTAGTGGTTCTCGTGTGCGCCCATCAACTACTTCATAGTACCTAGTTTACCAACCTGAGGGTCGCGAAGGGTTTTTTGGGAGGTCGCCGACTTATAGGGTCAACTAAAAAAATATGTTTTTTGTAAGCTTGTGGATTGTATGGGGGGTCACGGGTCACATGGATTTTATGAAAAGGGGTTGCCACCCGAAAAAGGTTGGGAAAATATGTCATAGTAAATTAGTATTTAAAAAGTGTTTTGATTTTCCAAATCAATGACCATGGGACATTTCCATATGACTTATGTAGTGTGGTCACAGTACAATTTTTAATGATAATCACTGGTCTAAACTAATAGTTTCTGGGACGTGTTGTTATTTATATACATACTATACTATATATATATTTATTTATGTACTACTGTCATTTCAACAAATATAATGCAACAATTTTAAAACCATTTATTTAAGAAACAGTGATTTTACAAGTTCAGGATACATTTTATCACAAAATACTTAGAAAATTCCTCATTTTACTCATGGGAAAAAGACATGGCCCATAGAAAAAACTGCAGTTCCTAGTTACGGTTTGTTAAAATAGAAAAAAAGTCAATATTATTATCAACATATCGTCCATACTGAAATAAGATGTTTTCTATAATTTGCATATTTCAATACACGATCTTGAAGGGTTATTTTATTTTGATTGATCATAAATTTCCCGAATTTAGCCAAAATTATTAAGATGCTGACAGAGTTTGGTAGAATTAAGAAGTTTTTACAAAAACACATATGTACAAGATAAGTGTCAGGAATACATTTCAATGGCTAGTAAGAACAATAAAATGCTAAATGTAGGGTCAACTTTTTCATAAAATATACAATCATTTTAACAAACTTTGACTGATTAATAGAAAAACTGAAGGAAAAGGTATAAGGTGTCATTTAGTGAGGTAGGTAAAGTGAGGTGAGTAAAAGGTTCAAAGATGGCATTAAGTCGATAGGAGTTGAAAGGTATGAATCATATTTCTACAAATAGTTGTATGATGAAAAGATAATAAATACTTTATAAAAATGTAGGTAACAGAACCACTTCAAGATGTTCAAATTAAAAGTTATTGTATGAAATACTCTCCAGAAGCAACAACAGATTTTAAAACCAAAATATCAGTTCTATTTTGAATCTATTCCAAAACAATAATTAGTTGACAATGCCCTGTATATTATCAAATATTATTATCTATTTACATATGAAAATTAAAATGATTTATTCAATAAGAAATACTATACTATAAAGATATTTAATTAGTTTTAATTTTGTTATTTTCTCTAGTCAACCTTTTTTACATAATCTTTTATACTAAAATGCTTATTATTAATTGACATTGAGTTTTGTGCATTATCTAAATTGTTATTTGGATAATAAGTTTTCCTTGACAAAAACTTAATGTTAACTGCATAGTTACACGTTTCGGACCCGTGAATTGGCCTCCAAGATCGTGGGATTTAACGCCGCTGGACTATTTTTTGTGGGGATATGTGAAGTTGCTAGTCTACGCCGATAAGCCTGAAACGATTGACCGCTTGGAGGACAACACTCGCCGCGTTATTGCCGATATACGGCAACAAATGCAACTCCAGATTACACTACGTCCGAGCTAGCCGTGGTGGTCATATACCAAAAGTCATATTTAAATTATAATGCCAAAAGATTATCTTTCGAATAAAGTAAATTTCATGTCTATTTAAAAAATTCATCTTTGTTTTATTCCATTTCAAAGTTCTATACCTCTAAAAAAAACATCCTCTATATGCTCAGTATTATAGAATTCAAAAGGAACAGGACATATCAATTTATCAGGTATTTATGATTAGACATGATTGGAAAATTGTAAATGTTTATTTTATGGTACAAAATATTTAAGGTTCAAATGATAACAATTCCTTTCTTGCTTTCCAAAAATGGCCACCTAACTTTGTGTTCAAAACCTTTGTAGTGCGTTATCCGCCATTGGTCCCTTTTTAAGCCGAAAGCCATGTGAATAAAACAAGTTGTCCAAAAATAATCCGTAAATAGTCATAAGAATGTACTTTATGTAAAAGAATAGATCCGAAACATTATGCTTGAAAATATAATTTTTTTTTGCTGAAAAAAGTTGCAGCACTTAGGATATAGCGTTTTTATTTTTAGTGCATGTATATCCCAGTTAACTTAATTATGTAAGGATTAAAAAGCACAACACCTGGCAACACTAACGTGCTTGCACAGGTAAACTAGCAAAGGTAAATTTAAATCGGTTTTAACGTGGAAGGCTTCGAAAGGCAGTGACGGCAAGTGCAATAGAACGGTGTCGGGCCGACGGTGTACCCTATTTAGAATGAAGTTTAGTCCACTGAAACGAATTTATAAACAAACAAAACAAATTATTATTTTTACACGGAGTTAATAAATGTAATGTATTGAAAATAAAATAATCACGATAAAGTTTTAAAAGTGATGTTGCGGAGCTGTTGTGTTGTCTCTTATATTGTTTGCAATGAATGAAGTGATGTGAAATGTCAGATTTGTGTTTATTCTGTTACTAGGTATCAATAATCTTCATATTGGACTTTATGGGATATAATGTAAGTAACATTTACTCGTCAGTTTATTTAAAAGTTTAATTATAAGTAAAAAATATCACAGAATTATAATCTCTTCATCTTCATTTTTATGAGATCTCTCTCACGGCATTGAGTCATTTCTATCAATTCAATATTGTGTCACGTTTATCTCACACTATCCAACGTAAGTTGTTGATAATTAATATTCATAAAATTCTTGCCATCATTCCTGACGAGTGTGTAAGCATCATTATTTTGAATTATACCCATAGGAAAATATCTTTTAAGTTCTTTTCTCAGTTTATATGTATATCGTCCATCTCGTAATTTACATAACCAACGTATTATTCCGGATACGCCTGTATGCTTCTGCGTGGGGCTCTATTGTTTCCAGTGGCGTTTTTTGTTACAATACACCTATTGTAATGTTTAAAATTAAAATATAAATATTTTTTGAAAATACTCACTATAGTCACACAACTAATATCGGTCATGTATCCAAAATATAGAACGGGGACGTCCCTAAAGCGAATATTCATTTTTTATTTCATGTGTGTGTCATGGAATTAAAATTTCCATTTCTTTCGAGGTCATTTACGACAGTTAAAATACTCACAATTTATATTCTCCTGATAATTTTGATTTTCTATTCCTTTTGCGCCAGTTAGACGAAATTGTCTCTTTTAGCAACATATTAGGATATGATAATAAGATTTATAATTTTTCCACCGAATCAAAAATTTGATGGAAATTCAGAACACTACCACCAATAATACCCATAGTGACTTCTGGGCTATTTCGCAGAGATTATCAAAAAATTCTTCAAATAAGTTTTATAGCATAAAGATGTAACAAATATTTATTAAAATTATATGTATTCAAAATTTTAACAACTAATGATAAGGTTCTTAACAAACAAGGCAAAAATATTTAAAAAAAAAAACATTAAAGTGGGCAGTAGATATATTTTATATTATTAATATTAGAATATATATATGTATGCACACACGTATAAAAACTTTAAATACATATACCGAAAAATCTAAAATTTAATGTTTGTTATAAACCGTAATCATTTGTTTTATCTTTAAGCATGTAGTTAAAAAAAATCTTTCAAATCGAATTAATGTATAATTTTACACTCCATATAACTATAAACAAATATATGTTTGGTGTTTTAATTCGTGCTGAAAGATAAAAATATGTATTTTGGATAATTAATTCTATATAAACCCGCAGGGTGTGCGGGTATAATCAGGGTTGTCAGATTTTTATAATAATATCGAAAAATCCTTAACTGAATCATTTTATTAAGTTACCTCGCGACATTACGTGTTGTTTACCATACCATATAATATAATACGCTATGATAACATAAGGAAGTTTTTTCTATTATTTCCTCAGTATAATTTTAACGAAATTGCATTTTAAATAAGAATAAAAAAAAATAGACAACCCTGATTGGGTATTACATATCAGGAAATACATTTTATTTTCAGCAATGACCATGCATCATGGCAAAATGACCGAGAAATATTTCGACATTCTACTTGCCGTTACATTATTTCTATTACAAATTTATTCAAGGTTAACATGTACACTGAATTAATATTGGAAAAATTGAATGTAAATTAAGTTACGCATCTCGAATATCAACATTACATTTACTTATTTCATCAGTTTATATATTTGATCAAGCATAAAATATATATAAGTGAATTGTTCAACTGATGAAATAATAACAATTATATAGGAACCTAATTATTATTTCAATGAGAGAAAACAGAACCCGAATAGATGACAGCCGTATTGGTACCTGTATAATAGTAATTACATTCAACCAACAAATTTTTGACGTATCCATCCGTATTTTAATATATTCATTCGGCTATATTTAATATTAAGCGATCGACATTGCTGTTTTCTTAGGATTGGTTAAAGGAATAATTATTGCATAAATTTGGCTGCTTCATTACTAACCGAATCTCTATCATCCCTAAGTAAATCAAAATTGTATACACACTGTCACTCGCAGTAAATTCTTACTTTAACCGCACGAATTCCCGGTTAAGTGCCATCGAATAGGTGATTTGAATATTAAAATATCTCAATTCTTTGATATTTGCCGTTCTCAATACGAAATTCATATGGGTTATTGTTAGAACCGCTTGTTAAGCAATAGCACTGCTTCTTTTTTCGGAGAAAATAGAAGAGAAAAGCTCGGAAAGGTTGAATTAATAATGATAATCATTTGCGCTATGTTATGTTTTAAGGATCGCACCGGTGAGATAGAGACCACATTTTAGTAGAAATTTATAAATCACGTGAAAAATCCATTAATGAAATTATCTTGATTGTCGATAGAGGGATTCTAACCATTGGAAATCGCGATCGAAAACTATAGAACTTTAACCGGTTGGCCACATGACACAAATCGTAGTATATCTAGAAAATACAAACTATCGAATATGTGTAATTCAAAGAGAAAACTATGCTATAAGATTCAAAATGTAAACAATATAATTCTAAATTTCATAATAATTTCCATTAGGTTTCGTGCTTCTCAGCGTTGATTTCTCTACATACAGAATGACGTATTCGGTTTTGTGAAGTATTTAATATGTCTCGCTAAAAAATCTTAACAATTTCAATATTTAAGTTATTTTATTTCAAATACCTTGCCTTATTTAGTAGTAATGATCCGTTGATTATATTCTTATTTTCATTATTTGTGAATATTTTTTTTTGTAAAGTAAAGCAGGTAAGATACCAGTATACTTTTCTTTTATTTTCACCAATTAAATATGTTTGTTTAACCAACTATCTTTTTTCATTTTCTTTGGATGCAATTATTTTACAATGCAGTCCAATAAAATGTATGTTAAAAAATTAACATGACTTTTAGTTTGTTTTGAAAATCAGCTACGCTCAATGTTCCGCGTTCAACTCAATTTCCATGGAAATGAGTGTTGCCTTACCTTACACGTTACTTAAAACGGTATAACATCGTTTAATTTATTTGCAACCCGGTGCTAGATCGAAGACTTCCTAAGCTTCATTAAAATATCTTTCACCATGTAGACGTTATCACATATCTAATATAATTATTAATACAAATAAAGTTTCCCATTGGAAATATTAATTTTCGCCTGTATCCATTATTGATTTTCTTGATGATTGTTTCATACAATTTAAATAAGTTTCGAAGTAGATGTATGACTTTTACGATGCCACTTACTAACCACAATATTCGATAAATTCAAATTTTATTCTGTATCTAAAAGTTGGGTCACACTGCAACACGCCCTGAATACTGCTATATCTGCTAGTTAAAATTATTTATACTTAATTGTAACTATACTACAATACATGTACGTTATTGCGTTTTTTAAAATTCTTCAGTAGCGTCACGATATTCGATTTAAAGTTAATGACAAATACTGTATGAAAATATTATAAATATGACATATGTATTTATTACCATCTCATTACTGGCGAAGGTATGAAAGCTTTCTATTTTCTGTCTACCACTGACGCAGAGACCGTCACAACGATTTCGGACACAATTATTTTTTTGTTCAGAAAAAAAAAGAGAGACTATTAAAGCTAGCTTGTTTTGGGAACTATTTCACTGACTATTGGTGACTGCTTTCATAACTGTTTACAAATGTGTGTTTTTAAGACTCAATATTTCAAATAGACAATCCACACTAAAACCAAGATTCGGTTATCATATGTATAATTTTTTGTAGTGCAGTTGATTCAAGTATAGGAAACTAGTTATAACTATTTTTCTATCACCTAAAGGTCTCCTGAATTCAAAAAAATAAAATTTTGGAATAAAAAATATTCCATTTTAACCATAAATTATTAATATACTTTGACGTAAAAAATACAGACATGAATGAATATTTTTTAAAATTATTTGTTATGAAATTATATCTCCTTGAAATGTTTCACTATTGAATAATATATTTTAAGTCCAAACCAGCAAGTTTCTACAGAAAAGGGATTGAGAAACTACCTGAGAGATGGCAGACAGTCTTAGACAATGAAGAAGAATTATTTTGTATTGTAAAAATGAAAATTTAAAAAATATGTTCGTAAATATGTGTCGTATAAAAAAATGGATTTCTTTTCCGTACCCTTAATATAAGTATATATTACTCAAACATCTCAAACCTTTCATTGGCTGTTTGGTCACTTAATTTATTCTTTATATGCTGTTTAACAAAATATGATCCCGCATGTCGAAATAACGTGTTTCTTACTTTCAATTTAAGCTCCGTAGAACTTCTTTACTATCTTATTTATAGAAATGAATAGTGGGTAATGCTGTCCGACGAATGAAATCAGGAGTATTAAATAATTATTCTATATAATGAGTAGACATTTGTAAAAAACTCAAGTATTCGTACATTATATATTAATCAACACATTTACTACCTCTGTCTGCTATGTTAATAGTAATTACAGTGATTGTATCTTCATTTGGTACGTCACTGCAGCGTTTATCGGACGGAACTCGTACATAACACAAATTTTATTGTTTCAATCTGATTTTGTTCAGCCTCGCAGTGAAAGTCAGATTTTAGAGTTTTTGGTGTCAGCATCATGACCGCGGTAGAGTAAGTAAAATAGAATACAACGTAATATCGGTCAAGCGAGGTGTTTATTCATAATATTAAATGTCTACATTCTTACCTGTATTGTAAATTATTGTAGACGAATCACTCGTCTTTTCATCATCCTCGTGTTCGTAAGCAACCTTCACTGCATGTATTAGTATATGCTTGATTTATTCTTAAACTTACCTATATTAGATGATTCTTTTGACAAACCGTCACTCGTGATGACCGAATCTTTAAAGCAATGGCTATGTACTAGTGCGGCGAAATTATTGACTAAAACTATTGCAACTTTATTATTTTCAACAGTAATAAGTACTGAGAATATTTTTTTCCGAATTGGCGAAGTAAAGCGCTTTATAAGATTTGCCTGATTTTTTTTGAACCAATTTTTGATACAGAATGTTTTGTTAAACTTCTATTAGTAATTGTTAGAGTAGTCCAGTGGTAACGATCAAGAAAAATTTTCTTTGTCAGTAAAATCAAAGACACTATATTTTTTAAAATTATTCTCCCATCCACTGTGCATCAGTAACGTTGGTGCTGGCCAGGCCAAATAATACATTTTGTTCAAGTGGTTGATTTTAAAGGACGTTGTTTTTTGACGTTCTATATATACATAAGTACTCGTCAATTTGTCTTCCACGGTACACCGACGGTTTTTTTTCCAAAATTTCTCGGCATACCACTAGTCAATATTTAGAAGAATGCGAATGATTCACTGTCAACGCATGCCCCAATAATGACTTTTATCAAAATCTGTATTTTATACTTAATTTACACATATGTCTTCATTTAAATTCACATTTTATAATACAGATTGTGTGTATATTATTGTAAATGTAACATATTATTCCAACTTAAAAATAATTATTTCTGCTTCCCTATAACTGCGTCTCAACAAAATAGTTTACATTGTAGAACAATTATTTAATTTTATTCTTTTGTAAGAAAAATACGCCTCAGCAATTTGAGAAGCTCTGGTATACATCTTGACTATAGAGCAGTGGTCTTCATGTGCAGCCACCAAAAGTTTTATAGTAAATATTGTTATTTAAAAAAATGTGTTTTTACAAATGAATTAGTAAAAATATTATTATTTTAAAATTGATTAAATAAACCTGACTTATCCAGCATTTGGTCGAGTTTAAGTAAAAGACCGTTTTAATAATAAAACTGCTAAAAATTTTGGTCGAAGCCAAACGTTGACCATGAATCAAGTCAATATAAAGAATGAACAACAATTGCTTTATTAATTTTGTCGTTTTTACCTACAACTGTATATTATAAAAGATCACTCAGTGTAATGCACTATATAAAAAATAAATATCGAAACTATTTTTATCACATTTGGTGCGGCCACGAGACATTTCCCTAGGGTAGCTAATGTTTGTAATGCGGCCACAGTGAAATTTCACGTGAGAACCACTGCTATAGAGCATGCACATACACAAATGAACTTTATGATAAATATTAAATAATAAAAGTTTATCTTTATTTTCTTAACATTCTTTTCTATTTCACTTGTGTCTAGTTTCAAGGTAAAATTTTTATTGCTATCAATAAAAAAAAACTATCACTAGCTATATATCACAGGATGCGTGATTATCTTTATGAGCATGAAACTATGTGGACGGCCAATTTCTAATTACACACAGATTTCCAAACTCCAAACGGTCTTCGTGTTAGTTATCTGATGAGCGTTTGAGGGAATTTTCATTCTCTGAAAATATTAATATACATACACATATATAGGTGTATAATACATCTATAAAATTACGACTTGCCGATTTTGAAAATGGAATGTAGAGAAAGCGAATCTCCTAATTCCACTTGTATTATATATTACGATTACAAACTAAAGATCGATCGATAGCCGAAAGAGATCCACGAGCTTCATGTCAGAGTGAACATGACTTTTTCTAGTTATTTGTGTTTTTCAAATATTTTTCTATTTTATGAAAATGATTCTTTTCGCAAATTTAAAATTGATTTTGAAATTTGTTACTAAACTGACTGCGGGACTATGTTTAACAATCGTTCCACTTTCTTTAGAAATATCTGTGGACCGCATTTATAATAAGGATATTTATAGATACAATGAAGTTATGATATATTCTATTTACTGAATGAGGATAAAAATCATACCAACGACCAAATACTCTTAAAATATTACAATATTTTTATATTATTGGTTAATAATAAATACAATACATTATAATAGTATGAATAAAAATAGAAACATCATAGAGATGTGTTTTTTTATTTTTAATTTCAGTATCGTTTTCTTGAAGAACAGGTTAGCACCTCGTACGCTCAACTGAATATTTTCTTGAATTATAATAAATATTTTTTTCATGTATATAATAAACCAGGTCATAAATGTAAATCTGCATTACCTTTTTATATATCAAAACATTTATACCAGTCATACAAACTGTTCAAGTTGCTTAGTGCTAGGAATTTTCTTTAGGGTGTAGTCGATAGACAGAGCAGTCGAACTAGAGGAATTTGTTAGCAGCGTTGACATTAGCAGACTTGTTTTCATTTTACCTCTGGTGTATGAAACTGGATACTTACTTCTTTCAAAAAACAACTTAACATGTCGGCCGAGGCAAGCGAGATTTTTGTAAATGTTTTAGTATTTCAAATTACTCAAATCTTTACTAAGAATATTTTGAATGAAACTTCGAGACTCAATTTGTGCAATGGTTCATTCACACTTGCAATATTTTGAAGCGCTTTTAGAAATTAAGTAATGATCATTTCAAAAGACACAATGAATGTCGTTTATACTTATATCCAACAATTTGAATACTGCGAAAAAACATAATATATTGCATGGTAGAAGACCTGACGTTATTCTTTAACAAAACAAATTCAAAAAATTGATTGAATTGGCATTTATTTGGTAGAACTCCATTATAACACGGTGAAAAAATAGCAATGTATTTTAGTTCTACAAAATTATTTTTACAAATATAGTTAGTGTTAGTTTAAGCATAGTTCTGACGATGGCGTGAGCCGAAATAGCTATCAACTATATTAGTACAAATTATTTTGTAGAACTAAAATACATTGTTATTTTTTCAAATTCAAAGAAGTTCGGAAATTTAATTCACGGGTTCGTCAAAACTGAAGGAGCAGAAATTTATGTCATACAATATCAATGTAAATTATTTACCTTGACTTGAATGGAATTTATTATGGAGGCTATGTGCACGACCATTAACTTCTTTCAAGTGGTGTTTGGCATTATTAGCATTCAACCAACCGAAGAATCGTTAAGTGTGACGGACGACCTTCTGGAAATAATCCTCCCATATTAAAAGACGATACTCCCGAAGAACCGATCGGTCCAACTCTGCAACCGCAGTCGTTTTGCAGTTATAAAAAGCTGTATAAAACCAAGGCCTGTATTTTTTTTTCATTTGTGATGAGGTTGAAATGGTTGATTTCCTTTTTGGAGTAGCGTTAAATTAAGAATGGAAAATACCATTGGATCAAAAACAGATAACAAAACACCCGAATGATATATTAATTGATACTTACATTAACTCTATGATGCATATCGTGGATGGTATAGAAGTTATTATATAGAAATTTAAAATTTCAAAGCTAAATGACATCTTACTTTTAAATATAATATTATGATGTACTGTCATTAAACCGAATAACGTCAGTATAGCGCAGTGATAGTTACACTGTACTATAGTATACGATGTTTCCAAATTCATCGTTGATTGTATGTAAGCTGTTCAAATCATTTGGATATGAAAACATATTTGACAAATAAATTAGAAACACAACTGATCCTGTAAAATTGATAATCTTTAAATACAGGCAATTATTTGATTACTGCTGTTTTTTTATTTTGCGTAAAAAGGAAAACAAAAGTATTGCATGCGATCTGTCAGTCAACACTAAACAATGGTTTGAATAATATGAAATTATATTTCAACCTTTATGAGAGCATTCATTATCTTATTGTTTCGTGTGGATGACTAGTTTTTCCAATTATGAAAGTGATAGATATCGCTTTTTGCTTCTTTAGTACCTACTGATGTAGACAAAAATCAACTGTATTTCCCCACAGTAGGTACGTGGAATGTGTAGTTTTGATTTAGTTTTTGTCACTTTTGATCTATAACTGGACAATTTATGATGTCTAGTTATGTAGTTTCTCAAATTTCAACAGAAACTATTTTGAAAACAGTTTACGTCGATTTTGATGAACGAATAGATTGAGAAGTCGCGGAGATATCGCAGTCGACCATACTGATATCTGAAGTTGACTTTTGGCAAAACCTATATCTCACTCTTTGTTGTTGAAAAAACGATCACCGTAGATATGAAAGAAATATGTGTATATAATTAAAGAATATAGTATGCGAGTGATTTGGGAATACACCGGTAAGTTTTTTTACAAAACTATAATGCTTACTTCCTAAACAAGTTAATGAACCAGATAAACATTCTGAATGCAGTTGTACAATATTTTTTACGCATTGCATATATTTCGATGACGTCAGCATGACCAAAAAACAGTCGGTCTCTTATAATTGTATATCGTTTCTTTGTAAAAATTCATGGTAATGATTCTGGTTCAAATGGGTTATGATATTGCTGAAACACTTGTCACCTTCTTCTAATCTTATTATCCGAGGCAGATTGCACTCCTTCCACTATATTTATCTATGCATAATTTTCTTGAAGGCAATACTTATATAAGAAGTATAAGACGCCGTAGCATTAACGTATAAAAACAAATTCAATGAAACATCATGGTACGTTGCTTAAATTTTCAGTAAAATAAAAAATTTAAACAAATTAACCAACGGTATAAAATATCAGTGTGCTGTCAAAATTTGTTAACCAATAATTTGTTTTCATTGGATGTTGGGCAATTGTATCACCTCTGACACATATTTTCTCGATGACACTTCCTGCACATAATATGTGTTATGTTTTATCCGTGATTCGTGAATAACGTTGCTATTAACTTATAAAAGTACCCAACCTTTGTACACTTGACGAATTGTGTTACACAAAAATAACAATTCTTAGTCTAATGGAATTGGTTGAATGTTTTTACACACCAATAATTCGCAGTTCGTGCAAACTAGTACCTATTTGAATCATTGTTCCGTGAGTGTTTATGTTTTATTAATGAGTACATTCAACATCGATTGTTATCATCTCAGTTGATTGCCGAATATTCTGTGAAATACCTGTGTTGCAACAGACGTGGTTAAAACAATCAGCGACCATATAAACTGTACCTATCTATTGTGATATTTTGCCGTTAGTGTAATGATTCCTAAATAATAGTCGATCTTAAATGGCTTGCAAAGATTTCTTGTATTATTGTATTCGTATGACATAAGCTTCAATTTGTGACCTGTAAATAATTGAAAACGTAAATAAACCAGATTGAAAAATAGCCAAGTCTAAATTGATTGATATTTTGAGAACTATAAACTAAATCTAATTCTTAAATCCATATTGCTCATTTTTGAATATGTATAATACATAACTTCAAAGCAAAGACTTCATTGCCAACAAAACGTATATCTCTACAATGCACGTCTAATTAATGAATTATTTCACTAGTCATCTATATATCATACGTGTTTTAATGAAATTTTATACGAATAAGAGCAGTCGATACAAATGTGTATGCGATCAAGAACAGCAAAAAATATAATACTTTATGAGTAACAGACGTAGATTCATTTTTCATCAAGCTAATTCGGTTACATTAAAAACAGTAAAATAATCAACAACTGACATCAGACTATGAGTGCGTCATTAAGCGATCAGTATACATAGTCGCGTTAGATGTAACAATATTTAAAAAAATCATCTCAAACTACCTTTCATATGTTTGTTTTTATACATTTCTTTATTTTACAAGTTATTCTATTCAAACTTTTCTCAAGAAGGTGATTGACACTGGCTTCTCATTTATTATTGCAACAATGCGGTAGACACGTTGTGAAGGAATTAGTGATGTAATTAAAATTTACTAGGTACTGGACAAAACAATGGTGCTTACATTTTTTTCGTGAAAACATAAAAAATGGCTCCCATCCGGTGGCTTTGCCCCCCTATTAAAATACACAATGCAGTGGTAGTCCGGAGGTTTTATAATGGTAATGATAAATATTTATTTTTAACGTTTCAATTTTGTGTGACTTTTTCAAAAATCAATATCTTCTACTGATCGTATCATAAAAAATGTAAGGTGAAGGAAGGCAATGAACATAATTTAAATTAATAAATAAATAATAATATAAATTATATTTAGCTCTGACTACCAAGTTATCATTATATAAAGCTTAAAGATCCTATGCCATATTGCACCCCCACAAAAAAGTGTCAAGGAACTAAATTCGGTTTACATATATTGAAGTTTTAATGAAATCATTTCTATTTTCTTGCGTTGGTGCGATATACTATAATATATGTACTGAATATGCGTACTTATTTTAGAAACTATTCAACTCCTTCATAGTAAAAACTTTTATGGACATAATTAATTAATATATGCAATACGAAAATATATGTACTTCAGTACATTCAGTACCAGTTAATTTATTTGATATAAATCTTATAAGAAATACTTTCAACCGAAGCGAATAGATCGTTGCGCACGTGTTATCAAAAAATATTTTTGCATAAAATTACTTAATCTACCAACTGCAATACTTAAACATCTACGCCATTGTAAACAATACAAAAAAAACTTGGCTGAGGTATGATTACCAGTATTACTACGAAGCTGGATTCAGTCAAGCAAGACACCCCGTAATTTCAAGGTGGGGTACCATTTTGCCAGCCTTTTATGGTGGTTATTGCGTCACGATAGTTACACTACCATCCATTCAGTTGGTTAGAAAAAATGTTTTTATTCACATTAAGATATTGTTAGAAATGTTTTTATTTCACAAATAGTTTGAAATTATCGAAATTGGATACCTTTAACAGGTGTTGTTTTGTCATAATGAAAAGTACAGATAACGACACAAGCAATACTTTGAGCAATTGTATAATAATCCGTGATTTATAATTATATATTTTTTTGTGATATTATTGCATACTTTGTCTTACATTTTATTTATTAGTAATAGATGAAATGCTTAAAATGACAAAAGCTGTCTGTATATAATTAAATTAGTGTTTACAATTATAAAGCATTGATAAATAGGGTTACTTTCATAAAAATATTTCCAAAATAAAGTATTTTCGATGAATTTTATGGGTTCGTCGATAATTTTAGGTATTTTGATTAACGTTACTTTAGGACCATTAGATTAATCCATTCACAATACAACGGCACGTCTATTCTAGTGTATTTACCGCACTCTATCTGTACGACGGTTTCTTTGCGAGATGACAACAATATAATGTAAATAGAAAAAACGTAATTACAAAATTATTTTTTTAGATTACGTAGATCTATGAAAATTATAAAAATACATATTATTTGACTCATATACACTAATATATACATCACCTCTTGGCTAATCAGTCACATCAATTAAAATCAGTATCCAAAAAATGGGATGAAATCTGATTTGTATTATGTGTCATGTAACTATTGATTCGTAACGGAAAACTAATCTCATTTTTTCTTGTTTTAATTAGAAGCTTAATCTTCCCAGTATTTTTGTATTTATCTCAATTAGGCAATGAACTACATATTTGTGTTTCTCTTGCAGACATTTGAAAATGTATACCTATAAAAAAATTGAATGTCAAGCTAAAGTAATTTGTATAAAGTATTATCGTCGTTCTCGCTAATTCAATAGGTGCGTTTCTTGGTACAAATGAACCTTACGTAAGATTTACGCTTAAAGTAGTAGCTGACAAGTATTTCCCGCTAGAATAGTATCACTAATCAATCTAAATGCAGTCGTACGATTCTAAATAAGCAAAAAAAAGTAGCCTCCAATAAACAAAATATTGATTAAGGTACCAAGTTTCAAAAAAATGCAATATTAATGGCTTATATTGTAGAATTCTTTTGTATATTATATATCTACCGAAAGTTACGATATCTGATATAAATATTAATCGACCTTAAAAGATTTAAATAATAATTGTTTCAGATGTCCTTTTATGATATCGACTGAAAGTGCTTGATGGAATTTCAATATCAATTTTGAAATGTTGAAACTTTGTGCGATTCCACATGTTTTGTCACAAACGACCCAGATTTGACCTTTCGGCATCTACAGGTATTCTATTACACATATGCAGACACATTGGCAGTTCGTCAGTTTTGTTGCATCCGTGTGATATAGTGCACAAATATGACGAAAGGTGAAACCCGGATCATTAGTGATGTAAAGTAATTTGCTCAAAATTTATATACCTCTACATGCTTTGTCACTCACAACCCGGCTTTCTCCTATCGGCATCTTTAGACATTCTCAGTTCGAGCGCATTCCTGTACTAGAATGCCTGAAGATGTTAAAAGCAAACCCGGGTCGCAAGTGATAAAACATATGAACGTGTCAAAATTTCATCTAGACTTCAAATATTATATCTGTTTATTGGTTCTATTTCCTTTTACATTTACCTGGACACTTCACTATGTAATAGTAATAATTAAATTTCGTTTCCCCTTTCTAGAATACTTTCTAATATATATAATAAATTAAATGCTTAAATATATTGTTTTTGCTCATCTATAATTGGATTCCTTGAAGGGATGAATATTGTCTGGATTCTTCAATGCCTCGGTAAATATAAAAAAACTTTATGTATGTTTTTCTTTCTGCCTTACTTGAGACAAAATAATGTTCCACTTAGCCGTGGATTCTACGAAGATTAAGTTTTTTTATAGAAGGTTTACCTATTACGGCGTTACCGGTCACACAACTTTGCACCGGAAAAAAATATAATTGCCAAGATGTTTTTCTTGGTCATTTCTATTACGATTTGAATCGCATTAGTGGTAGGAAGTTAAGTTGAACGAGTAAAAAAGATATGACAATTACGAGTATGTTATGTATTTTCCAGACCATCATACGCATCGTAGTAAGTAAAGGGTTTTTAGATAATATTGTAACATGGAAACAAACGAATCTGAATTGATTTTTGAATAAAATTAACGTTTATATCGGTTCAATAGCCGATTGGTCAACGCTGTTAGACATACGTCCAATAATCGGACTAAAATCTTGAAAAGGAAAATTAGCCTTGTTTTTAATTTTTTTATAGACTTTAACAATCAAATGTGATTTCTTTGATATTTAAACATCTTTTCATCCATCTCATGTCCAAAACTAATGAATGAACGCTTTGATATTAAGTAATTATATAATTACTGATTCTATCCTGATTAATGTTCTCTTCTCTGAATAATGACGCAGAGTGCCTTACTTGTAACCAGCTGCCGTAGAACAATTTCTGGTGAGATGCTCCGTTCGGAATCCACACACTTCACTTACGAAAAATACTTTTATATATGTTATCTTATATATAAAAATGAATGTTTGTATGATTGTATGTCCTGTATGAGTTCCTATAACATTCATACGATTGAAATGAAACTTTAGTGGGTTGTTGTGAACACGCCGGCAAATTTTTGGAAATTAGAATAACCATTCAGGACCGGTTTCACCTATCGCGAACACTATCAACTGATACACTGGACTGTTTAAATATGCTTACCAAATGGACAGTTTTATGTGGCCTGCTCACTCGTTGTAAAAACGTAAGATTTATTCATGTACATAACAGACGAAAAAAATATATATTGTGTATCATTACCAATTTTAAACGAACGCATGAGATATATTTTTACGACTGTGAACAACGGTCGATTAACAATGAAGTTGCAGTATTGAATTTATTGGCTAACATTATTAGGATAATTAGGTTCAGATACAGAACGTTAAATGTTTTATTTTTTTAAATATACCTATTATTTTGATTAGAAATGCAGGCATATTTAAAAAATGATACGACTGTTTAAAGCAACTCTCAAGGTGAAAAATAAAGTTTTCTTAAAACTGCATACTTTTATTAGGTAGAGATTGTTTCCTGTATAATTATCTTTAAATGAAAAAATAGTAACAAACCGATTTGTTGATATTTATTGACGATGCGTTAACTTCAACATATGTGGATACTAGAATGCTCTGATGTGATAGGAAAAAATATATATACATATAATAATCTCACTTGACACTTGGCCTAAATTTAGTACCTTAAAACATTTTTTTACGTTACTTGAATCATAATGGTGAAGACCGTTTTTTTTCAGTTTTAATAAGAGCATATTCTCACACTCAATATTCGCAATTAGTACGTTTTTTTTCTGTAAGACAACAATAGAATAAGTGACAATATTATATCGCAATAAGCGATCTTATGTAGCCTTTTCTATGTTATACGATATCATTATAAAAACTGTCACATTCCTAAGTATAAGGCACGGCTATTCATATAACATGGCAACGTTCAACAATATAACCATACATGGGTACTTATTACAATGAGTTTCTCCCCGTTTCCCCAGATAATCACGAAGACTTTCGGATATAGTTGAAAAAATCTCACGTTAATTAACCGTGAATGTCGAGTTTGTAGGAGACTTGAAATATTTTTTCGCTTGTGTTCACTCTCTTTACAACAATGGTCGATTAAATAATTTTTCGATTACCTATACAAACTCTGTAATAAAAGGAATCGCTTTCACTTTTAGTATGAACCAGCAAGATAGTTTTTCTCATGTATGGATCGGGTTACTGATTGATTACTTCGAATAAGGAAACTTCTACAATGATTACATAGGGACTATGTCTTTCGATAAAGTATTTGCTAATTTGTTTGTAAGACTACCATTCGCCTCGAGCTACAAGCGACTTAATGTACGTAAATAAATTTTAATGAAAACGAATCACATTTCAACACATTCTAACACATAATTTATGATATCGACTGAAGGTGCTTGATGGAATTTCAAAATCAAATTTGAATTGTTACAATTTTGTACGATTCCACATGTTTTGTCACTAACGACCCGGATTTCGCCCTTCGACATCTTCAGACATTCCTTCACACATATTCGTGTGATGGAATGCCTGAGGATGCCGGGAAAACAATTCAAATTAAAAAAAAATCCAACACATAATAATTAATAATAGTTATAATTATTTTGCAGCTCATAAATATTATAATATTAAATAATGATGTAATCATTTCATTCATTGAAGCAACTCTTTCTTTATTAATATTTATATTTTGCAGCTACACTATTTATCACAACTCGTTTACTAAATATTTTTATAAGATTTGAAAAATAGCTTCATATTTTCCACGACTTGCTCTAGAGTAGAACTATTTATTTATACATTTGTACAATATTATGGTTAATTAATTAAACATCTACGTATATATTGTTGTGTATCTCTTTCTACAATAAACACAAATTCATTTCTCTAAAGCGTGACAAAGTGGCAGTGAAACCTAAAATATAATAACATAACATACCTGCTGAGAATGTATGTCATACATAATTTAAGTCGAGTGGTTAACTGATACGAAACAAGTAAGATTAAATCTGATCAACGAGGCATTAACGATATAAACTAAATGCCTCATACTTCTATGCCTAATGCTAATTTTTTCTCTTTTCCTTTTGTTACAGATGGCCTTTCATGATGGGAAATATGAAAAGGCGTGAGAGACTACATGGCAAGATGATCATTAGAAAGAATTGACAAGTCTTTCATGCAATGATTATTCACAAACAACAATAATAATAAAATCGATTCACGTGTACTTTTAACTCGTTAATCATATTGATAAATATAATTTTCTCAGTAGTCACACTCGACACAACACTAACGTGTTTCTTTATTCAAAGCTTTTCTAATATTTATTCATGTACCGCGAGTTTCGTTGAACTTATGAATATATGTTTAATGCGAAGTAAGAAAGTGATTTTTTCTGTTTGTTTTTTGATGTTTTATTAAATGACATTTAATGTGTGAAGCTGGAAAGTGTATTTGTTATATGTAAAGAAAGAAAAATCTTTTAAATGTGAAAAGATCTACAGTGATAATTGGTGTCTGCAAAGTGAAGTGAAACCCTACGAAAAAGTATCGAATATTTATCAATCGTGAGTATTACTTGCTTTTTAAAAAAAACACAATTTATCGTTAATATTTTGAAATTCACTTTTTTTGAGAAAATTTTATCATAAAATTATTGTTTAATACTAATAAACATGCATTTTTTCTATTGAATAACTTCTATAACGTACATTGTTGAAACTCAAGCAATATAACTTTATTAGAACAATCAAAATTTCAGGCTTAAAAAAGTTTATATAATACATTCTCTTTTTGTTTCTATGGAAAGGATTTTTTTTCATAATATTTATCAAGGTAAACTATATTGAACAGTGTGAGGTATTTTGATCATACGGGGATAAATTCTGCGGAAGTCATGAAATGCTATTTTACACATTATTTTTATATGAGATATTTAGAATTTATATGCAAGGCCTTGAAAAATCATGGAATTATATTGTTTTAATCTCTGGATTTTTTTAAGCATATTGGGTTCCAATTCATATACGTTTTGACAAAAAAGTCAAATTCAAAATGGTACAAATAGTACTATAATTTAACATAGGCTTAAAATTATTTTAATTCTAGATGAAGCTACGTGTATTCAGACGATGTCTAATTTTCGCGACATTTTTTGGATGTTGTGCTTGTTGCGCCCTGTTAGCCGGTGCGCTCGGTACTCCGCGTTGGGCCGTCGCTAGGGCTACGCGTGCCGGTACTGCAAAAGATAATAGCAGAGGACGAATAAATTTTGGCCTTTTCCAAGGTCGCAGGGAGCTGAATTTCGCATATGGATGGAGGACATTTGATTTTAGTGGTAAGTAAATTAATATCGAGAGTTATGTATATAAATTATTGTTCTAAATAATTAATGAGGACTTCAGTTTAAATGTAAGGGTGACTGAAGTTTTAACCTAACCTAACATCGCGTGCATTTGTGCCTCCAGGTAGGAAGTCGTCCTATAAGTAATCCTTAGCTATAATCGCTATTATATCGTCAATTAGTTAGCGATACATATATGAAATTCGTGCCAGAAGGCGAGGAAGATTTGTTTTAGATAGTAGCTGATATTGTTAGAATTATTTATTCGTCGTACTGAATGGCCTATTGTTATCCCATTTGCTATGTTATTTCGCTTTCTTATTTTGCGCGCGCCTTTATATGCACATCTAAAATATTGTTGTGTTTATTATTTCATAGATACATTTATTACGTCTGTTTTAATGTCGTGGATAATTTATTTATGTATTACATTATATATACATAGCAATATGTTCCAGACACTATTACTTTAAAGTTTAAACAAGTGTTATACACGTAAATTTTTATCGTGGGCGCATTGTTATAAATTAATTTAAAAGAACAGATTTTTAAAAATAGTGTTTATGATGTACTTAGCTTTTGGTGGCCGCACACGAGGACAAGTGGATCTGACTATTTCTTATTTTTAATTCCAAAGAAAATTCTAATATTATTCCTGTTAGTGAAATTAGTGGTTAACTGGTATAAAAAAGGTTTCATTTATCATTATTTATTCTTTTAACTATACATATCACATTTGAATATGTCTTTTAGACCAGTGCTACCGAACCTTTTTCACGCCACGGTCTCCTTAAACAAAAAATATGTTGAAAATTTAAAAAAATGCTGCCCATCTGTTATGGAAGCACGATTTCAGACTATAGTTACTTCGAAGCGAATTTGAATATATTGTATATAATAAAGTGCCCCAGACAATTTTCATTTTCTCTGGTTCTTGGTGTCATAATTAAGCGATGTTTTAATGTATCATTACACCCTTATCTTTATAAAACGAATGAAATATCTTCTACTTTTCCTTAAAATTGATATACTTGTAGTTATATGCTACATTTAGGGAAGCATCTTGTTCTTATATGCCAATTCCGTTAATGTTCATTGAAAGCTATAAATTATGCAGCATGATCTGTTACACTTAATGAGACGAATGTAAATTGAATAATTTTGTCAACTATGTTAAATAATCTCAAAGGAATAAGACCATAATTGAAAGTCAAATGTAAGACGGAATTTATAAAGAGATTAAAATATTTTGAACTAAAATTTACAAGAAAATCTTTCCGATAAAAATATGAAAACAAGCATGAATATCATAAAAATTGTCTTATATATGTAAAATACTTAAGAAACCAAAAAGTCGTTATGATGAACTGAGTGTGTGATTTAAAAATAATGACATTAATTGCTTTGAAAACTCGAATCTTACAAACTTCTCATCTAATTTGAATGCAAATATATAACAATAAATTTACTTTTAGTAAAAATTATGAAATCATTTCCTTCAACCTATATATTTACTTTTCGCCATTAATATGTTCACAGGAATATTTTTGTATGTCTGTCCAATTATGTAATGTTCAAACTTCACCCACATTTATTCTGTAGCTAATCATATAGAAAAATATTATGAAAGATGTAAATATGTACCTATTTACTTTAAGCTTACCTCACTTCTTTTTCGATTTTTTGAAATCAAATCTTGTATACAATAAAAATAAAACTGATATATTATATTACTAACCAGATTTTGCTAAAATACATCATTATTGAATTTTTTTAAATATTGATATTTCCTTATTAATATGTTTTGTTATTTAAAATACACCTCCATACCACCAAAAAGTGACATTTAACACATTAAAAGTGATTATTGAAATCGCCCAGTCAAATTGATATAATGCAGATAAGAGAAAAATGTAATACCATCAAATTGAGGTTAACATGGAGTAATCAATTATTTGAACTAAAAATAAATTTGTTGGAATGAATCAATTAAGAAACATTCGTAACACCTCATCAAAACACAATAAGAGTATTTAAAGATATTATTTTAAGCTTTATAACTACTTTATAATACAAAGGTAGTTTAATTAAGACAGCCGTTTAACAAAACATATTTTTTGGAACTCAATACTCATTTCAGGAAAGATATGTACATATATACTATATATTGAAAACAATTTATGTTTCCATCTTTTAAAACTCTAATGGATATTTCATTACATTGGATAGGCAAATCTCTAAATCAATGGGAATTGAATCGTAAAAAATTTTCAACATTTAAAATTTTATATATAATTGTTTCAGTGCCTTCTTTGGTAAGATCTGAGGCAGAATTATTACACCCTGCAGCTTGGGCAGGCACAGTGGCATGTGTTTCAGTGGGATTAGTTTTGGCAGCACTCGGTGCATTATTTGCTGCGGTCAACACTGCAACATCCAGACTTGTGCCAGGTCTCTACTTACTGAACTCATTAGCAGGTAAATAAAATCCGTGATATTTACGTAAAAAGTTCAAGAATATATATGATAAATCTTGATATTAAATGTTAACGTGTTTCTGTTTTTCAGTGTTAGCTGATCTTGGTGCGGTTGTGTTGTGGGTCGTGGAATATTATACCAAAATCCAATTTAACGTTCTTACTAAAGAAGACCAGGCTAATAAGTGGTCTTCCGAGGGTATGGCGGAATTTGGAAGTTCATTTTGGTAGGTATTGTTATTGTTAATATTATTCTTTAATATTCCACATGAAGGATGCATTAAGACTTTTTAAAGTTAACAAATATGAGAAAATTATTGTAGTGAAAAACGATATGAGGGAGGGGCTTTAGAAAAAAGCCAAATGATTCAAAAAAAAAATATCTATGTTAGGTATGTTGAATTCTTTATTTTATTTCGTTTGTCAATTCAATCAATTATTATTTTTAATATGGATTGGAACGTAGCTTAAAAGATTGTTTATTATAAACTGAAAAATTATTTCTGCAGACAAATTTATACTTATACTGTAACATTTGTTCTATTATTGAAATTATTTTTATTTGGGCTTGTTTTAAAATTGTCTCACAAAAGCTTCAGAAAATCTTGCTTTTAGCTATCAATCCTTTTATCTTCTTATAATAAAATCTTTGAATTCAAAATGTTAACCAACTCCAAAATATGTATTAAAATATTTACACTCCTGCTTTTTTCATCAAATTGGCTTAAAGTAACATAGTGCTCTTTTTTACTACAGACCCATAATAAAAATGCACTTCTGTAAGAATTTTTTTACAAAAAAAGTACATTAGCAAAGATGTGAATCAAGACAAGAGATAATTGGCGTGTGTGTGTGTGTGTGTTTTTTTTTTAAAATCTATTATCAACAGAGAAAATTTTGTAGTTGGGAGGTGAAGTTTTGTCAATTCAGTTTGTTATTTGCATAATTATCAGTTTTCTTCACTTTAATGTTGACGATTTTATGCTTCACACCAGTATCACTATTATACACTGTGAAATTGATGGATAAATTGCCTAATTTGGAAATGAACCGTAACAGTCAAGTGTCAGGACTATTTTTTTGATGTTTTCATATTTTACATACGAACCAATGTCACGGATCTGTAGTTAATTATTTATCATTTGTATTAATTAATGTTTTCATGTTTGTAAATATATTTGTTTCAGGTTCGTTGTGGGGGCTGCCATCATTTCAGCTCTAAATATCGTCAGCATCATGATTGCAATGGCTGACGATAGAGATAAAGATCCAGTAACGCCGATGATTGAAGAAAAAACTAATGGAGCCATTATGCTTTATTAGACTACTGAAAATAAGAAACTGTAAAATATATTTTAAGATTTCTTCAAATAACAAATAATGACATATTTAAATATTACATGTTTACATAGTATGTAAAATTCAATTGGGATATTACTGATAACTGTTATTCAACTGACTGATAATTAGACTTTGATCGGTGATATCACCCATGATAATGATTTTCAATTCAAAATAATTCAAAATGATTATTCACAATCCATTTTTTTAAGAAATTTCATATGGTTTTTTTTTGTATGAAACTTGTTAGTTTTACTTATTTGGCAATATTTTTTTTGCTATATTTTATGTGATAAGTTTTTTTGTAACTGCTCATTTTCAAACAGTATTGGAAGTAAATTATTAATATACTATTCGTTACTTTTCTTTGTAACATATTGAAACCAAATATGAATTTGATTTATATAATGAAATAAAAATCTATATGGCTAAATAATATCTCCTTTACTAAAATAATTTAATTTATAAATTAAGCAATCATTAAAAAGTGAATCAAGCAAGAAAGAAATTTCATGTTTCTTATAAATATCCATAGATAAGTGATTATCTCTGAAAGTTTTTTTTTGACTAATAATCGACATAAGGTGTCAAAGGCATCAATTATTTTTGTGAAATTTTTATTTCAGATGTTGTTATATTATTATGATGTAAAGACATCTAGTGCCATTAGACATTGACTAACAAAACGACAAACATAAATCGAATTTTTGGTAGTTATTAGTATTATATTATAAAATAAGGTTTTAGTGTCACAAAATATTTTTTATTCCATTTTTCATCTTATTAACCACAGAAAATTCTTTGGAAATGTTAGAAAAGCAGGATAATTATGTTTTGAAGCATAAGTATTGCTAATTTAAAACATTGTTAATGTAATTGAATGATATGATCAAATAAAGCGAAATCGAACTGTATAAGTATAAAGTATAAATTTCAATACATAACACAGTGTATTTGAAAAAAAAAATGATTCAATTTGGCATTTTTAAGTAAACAATAAGTATATTTATTTGAACATTTTCATTTAGAGAATAATTTCATTATGTCGACAGTATTTTTTGCCTGTGGATATGTTGTGCATACAATGTTATTTTATCTAAGTGTGTCATTTACAATGTGCTTAGGCTTTTAATTACAACTCACTGTTGAACTAAAAAATTACAATTGTTAGCAGATGGTGTAAATCTATATTTATTACAATAAATCATATATCATTTGTATTATTATGCACACTTTATTATGATAAAGTTAGTATATATTTAATATTTATACAAACTAACAGTTATATCAACATCAAACTCAGTAATATTATGATGGAATGTGTTTAATTAATTCATATTTTGAAATCAAAACAAACTGCATTTCATTACATAAATACTTTGATGTATTGTTGGGATTTGAAATAAGTAAGAAACTTCAAGATATTCGATAATGGTAAGTTTACACATAATTGAATTAGGCATTTCATGTTGTACAAACAAAGAGTAGTATTTTTAATTTATAATTATTTATATTAATTGATAGTTGAAAGTTTGATATGTTCTTGGATATTTTATTGTATATCTGAATGATTTGAAAAAGTAACAATAAATCCGTATAAATATTTTTGTATTTCATTTTGTTATCAATTCAATATGAAACATATTTTCGAACACAAATTATTTCGTCCTTAAAATTTATTTTACGATATAGCAACACCTGCATTTTTAACAAAATATTAATTCAGAAGATTGTTAAAAAATAAAGTGTGCAACAATATAGTCGATTGATAATTGGTAATTAGGTTACGGTCATATATTGTATTATACATTTCTTTATTGAAACATAACATTTAATACACAATATTTTTCTCCTGACATCTATTAATAAAATTTTGTTATACATATTCACTTCAAAAACTATCCATCAAACACAACAGATGGCACAAGTAAAATACAGCTAAAAATAAAATACATACAGTATTTTAACTCACCATAACTATTACCAAGATTTTTTCAGTTTGATATACAGCAAAGTGCATGGATTAAAAGCCATATGTATAATACGATATATTAATTCTGAATTCAGTTACAGTATCAATTAAAGTTCAATATTAGAGATAAAAAATATCACTTTAAAGATTGTAACTATGATTTCTTGATGGATATCATGATATTTAAAATAATAGTAATCAATATATTAACATTATTAATTGATGATATATCTCAAGTAAAAATATAATTTGATCGGCAATTCAATGAAATAGCATCTCAGCACATTACCATCCGTTGAAATATACAATAGTTATATCTGTGAAAATATATGTTTACAGGTAGTTTCCAATGATATTACAGTTGTTTTACAACTGTCATTGAAGCTTTAGACAAAATTGTAAGACTACCATTCACAAGCTTAATAAATTTTCACTGCCTGAATTGGCAAACTATATTTTCACTGATTAAAATACGTTTTCAATAGAAATGTATTATTACTGTAACATCCATCCACCATATTCCTCTCTGTACTTAAAAAATAATATCGCGTGTATTTATTTATCATTCTGAAACGTTCAACAAACTTAAGTAGTAGCTTTATTTTATAATTTGACTGTTTAATTTCTAAATAACTGTTCTGTCACATATTTCAAAGTTTTGAATCAACACAAAAATAAATATGCCAAGCCAAATTCAAAAATGTCATCACGTCATGGCAGATGACTCTGGAAATAGGGTGGGTCATAAATCAACTAAAACATTATCAACATTCAAACAATTGTGAATGCTATCGATTATCTAGCATATATGAAAATTCAATTAAAAAATATCTCAAGTTTAGGCTATCTATTGCTCATGCTTTTTGAAGAGGTAAATACTACTGCTATTATAATAGGCCTGGTTGATTGTAAAAAAATGTGAGGAATATTAATCGACATATACATACCTCAATAGTCACTTGCTCCTATAGATTAAGTCATATTTTATTTCTTTTATTTCTTCTCTTTTAAGCACATGTGCATGGTTTAATGATCGGTCCGTGCAACTCTGTATCAGGCCAAGAAAATGATAAGTAAAATCGATTCTTTTTTATCAGTATTGTGCTATGGAAAGCGGCCGTGTAACAGGGGCTGCATACATATAACGGGTGGAGATGGGACAACCAACTTGTACCGCAATAGTCAAATTTTATTTACAACCTACCTGCGTAAAAATACTTCTGTTAGTTTCCGATGAAAAACCTTGCACAGCACCTGGTACATAAATTTCAATAAAATATCATGTTTCTTCCAGAATTATGTACTTGCCACTCCAGAGTTATTTGTTATATTTTTATTTATATAATATTCTAAAGAGATACAGTGTGTCCAGTAAATACAGTGTGCTTTAAAAAATATTTTCCCATAATTTTAAATTATCTTACTATGGTATTATTCAACTTCTGTTTCAAAACATTTTTCTAGTTAACTTTTATAATAATATACTACCACGTCATCTATGTTTTAAATTTTTGATTGTTAATCTAATGTTTTACTAACAATAATTGAAAAATATTATTTTTCAAAGTCTTTTAAACAATTTTCAACCCTAAAAAAATATTTTTTATCAAATGAAAAAAATTTAAGGACTTATTTTAAAAACAATTTTTTTTTTGCAATCCACTATGATTAAGGAGAAATCTTTGTCATCATTATACTTTCATAATTATTTTACAAATTACGAAAAATATCTATAGATATTTAGTACGACTATATTAGTATCGAAAGATTTTAAATTTACAAAAACCTAATTTGAGGGAGATAGGAGGGACATATTCTTAAAATATTTGGCTTAAATGCGAATCCACATAAAAATCTCGCTTTATGGAATTTTATAAATTACCATGAAAATTTATTACGATTCTTTTTAGATTTAGCTAACAAGAACATTCACATAAAAATCTGTACCTTTAATTAAAGAACTATTATGAACATAGACTCGAGAAGATAATCAAAAAATAGAAAGGACTTTTTTTTACACTCCCTGGAGTTTACGCCAGCTCTGGTGTTTATTTATATGAGCTACAAAATAACACCATCGATTGAAGCTGAATTATTATATTTGTAATATAATTATTTATGCTACAAATTATCATTTCATTCGTATTAAATACACTGAATTGTTTTTCTCATATAATCAAAATTATTGTTTTTGGAACACACCGTTTTTGGTGGTTTGGTTTTGTGAGATAATATTGAATTTAATTGTATTAGTAAGACTTCATTTTCTTTACGTTCCACGGTGCAAAATGCAGGCATCCTTATTTTATGCAATTAATTAATTCAAGAAAATTACGTGTGTTTATAGAGTTTCTATCATAAATTATATAATATTTTCAATACGAAACTTGTATGCACTACTTATGAAAGACTTATGTCAATATATTACTACCATAATATTCATAAAAATAAGCATATTTTATAGTCACTTTCGGGCATATTGTGTTGTGTCAACGGAAACAATAATAAAAACATACAAAGGATAATAAACTTAGAAGATAATTTAGTTTCTTATAAAGTCAACATGACTAAAAAAAATATTTTTTTCATCAATATAGATGGCAAATTAATATTTTTTTAACTTTTGCAAAAACATTTAAAACAATGGCAATCATCAATTAAGGAAACCCAATTAGCTTCAACAAAATCTATGTTATGCAGTAAAAATAGTCCACGGGAAATATGCAAATAGACAGAGCATTAATTTTAAATTCTGTTAAAGCTCTTTCTATTCTATCCCCACTGACAGGCTTGTTCTTTATTTGATGGAGTAGAAAAATTGTTCGTCGACATACAAACTTATTTCTACTCTTACACTATTTTTAATATATTTTGAACTGTAAATAAATTAAATTCATTGTTATGATGCATTGAAAAATACAAAAAAATTATTGACATCTAAATACGACAAAAGATGGAAGGAAAAGTGACGCGCAAGTGTTGTTATATCAAAAGATAATTGATTCATCCTAGAAATTATTATGAATTAAAAACGTTAATTGTTACAAGAATACGCATCAGGATACAGATCCATAAATCGATTAAAAAATAAATGTGAAAAAGTTTCTATTTAGAAAATCAAAACCTTGCCCATGTTTTCTAATAAAGGCTTAATCCTACAAGCTTTCGCCACTAGGATAAGTCCTATACTCGAAGATGTCTTCGTTGGTATAGTTGGTATAACAAAATATACCCCAAGCAATGACGTGTATTTGTGAGGCCAATATTATCATAAACTGACATATAAAACACAAACTTCTTCAGGCACATCCTTTGTCAGCATTTCCGCACAAGTGATATACATAGGGCAGGTCAAGAGATACATACATTCATTCACCACTGGAGCATACAGTCTGAAGAGGACAGCGGCAGAGTGTAGTGCGCTCCTTCACTCTTGCTTCTCGCCTCTTCAAAGTTTGCGGAAAAATGCAACATGATGCACCAGTCCAATATGTGTTTTACGATTTGAAATTGCTAACCATGAAAAGCATTTTTTATTGAATATTGTTTACCTAAGTTTGTTTGTCATAGTTTATCAATAACGGAGAATATTAAGAATATATCGGTACATACGTTTAAATATGTACGATTTCGTAACACTGAAACTGAATCAGAAATTACCATTATGATTGTAACCAAAAATTTAAAATATTTTTTTTAATACATATTCGAATATTGAATGTAACTTGCAGTATAAATTATTTAAACCTGTTTTATATGATGTATAGATTTATCGTATCAATAATACATAAAAAAGTCTTGTGTGTTTCATTTCAAGATGTATTATTTTTTCAATTTCTAATATTATTCAATAAAAAACCATGTTAATATAAGACGAAACCGATTTTTTTTATGTTAGCCTAGTATTATAGTTTAAATTAAAACTAGTGCTTGTGTATAGTTAATCCAATATTCTATATCAAAAATCAAAATGAATTGAGTATTCGAACGTTTGCTTTAAGAATTATCAATTGAGATGAACATGAATTAGGTCGTAACTTATATTTTTCGTAGCGTAGTAGATGTGATTTCATAACGACTTGATATTCATCATAAAATAAGTGAAGGAAATACACATTACCCAAAGTAACAAATATGCACCTTGATATGAATCATTTATTTTTATTCTATATATTTTCAACGAATCAATATTTAGGTTTACAACATTTTACTTTAAAGGCAACTAACGATCACGTACAAAAACTTTATATTTGAAGTACTTATGCCATTACCTCCACACTACATTTCGGTACTTCCCAAACTTTATAGAGGATTTCAACGTAGCGGTTTACATTTAAACAAATTTATGTTTCGCAAACTTTACAATGACCTCTTACTTGTTAACAAACAATGTTATATTAAGACCACATTTTTATTTCCCAATAATCACATAATCCTGTTTTAATTCCTTATTAAAATTTGATATACAATAGCAACTTTGTTTTGCGATAATAATACAATCATGATTCGAAACAATCATTTTAATTCGTATATAATTTATTTAATGAATGTATCACAAATTAAAATGTTTAAAATTTATTCTTAAAGAGTTTACAACTGGCCACTTTTTAGATATTACAAAAACTTTCGACAGGATATATACCAATGGGCATGTATTTAACATTTTGTAGGATGATATATGATTACCACATGTAATGATCCACAACTCATTCGAGACAAACATACATTTCAAAGTCAAAATAACTATAACTCGGTCCTCTTTAAGATTGATCCGGTCGGGTGTTCTGCTTCATCCCGGGACCCATATTGTATAACATATGAACACATGATATTTTTTCCAGTAGTGGAAAATGATGAAGTTATAGCTCAGTATGCCAATGGTACGACTATTTTAGCTAAATCCTGCAATCGGCAAAGCGCTAATAAAGAAGTCCAAGTAATTGCTTATACCATAGCGGATTGGTGTGAATACTTGGAAATTAAAATCAATGCTAAAAAACTTGTTAATTCATGTTTTCAAACTAGTATATTTCATTAGAAAACCCAAATTTAATTGCATTTATATACACAACGCAGAGATGAAGTGGTCCAATATTGTCAAGTATTTTAGACTCACTTTGGACAATAAATTGAAGTTCAATGAGCACACCGCAATGAAAAACCATATAACTAATGGTGTAAAAGCTAGACTAAATTTTATGTTCAATGCGAGGTGTAAGCTTACTTTCAGAAGCCAGAAGCAAGCTGCTCCTCTATGGTGTATGCTACTCCAGTGTGGGCTTATGCTCACCAGAAATATCTAAAGAAATTTCATATTATTTAAAATAAATAATATATATATTGCTCCGTGGTACGTATGAAACTCCTGCCACATAAAGCCTTCAAAATACCTACATTTCGATGTATGCAAAATTATTCATAATTACGATGAGACGGTAGCAAGTAATCGCTTTAGGCTAAGAATGGTTTTACTCGACAACCCGCCATAGATTTGCTTTTACAAATTTTAGCAATACGAAATACACAACCTCGGTATTTGAAAATGATTTTCTTAAGATCACATATTTATTTATTGAGGATGCATGTATAATATATGCGTATGTGAGTATAGCATGTGGGTGTGTGTATATATAATTATAATGCATTTATTGTCCGGATTTACTATGGATTGCTCAGCTCTGTAGCGACTAACGTCTCTCGTTAACTACAGAAAAACAATACAACGTTTAATTCAAGGTAATAGAGATGAAGAAGACTTGAAGTGCTCTGATTCTATCGCGTCATATTATATATCATAATGCTTCATCAATTTGATATAAAAAAATAATAACCATTTAAAAATTATAGATCAATATTTTAAAAATTCTAACCTAAAAAAACTAAATAATTTCTTATTCTACCACATTGTAGTGTAGCTCTATCAAGAAAAAACCTATTTTTAAAAATTATATGGGATCACTTAAACGGCAAGAAATATGTATATGATATGACGAATTGAATAATGTTGTGTTAAAAACGGATGTATTTTATGAGCTGGATAAAATGTGTAAATGTTGTGAAACTGTGATTGAATTTGTGTAAGATAAAATTTCGTCTCTTAAAAACAGCAATTTCAGCAAAATATCTTAGTCGATGCGGAATGCTTAAAATTTGGAAAATTTCGTGATATCTTCAAAGAAAAGCAGAAATGATGTAATAATTCTTAATTGATTGAGCAAAACACGATTTTGTTCAATGTAAATTATTTAACGTTTTTGTAATGCTAATGGCATTATTATTTCAGCATGTTTTTCAATTTCAATATTGACTATATATTCAAAGGTGTACACTGAGTATTTATTTTTATAATTTTTTTTATAATAAAATTTGGCAAGACAAAGTTTGGATCATTCTAAAAAAGACTATTTTCATTTGGTTTCAATAATAAAAATAACAAATTTTTCCTTTTCTTTTAGTAAAAATGTATTTAATTCAGTATCAAATTTAAAAAAATTCAACAACGGTATTTCTTGTTTAGAAAAGTAATAAGCCTCTAACAAATAATATTTAAAGCATCATTATGTTTTTTCTAATTCTTTCATTGTTTTTTAAATACATATATGCAAATATTTTTTTCGATGTGTTAGATAAATGCACCTAAAAAATCCTTAAAGATCGCTTTGATCATCATAGAATTTTTATGCTTTGGCTTAATTCTTGAAGGATAAGAGAGATATGCTAGAGGTTAAAACCAATTTATTAATAAGACTGGAGGCATCAGATCACGATACATAAACATTAATATTGTGATAAAAATTGAAAATGATCGTAATTAACTACGATTGTGATAGTGATTAGGTTTAACTATAATATTTGGGGATTTTTTTATGTAAATAAAACAGGACTAACGTTATTTTTAATCATCCTAATGCCATATTTTTATTGAGACTTAATTGAAGTCTTTCAGGACTTTGTCTATAAATGTGAAAATATATTTACAAGCAGCTTTATTGATTTGAAAATGATTGGGTAAATAATATATTAAATAATAATGTAACCAACAATTCACAGTCCCAACATGGAATAAAAGGATGTCTGATAAAATATTTTAGGTCATCAACAAATGTTTTTTCAAAGTGGATGCATAAGAATTTTGGCTATTTATATGGGTGCGTATATTATTGGTGCTAAATCAGTTGTGTGATAAAGTGGGAAAAACCACAAAAATCATTTTTTTTAGCTCCCAACCGCGTAGCGGAAAGCGAAAAACTTGTAACCACTCGGCAATGGGGTTGGAAAATATGTATAATGCTTGTCATTGTAAACTTCATTTTCAAACGTTAAAGAGTAATAGTTTATCTGAATTTTCTGCACCATTCTATTTGCGATTCACTGATCTATTGTCTGGAGGATCGTAGAATCGCAGACGTATTTCCACGTCGTAGATAGTCTGAATGCCGATTGGGATTGGAAGTAACTCATCCATGAAATTGAGAGAGATGCGAGAAATAAAAGTGATTGGCAAGGTGGGATGAAGTTGTTTCATATCAACAAAAATATATACTCGACTTAATCTTTATAAAACTATTCGAAACAAATATCGCCGAACTTTCTTGGAAATTATTCATTTTTGCAAAACATTTTGTTCAAATACCATATGAATATTTTTTAACACCATGTTCACAGATGATTATTTAGAGTTAAGAATTATTAACAGAAAACGTTAAAAATAACTGGTCTCATGTTAAGTACATTTGTGTTATAAAGCGTGGAAATATTGGGTCGAGCTAAGGAAAAGCACTGAAAATTTTGGATTGGGAAAGAAGCTTTTTCTTTACCCAAGTTACTCAAACTAATAAAAAAGATGAGAAAATAAAGAATATATCGCACACGGATTAAAAATCGATAAAAAAATTATTACAATATCATCATCGGCTTAGGGTACAAATATATTCCCTCTAATTATGTTTTCTTTAACGGGCATGAATCGTGACTTATGGTTAAGGTAAAGCAACATTGAAATTGTGATTTATGATATCGACTGAAGCTTTTTGATGGAATTTCAATATCAAATTTGAATTGTTAAATCTTTCTACGATTTTACATGTTTTGTCACTTACAACCCGGGTTTCGCCTTTCGACATCTTCAGGAATTCCTTCACACGGATATTTGTGTGATGGAATGCCTGAACATGTGGAATCGTAGAAAGTTTTAGCAATTCAAAATTGAAGTTTTGATTGAAAACGGATACATTGGTTTTTATCTTAAATATCATATTTATATCAAAAATTTTAGTTTTGTTCTTTTCGACTGCAAAATTGATCAGACATTCAAAATATTCAACGATTGAAACATATATTTTAAACTCAAAAGATTGTCATTGATTGCTCGACTATTTACATTGTGATTTAATTAAGCCTTTTGTCACGTCTTGAGCAGAATTCAAAAAAAAGCATGAACCTTTCGAAGTCTAACGAAATCTTCTGACAGCTTTAAATGTAAATTTATGTAAAAAAAATCCATTTACCCTCAACGAAATGCAGAAAAAAATATATTTAGCCTTTGATAGCCGTTATTTCTCGTGACAGAAATGTCGAACCAAAACAATATAAAAGATTTTTTGGTTACAATATATAAAAAAAAAATACCTACATTGTTGGTAAAAACACTGTTTTGAGAAATAAATTTAATTTTTACAAGTCGCAAAGATTTATTTTTTAATATATTTATTAGTTTTCCAATGAAAAATAATATTTTTGTAAATGTCAATATATATTATAGTTTGTTTATTAACGTTTTGTGATATTGGGTAACTTATATTAGTATAACATGTGGTATTTCAAGGTTATAAAGTAAATTGACTATCATTTTAATACTATTTGTAAATATTATTTGTAGGTACTGTAATATTAAACTAAAGTTTTTTAATAAACGGCCACAAAATATGTTCAGTGCTACTAAAACCGGTTCCGCGTTTCATAAATCAAAAGTTTTTCACAGAAAGTATCTAAAGCTGAAAAACATTTGAGCGAGATTTCGAGCTTATAAAAAGTAATCTCGAACCAAGATTTTATTAAATTTGTCAAGAATATAAACTTTTGATTATTTGAAAAGATTTTGTCAATAAGTTTTAAGAAATCAAATCATTTATAATAGAAAACCCCAGCAATTATTTTTATTCAACATTAATAAATAATAGTTTCCACCAAGAATTTACGGTTAACACCTTAATTTGAATTTAAGCGTATTTAAAGAACTATAAAATATACAAAATGAATCGGTTTTTGTTCTTCTCGGTGTGATATTGGCTTAAGAAATCATTTCTTCAATTCACTGAATAGCGTCAGAATAAACAAGAGCGAATGACTTATTCAAGTGGTTTATCGAATTACTGCCGATGAAGAATTGGTATTTCCTAAATTTTATTACATACATACCTCACTTACCATTTGACAGTTGTTCGATACCAATGGTTAAAAAATGACTTTTCAATCTAAAACCAAATTCACAAAAATCTTTGATTAGAAGTCTGGAATTTGACAGATTTTTAAAAGGTGTTAATTTCACGTTGAATTCAAATTTATAGCCACAATAGATTCACCGTAAGACGTTCCTACTGTGAAAAAAAAGACATTTTTTCGGTTTTATTTGTTAGCTTTTTTATTTTGATTTGATAACAAATAATTAATTCCAACATTATATTATTTTCTGAAACAAAAAAATTTAATACACACACAATTAAACATGTTTAACATTATACATATATATTATATTACACAATATAATATGACATTGAGAATTTTGATATAGTATTGTCTATAATATAAATAATTTAAATACATTCACCAACTAAACATCTTAGTACGTATATAAGTATTTCTAATGTGACATTGATTGTTCGTACATTGTGAAAAGTAGAGTATTTAAGATTGTGATATATATATATGACACTTAACTATTTGTCTTTTTAATAATCCCTATATTGTAAGCTGTCTTAAATACAACACCATAATATCAGACTTAGTACCAATACATAGTATATTTGGTAAGACTCATAAAAATTAGTGTCTCGTCAAAATTAAATTAAACTTACCACACGACAGATTCGATACATATATAATAAATAATGATAAATAACTGAAATAAACAGTGACTAACTCTTTAAGATATGATGAAAAGATAGTAATATTTTTTTTATTATTTATATAATATACAAGAGATTCAGTTACACAAAGTGCTGCTGTTTTAATGAATATTTTACTATAGAAAACTGATGGGATCACAATGTCTTGATTTGAAAAGTAACTAGCCTTAAGGTTAAGTTTATAAAATATAATTTCTAAAAAAAACCTATTGAGTGTGCATAGACCATGTCTTAATATTTTACGAATATAATTTTCATTAATAGATAACCAGAAAGACGTTTGTGTATTCCATCGATTTGAAAAGAGTTATTTTTTATTCTATTCTAAAAACAATTGACTGAAACTATTACTTAACTAGTAGCAAATAAAATTATACACGTTTTTTTATTAGCAATACACATTATTAAGGTAAATATAATGATACATCCATGCTTGACATATAAAAAAGCCATTGCAACTTTATGATATATAGCTGTCCGACATTACGTGGAATGAAGATTCTAGTTTCACTTTCCTCTATTTAGTCAGGATGAGAAGAAAGTAGTAAATTAAAAATTTATCAATTGGTTCAAACAATCGTAATGAGCTAAAACAATTTTCGTTTGTAAGTTTATATGTGTTTGACCATTACAAATAACAACATTTTAAAATATATTATACCATTTATTAAGGTTTTTAATTGAATATTTATAAGCTAGTGCAACAATTAAATTCATTTGATATTCGGATATAAAAGTTTATTTAAAGAAAGAAATACATAAATAATCATTGAAGTTTGTAGTTAAATAAAGAAAATGGCTTTACTTTTAATTAAAATTATCGTGATATGGGAAAACAAACGTGAATGCAAATTCATAATGGTCATAATCTTTATAAGTTACGATGAAAATTGGAAGGTATTCTTTGTAGAAAACATTTATTTTCATAATAAATTTTTATCGATGAAATCGACACTCTGAATATTCACACATTGAATTTTGTAAATTTGATGATAATAAAAATATAAAAATCACCTTGAATGTTTTGAAATATTGATAATAAATTCCTACATCACTAGTGGATATGATTTTTAGTTATTTAATTAATTCATTTTAATTTTTATCAAATATTTTTATTGTATGTTCATTGGTCCTTTTTTAAACACAACTTGCAGGATATTTTATAGTGTACACATGCAGTTCGATTAAATATTTTTATATTTAATACTGATATTTTATAAGCTCTGAAACATTAATCATATTTTAAAAACCATGAAATCTTAACAACAGGAATATTACTAACTATATGAAAAGTTTGTGGATGAATAATTTATGTAAAATATCATTTTTCATTGAACATAAATAATTTGATTGATAAAATATAGCATTACTTGTAATAATTATCCCAAATGAAAATATGAGTAGCAGATTAGTTAGTCACATTAGTCTAAACAATGTTCTTTAATGACGTATTCCTATTTTTACGATGATTGTCACATTTGAAAAAGTCTAAACTGTTGTGGCTGATTACTGATATAAATTTTCGCTTTTTTAGGAAAAATTGGTACTGATGGAAATATTTTTGTTTTTTTTTAAATAGTAAATTTACATAAGACTTTGGATACTTAAAGCTAAAAAGGAGATAGTTTTAGTAAAGTGAAAAAAAATATGATTTTCATTTACAAGCTCTGATGATATCTCATAATAAATGTTTCGTGCTTATTAATAATTATAATATAATGAAGACAGAGGAATCGCACATATTTTGAATAAGATATTGTTATAAATATAGTAAGCCATGATTTTTATTTAATTTCGTACATAAAAATAAAATGCGTCTTCTTATTTTCTGGAATGTGATCTTACGTCATCTTGTTAGCTGCCTGCCCCCCTCAAGAATGTTTAGTAATATTAACGTGAGCTGCTAGTTATCCCTTGACAGTTTCATATTCCAAGTAAACGTGTTGAGGTGTTTGACTCACGGTAGTTGATAATTTCATTAATTAAACAATTTCCTAAGTGTCGTTTATCATATATCAAAGTACCATAATGACACTTTAATTTTGCCAAAAAAGTATTTTCCGCGAAAACACTTATAGTGTTGATATAATGCAACAAAATTTTAATAAAAAACTTAGAAAAAACATACACATGTGGAATAGTATGCTGAGACGATTTTTTATGTCCTCATATTTAAAAAAATAATGGTAGTATTACTAAACTTATGTTAGGTAATTTTTAAAAATTTATACTTAAATGCTTGAAGAAGTGTTTTTATATATTTCTTAAATTATGTCAATTTAAATACTTCTAATGTCATGTTATTTCGTGAGTTACTTGAATTTTCAACACAAAAAAAAACTGCAGAGTTTACTTTGGGATCATAAAAAAATCATAAAAACTTAAAAACAAGATAGACGATTGACAAAAAGAAAAGAAATCTTAATTATTCTAAAAATTAAGTGGTTTCAAATAACTTATGTATTTTGCACGATAAGCACGACTGGTTATACGTTATATTAAAAAGACATCAAGTTTATGTGCTTTAATAATTTCTGGGAAGATAGTAAGCTTTGGATAATATAAAAATTCAAACTAACATTTATGTTTAAGATTGTACTCGGTTGCAAAATGTCATATATTGAATTCATACGATGCATTTAAAATGTACCGCTTTTCAGTTATAAAGCTTCCAAAATTTTGGGATAACTGTTACTAATCTGGGTTTTGATAACAGATTTATATGGTCGATAGTAAGATGTTTTTATTATGTCATGAATTCTGAGATAAAAAAAAGAAAATGTGGTCCGTTATATTTTTTATAGTAGGAAAGTATTGCGTGTGAATCTTAGGGTGCTGATGAAGGGTGTTAATATGTGAATATTAAAGCCACAGAATAATAATATGACTTAGGAGAAAGCAGTTCTACTGTCAAAGAATGGGGAATCTTCGAAGTATTAAGTGATTGCAGGGTCTGGAATATGTCAATGTGAAAAATAAAAGTATTAAATGGACTACAAAAATATCATTCTTTTGAATGTATTTATAAAATTATACGGTCTTTTATAGTAAGTTTAAAGAATGACCAACCTTGCATTCTGTGGCTGTAAGCCGACAATGTTATTTTTGTAGCATTTTATTTTGTCATACATAAAATTACGAGCAAAAATGAAAAAAATAGACTTATCTAATGTTGATAAAATTTGGAATTTTTGGCGACGGGTTCAATGGCTTTTCAAAAAGAGGACTCGATGAAATCAACTTTTAAACTTTGACGATATCTTAATTAGACTTTTTTATTAATTTCTTTTATAAAATGTTCTGCCAACCTTGTTTATGTTTTAGTAGATAATAAGTTGATATCTCACATATAAAAAAAATAATCACGTAGCAGTACAATGAAAATAGTTTTACAGTGTCTAATTAAGCGTATGTCAAGCGAACAGTGCATAAATATTAAAAAATATTTTATTAAAAGTGAACCAATAATTTTTCAAATCAAAATATAACAAGTAATAGACTTTCAAAAATCGAATTTATATTAATACAAATATTACTCATTTTTATTAAGACAAAAAGTTTTTGATGTTTTAAAAATATTGCCTGTCAAAGAAAAAAAAATTGTATAGTTTGTAGCAAAAAAAGTATTTTCAGAATATTAAGGTTTCTTGAGTGTTAGAGATCAATTATTTCCAAAAGATTTAAAGGTCAATAATGAAGAATTGAGTTTTAATATCGAACGCTTTATTTATATCATGAAGCATTTTATTTGACCGTACACCTACATCATTTTAAAAATTGGCATAAATATTGGAAAACCTATATATTTACATATTTTTAGGCTAAGTGAATAATTGAAAAAAAAGTTGTTTTACTCATTTTAAGCCATCCGAAATTTCACATCTCACGCTATCATTTTTATTTTGAAACCACATACAAATTGTGCGTTCGAAATACAGCAATATCGCTTAGCATTAGAAATATTTTAACATTTCAATTTAAATTCATCCAATCCGATTAAAAAATTCTGAAATGAATTTAATTTATAAAAAAATCTGATAATTTCGTTTGAGTAAATGTAAGCCTAAAAAAATCAGTGACAATAATTTTTTGCCCGGTAGTGATCTAAGTTTACTTTTAGTAATAGTAATTTATGAAAAATTCCACATCCGACACATAATAATAAAAATAGGTTTATTCAATTAAATATGTATTACAGAATAATATTTATTTATATAAAAAAAAGTCTGGACAGCTTTTTGCAAAGTATCTATTAACACTTCTAATGGCTTATCTTAGATTATAGCAAAAACACGTTTTGTCATTATATTTTGTGTTTATGAACAGAAAAAACGTAATTAGTGTAGAATAATTAGAGAAAAACAATTTTTATTTGAATAATATGTTTTAACACGGGTGTGTAGGCAACACATGAAAATGACGATGGAAACATCTGTCGCTACACGAATGCGTTGTAATAGGCATAATATAGGATCCTTTTATGTATAAATAAAAAGTTAAGCTTTTACTTATTCGTCGAAAATCCAAAATGGCTCGTTTTATAAATTTTCAGGTATTTATGAATCCAAATGAAACATCAAAGCGTTAAAGAAATTTATTCAATTAAAACCCTTAAACATTGTCTTTGAAGGTTTTTCTGACAAAATTTTCTGTTCCATAATATAAACAATGTTTTTGAGCAAGTGTCTAAAGCAACAACAATTGCATCAGTAGAAATTGAATACTCTTCTTAGGCTTTGTGTAGTTTTTGTTCAAATACGCTTTTTGCTTTCGAGCCATGTTAATTTACACACTGTTATAATTACAACACTAATTTTTTTATACTGAAATTTCAAAACTAACACGTAACACCATCTACTGACAATTCATTATTTTTTTCATTTATAATGAAAAAATGATTAATTATTTGAAGAAAAAATGTAATATTTAAAATACATCATTTATATGATTAAATTTTTAGTTTCAACTAAGATTTTCCGACATTTTATTATATACTTTCAAACATAGAGAGTTAGCTAAAATGTTTTTTAATAATACACATTTTTATAAATATGTACAAGTAATATAAAATAATATTGGGTTGATGCAAAAATTATGACCGTTTTTTATGATCCTAGGTAAAAAAAAAAATTCTTCAGAAATGATGAATAGTATCTTCTTTTAAATGATTCCATTGTACAAAGGAGCCTTTCCCTCTACTTTCTATTCAGTTTTGGCCTGGCCAGAGTACAGTGAAGAGCCCTTGTATTTTTTCAAAATGTCGATCGACAAAGTGCATTTACGTCATTGTTTACTTTATGAATTTCGTAAAGACAATACCGCGAGTGTGGCAACCAAAAACATTTGCGAAGTGTATGGAGAAGATGTCATCAAAGTTCGACAAGTACGAAGATGGTTTACAAAATTCCGATCTGGGGATTTTTCACTAATTGATAAACCACGTACCGGGCGGCCATTGAAGTCTGATGACGACAAGTTAAAAGTTATAATTGACACCAATCCACGTCTAACCACCAGGGAGATCGCGTCGATGATGGAAGTCAACCAAACAACCGTATTAAAACATTTGAAGCGTATGGGGATGGTTTCGCGGTACGACGTTTGGATACCTCATCAATTGTCGGCTGCCAATTTATTGGATCGTGTTTCAACGTGCGTTGCTTTGAGTGCGAGACAAAAACATGAACCTTTTTTGCATCGTTTGGTAACGGGAGATGAGAAATGGGTCGTTTACAACAACGTGACAAGAAAAAGACATTGGGCTATACCTGGACAAGCCCCATTAACAACTTCGAAGGCCGAAATCCATCAAAAAAAAGTTATGCTTTGTGTTTGGTGGGATTGCAAGGGTATTGTGTATTTTGAACTCTTGGAACGCAATCAGACGATTACAGCAGAACGATATTGTCAGCAATTATCCAAATTAAACATCGCCCTTCAAAAGGATAGACCAGAATTGGTAAACAGAAAAGGGGTAGTGTTTCATCATGACAACGCGCGACCACATGTGGCTATGATGACCCAACACAAGCTAAATGAGTTGAATTGGGATGTTATCAAGCATCCACCGTATTCTCCAGATCTTGCTCCTTCCGATTTTCATTTATTCCGATCGTTGCAAATTTTTTTAAATAATAAAAAATTTGATACAATAGAACAGGTAAAAACATCCCTTAATATATTTTTCGCATCAAAATCCACGGAATTTTACACTAGTGGTATTAATAAGTTGATAGAAAGATGGGAGAAAGTTATTAGAATGGATGGAAATTATATAATTGATTAAATAAATAATATAAATAAAAAAAAAATGTTTAATTTTATATGTAAAAAACGGTCTTAACTTTTGCATCAACCCAATATTTTAATGTGACCACTATTAGTGTTATAAATTAATGTGTGATTGCAATTTTTGCTGCATATTTTCTTCATAATTATCTTTGTACATGAAAAATACTTAATGTTTTAATACACTGTCTACCATTTATATTTCATATTGGCAACATTATTTAAAGTTTTCTTTTCTTAGACATCTAAGATACAATATTTCTTTTTGGGATCAACCACTTCAAGCTGTGTGATTTCTTAAATTAATTAATTAAATGTATTTATTTTTAAAATATTACTTAAATTATTTTTTAGATAAATCAGTACTTTTAAAACTTTCTACTACGTGCTTCCTATAAGTATAACACTAAAGAGAGAAAAAATATTTTTATTCATTTTTAGTGATATGAGATCTGATTTTTTTGTTTAAAAATATATTTACAAAAATTATAGATTTTAGGTATGAAAAAATAGTTGAAAGATTATGACTAAATATTAAAGCAACTTAAAACTACCATGGGGATTTTCAATTTATTATAAGAATTTTCATTCGTCCAAATAAGATTATATTCGTACTAAAAATAGCTTTGAAAAATAAGACTTGATAAGAAAAGTATATAAACTTGAAAGTATACATTTAGAGTTAATTGACTAGAGATAGATTTTGGTCGAATATTCCTAGAAAGGTGGAGTAAAAAATATATTTTTATGATTTCAATGGGACAATTGAAAATAATCGTAAAGTATCTCACAATTACATACATCATGGAGTTCCTTTATATTAATTGATTATTGCTTATATCATATCTTGAGTTCTATAAAATCATGTATTTATAATATATATAAAATAATACATATGCCTTTGTGATATATTACAGTTGTCGTGATTAAATTTCAAATATAATTAATTTGACGTGTTAATATACTAAGAAAGCTCTTCATTATGTAAGTTTTGTACAAACATAAATGAAACAATTTGTTATAAATATTACCATAAATATTTAACTCTCCTCTGAAGAAGATCGCTAAAGATGACAAAATGTGAGACCGGCGAAATTATCGAATAAATGAAATAATATTCTGGTACCTATCCACTTGTAATTTTGAATGTTAATAAGCGCTAACTTTTATTAGATATTTATAAGGAGCTTTTAACTCATTACTTAAAACAAAGATATATGGTATAATTTAGTGATTTTATTAACTCTATTGTGCTTAAACATGTCTATGAATCTTCATAGACATTGAATGCTCATATTTAAAATGTATAAATAGTATGAAGAGTTTTTATATTGTTGTAAAAGATATCTGTTTTAAAATGAAATGAAAAAACATTTTCCTTATTATGTAGTCAAAAATGTTATATTGTATAAAAATTATGAAATCATTTAATAGAAAGAATTCTGTGTATGTTTATAAATATAAAAGGCATTTAAATTTTCTTTTGACAGCGAATAATTTGAATATAAAAATTTACAAATAAATTAAAAATAAACATCGAAAATTTTTTCCGATACTTAAAATGTGAAGAATTTCTCTTTAAATCAATACTCGCTTCTTGAGAAAAATGCTTGCTTATTTTTATAAAAATATATGAACTAAAAGTCTAAAGTAGGATGGTATAAGATTAAATAATTGGCAAGCCAACCATCCTCTGACCCTCATTTTCAGAATAAACTAAGATCAAAGGGAAGGGATAAAATCAAACCATAAATATATGCATTTTAGATAAAAGTTCACAAATCTAAAAATCAATGCAGGTATCCTTTCGGAGGTTTGTGACACAAACTACGCAGCCAAATAGTTCACTAGTATAGAGTGTTGCCAGTTGACTACATTAACCGGCATAATAAACATTAGAAGATACGACTAGAATTATAACTCTCGGTATATTTTTAAAGGAATCAATGATTTTTAAAACAACAAAAAGTATTTTTTTACTAATATCATCTTATAACATATATATATTTATATTACAAAAAATATTTTAATATTCTTCGAAATATTCTGATGAAGTTCAACTATTTTACGTTACACTTTCCCCTAAAGTTAAATGTTCCCTCAGAACGCAAGGGGGCTGATCAACAGTGGTAGCAACTTTTAAACAATTGTTCATGTGAATCTCTGAGCTGGCATTGGAATGGACATGAAGTTCTCTTCTTCCGAAACTTCTCCCGGTGAAGATATGATTCCCCGGTTCACTCCTTACAATAGCCCTGCAACAGGATTCTAATGTCTTCTTGAAAGCTACCCGAAACTCTCTGTTAAAGTAGGCATAAATCAAGGGATTCAACGCTGAGTTAAAGTATCCTACCCAGAAAACAGCTGTCACGACCACAGGAGGGCAGTAACATAGTTCACCACAAAGCGTTGTGATCAGATACCTGGAAATAATCATTAATAACATTAGTGATATACAATAAAACATGTAGCCTGCGTAGTGAAATGCGACAATTACATTTTTTGTATTATAACTGTGAACTTTACATTTTCATATAGTTTCTAGGTACTCTAAAAAATGAAAGTTTTGAAATAAAAATATAAAAAGACGAATAGCTTGGAATTCAATCAGGGCATTGGAAACAACCTAAGTATAGCATACGTAAACAATGCATTAAATTGAGCGAATAGCTCTGCGAATGTAATCGTATTTCAATTATACACAAAACTCTCCCTAACTTCAATTATTGGCACGGTAAAAAAATAGCAATGTATTTTAGTTCTACAAAATTTATAAGGTATATATTATAGTTGACAGCTATTTCGGCTTGCGCCCTAATATCGTATAAAGTAATAATACATTTTTCAGTTATAAAAATGTACCAATCAATACTTGTGGTTCAGGTATTTCTTCCATCAAAATAACAGAAACGACGTTGTTTGTCCAACAATTGAAATGGATTATTCAGAGATATTGGCAGGTTTAGAATAGTTACTATAATGTCGTACACATATATAAATTCCCCAGAATATATTATCTGAGATGGTTATTTCCTCATAATAACCTTACAGTGTATAGCAAAACGAAATTACCCTTTTCATGGTGAGAAACTCCGTTGGTGAAGCGCAATAGTTAAAACAAATAAAACAAACCTAAATCTTAACAACAAAAGTTGTTTGGACGAAACTTGTTGCGTCGTTCTACGAGTTTGTTGTTTACTTTTAATCGTTTTCCGAGGAGAAACATTACTTTGCGATTGTAGCATGTATTGTAGTATACAAATAGCACAAACTCTAGTCGATACAAGTGTTAAATTACATTCTATAATCATTGATTTGGCTTTAAAATATTTTTTATTATTATAAGCAAATGTATTATATATAACTTCATATCGAAGCTAAACACGACTAGCAATGTTGTCTATTAACGGTTGAAACGTATTATTTATATGTTTGAATATTAAATATAAATTTTAATAATTCTCGTTTCATAAGCAGTGGAATCTCAATATTCATTTTCAGATTCAAAAACGGATTATTCTGTTCATATTTACTGTAAAATGACCACACATTAAATCTTTCTTTTAACTGTAACAAATACATAACTTAATTTAATCAGAGATTACTACATTTACATTTCATACACTATGGTTTGATTTGGTAGAATAGAGAAATGTTTTATTCTAATATTTACTTATTCAAAGGTTTATGACAATAAAGTTTGATAAAAAACAACAGCTTCCGATATAAAAATGAAGTGGTTTTTATTTATTCTGAATCAAAGGGTCGGAGAACAAGTGATTTTCAACCTTCTTAAGATCTGTTAAGTAAGTCCTAAGCCCTATGTCAATCTTACTCTGAGCGGCGAGCCCTTCGCAATTTATTCTTAATCTTTAGCGATCACTTAAGTACATATACTTCAAGTTTCTTGCCAAAACTAAAACGGAAGAAAAATATATAGGAGCTTTTATATATGATAAAATAAAACACATGGTGTTTTACATTTTTTAGGTTTAGCAATAGGTATAAAAAGTATTTAAATGTATTTTTTATTCTAAATTTTTTTTGCTTGTTATTATTATTTTAAATCATGTTTAATGTCAGCAATAATTAGGTGTTGAGTTTTGTTTAAAAAATCTATTCTGATTAGATTTTTATTTGTGAGCAATTCCAATGTTTATCAAATTTGATCTATTGAAACTTTGTACGATTCCACATGTTTTTTCAATAATCGATGCAACAGCACTGATGTTATTTCTGTTGAATCCATGTGATAGAATATATGTAGATGCCGAACGGAGAAACCCGGATCGTTAGTGACAAAATATGTGGAATTGTACAAAGTTTCAGCATTTCAAATTCGATATTGAAATCGCATCTAACACCTACAGTCGAAATCATAAATAATAATAAAAATATATAATTCAAATTTTACCGATTTCTAAAGTCAATTTAGTTGTATACTGCCTATTTAGAATTGTAAATTTCGTTTGAATATAAAAATGAACCATACCATAAAAAGAACGGCAGCCAACAAGCTAAAAAAGCCGTCATGATAATTCCTAAAGTCCTCGCGGCTTTTCTCTCCCTTTTCATGCGATTACTGGCAGCTGGTGCTGGTGCAAGACTTCCTCGACCGTGACCCACACCGATGCCATTTATTTGAAGATGCTTATCTAGGAGAAGAGCTGCAACTTTGCTCCTGTATGGATAAAAAAAACAAGTCATCAAAAAGATTTTTTACTCGCATACATAAACTGTCAAAGAACTTATTTTATTACAAAAAATGGTTAAAAAATAAGATTAAATCACGTTCTTGCTAAGGCGAGAAAACAGTGGAAAGCTAAATAAAGTTTCATCAAAGTATGCATTACCATATATGCCAAAAAGTCGCATGCTGAAAATTTTCTCAATTTAAAAAATCAGCGAAATTTACATTCTATATTTTTAGTTTTAATTTTAAAAATATACTTGTTATATTAAATACAAACTTTTAAGAGAGCTGTGACAGTGAGATTTTAACTTCAATACCAACCTATTATATTCTAAAAGACTGGTTTGAAAAATCAGTCACACTTTATAAACATCGAACAATTCCCTATAATTAAAAAAACTAAATAAACAATATTTGAAAGAACTTAAACTTGACCTTTTTTTACGTATTTTTTCAATGTTTTAGTATATAAAATGAGTATCTTCTTTGTTGAAGTTGCGGTAATATCGTATAATAATATAGACATATTTATGTAATATAACCCAATTCAAAAAATATTTCTGTATTTCAAATATTTAGATAAAAATCTTTTAGAGTCAAGATTAATACACGCCGTGCTTTTTTTATAGTAACTAATCACATTTTTTATAAGAATTCTGAACTAAGTCTGAAAAAAAGCCACAAAAATTTGAAAGCAATCTAATCCGTCTCGAAAATACTGTTAAATGAAAATTAAGGGTGAAAAGGAAAGTAATTTAATTTTATTATTTAATGATCATTTATGACTTGTATTTGTTAAGGATCGTTCACTTCACTCAAAAACTTCAACGAACACAAATCATAAAATTCTTAACTTAAATACGGGCAGTTAAGAAATACATCACTGTAATCAACCTATATTATTTCATTGATTGAATTGGCATTCACTTTGTAGAACTCCATTATAACACGGTGAAAAATAGCAATGTATTTTAGTTCTACAAAATAATTTTTAACAAATATAGTTGATAGCTATTTCAGCTCAAGACATCGCCAGAACTACAGAACTAGTTCTGACGATGGCGTGAGCCGAAATAGCTATCAACAATATTTGTTAAAAATAATTTTTTAGAACTAAAATACATTGCTATTTTTTCACCGTGTTATATTATTTCAGTCAAAAAACTGCGATCCCGCTTTAAGGAATCATGATAGTTTCATAAAGTAAAATAAATTTTCAACAGTATTAGCTACTTTGCTTTAATATTAACTTATTAATCAAATAGGACTTAAATATTCCTGAAATAACATTTCCAATACCAAAAGCTTAAAGAATCATGAAAAATGTGTGTGATTGCTGCGAATTATGTCATCAATTATGTACAAAAGATACGTCAGGGTAACCGAATTATGAATGAAACATAATATAGTATAATATTATACGTTTTGTGTACTGTGTATATTATATCATGGCACGTTAGCATTCTGTACAGAGAGATAATCCGCTACAAAAAGTATTTTCCGACATTGCTAACCGAGAATGAACTTATAAAACATTTCAGAAACTGAGAACATCTGCAGCAATGCACTTTGAGACGAAGTTGGTGAAATGCTGAAATTTTATGCGGGAATATTTTGCATAGTACGCTAGTTTATATGCACTACAGATATGGTTTACCCTTTGTCCCGCGGGGGTGACTTACAAAATTTTATTCGTTGAAATGGAATCTGAAAAATAAATGAATATTTATAGTTCGAATTTTCCTTTTAAATAACTGTTAGGTACCTGAATTATGTTTGTAGTTATAACGTCACAAAACTGAGACAGGGAATAAAGGGAAGCATTTACTATGTTTTATGTCACGAGACAGCAAGTTTTTTACCTAAAAATAGTTATTTTGAACTGCATTTAGGTACTTCAGATTGTTTCTAATACTACAGTATTTATTGAATATTATGTGATATGAAATGATGTCTAGAAATAGTTATCAGCGAGAAAGGACAATTTGTTTAAGAAATACGGGAAAAATGTCTCTCAATGTTCATAAAACTACTGATTTTTAAATGAAAGTCTCAGTAAGCATACAGTAAGTATACAACTGTATAATGAGATTAAAGTGAGCAAAATTTAATTCAAACGCTTAACCACTCTCTCGGGACAGCAAAAAATCTAAATTAAGGAAATAAATCGATATATTTATATTAAAGTCACAGGAACTAACAGACTATGGGTAAAGAAGATTGAAAAACTGTTAATTAAGGAAAGAAAAAACAATTAACTGACATAAAAATAATCTATGAAAAGTATCGTTCGATGTCTTGGCCGTGAAAACGAGAGTGAAATCATATTGGATCTCGCTACGTAGATAAGATTAATTGTGTGTTCAAGTTTATAATAGGAAAACGTATATATAATATAACAGAAAGTAAGATATTTTTATTGAATATAATGATTCAATCGAGAAAATAGTTTACAGATCTAGTAAAAACGAAATCACTAGAACGTTCAAAAGCAAAGAATCACTTTAAATAAGCGCAAATCTCTTTTTAATAGCATCTATTAAAATATACTAACCCAATCAATAAAATGAGGTAATATAGATTTTTAATAATATTCTTACTCTGAATAACGAACTTCCGTAAAAAATCACTTAGAACGATCTCAGTACTTAGGTTTACGTTCTTTTTTATAACGCCAAGATGCTTTTCCGTTAAAATTTTCAAGAGACAGTAAAAGCACTCTAAAGTTCCAATAAAAATATAACCCAAACTTTATTGTATATTACCCACCGAATACTTGTACACAATCAGTGGCATATCGTTTTATTTATTTATTGCTCCAGACCGTATAATATATTATGGTACGAAACTTTTATTATGAAAATATTGCATGTGATGAAAAATAACTGAAGACGAGTAGGGCTTTGAAATCAAATAAAATCTTGTTGTCTTATATGAATCAAAGATTTGAACGTCTTTCTTCTGACTTGTGACATAATAAATAACATTATCATGCAATTTAGATTTAAATAAGTTATTTCAAAAACATAATTATGAAATACTACTGACAACTTTTAATTAAGGTAAGAAATTGAATTATCACTCGAAAATATTTATTCAAATACGGCTATACTAATATTATAATAGAAGTATCTATTAAATAAAAAAATTGCTACGCCACTTGCGACAACTCAGGATATAAGCATTTTTTTTATGTTTTTAATAAGGGCTTTGGATACTGTACTGGTGTAAGTTAGGTCAAAATAGAAGGATACTTATTAATGTCAACCGCAAGGGTCACGTTAACATAATATCCTTCTAAAAATAAACTTCGTTTTATTCAAAGCCATCAAAAACGGGTTTTATATTAGGAAATTTGCAATGTTGCAATATTTTTATTTGAATCAATATAAATGCCGTATTTTGCAGTGTATAAATATATTACCATGTATGTATGTATAATACATATCACAACACTTTTTTTTTTTAAATTGTAAAGTCGATATTGTAGATACGTTGTTATTATTATGTTTTAATGTTAATACCATATACTAAAGTGGCAAATCCTTTACTGCTGCTGACAAACTATCTCAAACGTGAAAGATCACCGAAAAGTATTTTTTTACAGCGTTGATCGATTAGTTTGATTTTTTTCAATAAAATAGTTCAGACAGAGCTATTTTTAACGACTCAAAGTTGACCTAAAATACAATAAATCGATAGCATTGTTCCTAATCTCTCAGCTCTTTGAAACAATGATTTTTGTCTGCCTTCGTTGGATAAGCTAAGGCAGGTTAGTTGAGCGCTACGAAACATTTGCTAAAACGTTAGATAACTTCATTGGGTAGAACAGAGACACGATAATAGTCTTTTAATGATGCGAGAGATTAGATTCTTGATGCCGTTGAGCAGGTAGTTTATAACATACATAATTGAGCCCATTGCAAACTGACAATTTTTATTAATTAAACTTGGAATTCTTATCATCTTGATAAATTCTTTTTTAAATAAAAATAAATTTTCTTGAAAGATAAAAATGACATCAAATAACCACTTAAATATTTTAGATTTTCAAAATCACTTTAAAGTAAAAAATGTTCAATTTCTCAAATGCTAAATAAAATTTTGTTTAATTTGCCAAGACCAAACTGAAAATATTGATGAGAATTAACGTCTTGCTTACATTTATAGTAAGGGTTAATAATGTAAACACTTTTAAATGATTGCCCATTAGCGGAGTGTGGTTAAGACCCTTGAGTAAAATCCTGTTGAATTTATTCGCCAATTTACGCTAAATCAAGCACGTGATGTTGTTTCTGATCCCACTAGTGTAGTTTTATTTTTAATTAGCCCGGATGATATAATATAAGTTGTACAGTTGTTCACTCTATAACTAGAATATCTGAATATATATATTTATACCTCTATATATTGTACTTATAATATTGAAGCTATAGATATATTAAATTTAACTGCGTAAAAAACGCTATTCGCGATAATTTTGGTGGTGAAAAACAATATTAATGAGCGATAATTCAGTTTATTGTTAAGTAAAAAATCTTTAAAAATTGGTTAAAAAATAATTCAATTAAATATAAGCATCAAAAAATTATGCGGATTACAAAATATCGAGTGTTTACTTGATTATCTCTGAGGTTTCAGAAGTATCTGACCTTTTCCACAATATATGCTTCGATAAATCAACAGTTGTTTATTTTTTATATCTGAAATTCTCTTATACTTCGATAGATATTTTATATTATATATTTTTCTTAATCTTTTCGTTCCTAGTAATTTTGATATTACAGTACTTATAGACTGCCGACAAATTGATTTAGCATTATTCTTATCTGATTAATAATTCTTTTGTGGTATACGTTACCGTAAATTATTTATCAAAATGTTTTTTACAAAATAGGTCAATGGATCGATTTCCTTTTCTTCGAGAGTTTTGTTGTTTCGTTTGAGATAATAAGGGTCAAAATGGAAAGTTTTTCTTCGCGAGACTTCAATTATAGCTGATCAAACGAATTGCCTTTAGCTTATTTCAATTGTTACGGTTCTTAAAATAGCTATTCAATATTTTATAATAGATATTATTTTATTTTTAAAAGACGATTAAATTATACAGAGTCATAGGATACATAGTGTATAAATATACTATGTTGAGATATATAAAAACTATCGATCGTATTAATAGTTTCATAGGTTAGTTCAATAGTTCAATAGTTTATATATGGTTTAAAACAAACTATTAATAAAAAAAATAATGTGTATTCGTATTAGGGCTATATGAGGGATATATATATAAGTTTTATTCTAAGCATTGTACATTTTCATGAGCTTTCAACCGATCAAAAAATGAAGTAAAAATTACATAGTACAACTTTGACTCTATGCCCGTTGTATATGGATTTTTACAGCCGTTTCAAAAATATTATTTTGAAAAATAAATCAATTTTACTAATGTAAATGAAAACCGTAAAAGGTCTCGCATGTTTCTTTTTGTATTCATCTTAATATACTTATACGTTTTTAACGGATATTCTACCAATATTTGTGCTTTAATATAATACCATTATAATTACATGAAAGTAATGAAATATAACGACAAAGCACCGAATGTTAAAGAGAGTTTATATTTTTTGTATCATTTGTCTACACAAATTTAATACTTCTTCCTGCAACCTTTTTTTCGGATAATCCACAGAGCTTATAACTTTTGCAACGTCTGTGAAAGTTTTGAGACACTAAATATATTCTGATACTTCCTATTTTCTGTCATATCTACTGCTTTAAATCTTTTTTATACCCTTAAATATGCCCAAACATTTTGGTGATACAAATCGCTGTTCACGAATTTCCGACATTTGTGTATTTTTTCGGAAATTCTGTATCTATTATTATTATTGTAAATTTTTCGAAGTAGAATTCTGTACATTTATATGTGAGCTATATGTACCACTGTACTACACCTTCACTGTGAAGCGAGAGTGTACAATTTTTTTTTTTTGAAAGTACACCATCGAATTCATAATTCGGAAGTTAATTCCATCCGATCGAGGTGTAGCTATTGCTCCGCGTCAATCTGCAGCCATATGAACTTGAATACGTCGATCGTACTTTTACATTCGACAATTATGTTAAGAGCATAATAGAGATTATTGACTGGTGAGGAACTATTCACTCATAATCAATGGTACCTGAAAGTAAATGAGAGGAACACCAATTTTAAATGTAACCAAAACTTTCATTACTCTATTGAGACCCTGACCAGCACGGAACAGATCATATGTAAGGTCTATAGTTCCAGATATCTCAGTGTGCAAATTTACAGTGGTCAGAAGATGACAGTACAAAAAAAAAACTCGTTATTTGCTTAGGCGTAGCTAAAGCCAAATTTTACAAACGGAAAAGCAATGTATGTTATAGGGATGAAGGTTTTTGACTCGGCTAGAAGTTCAGAAGTAAGAAAACATTTTTACCCACGTCCTGTTCTTTAAGGGTTATAAGACGACGTTGGAACCGACAAGATCGCAGTACGTGATCTTGTCTCAAGAGAACGTCAACCTTACCTGCCTCTTCTTCTAACCAGTGGGGCTCTGGCGTCCTGGACGACAAGCAGGTACTATCCACATGTTGAAGATGGAACCGAGAGATTCTGGCACTTTATGTGGAGAAAAAAATCAACTAAAGTGGACGAGAGAATTATGAAGAGATCGTTTTGTGGCAAAATGCTTTACATAAGAATTGAATATTGTCAAAAAAGTCGAGGATAAAACATTTAATATTTCACAAATAAAAAAATGTTGATTAAAATCAGTATTACTTACAAAGCAATTTATTTATTTTTAGTTTTAAAGCTCGAATAAAAAAGTGGCTTAGCAGATCTTTATCATGACGTATGCATTTGTAAAAAACTCAATACACAACGATAACCATCGTATTTGAATTTTAAGTTCCTTTTTTTTACGAAAAGAATACATTTTGGGAGATCGTATTAAATTTATATTACGCGAAAAAATTTCCCTGGCAACGACGGATTGTATAATCTTATAATGAGTATTAGTCAAATAATACATGATTAAAATATGAACATACAATATATCACTTTGAAATTATTTAATCTTTAAAATTGGTCATTGTTCAAACTATAAAGCACATGGATTATCAGCATTTAATAGAAATTTATTGATTATTTTTTCTGTTGATAAGTAAATATCATAATAACATAAAAGAGAAAAAAATCCAACAAAGCTAATCTCAATATTGATTTAATTGATCGAATCATAGATTTGAACGCTTTTTCTTGCTTTTTATGTGTTTTCTGAGAAACATTGATGAAAAGGCACAGATAAAAAGGTGGCAACGCATCATTTCATTCTTCAATCACGAGTCTTTGATGTCGTGTCTAAGGGAATAGCGCCAAGAGGTAGATGGTTACGGTGCTAGCCTGATCTCCCCAAAATATAAACGGCTGTATTATTATACAATAATGAAAAGATGAGAGATGGGTTCAACTAAATATCTATAGTAGCGAAATAATCGTCCAACAATACAAATTGAATACTTTTTTCTGTATACAAGAAGAAAATAACTTAATTTTGATTAGACTAGTTGTTAGTGCAAATGGAACTTTTACGCCATAACTACTTTTATTTTGAATTTAAGATTGAAGTTGTATACTATTTTCTGTGAATAGTTCATGTTTGAACAAATTCCCAAGATTAAGGTAAGAAATATTTATAATACCATTAAAATAAATGAATGTTGACTTTTTACAAATATATACATATGATTTCTCGCTCTTCTCGAGCTCCTCTTTTAATATTAAATTTATTTTATCGAGATTACGTACAAATAAAATTTGGAACCACGGTGCTATGGTAAATGTTATTAGCTTGCGTTATAAAATTACGATCTCTATTAATAGTATATATAAACACCTTTTTAAGGTTTTTTTTTATGGATTTCTGTATTATAAGGTCAAACATTCCATATAGGGTAGCGGACATGAATTATGATGCCTCTGTTTTCATGGTAATTATTTTCTTTAGGTATACTCATCAAATATTTTGAATAAAATTTGCCAATATGTGTCGAATATTTAACATGAAGAAATATTTATTTTGTTGATAAAATGCGACAATGTGTAAAATAGATTTCTAGCATTGGTACAAATTATTATCGCTCACATATCGTCGATAAGTTTTTATTTACCGCTGTTATGCTCTGTGAAAATCACATATTCTGAATGTTGCGAAACTCCCACGCAAAAAAAATCTCACGTAAATATGTATTTATACCTAAGTTATTCATTTTTTTTTTGTATCAGTCTTCAAGTATTTTTGTCACAATAAGTTATCGAACAATGGAGATGTGTGTTTATCTTTGTGACAGTTTTATAAAAATCAGTTATATGTGGATAGCAAGGTAGTCAAGACTTGAATGTATCGCATAAAATCATTCCAGTTATAAATGTTGAAGACGAAGCAATCAGGCAAAATATCTTGTAGTAGTCATCAAACGATGAAAATCTACAAACTTTAGTTACATTTTCAATAATGTGAAACACAGATTTCTCGTGATCCTATAAAACATCCGTTAAAACGTTGACATTAAAAAATCTTAGATATACGACCCTTGTAATTTACATAATACAATAATAAAATTGGACTAGAAGTTTGCGACAATTCCTTAATATAGGATAGAAGCAAAAGAACAAGAAATATAGGTGTTTATCACTCTAAAGTACTGTGTGATAGTTAATGCCTTAGACTTTACACGATGTTTTTAAGTTATGTACTTTAAATTGTTTTATTTTGGTTAGAAAAATACTTCTCAATTAAATACTAATGATATATATAAATTACTCAAAAGAGCAGAGATATAAATAAGTTACAGTATTTGTTATCTATAAATTTTAAATCAGTGTACGGTTGCCCTCGATATGGTTAGGATACTTTTTCAAGCATCAATATAATCCACACATACATGTTCTAAATATATATCCCCGGGTAGCGTTTAAGGGGTGGCTCGAGGGGTATCGTTAGGTAGGCTTCCGCTTCGACTGATCGCAAAGGGGACGTATTATGGATGCAATCGGTCGCTCGGTGATTGTCATACGACGCCACTGCATTTATTCTATTTTTATTTTCTGTGAAACCGTATACTTGACTTCAGATTTATAACATATTTAAATGACTCCACTGCTGAGAGCTTAAACCTTCGTATCCCTTTGTCAGTAGTCTTAAGCAAAATGGTATTTTTTATAGTAGTAACCTAAGTGCCATGGCCATATTTTCTTAATTGCTTATTAAATAGCTGTTAAGGAAAATAATGATTCCATTTGTTTGTGCCGTAGAACAACATTTCAACTGTAGTACTTTTTATTTTTTTGAGAATTTTATAAACATTGGAATGATTTATTTGCACATACTATGTGCATTCCTATTTTCTCTAATATAAATTTTTGATTCATTTTTCGATTCAATTTTTGGTTGATTTTATCTTTATTATTCTTGACATCTCAAAAATAATAAAGATAAAATCAATAAACTGGACAGAAGCGGTATTTATAAAATGTCCTGTGGCTCATGTTTATCCGTTTATATCGGACAGACAGGTAGAAGTATATCTACTCGAGCTAAGGAACATGTAAGATCATTCAACAGTAAAAAAACAGACTCACAATTCGCTAATCACGTTATTAATGAATCACATAATATAAATTCAAACTCAGCCCCTAAATGTTTGCATCTTTGTAGTAAGGGTCGTAGAATGACGGCTTTGGAACAGCTGGAAATCAATAGACACCAATTATCACAAAGGATTCTCAACGTACAAACTAACATAATAGTATCGCCACTTGTCCAGCCGTTGTACAAAGGGGTGGTCTGATTTGCTTCCAGAAGGACCACTTCCGTCCCACATATAATCTTATAGTCATAGACACCTATTGTTTCATTTAGAATATTTTAAATTTAGTGTCATTGTGTTAAAGTAACAAGCTAGGCCGTTGGAACAGGAGAGAGGATGTGTTGTGTGTTTTCTGCACAGCTATATAAAGATAAGCGAATGTTAGTTGAAGCATAGTTCTGACGATGGCGTGAGCCGAAATAGCTGTTAACTATATTTGTTAAAATAATTTTGTAGAGGTAAAATACATTGCTATTTTTTCACCGTGTAATATTCATTCTGTATTTCATAAAACAATGAATGCACATTTTATTTTAAATTTGAAGGCGTTTTTTAATTTACGTAAGCTTTTTTTTATCTAAAATATGTAGCAAATATTATACTAGAGATAAGACAATCTATTTTAATTATTAATATTATAAGGTCTTATACAATATTTTATACAAAAAAATCTTGAATTAAAAGTATTTTAAACTTTCAGCAGAATGAGAAATAAGCGGAAAATTTTATCGTAGTTCGAGATTGAGGAAGTCATACACACACAAATATTTCACTATTGCTGTATATTATTTCCTTTCAATGATAAACTAAAGTTCAATAGAAAACTTATACACAGAGAATAGGAATCGACTGTTTGCTTCAGAAATAATAAGCGACTGGGAATGCTTAAGCAACTTCTCACGATACAATTTAAAAATACTTTAGCTACTCTTTACTATGTAATATCTGTACTTCTTTTTCAGCTTATCATATATAAAATATAAAAAAAAATTTTATGATATAAATATGTTTATTTTTTTAATTTATCTTAGTTCAAAATTACATAAAACTAGCGGTTGCACAATATAATATACGAAAGAGCTTACATAAAAGAGTGAGAGAAAAGCTTAAGAGTGATGCTTAATCACAACCCAAAAATACTATGGATAAAACACGGATGTACTTTTATGTAACACAGTCCAAAATTTGGTAAAAATATTGATAATATGAGAGTCGTTGTTGTTTGTTTTGCGGAAAGCAAATAGTTGTTTTGTCAAAGTATTTTTTTCAAAAGTTCTACAATAAGTAAAATGCACTGTTTGTGATGTTACCAAGGAGTTTGTTATATGATATTATCAGAAAACATTTTAAGACGTATAAAAAGCCCAAAAAGATGACAAAAATTGGCAGCATAAAGGTGGGCTATAAAACAGACGGCTTAAAATATACATTTAACGTATTTTTAAAAATCTATTTCTGAATGGAATGACAATGGCTGAGAATGGTAAATCTCAATATAGCAGAAGTTATAGAAGTTTGATATTGTATATAGAAATAAATTTATCACAGTAGATGAGCTGGTTACATAAATATACAATAATTTGAAATATCGGCTTAATTAAAAATTACACCGCATTAAAATTACACCGCATTAAAATGGTATCAATATATCTTTGTTTAATTTGAATTAAGCTTGTGATAGTCTTATTTTAGTTTGGATAATTACCGCCAAATATAAACATGGAGTTTTTCACAAAACAGTATTTTTATACTATTATTAAATAGGTTTTTGACATTGAGAGATTTTCAATCATCAACAAAAATGTTTAATTGAAGTTTATATTGCACATTATATATATATATATAACACAGTTAAACAAATCACCCCGAAACGACTTTAAGTTGATCTCAAAGAAAAAAAATGATATATTGTTGACTATACTCCTCTTTGGTTGCTGGGACATAAGATACACGATTCGAAAATAGTAAACAACCCGCTATTTCTTGTTTTTCCTGTACTGCAGAAGCGGCTGTTAAATACAAAGCCTGTCCCATAATATGAATTGCGAATCTGGGCACAGCAGCCAACAAAGGAAAGACCTGTCTTCGTGAAAGCCTCATGCTTTTACCACAGCCTAACAGTGGTCAATAACCAACGATACAACAATTTTAATATTACGTAAAACACGATGATTATTTTGAATAAAATATTTTCTGTATTTAATTTAAGGCGTACTATTCATTTCAAAAACTAAAAAAACATAAATCGTACGCACCAAATTTATGTAACTTTTTTAATTGGAAATCGTTTTGAAATGTTTTATTACTAGTTTCAACATGAGACAAATGATTAACTTCATGTCTATTACAACCGCTATGATACGCACTGTGACGTCGTACTCATTGCAATATATCATATATATGTATATTTCTAAAAAACGTAATTTCTTTTTATGTGTGTAGTAAAAGCACGTACAATGCTTACATTTCATAATAGTTTAGTTTGTTGAAACCGAGTTTTATAAAACACCCCTGACTATCATTCAAAACCGTTTGAAGCAGCTGTGTTACGGGACAAGCTTAGTAAGAAGGCAGAATTCGTAGAGAGTAAGATTCAAAGTACTCTATATAACAGGGATTTGAAATATAATGTATTATCTAGATATATACTTTAAAAAAATCTCTATGTGATTTATCATCCTTGTATACATTGCTAACACATTTATTTATGCGTCATTAAATCATATTAAACACATAATTGCGGTTTACTTATTTGAAGAAGTTTTTTTGTGTATAAAATAGATGGAGCGTTAAAATCAATGACGAGTCAACAACAAAGCTCTACAAGTCTCGTTCACCTCTTATGTATAGTATTATTGCGCTGCAGAGTTAAGCAATCCGCGGTTAATCCGGTATACGTGAAAACCAAAAAAAATATAATTATATTTATATCTAAATATACTTTATTCACAGAATCATAAAAATGCGTACAAACGCACACAGTTATAAACTAAGGCACATTCAATACGTTAGGAAATGAGCAAGGAAAGACATTTCAGATGCCGAGGTTCTATATTTTGAGATTAAGATTTGTAACAAGAAATCTATGAGGGTTCGCCGAGCAGAACCGCTCTTTGTCTTAAACGATTACTCAATACTTTCTCATTATAATTATGTATTATATATAAGAGATTGTAGGGTAATAATTTTTCCCTCTATTTTGCATTGTAGGCACTTTTAAGTACAACGGTGCATTAAAATCACAATGATTTATTTTTAAACAATCTGAAGTATTTTCAGATGTTTCTGGAGAGCATAAGCCCATTCTGAAGTAGCGTACACCTTAATTGGGTGAGTTATCGCTGTATAGAGGAGTAGCTTGCTTTTGAGAGTAAGCTTGCTCTTCGCATTGAGCATAAAGTTTAGTCTAGCTTTTACACCATAAGCTTGACGTTTTTTAATCGTGGTGAGCTCATTGAATTTTAGTCTACTGTCTAGGGTGAGTCCAAGATACTTGACAGTATGAAAGCACTTGATTTTAGGATTTTGCATACGAGTACAATCATAATTGTGTAATTTCGAATATTTCATAAAACCTGTTCTCAACATTAGATAACACAATAAATTATCTTAACTATTATAAAATATCTGAGTATTTGTCGTATAATATCGTTTCGTTTGATTCATCTTGAATTATATAATTGTACGCTTTGATAATATTATTTGATACGTATTGTTATCGTGTTCCCAATTCCCTTCTCTTCTTTCAATGGTACATATAATAATATCAAATATGACTGTGTGATATAATATAAGGCAAAAATATTGTGATATGCATATTTGTCGTCTCTGCGGAAGCCACGATATTCCTACTGCGGTCTCGTAGCAATCGTTAAACTAATATCTGCAGTATGAAAATATACGTTCCTACTGAATGTGCGATCACTCGAGATAAATGAAACTGCACTCTCCAAAGACATCTGAGATTTTTAAATAACAATTTTCATTACAGTTCAATTCAATAGTTTTTGACTTTCTCTCATCACTCAACTACTTTATTAGCAAAAATAGTATAGAAATTTTTATAAATATAATATACACATTTCTATCAACCTAAGGGTATTTACTATTTACACTAATAATATATCATACCATTTATTATTTTTACAAAATTTCAAATCAGAATCTTATAAGTGCTTTTAATTTTTTTATTCTGAATTTTTACAATTATTGTGTTATAGAATATTTTAATGTTTAAATTTAGATTTATAATTAGGTGTTTTTTTCCAGATAAATCGTGTCAGAATCGTGATTCGGATTATGGAAAGCGATATTAAAAATCTTGATAAGAAGAATTCTACGTCATAGTTAATGTCTTGCATCTTAATAAGCGCAGGTTCCTAGATTTACTGTTAATATGATAATCCTAAATGAATGATAACAAATATACGTTCAAAATGCAATAATATTAAAAAAAAAAAAAAAAAGACAAATATGTATGTACATAATAATATACAATTATAAAACTTGATAATATCGACTGATGATGTTTAATGGTATCTCCATTTCAAATTTAAATTGTTGGACAAATTTTGTACGATTCCAAATTTTTTATCACTAACAACCGGGGTCTCACCTTTCAATATCTACAGGCATTATATCATATGGATACAACAGAACTGGCAGTGGGATAGCATGCATGACGATGCCGAAAGGCGAAACCCAGGCCGTAAGAAAAAAAAGTGGAGTCGTACAAAATTTCAACAATTAAATTTTAATCGTAAAACTGTTGGTGAGATATTTCTGTACTGTTGATGAGATATAAAAGCAAGCTGCGCTTAAAGTACGAAACATGATTCAAATATATTTATAACATTGACATTTCTTGTATATACAATATATGTTTGAGCAAATCCAATAATTTTAAAGTCATTTTAAGCTTCCAATCGTTGATTTAATAGTATTTGAATTTAATTTAAAATAATATTTACAGATAATCGATATAGACCTGTTCATACATGCATGCATAATCATGAATGCATGTTCTTCTTAGAATAGTTTCAATAATTATTAGATTTGAAAAAGGGTTAATCCAGACACATAATTCCTAAGAATACAAATAGCATCTTACATCACTATTTTATGTTACATTAACCAATCAGCTGCAGTACTATTTGGGTCACATTGACTCCCCCTGAGAGACTTTGGATAGCGATGGTTGACCTACTAAAAAACGAAACAATTTTATCGAGCTATTTACGATACATTATTGCTTAACAGTTAACATTTTTTTAACGTTTAAAATAATTTTCTTGAAATTGAATAGTAAGCACAGCTAAAATTTCAACAATATATAATATTCAAATCAATACAAAACTGCGATCAAGTGAAGTCAAGTATGTTGAGCACGCCGTGATTAAAAAATGTAAAGCTTTAAGTGTGAGCGCAAGAATAATTATGTTCGATGCGAGGGTTCTATACAGCAATAGCTCGCCCAATTATGGTGAACGTTACTGTAATATAGGCTTATGCTCGCCACGAGCATCTTAAGACACTTCAGATTGTTCGAAATAAGTCATTAGGACAAACACTGTGTGGTACGTGCGCAATTTGTTACTTCATAAAGGCTTTGCTTGGTGATGTCATTATATGACCGTTTGTCTTATAAGAAAAAAGTTCAATTGCTCTTCGGTTGAGAAGAACTATTGAATCTGTTATCTATCATACTATTATCAAAAAAAAAAAAAACAGATTCATTTTTGGCGTTCGGAGATATCAATCTATGTTTATTGTAACGACTTTCATTTAAATTGTTTTTGCAGGGTTTAGAAACATATGACTTTTTAAAAGCTCACTTTTCAGTAATAAGGCTAGATATTTTAAATAATATTAACATATTTTTAGTACTATTTCCCAAATATGTTTTATGATCAGAATCCGTTTCATAATTATTATCAGCGTTTAGTTGATAATGTTTAATTATTTAAAATACTTATGAATACAATTCTTACAAAATTATGCGACCTGTTTCCCAATTTGATAATTCCAGTACCACGAAATCTTTTATGTCGTTTTGTCTTAAATGCTTTTTAATTATAAAACATTTTATTTACACAAAGTTTCTGCACTCTGCTACTGGAAAATTTCATTTTTGTTGCTTAATAGTCTCTTGGTGGATCAGTTTGATTTAATGTATCAGGTTAACAGCAACCACTTTGTTAAATTAAATCTTTGAGTATTCGACGTAAGCAATATACAATAGCAATATTTTTTTTATTTAGATTGTAAATTAATGTTTTTTTCAATGCACTCAACGTTTCAACCATTATGAATAATACAGCTGTTTTGGTATAGCATATTTAAATTTTCTAAGCTCTAGAGGGTCTACGGCAAAATATGGCATAAATTATTTATAAAAGAATTAGAATGCTTTTACGATACTTCGTTTAAATATTGTGCCAATTATTGCATATCGAATAAATATCAATTTAACTACTACAAATATTCTTCTGAAATCTTGTTTGTTTAGATGTTTTCCGAATTTTTTTTCGAAAACAAAATAATATCATAAGTTGTGTGACAATATAGATGATTTGTTTATTATGTAAAATCATGTTTTAAAAAACAAACTAATCGATAAGAGACAATATAAATATATTTATATGTACATATTTGTATACATTTCGGCAATACAACTTACAAGATTGATATTTTTTTACTTTTATTAGCACTAGATTCTCTCAGTAAGATTTTGTGATCTAATTTACTTAAAATTTGGCAATCATATAAAATAAAAATCAACTATTTCTACATCGCGATCAAAAAGCCTATAATATCAATTTAAGAGTTTCTTCAAAAGTAAACTCACGTATCTTTCAGACTATCTGTCAGCGACAAGTCAATTGAAAGTTATCTACAATTATTTATCTTTTTCATAGACGCAATGGTATACATATTTAAAGCCGTTTTGATATTTATCAACAAAAAGGGTGTAATCATCTCAAAACCCTTCGATAATGAGTACACTAAGGTCCAGGAAAGAGGTGACACATATAGTAATTCCATGTTTGTTTTACTGTAAGATGTTTTCTATTTGTAAAGATAATACTTGTAGAACGTTGATCTTTAACCTATGTAAAGCAACTAAAATTACAATATGTTATCTTTGAAATAATAATATATATGTACTCAGAAGGAGTAGGCATGAAAGTAGAGTAAGGAAGTTCTCATCAAAGGGCGGACCTTTTTCTTTATCATCGAACTGCTTTCTCTACCTACAAACCATCTTTTTGATCTTCGTCATAATCTTTCACAAATCATACCCTTATTTAATGAAATATAAAATCAAGTCGCTTGATTAATCAGAAAATTTTATACGAATAGAATATTCTAACTTTCTGAATATATTTGTAAAGGATGAAACCGTTACTTGATTCCTTCAGCCATTTGATTTTAATCCATTAAGGATCTACTATATATAATTATCCATGAATGTGAATAACGACTTTCTTAAGCTAGAGATATGTCAATCAAATAAAATAATATAGACTTTTTGTGAATGTATAACATATAATAAAAAAAGTTCATCTAATAATAACTGTGTAAAACGGTTTTCATTATAGTATTTTTTCATTGGAAATTTCGTACAGGTTAGATATATTTCAAGAATATAAATCATTTCATCAAATTTATTTATTTTAATATTATGAAAATGTCAAATTTTTACTTTTTTTATGGCAATGTTTCTAAATTTATATATAATTCCATATACGTATAATTTAAACGTGCCCAGGGTGGTTGCTTTATTACCATTAAGATGCAAATATTAATAGTAGAACGTTTTTCAGCGTGCAATTTCCTAAATACAACATACCAAAACAAACCATGTCGTTAACAATATTCCTTTAAGTTTTTGGAAAATAAAATAATATACCAATGAGTTCGCTTAAAATATTTTTTTGCATCGTTGTAGTTTCAAAAACATATTTTATATTATCTATGAGTTCTAAGAAATTATGTTTGAAACATGTTTTAGAACAATAGTATATTTGAGTAATGTTGAATTTTTTTTTCGTTGACAGCCGAAGAATAATTTTTCAAAATAGATTTGTTTACCAATTATTGTCAAATCATCGATAAAAAAATACTGACAACTTAAACTCACTTTTATGTTTTTCACAGGAACATAGTCAATCTATAATAGCTTTTCCTTTTTTGATTTAAGAATATCGGGTGAGATTCTCGGAATGGAACTATTCTTGCGATTTTTATTTAACGAGATGGAATGGTTTTGGCATTTTTTGGGTATAAATACTTACTATTTACGCAATCTTCAAAAACAGCGCATAAACATAAAAATGAATCGATCTTTCTTTGTATTGTTAATCTTCTTTAAAAAAAGTTGAGCGACTACCTTACAATCAGTTGCGATAAGACGCTTAGTCAAGATTAAATAGTTGAAATGGAAATGATTCGAGTAGCTATCACCAAGTCAGCCAGGAATCAATACTGAATAATATAATAATAAATTTAGCAATATTTTTATGCGCCTTTATTCAGTTGATCTTGAATGGACCAAACTTTGGTTTTAAAAAATTATTTCGGCTCGTGGGATCATAAAATTTGTTTATTAATTTGATCTTGAATATTACGTCATACAAAAATTTTCCACCGTATTTGAACACGGCTGAACATTATGCTGTGTGTGTTTAACGAATAATTGGATTTTATTTAACTTTTAATCCGGAACTAAGATAAAGTATACGATTTACTAAGCAAACAGAAGACAAGTATTAGGCTTCAGAGAGCGTCTTACGATTTGGAATTTGTAAAAATACTTAAAAATACAATTTCGTTTCCTCGTAAGCGTGCGAAAAAAAAATAATTACAAATAAATTGTTATACTTGACCACTATTTGGGTAAATTGTTTGCAAACATAAAAATATATTTATATATTGTTCGAGCCTTTCATTTGATGATCAGAGTTCGATATCGAACATATTTGAAGGTTAAATCAACTTTCATAATATATTGTTTGGTAAATTTATCAATAAATTACTCAAATTACTGTGAATAATTTTCCCCAACAAAGTGGAAACACTGTTCCCTTTTAATTATTTTTTGAATATAGAGTGTAAATTTCTGGTTTCCAATATGCCTTCATTATTTTCAATTGGTACAGTTTTCATTATTATCATCTTATAAAATACAAAATTTTAGTGACCAATTTCGAAAAGCTTTCTTGTTATGGTTTCATTTGTAAATCCTAGCCAATTGTTAAATAGGCCCGTAGACTACAAATAAATAAATGAATAATTTACTTTTCTTTGTGAGAAAATTCCTGTTGTCGCGTAATAAGTCCGAAATTATTCTCAAAGCTGAAATATTGTTTGCCTTCTGGCAACATTTACACATTTCTGAGCGATGTATTTTTCCTTTTGTTAGACACCCGTTTTTCTCTACAGGTATTTTACTTGTATTAATAATTCAAACACCGTGTAATGCGAATCCGCCCCTAATCGTAGCAATGACAAAATTCACTCTGCGCGAAGGGTTGAAATTACCACCCCTCACCTGCTGCGATACCTAGGCTGCTTTTCGGATGAGGATTATTCTGATCATTGATGATAAAAACTCCACAAAGAATTTACTGCTAAGTAAAATATAAACTTTGAGTTAATACGATGGTGATACGATACATTATTAAAACTTTATTTCTTTTTATCAAGCAAATGGATATAATGTTAGTTATAACGTTTGAAAATTTACTCTTATGATTGATATTGTCCTCTGTGGTTGCTATATGCACGAAGACCAATCTCAGAAGTGCTATCCGATTTTAATATTTTTTTGATTTGTGTTCAAATATATTGATGTATATGATATCTTAATGTCCACTTAACCATAATCCCGATTCTAATAAAAATATATGATGAGATATCCAGTCACGATAGAGTTGAATAGAGAGAGTGAGTAATAGCCAGTTGTCCTGAAACAACTTTGATTAACATTATCTACTAACCCATATACTCCTCATTGAGAACATAAACATATAAATTTATGAAATTTTTAAAATTGATTTACCAGTTAGACACGGACCGTGTCTAATTATATGATTTTACAAATAATCAATTTTCATGTTATTGTATTCAGCTAAGCTTTACAATGCCTGTATATCATAAAAAAGTATAATAATAGTATAGAAGGTGAAAACATATTCGTAGAAAGGTGGCGAGATTTGCGTCTGTAGCATATATGTCTTAATAACCAGAGGTCATTGAGAAATTATTCTTTAAATTTATTATTTCTTCACAAAAAGATGACATTTTCTATTTCAACACGAGTAGTATTTTTATACATTTTTTCCCCACCAACAATCAAATAGCTTTATCAAAATGTATTCTTTTACTGTAATAATTAAAAATATTTTTCTTCAGATACTCTGGGAATAACCCTTACAGAGAAATGAAACAGAAAGAAGCTAAGGTGGAGGGGGATGAATCTTTTATCTTTTACCGTAAAAAGTAACGATTTAATGAAAGAAACATTTGTCTTTTGGATATTTTGTGTACTTTAAAATTTATATTGCAAAGTTTTGCTGAAACATAAACATTAAGATGAAAACCGATATTTTCAGATTTGTGGAGATTGTTTCGGTAAGACACCTGGGGTTGTCTAATTAAAAACTTTACGGATAATGAATTAACTCAATCATATTACTTAATATTTAGATGATACAAATTGCATCAAGAGATTTTTAATTTCAACTCTAATTATAATATGATATTATATTTGTTATATAGTTTAATATCTACATTTTATTTTTTAATTCCAATAAAGTTAAAGTTGTGCGGAGCTTACGACTTTCAAGAGAAATGTTAAATTGTCCAAATGAAAAAAAATATTTAGACAGGTTAACAAATTTCATGAAAAACCACATTTTAAAACAAAATCTTTGTTAGGCAGAAATCATTATTTTCGGTCGTTGCTTTTTGCCCTCTGAAAAATATTGTTTTATTTAAATAAATCAATCATTTTTGTTTATATATTTTTTGACTTCCGTAAAATAATTGATTATTGATATATGATGATTGATTTACTTCCAGATAGATTTCATTTTGCCAAAGAATGTATAATTTGCAATCTACTTAGCACTGTAATTTAATTACTCTCATTATAATTCGTTATGAGACGTAGCAAAGCTCTCTTAAAATTGAAATACAAGAGACGCCCAACAAATAAACAAATTTAAATTTTCATTCAAAATCAACAGAATTACAAATCAAATCCAAATTAATTTGGGAAAAGCAGCGGCCGTTGTTATATCAGAAGGTCTCCCGGATCCCGTAACACCCTTCTCGCGGCTTCTTCAGGGATAAGATAACCCTGAATGTGATGAAAAACCAATGGTTATTTAAACTTAAGTGTTAATTTAAGTTGAAAAATGTAAAAGCTACAAAACTCACAACAATTTATGCGGCTTTCTTTGAAAAATAACACTTTATAATAATAGTTATAAGGACTTGTTAAACAAAATATATGTGACAGATTTGTAAATTCGTTCTAGCGGGAACAGCTCAATGATAACACAATGATTTTTTCAATAATTTATTCAAGCATACTCTTTTCTTTTTTGTTGTGATATTAATTGGTCTTTTTTCTAAAGACGTCACCACGACTAATTCATTTGGAACCGGCAATTGTAATAACGTATTTTTTTTATCTTGTTGATAGTACAAAAATAGCAACAAAAAAATTCTATTTTCTGAAGTGTAATACAACACGGGAGTATGGATGAAATTTTTAAAATGCAGTTAACCTAAACTCGCGTGGAATTGATCGTGAATAGTAATTTTTCATTTAGATATTAACATATTTTCAATCTTACATTAATTAAAATATGCTAGCGGCTTTGGTTTACTACCACATGACCATTTTATTAAAGCAGTGCGCGTATCTTACTATAAGATAATTTAAAAAATCATTTTGTGAAATTAGACCTTCATTTTACAATTTCAATTTTAAATTTGATTGACTATGATAATGACAAAAGTAATTATATGTCGAAAAGCCCCAATCAACCAGAAAAGCTTTTAGATTCAAGCTCATATGCTTTTCAGGGCTTTTAGAAAGGTTTCACATAACTAGGGTGGCTGAATATTGCTCCCAATAATACGACGACTTCAAACACTCCCTTCCCCAATATTCAGTGAGCTACGTTGTTAATATAGAATTCAATCGATTGGAACCTTAAGAAACCGCTAACTGTTTCTTGAGTGTGCATTTACTTATTAAGTTTAACTTCATTTAAATATTGTAAAACGGCTTTTAAAACATTAAAGATGGTTAAAATGGTTATTTGAATAAACGCAAAATTGTTGTGACATTTATTTGTAAGTAGACAAAGTTTTTGCTTAAAAAAATCACAGAAATAACAGTATTTTCTCGTAGTTCGTATTTCAATTCGATTGATCATATTTTCTTAATACGGAGTTGATGATTAAGAACTCTACTCAATGAGAGTTTTGAGTGTTTTTGAGCCCGCTAATTATTGATGTGTTTTCTGTTGAATTTAAATATATAAATTTCTACTCTGAATTGTATAGAATAAAGATGTCTTTCACATGAATGCCAAATACACTACCATCAAAGAATGATATCAAATTCAACCGTAAAAAAACAAACATATCGTCTGAAGAATTTACCATTCATTAATCGCATTCTTAAGGTTGACTATTTATTATGAAAAATTATAAAACCTTCAATCTATTCAACAGATATTTTTCTATTTCATGCTGTTTTCTTTTTAAATTTGGCATTTTTTATTTATTTAAAAAGTGCTTTTGCGGACCATAACATAAGAAATTGAGTATGCCTGGGTAAAAAAGTACAAATATTTTTTTTCAGTAGCAGAAATATTTTATTTACTTATTCATATAATGACCAAATATTTGGTGTCCAATTAACCAAGTAAACAATAAAAAAAGCCTTTTGTGCCGGATTTTTTCGAAAAGTACTTACCCCGATAAAAATATCGATTGCCGACTTATTTATGAGAATAATAATTAAATCAAACGATTTATATGAAATGAAAATTGTATAAATAACTTAGTTATTAGGGCAGTTTTTGATAAGCGTCGGGGTGGTTATTGTGATTAAAATCTGAAATCAAAGAAACCTATTACAATCGTATGCAGTACTGCTTTTAAAGATTTAAAAGCCTGATGTTTTTTTTGCATTCTTCATAAAAATATCACAAAAAAATACTAACCCATTTTTTTCCGAATTTTGTTGTCTCAAAATTAATGATGATATCAATAAAACATAAGAATATTTTACTCAATACTTTTCTATTATTGATTGAATTGGCATTCACTTGGTAGAACTCCATTATAACACGGTGAAAAAATAGCAATGTATTTTAGTTCTACAAAAAGAACTATAGTTCTGACGATGGAGTGAGACGAAATACCTATCAACTAAAATACATTGCTATTTTTTCACCGTGACTTTTCTATTATTCACATTTGTATTGGTTTTTACACGACTTTTTCAAAATGTTCCAAAATTAGAACAATAGAACACTAGTAACATAATTGAGTAAAAGTAGTAAGTTAGTTAAAGAAATGCATTCACAAAAAAGACATTCAAGTATGCTTAGCAGATATACACATTTAAATTAATGAGTACCTCTATGAGTAGACCTCTTCTCGGTATGGGATTTGAATTTATTTTCAAGTACAAGAGTAATGTTTAGATATAACAATTGGATGGGTTCTTCTTTTGAGCATGCCCATTGTTGAACTTGTATTTATACTACTGAATCACAAAAGCTTACGATGGGAACAACGCAATCATTTCATATTTTTATAAAAATGCCAGAGTTGTTGTCAGTACAAAATTCAAATGTCCTCCTTTAATATTTCTTATTTCATTGTTGGACATTTATCCATCCTATAAGCCACTATTATTTCTTATAGCCGTGCCGCCCGTATCTTAATGTCTTTAAATGATTTCAATGAACTTATTTCAATGAGTCATTTTTCAGATGATTCGATAACAAATTTAATTCTTCTAATCCACCAACATCTAGTTTTATATTTTTTCTACGTTTTTCCTTGGTATTGATCAAACTAAATGAGACATCTCAAAGATTCACAAAAACACTTTATCTTATAAATGTAACGGATAGGCATGCCACATATATATATAGTGTAAGTGGAATGTTTTCCAAAATATGGCACCATATTTTTATCTAGGCACAAATTCTCTGATAAATCATAATATTTTAGAGCAGATACTGAAAAAAAATTAAAGTATTCCAAACTTTGGCAAATTTGTCAGCTGCAATAAGTTTTATCATTATCATAACAGTTGCATGTTTTTTTTAAAAACGCTCGAAGCAATTTCTTATTTCTTCTCTTTGCATTGGTGCATTTGCATTTGCAACGGTTATTTTATAAGTATAAGACTTCCAAATTCATGTTCACAATTTCTCGTCGAGCAGAACCGCTCTTAGCCTTAAACGGTCACAAGGTATTTTCTAATTGTAACTATGTAGGGGAAAAAAGTTGGATAATAGTGTTTGTCTACATTTTGAGACACATAAAAATCTTATTGAATTGAAGGAATTTTAAGTTTCTGTATGACAGCAAATTGAGCACGTACTACGATACGTTATATATTTGTCGTAAAAATTTATTTTGAACAATATGACATGTGTTCTAGGATATATTAATTAAAACGGAAAAAAAATCGATAAAAGCTATTTTATTATAACTGGTTGTCCTTAAGTCATTCAACCAAACTTTTATACAATTTATTGGGCTACAATTCATAACTGGGTTAATGCCCTGTCTATTGGATTTGATAGATCTGAAGAAATGCTCTTTTTTTTGTAATTGAACATTGAAAATGGCAATGCTGCTTTCAGCCAAATCATTAGATTTTTCAAAATAACATGAGATTAAATCAAATAAAAACTGTTTATTCACCGAGACTATTTCAAGGAGAAAAGACTTCACAAACACCAATGGGCAAGATCTCAAATTGAAATAAAAAAATCAAAATTAATGTTTACCTCACCAGGACTTATACAGGACAGCTCTTTTCATTAAATCATACAGCCAAACAGTTGTTGACACTATCGAAAATTATATTTATGTAATTTATAAATCGACGATAAATCATGTTGTGAGAGTCAGAATCAGTCAAGAGTGTGAGAGAGATTTTTAGCCAATGGTCACATTGACTGAAAATGGCAAACAATCAACAGAAATATTTTAAAAATAATTTATTTTGGTATTTTAATTTGATAACATCTAAAATAATAATAGAATATACTTTTAGCCGCGACCTATATAAACTGTGTTTAGGTTGTCAATTGTCTATGGGTTATAAAAATACTAAATGCTGTAAGAAGTTTATCTTTTAAAAGAGAATGCTCGCTCATAATATCATTGTCAATCACATATTGACACAAAGAGTTTTATTGCTTTGTTACTACACAATTATGATGTCGAATATTGTCAGTGCAAATTTTGCTTATCTCAAGAAAGGTGTAATATTAAAGTGAAGTGATAATGTCAGGCAGTACAAATAATATTCTTGGACCATCAAATAAAGTTTGGCCGCAATTATTGGCTGTTATGAGTTGTAAGTGTATCCACATTGTTGTTTTTTGCCACTGATAACATGTTTAATTTATATAATACTGGAATATATTTTGAAATATACAAACGATATGATTTCAAACTAATGTTCAGATGAGAGAATTATAATCATTAAAATTTTTTCAAAATCTAACATTTATCAAAGTTTTTGTGAGTAACATCATGTTTATTTGAAATGATTACCAGTTCTTAATGATATAATAAGCAGCGTCAAAACGTCATAATAGTCAATTCTTAATGACTCTTTTAGATTTAATTACAGGAGTTTCATTTGATTTCATCATATACAGTCGTTAGTATAATTAAATACTCACGATATGGTGGTGATTTGGTTAAGCTTGTTAAATTCTCGTTCACTCGTCACATTATCATTATATCTATAAATAATGTGTAATCAATTGTTTAATCCATGATTAGAACAGTATTAATTATAAGTATCGTATTGATAGCTTTACTGTTTTATTGATTTATTATTTGTACAATATATCGTTCATCAATAATCTTATTTGGTAACTGTCGTTTATTTCTTTCACAATTTTATGAAATAATGTGTATATTTTTTTCTACTCATAAAATATTGTAAAAAATGTGCAAATTAAGTATGTATTACAATACATAAATATAATTTTTGTAATTCTTTTAAGATTAACTTCAAGACAAATATTTGATTTTTTTTTTTTTAATATTTATCAAGAAATTTTAATTTGTACCTTAAATTTGGAGCGTTTTACATAAAAAGAAGTGTAATATTAGATCGTGTTTCACTCAATGTAGTTATACTGCTGTTTTAGGTTGCTTCGCTTCTCTCACCACGGGAACAACTCTTGGATGGATCTCACCATCCCTGGTCAAATTGTTAGCAGCTGATTCACCAATACCGACAACTCCTGGCGACGGAGCCACAATAGCTTCAATAATGGCCGTAGGTGGAGTCATAGGACCAATATTGTTCGCATACAAAGTAGATTTGATCGGTAGAAAATGGATGGCATTTTTTGGCTGCATATTTTGCGCAATATCCTGGATAATTAACATATTTTCAACTCAAGTGTGGCATTTGTACATCGGAAGAATATTTGTAGGCTTAGGAGTAGGGTACACATTTGGATTATCACCTGTGTACATTGGAGAAATAGCGGAAACTCATGTGAGAGGCTGGTTAAGTATTTTGACGACAATATTATTCGCAGGAGGTTCTCTATTTTGTTATGGTTTTGGACCTTATGTTAGCTTTCAAATGCTAAATTTATTGTGTTTAATTTTTCCTGTATTAGGTCTTTTATTCTTGATATGGATGCCAGAATCACCATACTTCCTAGTTAGGCATGGGAAAAATATCGAAGCTGAAAAGGTTCTAATGTGGCTCAGAGGGCAAAGTTACTCTGATTCTATAAAAGAAGAAATGGTTATGATAGAAGAATTTGTGCAGTTAAGTCCAAAAAGATCATTAGTGGAAACCCTTCAAGAATTGAAACTTAGAAGTAATCTTAGAGCTGTATTGATTATGACAATCGTAATGACTGCACAACAGTTTAGTGGAATTTCTTCTTTAAAGGTTTACTTTCATTTGATTGTTATAGCAACGAAAACGACTTTGAATCCAGAAATGACAGTCTTGTTTATAGAAATAGTCGGACTATTAGTCACAATTTCCTCAATATGGTTTATAGAAAAGGCTGGAAGAAAGATATTATTTCTCATCTCGTGTGTTGGAATAGTGATAAGCTGTGCTGTCATGAGTATTTACTTCACATTACTCAATGAAGATATAATTGGAAGTGAAACATCATGGCTGGCATTGTTGGCAATTTTATTAATGCAAATATTTAATTGTATTGGAATATCTCCCATACCTGCAATAATTGGAAGCGAAATGAGCTCTGCCAGTATACGATCGTGGTATGGGGCGTACAAAGCAATATTCATGGCTATTCTGAATTCAATAAACGCAAAGCTTTTTCAACTACTCAAGGATGATTATGGAATAGAATATGGATTTCTTATGGGAACGCTAGTGGTTGCTGCATGTGCAGTAGTGACATTTAAAATTTTGCCAGAGACAAAAGGGAAAACATTATTAGAAATACAAAACATCCTTCAAAAAGAAACATTAATAACATCATAGAAATGAATGTTTTAACTGATACAAAATTATAACAAAGTTGTATAATGTCGATTTATTTTCCACGTTTGATTTAAAATAGAATGAATAAGCGCTTCAAAGTATGTAATTAAATCTTTTGCAAAAATATTCCAAGATATTTAACATTCTCAGTTTCAAATAAAAAAATATATATACTTGCGAAAATTGTGTCTGTTTTTACTATACCTCAAAATCGTTTTAAAAATAAAAGCCACGAATGAAATGGAGAGGAAAAAGTACAAAGCGACGGTGGTTTAATGTTATTATAGGTATTTTATAGTTGCTTTTAAATATATTATATTTGTGTAATTATACGCATCAAATAAAGTTTTTAAAGTGTCAAATGATTTTTTTTTTTTTATCTTTTATACATTATGTTTAGTAGAGAGGGCTTCTTTTAAGATGATTAATATATTAGAAATGCTCATTAAAGAGTGAAACAAAGATGTGGAACTATAAATCCTTGCTAAAATTGGTGGTCGCCTTTCTGAAATATTGCAAAAGAACGATATATTATTAGATCATACTTGTGAAAACGTAATTAACAGGTTTGATTGCTAAAGTGATTAAAAGAATTTTGTTTTAATTTTTATAAATAAAATGTCTTACCACAAAAATTCTTTGAATAGTGCTTGTATTTAATGTATGGATTGTTTTCATATTATGTTACCATTCAAAGGACGCTAATTTATGAACCCTTAAAATATTTGATAAAGTATTCAAACAATCTTTATATTATGTTACAATCTTAAAATACATTACAAAATTTAGTAAGATTCTTTGTAACCTTTTCCAGTGAATTAATTAGTTTCGCTAAAAATAAATTCTTTGATGTGCGCGATGATTGCTGTAATTTATATTTACCTTTGTTGATTTTTTAATTAAAAAATGAATTTTCTCCTACAACTGTTTATTGACTTCACATTATCTTAATTCTCAAAAAGAATTACAAGCTTCCTCTGTATTATTATGAGTGGGAAGAAAACGTGTCATGTAAAATGAGACTAGTTAAGATATCAACCCAATAGTTCAATGTATACGGCTTGTTTAAAATTGTAATACTTGACAAATATTTGAGTCTCGTCGATTTTTTGATGTGTACTAAAACACTGGTTCAAGAAATTGTCATTTGGCTCAGTATTACATAGTAGTTTACCTAATTTCTTCAACAATCATAAATTTAATGAAGACACGTGCTTTAAATTACTATCTTCTAGTATTGAATAATCTGTCTCGCTAAAATATGTTATGATATAACAGCAATATTGAAATATGTTTAGAATATTCAAAAATAAATTTCATTTTTTTTAAATTTATTTTCCACGAATGTTTGGAGTCCCTACTAGATAGATGTGTACATTTTTATTATGTTTGGTATAAACTGACCGAAAACAATTTTGGGGTTGGTATCGCGAATAACTATTTTGACAAAATATTTTTTTTGATACAGAAACAATATTTTTCAAACGGAAACTATACTTTTTGTTCAATATTTAACAACGAAATTATTTTTTAAAAACGACCAAAATGGTAGGTAACTTCACCAAAAAATTTTACAAATATGATTTGACAAACCAATCTGAATCGATTACACGTTATTTTAGTATAACGTATTAAGTATATAGTAAGGATATAACAATTCAAAAAGCATAATTAGAAATGATGACAGATCTAATAATTGTTTTATCATGGTTTATTTTATCTGTAACATATTCTTTGTATATGCGTGTACGTAAATTTGTATTTGAAGGTTTTAGTTAGAGATATTATTTGCTTAACGTAACTGATATCTTGTGTAAATATCCTTAATACGATTCTGTTACAATGTAAAGAAATAAAAATGAATAAAAAATTCAAAGTCATAATAAAAAGATGATGAATTGATCTATCTCTGAATTGCCGTAGCTGTTACTAATATTATCTATCCTTATTCATACTATTTGTTGGAATTAGTACATTTATATGCGTTTATGTGAAAGCTTCATTAGAAATATTTTCGTCAGTAAATTATAATACACGGGAATGTTTTATTTAAAACTGTTTTTTTATAATTTTGCGGAAAATATAGGCGCTTTTTAGAATATTTTGTATTTCATACACTGGGCTTTCACTAGTTTCACTAGTAAGCTAGATTTCAGTTAAAAGGAAAGAATCTCCGCAAAACTTCATTAAGAATTCAATTGGTTAAACATAATAAAAAATGTATTGAATGTTTAATATCACTCATTCCAAGTACCGTCAACGGTTTTAAGAAAATTAAATGTTTCCTCTACGTCTGATATCAGAATCGAATAGACCTGATGTCAATATCTGTCTTTAGCTACACATCTATAAAACAATTGCTAAAAAAAACAATGTATTATATATCATATAATATGTAAGCGTCGTCATGACCAGGTAATTAAGGACGAAAATACTACAACTTTGCAACTAGACTCCAAAGCCTGTAATGTGGCATCATCAGCAAATAATTTGACACAGCCTGTCCTCTTACTTCGATAGTTTTATCTTTTTCGGTTTTTATGTAAGGAAAATTTCCATTTTTTACCATGACCACCAAAACTTGCTCTCAGTGAAGAGAATACAGAAAATCATAAAACAAGCTATTTTTACGTATCACTTTTTTAAGTGGGAAGGAATAAATGGACTAAACTATTAGCTAGTTTTTGCTACCACAAACACACATTTTTTTTAACAGAAGTTCAAAAAATGTTTAAAAAATCGATTTATGACAATGTTCCTACAAATATTCAAATATATAAGAATCGGAACCGAAGCTAACGACACGGATTAATCGATCACGAGCCTGTCTTTTTATCATATGATCCTGATTCAACGTCCTTAACTTAGTCTTCTCTGAGATCCATTCTTTATCTTCTAACGTACAAGTCATATCGTAAAATAGCTACTACAGAGATAAGCATTGTTTATTCATTTAACGAAGTGTATTCCAAACAAATTTAATTTTCAATATTAAGATAGTTTTTTTTCCCACAATTAATTAAATTGATGTACTGTCGGAATTATTATCATTTATACAAATTAACTTTACACAGTCCTTAAACATTTTATTATATCTATTATGATGTCAATAGTAATTTTATTTAAATATTAACAATGGATTAAGATAATCAAAGATTAGATAAAACCGCAGACGGGAATTTCTCGAGTACACGGTTGATAAAAAACTATAACCTGTTTATGACCAGTTGTGGATAATCTATATAAAAATAATCCGGCTTGTATCTGAGTTTTAAAAAATTATTGTATTGATTTTGAGTTTGGAAAGAATAAAATTGTATATTCACAAGAAATAAATATGGAATATTATTATGAGAATTTACTAAATGCGTGTTAAAAGTATGTTTAATTTTCAATAAGGAACTTAAAATCTTTTAAAAAAATTCTGATTTGAATGATTATTTAAATTAATTCAAACGAATATTTTATTCAATAAATACGACAGTAAGAAAAATTTATCGACTTAAGATTGTTGATATTCATTTCAAATTTTGTTTTATGAGTTATTTGAATTGAAGTGACATTGCATTGTAAACTAAAAAATACATAACCTCGGTATCTGAAAATGATTTTCCTAATTCACTTCCTTACGTATTGTATCTTCATTAGTGAATCTATACGCACGTTTGTATTCATATATATGCATGTAGTATATGGGGATATAAATATTGATTATTTAAGTATAATGCGTGTGATGTCTAAGTGAACCGGGTTCACAGTAGGTTGCTCAGCTCTGCAGTGACTTATGTCTGACAGCAAAGACAGAACAAGTAAACAACAAATAAATCAATGCATATGAGATAAAGGAGATTTTATGATCTTTGATATAAACGCGTCATCAATTTTAACGCAAAGTCAATTTGATATATAAAAAAATACATAAAAAAAAAATTAAATGTACATTTTTTTTAGTAAAACTCTCTTACATGTCCGTATTTTTTTCTTTAACAACTATAAAATTAAAAAAACAAAAATATATTAATTCTTTTTCGATTCCAACTAATACAATAATGTCAAAAACAAAACGTTTTCTTTAATGACCACTGATATCCCGGGACTGAATAATTATGAATTTCAAAAATTCAGGATCATAAAATGGTTTGGAATTGGATGCCTTACTTCGGCTTTTTAAAAAAACAATTTTCATTCGAAGAAAACATTTAGTAATTTTGTTTTAGGCATACTTTAACCACTCATTTAATGGTTGACGATAAGAAGATTTTTTATGAGAAGAAAAAACGATAGTGAAGTCTAAGTATCTGAAAAATATTTTATAATCGTGCCTCGCGAGGTTTGGCGAATGTTTTAATTATTCATTTTTGAATACCAGATGCTCTCAACTACAATTTATTTGAATAACTTATGCTTTAAAACACTTTAAATAATGCATTATTTCTTTAAATATTATATACCCAATACGTAATAAAATGAAAGTTAGTAAGGTTTTAGTGTTGGCCACGTAGCTTAAATTCGTTCATTTCTTAAAACATTACCGAAAAATTAAAATTAAATAATAATAATTCACGTCTCTCTAGATTAAATTAAAATCAATGTCTAAATTATTCTTTTGGTATTTTATTGTTCTATAATTTGATTATGTGTGTGTCAAATGTTATTTCGATAAAGAGAGAACCAATGCTGGCATTCAACTTCAAGATTTTTTCAGAGCAACTTAATAAAGCGCTATAATGCAAGGAACCATAGTGTCAGTATAACTCAAATTTTCTTCATATTTAATGCATTTTTTGACGTATTTTTATTCGTCGATTCTGACAGAATATAGTGTCTGTGGGGCTGAGCAATTCAATGTGAAAACATGGTTCGAAAAATGTGGTTCATATTGGCACTATATGAATATACGTGTGTTTGTATATATATTTATTTTATTTGCGTGTTTTTTTACATGTTACGAAAATTACAAATTATCAGTTAATTGCTTTAGCGATGTCAAACATATATTAATTCAATTTTTAAAATTAAAGGAGTAAAGAACAAAAAATAACAGGTTAGCAAGGGAGTCAACTAAGCAAGCTTATATAAAATCTACTTTAATAGATTAAAAAATAGTATTCGCCTGAATTGATTCTCGTCCATATGGAATATGTCAATATCCGCAGAAATAACATTAATTATTGTTAGTGCTCTTACCATTGGCATCTCGATTGGTAGACTGGTTCTACATTTTGGAGGACTAACAAATTCATGTTCATAATTTCTCGTCGAGCAGAACCGCTCTTAGCCTTAAACGGTTACAAGGTATTTTCTAATTGTAACTATGTAGGGGGAAAAAGTTGGAGAATAGTGTTTGTCTACATTTTGAGACATAAAAATCTTATTGAATTGAAGGAATTTTAAGTTTCTGTATGACAGCAAATTGAGCACGTACTACGAGACGTTATATATTTGTTGTAACAATTTATTTTGAACAATATGACATGTGTTCTAGGATATATTAATTAAAACGGAAAAAAATCGATAAAAGCTATTTTTATATAACTGGTTGTCCTTAAGTCATTCAACCAAACTTTTATACAATTTATTGGGCTACAATTCATAACTGGGTTAATGCTCTGTCTATTGGATTTGATAGATCTGAAGAAATGCTTTTTTTTTTTTTTGTAATTGAACAATGAAAATGGCAATGCTGCTTTCAGCCAAATCATTAGATTTTTCAAAATAACATGAGATTAAATCAAATGAAAACTGTTTATTCACCGAGACTATTTCAAGGAGAAAAGACTTCACAAACACCAATGCGCAAGATCTCAAATTGAAATAAAAAAATCAAAATTAATGTTTACCTCACCAGGACTTATACAGGACAGCTCTTTTCATTAAATCATATAGCCAAACAGTTGTTGACACTATCGAAAATTATTTTGATGTAATTTATAAATCGACGATAAATCATGTTGTGAGAGTCAGAATCAGTCAAGAGTGTGAGAGGGATTTTTAGCCAATGGTCACATTGACTGAAAATGACAAACACTCAACAAAATGGAATCACATAAAATAAAATATCTTCGCTATCATTTTCTATCTCATTTAATTTTCCTCTCATATTTTCACGTGAAAATGCCAAGAAATATGATGAGTGTAAAGTTTTCCAATCGACTTACATGATTTCTTTCCGAACTAATCCAGAAAAACTTTTTGTATTTTCGTTCATACAGTGATGGTAAAACTACAAACTTTTTGATTGCAGTATACGTAACCAATTTCAACGATCACACGGCCGTATCTACCCGTACTTTAGATTTATCGAAAGACAACTTATTACAGTTATAACTGCAATTTTTATATAAATGCGACCAAAATTATTCCGCCAGTTAATAATAATGTAAACGATTACGTTATGACGATTTGAATCGAATCGTATTATATTATTGATACTTAAAAGAGTTTTACACATTTACTTGCAGGATTATTGTTGTAGTGTTGGTATAATTCAATTATGCCAGCTAAGATAGTGTCGGATCTGATGCTAGATTCTGATTGATTACGTACTTACGAGAGAATATTCAAAATTTCTAGGATTTAGTAAAATCTATAGTGATATCAAAAGGTCTTCTAAAAAAAATTTGCAGCTTTCTCTTGTTACTTAAATTGAGTTGATATTTCACTGCCAGCAATAGACTTTTTAATGTTAGGCATCTATTCACACAATACGACTTCAATCTAGATTTATTAGGATTTGCTATTCTTTGCGTTTCCTTCGCGCTACTTCTTGCCATTAAATGAATAGTTTTGTAATTTTCGTTCAATATATATAATGAGCGTATTTGAATTGTGTTTTGACTTTACAATTCCTCAAAAAATATTGGAAACTAGCGAAACCATTTATCCAACAGCTAGCTCCCAAATATCAAATTTACTTAATCTATTCGACAATTAAGCATGAGAGATCAAGTAGTTATCTAATAGTTGTTAATTAAAAAAAAGACAAAGGCTGATTTTTCTCTGAAGTGACTTCATCAAATCCTAACTGATCTTCAAAATATATAATAAAAACTTCCTTCATTCATTTTCATTTAATATCAGTTCAAAATTGTTAAGTCTAAAGGTCACTCAAAACACTTTTTCTCAGGGAGAAGAAAATAATCTATAACGGGGTGAGAGTAAACAATTTTTAAAAGACAAGGTACTAACTATATATATATATTGTATCATAGTTTTTCATTGTTCCCGAAAAACATTTGCAACAATTCGTAATAAATTAATTGATTAAATATGAATTGTTTAATTTACAAAAACTCTTTGTCGATGTTTTTATCAGGCATTACAAAGAAGATAAACAGTATGAAAATAATTTTTAAGTTATATGGGAAGTCGATCGGTAGTGTAATATGACCTTATAAACATCTAATTTAATATTCATGCCATACAACTACCGATTGAACACTCATGACTTATTGAAAATAAAACTAATGTTTATTCAAATACATACAATAATGACTCGAAGTTTTTGAAAAGTGAGTAAGTATTTGGAATTTCCCAAAACAATTGCACGAAGATTATATATAACAATGAACACGCTTAGAAACCGCAAAATTCATTTTAATTTGAAGAAGTACAAATAAGCGGTAAGGAGCCGGCCGGTAATCACTTCCAATCAAATTGAGCATATAAATATGCATAAGAAACATTGTTTTAGAAAAAGAATCACGATATTGTTCAATATCCATAAAAAATGGGAAACACTAAGTTTGGCGAAATAATAAACCAAGTTTTGCAACATCACAAGTAATACGAATAAGTCAACAAATGATTCAAAAACTTCTAAATCACTAGAGGTAAGTTAATCCAGAAGTTTTTTAGTACATAAGTTCTAAAGAAGAAAAGACATTTCAACCATTAATGACTAATTTGAACTTTCAAATAATTGAGAAAAAGGTATTCGATATTGATGTTCCAAGGAAATTTATGTCGAAGCCTTTTTATTATTGAAAATTGTTACCATTGAAATGACTTTAAAAATTCACGTTTTGGTGTTTTCAAGATCTTTATATATATTTTTTAGTTATATATATTATATAATAGGATGATGAGCCATTATTTACTCGTAGCAATGTTCCTGATAGTTATTTTATGTATGTGTATGACAGTTTCGAGACGTATTTTTCTAATCTTTTTTGCAAGGTGCTTCTTGCGTGAAGTAATTAAAAATAAATACACTTCAATTAAAGCAAAATCTTCTTTGATGAAAGAGTAGAAGATAGAATGCCGTAATAAAAAAACGGATATGACAATGCGAAGGACACCAAGCTAGCATATCAGAGGATATTTAAGCCATATATAAACATAATAATATCATAAACATAAACACATACATATGTTAATGATTAAATAAAGTTAATTTTTATGCAATCATCAATTTATGCTATAATTTTTAAATTATATAATAATAATTATAAAGTAGGACTTAGAATATTTTTATCAGATCGTATAACAAAACTGATTTGAAATTAATCGCTTAGCTTCTAATTTCAGATTTAAATAGGATATAAAAATCAGGATAGTAAGGAACAGACGTTGATGGGCTGTTTAGAATGATTTGATAATTAAAACACACATGTTTATATAGATAATCAAAAAACTCTGAAAAACAATTATTTGATTGTGTGTCATCTCATAACCTAGCAACAGAATAAGATCAAAATCCAAGAGTGCTCGTTACTCGAACGGAATAAAAATTATATAGACTTTTGTGATCATATTAACCAAAAAAACCAATACTTTGTTATTCCACTTGGTATGTTATTGTGACTTGTGTTTTGCCTAAATAACCTTCGTGAAGCTTAAATAAGACAAAAAAAACCAAGCTCAATTTTAAAGACGTATATATCAAAAACTTGCGACAAAATTTAGATATTGAATGATTTTCATATTAATTTAAAATAATCTTTCATCCTTAAATTATTTCTCTCAAATAATACTTTTTTGTACATAAAAAAGCTTATTTTTGGTAGATGAGGATTTATAGCATTTTGATACAGAATAAGGGCGGAAAAAATTCAAAAAAAGTTGGGTCGAGAGAAAACCCTTCTTTCAATAGTGATCAAATAAAGTATACGTACTATATAAATACATATCTATTACTTGCCTAGATAATTATTATTCAATATATTGTATAACGAATAATTCAATAATATCTTCACAGATCTTTTATTGTTTTTTTTTGTTAATAAAAATAGAGCGTATTTAGGTGCAATATTTTAAAACGTAAAAACATAAATCTTTTTCACCGTGTTATAATGGAGCTCTACCAAGTAAACACCAATTCAATCAATCAATTATTTTTGTTGATTTTAAATATTATCAGGATTTTTTTTTTCTTAGCCTATTGAAAAACATGTTTAATATAAAAATTTTGAGTTTAATTGTCAGAAACTACCTTTATATATACATATATACATTGTAACAGAAGACAACACATTTTTTTTCCAATATATTTTTTTTAAATATTGTGAGAAAAAAATGGCAGCTCTAACGGATATGCAAGGTTTGTTTTAATATATTTTTTAATAAATTACAAACTCACAAGTTATTTCATTATATTGAATTGATTAAATCATTAAGAAGTCTTAAATCTTCTCTTCTTTTTCTTCATTTCTGTAAAATTGTATTGCTATTTCTTATTGATTTGCTATAAAAACAATTTGTTATTAGTTCATAAATGATTGAACAAGAAAAAATATCTGTAGAAGTAAAAAAATGTGAACGGTGTAAAATGGTGTGGAAATCGAGTAGTCATAGCCTCGCGCTACTTATTACAGGTAACAGTTTGTTGCATAATGCTACTGTACTATACGTTTAATGACCCGTTGGTCCGTAAATTATTATGTACTAGTAAATACTATAATGCTTTAGGAAAAAAACTCAATAGTCACAACGTTTTTTTAAAGATAAACATTATTTTTACATAACATTAAATATCATATGAAAGTGTTGACTTTTTTATTAAATTAGAGTCTGATGAAATTTTTTTAAATATGGGGTTTTAATTGAGGTGACTACTTTTGATAATATTGAAAATAATGGAAGTGTGTATAGCACTAACTAATGTAATAGCTTTTGTATAGAAAGTTCACCAAAGTTTTACTGTTTAATGGAGGTGTATATTTATATTTCCAAAGAAACCATAATCAATTCCTTAATGCCATGTTTTGAAAGATAGAAATCTTTTGTGTGGCATAAAATATTTATTATTTGGTATCGGAATGCTTACAGCTGATGAGTTTATTCCCAAAGCACAACAAAGACATCCAAAAAACTATGTATATCTTTTAATAAATATATATTATCACAAGAAATTTTAGCTCACCAATATTATCACGCGATCTTTGTATTTTTTTTTATTTATCCTCAAAATACATGATACATACGTTACAAAGTATTATACAATATTCTTGATGAATATTCTATTTTTAACGTATTGTTATTAATTCATTCTGTAAAATTTATTATTCTTTTGATAGGTGACTTGTATCTTTATTTTCAATTATTTTATTCTCTCCAACACAACAAAAAATAAAAGAATATTATGAATATCCTTTCACTTCGGTTCAATAAAATTTTGACTGTTGGGAGTAACATTCACTGATAACCAAGTGGTTATCATTGCTATACCGAAGGGTATTCAAAGGTATACATCATAATTTATTCACTTTTTAAAAGTTTACTGTCACTTCTTGATGGAAAGGCATGACATTTATAATTGATATTTCCATAACATATTTTTTTATCAGGACCTGATATCAGTTGATAATGCTCGCGATGAGCGGAACCGGTCCTGTTAAATAATATATTGTGGGAATAAGTACTAAAAATGTGTTTTCATCATTTAAAATATCATAATTTAAGTTTTGTTATTTTCGAGGAAAAAGACTTCACATTTGATTTTATCAAAATATATGATACGAGTTTATACAGATATTTTTCTTTTGATAATTGCCTTGACACGATTAATACAGTAATCATCATATTTTTTTTATTAATTCCACGGATACAAACAGTTCTGTAATATATCATGATGTATACGATAGAGCACGAAAATTTGTTACCGAATACGTTGAGTATATTTTTGACTACGTCACTGTTACACATAATAAATTAGTTTCACTTTGACCACTATATTTAATTTGTGTTGAATATATACTACATAAAAAACATCAATATATCAAATACAGAGCACATTTTTTCCTCACTAAATACACATTGCAATAAAGAATAAGTAATACATTTATATTTATAATAATCTCTAAATAACTGTTATAACTATTATTTTTTTTGGCAATGAATTATAATATTGTATGAAATATCTGTCTTATATTATTTTTAATGCACTCGATTTGGATGGTAAGATATGTTACATTGATACTAACCGAGGATGTGTCTTGACGTCAAGCAACAACTTTTTTTATTTATTCTTTTTCAATGCAGTGGCTTTCCATACTTTATTTTTAAAACACCATGTAGTCAGACCAATCTTAGCTTTTTACTCATAAATCGTCATACAGGACTGCTGAAATCTGGTAACCCATTCTACCAAATTTATATATTGTACATTGCCATTTAATCCGGGTAGCTTAACGTTGCTTAGCTTTCTTCTAGTGGCATTTTGATGCTAACTTGACATGCAAACCACTTCATATGTCACGGTGAAAACAAAGTAATTTATTTTAGTTCGACAAAATTTATTAGAATTTTAGTTTGATAGCTATTTCGGCTTATACCCTTATCAGAACTATGACAGGGCGTAAGCCCAAACAGCTATTAACTTTATATCTTTTATATATATTTTTTTGAAATAAAATACATTGCTATTTTCACACTGTTATAATAGAGCTCTACCAAGTAAATGCCAATTCAATCAATACACTTCATATGCACTAATAAAATGGTTTGACTGCGTGTTGTATGTTAGTATCAAATAAAGTTTCGCATTTAGTATGTAGTTCTTAGTTGAAACTGATTGAAATTAACATTCAATAACTATGGTATTTCAGTGGCTTGGATTGCATATTTTGAATCGAAGTATTGTATTATTTTTATTTCATAAATTGAATGAACGTGTTGTTGGCTAAACATTTAGATTGTGAAATTATTTTTTTGAAACAGCTCTTATTGTAACACAGTGCTTACATTTTGACTATTCTTATAAACTGTTTCTTTAAATATCTGCAATGTTAAAAAAGGAACGAATACATTTATTCTATCCCAAGTTTGACTTGAATAAAATTTGTGAAACATTTTTTTACTCTGCGAATATAAACTTGTCTCAATAAAATTTTAAAACTTTGACTAAAGATATTCAAAATGAATTATAATCTTCAGTACGTGTTTCCACAGAATTATTTTTTCCATCGCATTAATTTAAAGATGTCGATTGAACATTGTTAGTCATCTTGACGTAACAGGATATCGTTATAAATAAATTAATAATTTAATTAGCCATCGTGTAATTTTTTCGACAAAAATAAGAACAATACATTTAAAAATGTCTTAAATTATATTCTTTTCAAAGATTTTTATAACATATAAGACTTCTGCGTTATCAGTTAATGATTTTTAATTACAATTGAAATTTAATTCAAGGTGAAAAAGTCATCTCGGGTATAATTTCCTTTTTAAAAATGTATGATAATTTTATATGTTACTTAAAATATTAGTTTAACTATAGATATATATCACTATTTCGTGATTATGAAAATATCGATAGCAATTTAAACAAATTAAAAAATATATCTTATGAAAGATAAGCTATTTTGATGATAAAATCTAGATTTTTTTAAAAATATTTTATTAATAATAATTTGATAAAACTTATTTATAAATTTATACTCATATTGTATTTTTTTGTTGATATAATTGTAATGTATGCCAACGGCTATCCTTTTAATTCTACTACTTTAATGTCAAATTTACTTAGCACGCGTCTTCTTCAAACATAAAGTTAGCAAATTAGTCTAAACAAGTTTATATTAACCACATTTTAATCAGGTGAAAAAATTAAAATTTAACAAAAAATTAAACACTTTTATACTACCAGTTTCAGTTAATTTACAACAATTATGTGTGTAATATTTCTTAGGAATGACCTCAAATGATTTTTCATAGATGATTCCGCATACGCAATGATCATTATTATTTCCAATTATAATATCGGGTGGTTTAGCACCATCAACAGTCGTCAAAGTCTCTTTTTTGCTAAAATTTACATCTGTAAACGTATTCAAAGGTTAATATCTTTACACAGGTACTGAGAAATCGTGCTACAAGCAGTTATTATGTCATGGTATTTACGTATATAAGTGATCACTATGATCTAATTTCTAAATAATCACTTACCACAAAGTCGATTCTTAAAAATCACACATATCCCATAGAATTGAAAATCAATGCAGCATCCTGAACGGCGATGGTTATCCGATGTTTGTTTATTTTCGTTGCAAAATCCGAGCAGCTGATTGGTCGAAATCTTTTGGCGCGTGAATATTTTGTTTTCTTAAATATGGATTAGCAGTAGAGAAATAATCAGTATGTGCTCGTACTCACTCGTGTAAAGTATTGCCCAGTGGTGAAAAAACGCGATAAATAAAAAGATTAAAATGTCTAAAAGTACAGAGAAAATATTTCCTCCCAATAAAACGTGGCCGCAATATTTAGCGGTGATGAGCTGTGAGTTATATCAATCAGTGCTTCTGAAAATCAGTGTTAATCTGATGTTATTTTATCTAATATATTTGAAAACACTTTAATGTAGTTAAATTAAGATATCTTGTATTAATACTGCTATTCATTATAAACAAAGACAAACTAATATTATGATATCAACAGAATTGATCAGTTTCTTTAAATTACTGCCGAAAAGTGAATATACGATACGAATCGAAGTAAAATATTTTTTATCACATTCAAACTGCACTTAAGTATTCAATCAAAAAATTAAAAGTAAATATTGAGAGCAGTTAGTATTCTTTAAATTTTTTTTCATTTGAAATATTAGAAATAACACCACATTACACATGTATAATACATAACTTAAAACTGCTAGAAGACATTTTAAAATAGTAACTTTTTTGAAAACATGTTATTTCATTTGTCAATATTAATTATTTGTCACTTCGAAGGTTACCAACTTTAAAAAGAATTCCAATGAGCGCGGATATTTTCTACAAATACGTTTTATCAAAACGATATAAAGTAACTTACTAAAAAAAATTACACGTAGCATAACTGTATATTGCAACTTGTATATTACATAAAATGGAACGCATTTTTTAGATTGAAAATATAATTTCCGCCAAACTTTCATATGTCTTTCGCAAGCATTTTTCTCATTCACATTTTTTGATTTATATCCACTGAAATTCAAATCAAAAATAAATATCTATGACTATAAAGCTTTTAATATTAATAAACTCGTTTGAATTGTTACGACTTTGTACATGACTGACTGTTGCATCCGTGTGAAACCCGGATCGTTAGTGACAAAACATGTGGAATCGCAAAAAGCTGTAACTATCCAAATTTGATAATGAAATTCCATCAAGCACCTTCAGTCGATATCATATATTATTAAACGTTTACAGTTAATACAAACAAATATTTCAAATGCTGTAAACGCTAAACAATAATATCACTTATACAATAAATATATATTAACAATACCGCACGTGCTGTTGGCGTATTTACGAAACAGTTTGGATTTTTAACAATTTGCACAATGCCATATTCTAAAACGCTGTTTTTATTATTTATTGCGTGTCCTCGCCCTTGTTGAGTATTTATTGTCGAATTGCTTCAATTATTCATCGAGGTGATTTTTTTTTTCAAACAGCAAAAACGTTAAGTTAAAAACCTTACAGTAAAAATAAAATGACATCTTCAAATGGTGATATTAATGGTAAAGCTTTTTAATCGACCGATGACAAATAATGTCATATAAAACGATATTTTCCCGTGTAATAGAACGCAGCTATACAAAATTTTCATCCGCTAGTATTGAACGTAGCGGATGAGATTTCTGAAAGCATATAAAAGCATATATATTACTTCCTAGTTCAGTGTAAGATTTTAATCACGATGATATTCCATTCAATACCTATACACTCTTGGCACAAAAATATTTTCTTAAGTATGAAATATTTTTTAAAAATACAGAAGAAATGCTATCAAGAACAATCATTTCGCATAGCAATTAAAAACTCATTATCATGACATTTGACACGGTATCTGATTGAAATTTTAGACTTCTAAGCAGTGAGAAAAGTTTTATATTTATATATTTTAAATGACTTAATAAAACGGAATGATTTTTGAATGCGACAAAACATAGTCATTACTCATGATTTTTTTGATTAAAACATTTCAAGTTTTAACTGTTGACCAACTATTTTTTATTAAATTTAAATTGTTACAGATTTGTACGATTCCACATGTTTTTTTATTACTAACGACTCGGGCATCTTCAGGCATTCTATCACACGGATGCAACATAACTGACGTACAATAAGCAGTTAGCATCGTCTATATACCAAAGGTATCAATTACAGGAAAACACAAGCCTCAAGGCAAACAGTAAATGGCAGCTTAAACAAATTTAATAATATAAATCATATAGTAATAATCACAATTGCCCTCGATAATTTTCATTAACGATCTTGTTAATGAGTCATTCTTGAAAGAGCTTTATAACAAATATAATTTACTATCATTAAAATATAATTGGGTTTTTTCCGAAGATGCCAGGCGAAACCCGGGTCCTTAAGGACAAAACATGTGAAATCGTACAAAGTGGCAACATTTCAAAGTTAATATTGAAATTCCATCAAGAACCTTCAGTCGATATCATGAATTATATTTTTTAATAATCATTCGCAATTAATAAATGAAGATATATTATTTTTCCTGCATTAATTTAAAATTTTTTTTAAAGTTTCACATATTTGGGTGCGCATTCGAAAACAAAATTACGTACTAAAATAATATTGTATCACCATCTCGAATGAAAATGTTCGCAATCTTGCTTTGTTTATCTAGCTTTGAGATAATATTTTAATTGCATGAATGAAACCAGATTATTTGATAAAGATTACGAATACATTTGTCGGGTTCGCCTTTTGTTCGTGAATTCTCTACTACATAATTATTAAACAAGTTTTTGGAAATGTGTAGGTATATAATAAACACAAGGCAGACGCCTCTAGATCCGGATACGGAAGTTTCCGCCTATATTATTAAAAATGGAAAACATCTTGTACATCTATGCGGAAGTATTTAAATAACACACTCATTTTTTAAATGTGGTTTTAATAATGTTCTTAAAATAAATACAGTTAACTAAGACTTTTATCTTTATTTAACTTGATAAAAATACAATACATTAGCATATATTATATATATAGAATTCGGATGATAAAATAATTTTATTTTTAATTCAAATTAAAAAGAAACACTTATAAGTACTCTTTATATATATTGATTACATTCTAATCATTACGAAAGAATAAAATAAATTTACGAAACGACTTGACCTAAATTACCTACATACTTTTCGGAAGTATTCATTTAAATCTTCATCATTGTGAGTAAGAATACTTTAATGAATACTAAGGCGAAAATATTCAATGATATTTTATTGTCGGAATATAGGAGACTCAATATTTTTTTATGGTCTAAGATAAACAATTTTTGACCTCAAACTTATAATAAAGTCTGTTTTATGAAGTAATTTTCTTCTAAATCTGAGACAATTCTTTTGTCAGCCAATTTAATCAAAAATATGTTATTTTTATTAGACGTATAAAAAAATAAACGAATAAAAAATAAGTAGATAATATTATGGCCTTAGCAAAGTTATTAAAATAGTAAAAGTATATTGGACTCTTTTGTGAAATTAGTGAAATGATAAAAACATATCAAGGTTCTTCATAGGTTACACCTTTCCATATTTTAATTATTTGAGAAAACCTTTTTGACAATCATTCCTTTTTTACTTATATGATATATTACTGCAAGATTTTTTTATAATTAACTTAATACAGACCAAGCGTTTTATAGCTAATATTATTGAGGAATTTACTATGATTATAAGTTCGTGAAAAATATAATTATTAAACAATAACAATCGCTCAATAAAGTGTTGCTTAGATCTATATATAACAACATAATAGAATTTGAGAAACATTCAATCAAAAATGACTTAATAATATCGATACTATTAACTATAGGAAATAAATATATTTATAAAATATAAAGTCTTGTTCCATAAAAAAAGGTTAACAAAATATAACAAAAAGTTAAAACAAAGCTTTTTTTCTTCCAAAAGTCTAGATAAATCTGTTTATAAAAAAAACCGAACGTAAGAACCATGTTCACAATTTTAAAATATAACTGTTAGCACTGGTTTCGCTTATCACGTAAATTGCCAAGTAACAATGTATTGTATTTATTTTAATATAATGTGAATCCATCGAGAAGTTACAGGTTAAATGTGAAGCAACTTAGTATTGAAGGCTGTAAAAAATAAATATTATTTGAAGCTTTCAGAAAAACCATTGAAAAATATAACATTGGGATTTAACTGTATTTATACAAATATTGCCACAATGAAAATTATCTATTTGTGGAGATAGTTATTTGAATTAGATAGTGATATTAAACAACATTAATTTAACAAAATCATTTTATTGAATGTCTTATAATCTTATCGAATATGCGTTTTCAATCAAGTTTACTGCTTCCTAAATATTTATACTACAGTATATATACTGTTATAATATATTTTTGTTATTTGAATGCGTAGAACTAATCCAAAAAAGGCGTATTGTGGTATTCAGACCTTATTTAATCGTTTTAAAAACAAAAACTCCGATCACGCGCTTGAGCGCCAGTGTGTAAAGCGACTATTATGTTTACCTGTTTGGAGATGAATATAAATGTTTGGAAACGTTTTAAGTAATATGTCTTAGTCACTTAGCATATTGTTTTCTTGACCTTCTCGATCATCTCACAAAAAGTCTGTAGAATGAATGTAAAACTAAACTCATCATTTTAATGTGTTTTTATGCCTTATGTTTGCATTATAAATATTATCAAAAGCTGGAAATGACAGTAAAATATTTTAGAAGTTTATATGACAAGCTACAAGACAGTATCATTAACTCTATATTTTATATTCAATTTATATTACATAAATCGACTGTAATAATAAGTTATTATTGTTTTTTTCTTCTTTTTTCAATGTCGTTGGTGGATAATATCTTTGTTTTTTTTAACAACTAGTGAATAGAATTAAAAAATATAAACGTTCTACAACTAATATAGAAAAGTAAATTAATAGTGTTAGTATTTTACTTATTAGCCCAACAATCGCAAAACTTATATCAAGTTGCCTTGAACGACTATGGCAAAAAATCTTGAATCATTTAGATTAAATAAATATGTACTTGTTTTTCCTTAAAAATATAAATATATAATAAAATCATATATTTTATTTCAGGTTACTTTTGCCAACTTACAACCGGAACCACATTAGGATGGATTTCGCCATCACTTGTAAAACTACAGGCAGATGACTCCCCGATTCCAACTACTTCAAGTGAAGGAGCTACTATGGCTTCAATCATGGCTGTCGGAGGAGTTTTGGGACCGATCCTTTTTTCCTACAAGGTTGATATTATGGGAAGGAAATGGATGGCTTTCTTCGGTTGCCTATTTTGTACAATATCTTGGGTTATAATGATCTTCGCTTCAGAAGTCTGGCATTTATATATTGGAAGAATATTTGTCGGCCTCGGTGTTGGTTATACATTTGGATTAGTTCCAATCTACATAGGTGAAATTTCTGAAACTCATGTAAGAGCAGATCTAAGTATTGTTGCTACAGTACTTTTTGCTGGAGGGTCATTGTTTTGTTATGCAATTGGACCTTATATCAGTTTTCAGTTACTGAATATCGTATGTATATTATTCCCAGTAATTGGATTTGTTTTTCTCATCTGGATGCCGGAATCGCCGTATTTTCTAATGAGGCAAGGGAAAATGGATGATGCTGAAAAGGCAGTAATGTGGTTAAGAGGACAAGACAAAGCCGAATATATAAAAGAAGAGTTGGAAATGATTGAATCTTTTGTAAAAGCAAGTCCAAAACAGCCATTATCAGAAACATTCAAGGAATTAAAACTGAAAAGCAATCGAATAGCGATGATGATTATGACAGTTTTAATGTTAGCACAACAATTTAATGGAGCATCTGCTTTAAAAACTTTTTACCATTTGATCATTATTAAAACAGAAATTCCACTTGATCCTGAAATAACTGTTTTGGTAGTAGAATTCATCGGTTTGTTTGTAACACTATCATCTTCGTTTATTATCGAAAGGTCAGGAAGAAAAAAACTTTGCTTAGTATCGTGTTGGGGAACTATATTTAGTTCTTTTATCACAGGATTATATTTCATGCTAAGGAGTGAAGATATTATCGGAAGTGAAGGTTCCTGGTTGGCATTGTTCGGTTTGTTTGGAATTCAAGTTTTTCATTGCATCGGGATATCACCAATACCGACCGTCATTGGAAGTGAAATGAGTTCAGCCAGCATTAGGTCTTGGTATGGCGGCTACAAGGCAATATCGATGTCAATTTTCAACTCCATTAATTCAAAACTTTTTCAAATACTCAATGACAGCGTTGGTACTCAATATGGGTTTTGGATGGGAAGTGTAATTGTAGTAATGTGTGTGATTGTCATTCATTTAATATTGCCGGAAACAAAAGGGAAGACCTTAGCGGAAATTCAAGATATATTGGGCGGTAAAAAAACTGAAAAGAAAGACGTCGAGGGTCACATTAACGAAACAGCTCATTCAAAACTTTAAGAACAATCGTTTTTCTATGTTGTCCTTTTTATGAAAAGGATAGTAATAAACCAAAGTGATTTTATTGATATTTATAAATAATTAGTTTTAATATGAACATCTGTGATTCATCCTGAATGTTATCACCATCATTGACTGACAATATTCATGGAAATTTCTTTATTAAAAAGCTCTTTTTATTTCTTTTTTAAGCTGAAAAAATGAGAGCTTAACATTAAGAGATTTTTTAAATAGTGTTATATTGCATTCAATGCAATACTAACTGTGTTCCATATTGGATCGAGCATGGTTCACGATTATGGATTAGGTAATTTTTTCTTCGTATCCGTTGCACAACCTATACAAATTCCAAAATTTACGAGTGAAAACAATTCTATTTCAATACAAACTATAGACTTAAAACAAAAAAATATTCATATTTAAGACTCCGGCTAATAAGTAGATTTTGGATAAATTGATAATTATTAAGTCAAAAAAAAACTTTAATTATTATAATAGTCTATTTTTACATACTTTATTTAAAATTATTTTTTAGGTTCATGTAATATTTATCATTTTTAATAATATCGGTTTCTGATATAATAACTTTGTGGAAAAAAATGTTTTGAGAGAGAATGATTTTTTACAAAATTTTATCATTAAGATTTGTTGACAATGAGTAGTGTAACTTAATAATGTCAACGATAGTAAGATTTAATTAAAGAATCTATTCTCATTCAATATATACGAGTAATATAATTACAAAAAAATAAAAGAAATCAATTTTTAAAAAATCGTTGTCAATATATAATACATATATTGCATGTAAATTACGTAAAAGATGCGTTATAACTTTACACGAAGATATAATTTATAGAATTGGCTGCTTCACACTATTTTGTAAATATTTATGTATTTTAAAACTATAGTTTTTAAGAGAAGACTGAATAAAAAATCTTCTACCCGTACAAGTTTGTTTTATTACATATAATAATCGTAAGTGCATAAGGGCGTTACTATAGAAGTAGTGCTATTAAATGTTTTATGTTAAATATACCGTTATTGACACAATGCAAGCCTATTAGTCGAAAAAGATGAAGCTTATATGTACTGTGTAATAAATATGTTTAGTGTATAATGGGAATCGACAATTGTCACGTTCTAATTGTATATCAGTATTTTTCAATATGCTTTTTCATTTAAAAAAAATACAAATCAAACCTTTCGTAACTGTTGTAACTGAACTGTTTTGTCATTTTTATCAGTGCGATTGTTGTTTTGTAGTTTCATCAAGTCTAATAATTGCAGTCGACAAAAACTTGTTAAATTTTAGGATATCAGTGACAGATTAGACAATCCACGAGTAAATATTTGATGCTTATAATGGAAATAATAAATAAATTTTTTCAACGTCTTATAAATTTGATAAATGAGTTCTATAAGATTTCAATGTTACGAGTTTTTTTACCAGGAATTTATACAAAATAAACCGTGTCATAGTGATATGACGTCATAAATCATTGTTTTAGCGTTGTCAATAATAATCTATCAAATATTTTTTTAATCTTGTTTGAATATATCTTCTATGAAATTTTTGATAGATATTGTTAAGCGTATATCGGTGAATCATGGCTTTTGTTTAGTATGTACAGAGATTTAATTATAGACAATCATTGTTAGAGATATGTTTCTGCTTTGATTACTGATAGATTACATTTTTTTTTAATCAGTTGCTTTTATTAATACAACAGAATTGGTATACTTTTTACCGGCTTACAAGCGATTTTATTTAGAGACAAGTGAAAGTTTTATGAAAATGGCTGAAGATATAAAGCCTCCAAACAAGTTATGGCCGCAAGTTTTAGCAGTTATGAGCTGTGAGTGAATATAATGTGTTTATTTTTTTGTGTAGTATATATACTGTTTGCATAAGTATTTTTTGTAAAAAAAACTGGAACTTAAATGTTCATTGAAGTATATTGCTTTGGTATCACATCGGATATCTTCAATTTTTGCGTTTATTTTCGTATATTATACTGAATAAATTGCATCAAAACTATTTCGATGCATGTAAATTTCTATAAACATAGATAATAACTCTATTATTAAGAAATCCTACGTACGTTAGTATTTATTTTCCTAATATAATAAAAAAACGTTATTTTTACATCTAAGAAAATATAGTAAATTTTTCATATTAAATAATGGATATAAAAATAGACAAATAAATATACCGATCAAAGAAATAAAAATATTATATTTTGACATCTTTGCTGCTTGTCACTCCTGGCAAACATTTGGAAGAGCTAGATGATTCTGTGTTATAAAATACTCTCGTACAAGTAAAACGTTAAACTCTCTCTGAAAATAATATAACGAAAGTATAACTCCATTCAATGATATAATAATAAAATCATTAATAAGTTATATTCCACCGTAACTTGAAAAGCTGGAATTAATTATTCTTCCGGATAAGTCTAATATTATATATTTGACAAGATCTGCATTAAGCGCTAGAAAAATTGAAACTATTACGATAATGTTTCAATGAAGATATAGTATTAGCACACTTCTTAATATAACTTAATTACTTGTCATACTTCTTTGTCAGATTGTGAACATTGATTAAATGATGTGAATAAATATTAGTAGACAATAATAAATAACCATGAAAGATGTTATCACGACATATTTTGTTTTTTACTTGCACATTTTTTGAAAAAGTAATTGATTTTTTACAGAAATATATATTTTTAATTAATTGGTGATTTTATTTGTATTCAGCAGTGGCTCGTATATTTTTGTTTAATTCTATATATAAAATACACGAAGTCAACAAAATATATTATTTTTTATTTTTTTCGATGAAAAAGCAAATTCATTCATATGTTTATTTTGTACAGGTTTCTTTTGTCAATTGACCATGGGGACAACTTTCGGCTGGGTGTCTCCTTCCCTTGTGAAGCTTCAGGCTGACAACTCTCCTATTCCGACGAGTTCGGGTGAAGGCGCTACAATAGTATCAATAACATCCGTCGGGGGAGTCATCGGGCCACTTCTTTTCGCATACAAAGTTGACATAATGGGAAGAAAGTGGATGGCATTTTTCGGATGCTTCTTTTGCTTGATATCATGGCTTGTAATGATATTTTCGACTGAAGTTTGGCACTTGTACATCGGGAGAATCGTCGTCGGATTAGGAGTCGGTTATACTTTTGGACTTATTCCTATATATATTGGAGAAATAGCTGAAACACATATGAGAGCGAAACTGAGTATTATAGCAACGATTTTATCTGCTGCAGGATCTCTTTTCTGCTATGGAATCGGACCTTCTCTAGATTTTCAAATATTCAATATAATTTGCACAGTTTTTCCTGTACTTGGTTTTGTTTTTCTCATTTGGATGCCTGAGTCACCGTACTTTTTAATGAGGCAAGGTAGAAAGAGCGAGGCAGTCGATGTTGTTATGTGGCTTAGAGGCCAAGATAATACAAAAAATATACAAGATGAAATAAACGAAATAGAAAACTTTGTGAAATCCAGTCCAAAAAGACCATTAAGGGAAACTCTTCAAGAATTAAAATTGAAATGTAATTTAAACGCTGGTCTTATCATGACGGTTATGATGATTGCACAACAATTCAACGGAGCTTCAGCACTTAAAACATATTTTCATTTAATTTTAATCGAAACTGAATCCTCGCTTGATACTGAAATTACTGTGATCATAGTAGAAGTTGTCGGTTTGTGTGTGTTGCTGTCATCGTTTTTCTTCATAGAAAGAGCCGGAAGACGTCCATTGTTTTTAATATCTTGTGCTGGTGTCATAGTGGGATCTTTTATTAGTGGTGTATATTTCATGTTAAAAAGTGAAGGTATTATTGACAATTCGGCTGCTTGGATTGTTTTATTAGGACTATCGTTCACGCAAATATCGAATTGTTTTGGGGTTATGCCGATTCCCACGGTGATTGGAAGTGAGATGAGCTCTGCTAGCATAAGATCGTGGTACGGTGGATACAAAGCAATTTGCATGTCTGTTTTCAATGCACTAAATGCAAAAATATTTCAAATCATCAGAGATGAGTCCGGTACGCAGTATAGCTTTTGGATGGGAACTGGAATTGTTTGCATATGCGCAATTGTAATATATAATATTTTGCCTGAAACGAAAGGAAAATCTTTATGTGAAATTCAACATATTCTCTCAGGGCAAACAACTGAACATACTGAAAAAAGATCAAAATCTAAAAGTAGCCAATCTTTCTTTGTAAGATATATTTTTAACGATTTAAAATGAATAAGGAACCTTTTCGTTTTGTTTATGTGAATATATTCCATCATTTTTATAGGTAAATTTATAAATAATTACAAAATTGAAAAAATGGGTATTTCCTTAAGTATAAAATTCTTTAATAAAGAAGTAATCATCTTTTATTGACGATGATTTCTTGGATTCATTTCATTCAAAAAAGTGTTCGTCAAAGCGATACATGTATTTGTACTTTTGATAAATGTAATATTTCATGTCGCCAGACTTTCATATGTATATATATTCCACAAATTACAGCGTCGCTAATTAAATATGCAATATTTAAAAAAAAAAATTCATTCATGTGAATCATTTTTAAAAGTTCAAATCAAAATTCATTAAAACTATAATATTACTGTTGCCGTGGCATCAAAATGTATTCATTAAATTTTTTTTTATTATTTTATGATATACCAACTTAGCAGTCTAGGCCAATGATATACAGCCGACATTCAATAATATTTAAAAATATATGAATTTTTGAATATGTTTATGAATAATTTAATGTGTAGATCTATTTTATACGGGTAAAATTTTTGTAACAGTTCTGTGATAACTTATTATATTTATATTAAAGAATCTTTTAAGTTTATTCATAAAAAAATGTGACATTGATATTAATTAATTTTAATATACTAGTGTTTTTGTTATTATTTAAACACAAAAATCGATTTCGACACATACCTTGCGTATGATTACACAGGTCAATTCAATTTCCTTTAATAAGTTGTGTCGCTTGTGGGTCTTCTCGATGAACGCCTCGTTTTCATATTGAAATATTGTTAACCCATCCAACTCGTCACATATTTTAGATTCTTTTCAGAGATGGCGTAGAAAATATTTCATGAATTATAATACTTTAAAAATACAATATTTGAAAGAAATAAAAATTCATTTTATATTCCGAATTTTTTGTACAATATTTATTTATATGTTTTTCAAATGTTCCCTAACATAACTCATTTTTTTGTGTTGGATATTTTTTTTTAATGATTAGTTTAACATAGTTAGGTTTAAGTCGATAATAAATACTCAATCATCGGTTTTCTTGCGGCTATTTTTCGCAGTGTAACTTTAAATACACTACAGGTTTAATTCCAAGACAAAAATATTTGCAGAAGTTTCGTAACGTCTAGATCTCATACTGCATGTGGCAATAATAAGTTAAGTTATATAAACATCAAATTGTATTATTGGTTCAATTCTTGGAAAAACTGAATAGTAACTTAAGAACTGAGTAAAAGCAACACAGGCACATATTATAGCTTTATAAATAATATAAATATATAAAGAATATAATAAATGTCCGACGTAATATACGTTATACTCCAATTATATTATAAAACGGCAGATGTTTTGTTTTTTAAATAAAAATTAAAAGCAGTATGACTGCCTAAATTAAACAAGTTAAAGAATCAATAAATAATGAAATATCGTGTAAAATGTGTCTTTTTATTTAAAAAGTTTTTATAACTAAAGTCTTGATAAAAAAATAAAAATAATGTTTTTTTAAATGCTTCACATGTTCTAGAATAATTATTTTAAATCATTGCCATGTTACTCAAGTGATTAATAAAATAACTTTAAAATAGGGTATTGTCTACACAATATACAAAAATACATTTTTCAACACAATTAAATTATTGTATTTTTTTTTGTCATGAAAACCCGATATGGAAATAAGATATCATCTGGATAGTGATCAATGAAATATGTCATACTAAGAATCAATATGAATTTTATACTCTTTAAAATAATAGAGCCATCTGTCGGAAATTACTGTACCTTTTATAATAGTCAATTGCAATAATATTACAATATTTCATCAGTCACGAGGTATATAACACTTGAATCGGTCCAACAAAAAAAAAAATCATAAATAAATACTTTTTTAATAAATTGTTGATTCAACATTTTTCATGTACAAAAAAAGAAATTTGAATTTTAAGAATTTTTTACTCTCTATTACTTCATCTATATCTCAAAGAAATACTATATTTCTCATTTAATTTACAGTTTTTCTTTGAAGACATGCTCATAAAACTAAATTATTAATTGTTATAAACATACAAAATTCTTAAACGTTTGAATACAAAGAATTGTAGGGTATATTATATTCCAATATTAATGTGCTAACTGTTACTTCTCGGTGAAAAGACATATATTAATAATAAAAACACGAAATCGGTCCTGATTTTATAAACATTTGTGTAAATAGTATAACCACATTTTATTATTAACATTCATATGTAATAATAAAAAAAAAAATACCATAAAAAGCGTTTGCTAAAAATCTTCGCGTGAATCCCCGATGCTCTATAAAGTTCATAATACATATTTATATTACTTTGCATTTTTTTTCGCCGAAATGGTGTTCTTGCTCACGAAAATCATTCCGGTCGTAAGAAGACATAACTGATTCAGGGTCAAAGCACGCTATGAATAAAGGGAACACTACATTATATTATTTGTAGATTTTCAACACGCAGTAGATTATACATTACCACTATGGCACATGCTTAGTATATCGACATTCAATATGACATGAAAGCAACTTGCAAAGTTTTTTTTTCATACATAACTTTAATAACAGCTGCGTACACAAAACGAGTAGTGTTGATAAAAAAAACATGCTAGTAAATGCACTCGAAAAGGTTCTTTGGTGAAATACTTTTTTATACTATTTTTCATCGATTATCAGATATAAATTTGTTACGGGATATTTTGCATGGATGTAATTTGGGGCTTAAAAATGATCCTCATTTTTCAATATAAACATTGGCATTACTTTAATTTTATAATGTTTTATATATCATATAATATATCATAAAAGTATTCGTGTCATCGACTTGAATAGGAACACAGCAAAATAACCTCAATATTGAAGATGCATTTATTTTATATGCGGGTATTTCTTCTTATAACGCAATTTATTCATTACTTAATGAATAATTGAAATGCCTTGTATTAACATCTAAATTTAAAATAAAGATAAAGATGAAATTTTTTGATTCGAATAATTACTCACCATATGAAATTTTATTGAAAAATATCTCTTTAATTAAATTACAATAAAAGTAATGCAGACAATATATAATATGAAATTTAGTCAACTTGTGTTTTTATACTAAAAATGTACTACAGAAAGCAATTACAGGAGTCACTACCACACATGTCGATAATAAAAAAAAATATGCCTAATTTGTAAATGTTTAAATTTTGTGTCCCATTCTTTTAAATATATTTTCAGTGCAATTGAGTTTATTCTCTGACGTCAATGTAGGGGCATATAGGGACTTTTACATTTGTGCCCAAGATAATTTATTGTTCCATTCCGTAGAGAAATTAAAGTGAAATACAAGGCAGCAATGTTAAATCGATATAGATTAAGCTTACAATCGGTAAATAATACATCAGTGGCAAATAGAATTTTTCGAATGCCACTCGTGATGTCAAAATACTCATTTTGCTTGGAAATATTCATTTTCTAGGAAAATATTCAGTATCACATGTATTTACTAAGAATTGCAAAATCATAGCATTTCAATAGTACAAAAGATCTGCAAAACAGCGCACTATACGTGTAGTGTTAATGACACATTTAAAAAATTCACAGATAAATTTGACACGTCATAACACTGATCAGTTTCGTCACAAACGTTTTCAGAGATGGGTTTCCAAAACTCTTTTATACTTTGGCTACATAGAGAATAGAAGATGGTTCCTTCAATATCTCAAAAATAATACTTATTTGCAAATCATCGTGTGAAACATTCCGATCTATATTATACTTATTATATTATTATATTATGATCTATATTATATCTGTATTATACTTTTCATTGGACTTGTTGAATAACTCAATTTTATCTTCATATAATTTTAACATTGCAGCATATCGATAAATGCAATAATTATCTGGAATTTAAGAAAAAATAAAGCCATACAAATCAAAACAAATAAATTTATTCGAGTACAACGAAAAAACACAAAATTGTTGGGTCGAAAAATAGCACGAGCTTAATTTAAAATTTTATGAATATATGTTTCCACTGTTTTTTGATCGAATCAAATTTTATCTCACATAAATTGTATACAGTAGAAAAAACGAATTACTGATTTACGAATTACTAAATAAACTATTATTTTATATATATATTGCTAAAGGCAATTTTCAAATCTGAATGTTGACTATAATGGACGAAAAATACTCATAACATCATATTTTTAACACACACTACAATAAAATATTTTTAGTTTAAAATGTCATGGAAGTAAAATAAGGTAAATTAATTTCATAAACTATAGCTGACTGCTACATCCAAAAAATCAATAATTTATTTTACGTGTTATATTGATTAGCGAGAATTTCGAGAATATTTTTGGAACTGCAGAATATTAAGTTTACGGAAAAATTTATGACTTATAGATTATTTAATAGATATTCCATTCCTATAGTAATAAGTCAATGAAAGTAGAAGCAAGATTATGATGTTATTGGAAACCATGATTTACGTGTAAAATGACTGTTGGTATTCATTAAAAAAATATTATAAATTACAAAACAAACTGACCACCTAGGAAAAATCAATGATTACTCGTGTAAAATTGGTGAGGTTTATTTTGTAATAAACTTTTGATTTTATTATACATATGGAAATACAAAAGTACATTTTGTGGTCAATGTCAAACGGTATTCATACTATTACAGTAAATAACAGTGTCATACAAAACAGTCCTACTCAACATTTATGAGATGCTTAAAACTAAATGGTAAATATTCCAACCATATTCGTACAGCTGTCACACTTGTATTTATATTCAGAGCAATCCAACTGGCACCTTAATCATGAAACTAAGGAAATTATAACCCGAGAGTAAACAAGTAATATATGATATATCATTTTTACTTGTGATTTTAAATTCAAATGCTAATAGAGAAAAATGGTGACGACATGACAATATATTTTCAGTATATCTTTTTTGATACAATTTACTTAATCGTGTAAAATTTGCATTTTTATTTATCGTCGAATTCATATAGTAAATAATAATAAATTAATAAAAATGTTATGATGATGGCGATATGAAAAATTTCCGGTTTCACAAGACCATTTGAAAAAAAATTTAGATTTTATCTAATGAACTCCAATATAATCTTTTTTAAATGTTAGGATAATTATAGTTATCAAATCAATCTAAGAACATATTTGATAACCTTTAATTTTAAAATTTTTTGAATCATGTATCATATCTTGGCCTCGAATAGTCCCATCGTAAAATAGCTTAAATGTTTATTAAAACATAAAAAAGTATTACATGTTAATAAGTTAGTATATATATTGTTTTTTTTTAGTAGCTTTAAAAAGCATTCAAAATAGTTACAAAGAAATCACGCTTTCCCGTCAAAAGAAACAATAGTTAATGACTTTTTTATCAGAAGCATATTTCAAACAGCGATTCGGCAAAATTACAAGTTTAGACGAATTAGTAATATTTCATTCTTAACTAAAATTAAATATAATCAATTAATTGTAATAAGAGTTTTTTTTTCATTTAAAATTTCAAAATTAGATAAAAGTGCACATTTTACACTTATAACCTCTGTATAAAGTCTATGTTTAAGTAAATCATAATACGTGAAATGAATTTTTTCTTACTAAAATAGAAAATGTTTGAAACAACTCATTTGGTACAATACAAGTTGTTGTCGACTCGCATGACAGCTGAAATTAGATACCTATGATGCACTCAATTATTTTTGATTGAAAACTGCTAATCTGGAAAAAACTCTTTGTTTAATTTAATACAATACATTCTATTTGAATATATTGTATTAAATTATTTTTTTATTTTATCAGTACCATGCATATGTAAGTTCAAAATTAAAACTGTATAATATTTTGAATTAGGTTTTGAAAAGATGAAGACAACGTTTATACACAGCATCTGAAAGTAGTAGCTACATAAACGTTATCATGGAGTCCGTGAAGCGCTCATTGTAGTCTCCTGTCTATTTATTGTCCTAGGATGAGTAAAGACTAATTCTTCGTATCCATTTCTCCATAAAATCTAGCTATGTAAATTTTAACTAAAAAATCTGTCAGCTAGCATTATTTCATGATGTTTTGTTTTGTATATTATATTAAGGTGTACTTTTCAAAAGACTTATAAATAAAAAGTGACAGATTAAAGAGCAAATACAATTTTCGTCGCCATGAATTTATTTGCTCTTGGAATCATGTCATAATGAATTAATAATGTCCAGCAATATACTACTTTCAATCACTGGTTGAAGATCTATTGTTTGGATATAAAATTTACTAGTCATTTTCTTGAGAAGATACCTGGCACACGACCGTTTTCCCAAGGCCTATCTCAGCCGGTCCTGAAGCAAGTAATGAATTGTGCAATCGATGCCTATCGCTTTTTTTGCTAGATTGACTGTGCCTTGAAAATATGTCTTAATTAAAAAATAAAACTGTCACAAAGATCATTAATTTTTCACTCACTCGTTGTTTATGCATTGTTTGAAATATTGTATTTGAATACCATAGAAAAATTACTAATGATTCTCTTACCCTGATTCAACACGGACGTATTTCGATCAATTTTACTAGCATGGACCCGGTTCGAATGCGGACATTGCAAACGTCCATCCTACATATTATACAATATTTTTCTGCACTAATATGCATCCATATTATAGATAATAATTCAAATGAATTCAAACAATTTACACCACTACTACGTTAATTTAAACGTTGTCTTGACCTTTAAACTTTCATAATGTGTCAGAACACCTGTTCCAACTGACACATGATCAATTTCTCGCGGATCGTTGATTAAGAATAGCTGCTTTAATAATATATGCCATAATTTGACGCCGAACCGATATAAATGTGTTTTTAGTATTTGTATCAAAATTGATTACAATATTGAATATGAATTTCCGTTGAATAAATATTAGTTCAGCCGTAAAATATCAAAAGATGTGATAAACCGAAAAAACAATATTTTTTTTTCTGTCATGCTATTGTTATTATAAATAATTTAAGTTTCCCGTTTGATATAAAAAAAATATACATTGATTCAGTCTCCGACATGTGTTAAAAATATTCGTATTTTTCTCCCTATCTATTAAATTCGATAATTTTTGATTGAGTTAGACTATATAAAAAAAAAACATTTTCAACAACAGTTATAGCATTTATCATTATCATCTGCGGAAATTACTTACTTAATTAATTAAATTAATTACATTTCACTCAGAGTTTCCCACAATTATCAATATCAATTCACTTGCAGTGTTTATGTTACTGATAAAACTGTCATACTAATTAAAAATATTGAAAAATACCTACAGAACATTTCATACAGTTGCAGTAGCTTGGAAAAGACAGTTTTGTGCGTCATACTTGGAATTTAATGCATGTAGGCTCAGTTGGAAATATCACATTAATTCGAAATTTGAATAAAAAATGATGTAAACAAAATGCTAATACTTAAGCACGATAAAGCAATTTCTTATTAGTAACAGATGTCAAAAAATAAATGTGTTGCATTATTATTCATTTGACTATCGATAAATTTCAAAATTCCATTATATACATAGGTACATAGCTCAATTGAATATTTCAGCACTTAATTTTGAAACAGTGAAAATATATTTCGTTTCGTTTGTCAAAATTGTTTTTCGTTTCTTAGACTAGCTTATTCCGAGTGAATGTATCGTTTCATTTATTTCGAGATTTTGTACTGAGAAAATAAATTCATAAATGTTTTTTTTCGTATGTTTCCATTAACTTGATTGGAATTTTAAGCCATTGAGCTTGTAAGTACATATAATATATATCTCTTCAGAGCAAGTAAGTATGAAGCTCCTTTATAGCTGTTTAACAAAAGATACAGCGAGACTTTTTTGTAAGTTTTAATATTTCTTTAAAAGCAATTTGGTATTATTAGCAAAGAGATTGATATTCGAGATATATTTTTAATTCGTTCACTTTATATTGGATACATATTTAGAAAAGTTATAGTTCGTCTTAAAAATCAACTACACCTCGACCGCAGGCCTGGCAATAACTACACCTGCGCTTACTAAGACAAATTTTCAGCAAAGGATTTACATCGCATTGTTAAAATGAATGAACTCAGTTTAAAAAGAAACGTGTGCCAAGAACATTCAACATAGTTTATTATGTCCAGAACGCAATCATCTGCCGTGACTTTAAACAAACTATATCCGCTGATAATTGCAGTAACAAGTTGTAAGTTTTTTTTTTATTTTGTTGTGTACTAAAGTGCTTTAAAAAATAACTGTTAATATTTTTATCGATTCAGATTCAGGCATAATCTAAGTAAATATTTTTCGTGTCAATTCCTGACTTTTTTTTTGTATTACCATAATATTGCTCGTGTTGGAGGAATCAATAATTATTTTAAAAAGTATGTGACTATTGTTTGATTAAAATTTATTATTCAATTTTAAGCAATACGATTCAGTGAATATTGGTGAATAGTTGGTATATAATATATGTTTTTTATTCATTTTAATAGAAATTCATTGTTGTCAAATAAAATTTCCCAAAATTTATTTACTGTAAATGCATTGAACGTTCGGACTATTTTTTGCGTATTTACATCAATGCATCGAATTCGTTAATTTTTTTAATTTACATCATTAATTGTTCACACTTTCATGATTTATCAAAAATCTAATTTTTGATTATATATGCAATTGAATATTGTTATATTAATTTGCGCATAATCAACCAAATAACTCACAATAAATATTGAAGGATTAGCCTCCAGGTTGAATTGATTTAGCATGAGCGAGAAATCATAATATAATTTTGGAGCCTAAATCTTTTTTCCATTTTAAATCAATGTTTCACATATTTTTTGGCTTACGAGATATAATGTCTTCATAGCGATTAAATACTAAAGATAAGTTATTTCTCATTTGCTTTAAATGGTCGATATTACGTGAGTTGTTGACATTGACCTTTAATTTTATAACATTGTTATTTTACATAAAACAACGCGTGTTTTAGTTTTATTCGAACAATAAATATGTATGCTTATAGACGCTTTGGACGACAGATATTTTGTGTGAACCCAACCACCACATAAGGGATGTATTTTAAAATAATATTGTTTTTATTTTTGTAGATTAGTACCGTGTTACGAAATTATAATGTTTTTCTTGTTTATTTAAAATATTTAGAAGAGTTATTGACAATTGATGTAAAACATATTTTACAGGAACACGTCGAATATATGATATATTATATGTTTACATAAGTATACTTGCTGTTTTTTTTTATGAATGATCGGTATGTAGAATTATTATTGAGAAGTAAAAAGAGGAAATACACTCTTAGTGCTTATTATGAATCCTCTAATCACATAACCATAACTTGAAAACAATTACACAACGATTCTATTGTTCCCGTTGCTTCAAAGTATACACCATGTATGTTTTTCAAATAGAATCGTTTTAGACAATGCGAAACACGTTTGTTTTAAATTATTTTTTCATTAAACGTAAAACATTTCAAACAATCAAACAAAAATCAAAAAAAAAATATATAAATAATAAAATGCATATATAAAAAAACAAGCACTCAAAAAATTATTTTGATTGAACAGGTCATACAAACTATAAAAATCAATGTTTATCTTTCGAATAAAAAAATTATCGTTATTTCATTCCCTTAATTAGTCGCTTTTTAAGTTGAATTGTAAAATATTTATTTTTAATTGAAAAATAAATTATTAGCACATAAAGGAATGGTATTTAAACAAAAACCTTTGATTATAATTAAGTTCATACCGTCAAATGACAGAAATATAATATTATTTTTTTTTAGGTATGCTATGCCTCTTGTCATCAGGAATGGCGTTCGCCTGGACGTCACTCACTCTTCTTACACTCCAAGCAAAAGACTCTCGCATACCCATGACGCCAGAGCAAGGATCAACTATGGTTTCCATCATGGCCGTCGGAGGAGTTCTAGGACCCATCCTTTTTGCATACAAAGTTGACAGACTGGGGCGAAGATGGATGGCATTTTTCGCTTGTGGATTCATAACAATAGCCTGGACAGTTTTCATATTTTCCAGTGAGATATGGCACCTTTATATAGGTAGAGTAATCATGGGTCTTGGCACTGGTTACGGATTTTCTATGGTGCCATTGTATGTCGGTGAAATTTCTGAAACTCATATACGAGCGTGGCTATGTGTGTGTGGTGAATTTTCGTTTAGTTTAGGGTATCTATTTTCGTACTCTGTCGGGCCCTATCTTAATTGCCATACGGAAAGTTTAGTAAGTGTCGCGTTTCCTTTGCTAGGACTTGTTTTCTTTATCTGGATGCCCGAGTCACCGTACTTTTTGGTTAGACATGGGAAAATTGACGAAGCGGAGAAAACGCTATTGTGGTTGAGAGGAGAGACCGACATAGAAAATGTACAAAAAGAAATGATACTTATCAAACAATTTGTGGAAACTAGCCCTAAGCGATCATTTAAAAAAACGCTCGAAGACTTGAACCTTAAAAGTAATAAATTAGCGATTATAATATTAACAATGCTTTTAATTGCACAACAATTCAACGTATTGGGTATTATGAAAAATTATTATCATATCATCATTATAGAAACTGACATGCCATTAGATCCCTACTTGACTGCTTTATTTATTGAATTGCTTGGCGTATTTGTCACTTTTTCATGTATTTTCTATGTTGAAAAACCTGGAAGAAGACTCCAATACCTCGTAACGAGAGGCTGTACAGTTATATGTAGCTTTATTTTAGGTCTTTATTTCATGTTAAAAAGTGAACACCTAATTGATAAAAACGGATCATGGATGGCACTAATTACATTAATTGGCCTGCAAGTATTTAGTAGTTTGTGTGTTACTTTACCAATAATTGCAAGTGAAATGAGTTCTGCCAGTATCCGATCATGGTATGGAGGCTACAAAGGAGTACTTGTGGCTATATTCAGTGCTATCAATGCAAAGGTATTTCAATCCGTCAGAGATAATATAGGCACGCAATACGCTTTTTGGCTTTTCAGTTGCATTGTAGCTGCATGTTGGATTGTAATATTTATTATATTACCTGAAACAAAAGGAAAAACATTTTTTGAGATCCAAGATATCTTATCAGGGAAAAATAAAGTCAACGTGTCTATAATACATAAAGAAGAAAAATTTTCAAAAAGAGATGAATCTGTTTGATCCAGTATTAGAAAATATTTAGAATTATGAAATTACTAAATAGTCTATAAAATATTTGTAATTGAAAAGTGTCATAACTAATAGGAAGCTAAGTATTTTATACTTCGATCAATGTTGCGATCGTTATCTTATCTTATTTGTAAGTTACTCAACGTTAAGAAATTAAGCATAGTAAGTTAGATAATTAATATTGTGTACAAAATATTTTATTAAGGAAAATGTGATAATACTTTTAAATTAAAGTATCTTTAATACTACATCGTATTTTATTTTTCTATACAATAACATATAAATATTACCTATTATTTTACTTTTTCACAAATAATATTCTCTAAGAAAATAAAATTAAAAATATTAGCTCGTGGAACATAATGCAATATTGACATTTTCTTGTAATCGACGTCCGGAAAGGTTCGAATCTTCGATAGTTTTGTTTATTGCTATTGAAAAAAAATCATAGATGTCTATATTGTATGATGACATATTTTTGATAGTTTTTGTATTACTTACCGTAGACGGGTCAATGGCTATTAACCCTTTTAGTCCCATAAGGATGACGATCACCACCAACTATATATAAAGAATGCCTTGGGGTCAGACTCAAAATTAAAATTTTAAGTACAATATTTTACTTATTTACTTTACGATTAGTCACAATTAACACTTAGTTTACAGGTATGTTTGTTAAAAACATATATCCAGCTGCGGGTGCAATTCCAACCCAATCTGTGTTGATTACTTAATAAAACTTATTTTCAGCCATGTTATGATTCATTGAAAAATCGATAGTATTTTTGTATTTAAGTTACAGCCCAAATCAAATATGATGTGTAACACGTGGTCTTTAAATACAAATTTGATCGTGTCAAAGTGCACAAATTCGTGCACACCGCCGCAATAGAAGATTTCTGAAGTTCACAGATTATTAAACACCGTAAACAACAAATAATGCTATAACTACATATTAATCATCTAAGAATAATTCGTTTATAGTTTACAAACGGTTCATAGAGCTTACCAAAAATCTGATAATAGCTCTACAAGATGGATCAAGTAGTTCAGCCCAGAGCAAGGGTGTATAACTGATTGATCGTGAAACCAAATTAAGTTGATTCCAATTACGATTAGGAATTTTTATAAGTTTCATTCTTGGGAGAGCTGTCTAAGTATTTTTTTCAAAAATATTTATATTCGACTGAATATAAATATTATGTATATGAATATAAAAATTCATGACTATGAAAGGTTTTATCACCAATCTCGATCGTAATATTGATTTTTGATTAATATTTATAGATTACGAAAATGCTTGGAACTTTTTGCGCATACCTGTCTGGGACTAAAAGGGTTAAACGCAAAGCGTATGTTGTTTAGGGTGATATCAAAATATTTTGTGTCTCAGCATTATTATAAAAAACTTTCATAGCTATAAAAGGTTTTGTGAAACGAAAACAGGATGTACTTTAAATAAAATTACTCCACTATTACTATTACTGGTTTAATAACAGAATTTTAAAAATGTATCCTTTTTGTACTAGAACCTTAACAAGTTCAAATATATGTTTTATTGTGGTCGGTGAGTCATTCAAAGGCTGTTTAACCGTAGATGAATATTTATGTATGGTACTCGAATTCACCAGAAGCGAAAAAAAATAAGACGATAAAAAATTAATTTGTTGTGACACTTTGATCGCGAACAGCTTGATAAAAGATTACTATCGAAATATATTAAATTTTCTTTTATATTTCATATACTCGCTCACATTGACGAAGTGAATTATAGAAATGCTTCCATTAACATTATTTCATATCAAATTTAAGTTATTTTACGTTAGTCGATACATAAATTCTATTGAATAAACGCACGAAATTATACCTTTCCTTCTGAAGCTTATCACGATCTTGATGAATGGTATCAACCTGGTGCTATATACACAAATATTAGTAAAAGGGTCATTTTTTTTTTAAAAAATCCGAAAAGAAATTTATCAAGCATTGTTTTGAAAACCTATATTTCTTTTTCAAATGAAAAGTTAGTTGCTATCTTCACAATTTTAAAATATGACTATCAATATAGGTTTTAGTCATCATGAGTATTATCAACTTAAACAAAACGGTTTAAAGTTTTCTATACAAATTTACTGTTCATATTAGAATGACTATGTGTACAAAGCAAACGATCCAAACAAAAATAGAAATTAGATAAAAAATACATTTTCAGGTAAGCATAAATAATATTTCTGAATGATTATGTACAAAGAACCTGTCAACGACCTCTTTGAATTAGATTTCTACTAATTTATAGATATGTAGATTATTCTTCAATCATTCGTTTTGTATATGTGATAATTATTAAATCTAAATTTGCACAAACAATCATAAGATATAACACTTAGCAAATCTAAAAAATCGAAATATTCTTCTTGACGAGGACTTACAGCATATTTTTGACTTGTAATGGTGTTTTAATATAGATAACATTGAAACGAATTGTTTCAATTTGTATTTTATCAGTTGATAATGCTAACGACGTTTGAAACCACTTCTGATCTTTATTTTGTAAAATTGTGGAAGTAGTACAAATATATTATTACATTTATTTAAATAATATGTCTTTCCACTAAGGAGTGGCAGTTGCCACAATTGCCGATTGGGTTTGAAAAATAAAATACTTAAAAAATCACTTTTCTATTCAAAATATGTGTATTTTGCCGTTACGGTCACATATGTTAGTAAGCATATAATTAAATAAAAAATCCAAATTCAAAATATTATATGTGTCCGATTCGACATAAATTAAATCAATTGCAGAAAAATAACAATTAATTATAGGTTTCCAATAGAAATTATTACTCAAGTAATTAAAACTCGAAGTCTTCCCGCGAAATGATCTTTTGAAAATATCCGCCGCACCGAAGCACATCCTGTTTCCGCTTCAGTAGGGGTTAATTTCCGGTCCGTCTCCTGTCTGAAGTAACCTAAGCTTATCTCACATCTCGATGACATACCTTTCCACTCTAGTCGAGACGTTTTAATTGAAATAAATTAGGAAAAGAAACATTTTAATATAGTGCCATTAAATTAATAGGTCCGTGACATTAAGAGCTGGATAAGTATTTAATCTATTCATTCCAAGGGCTAAATTGAGATGACTATATTGTTTACACCAGTTGCTGATTGAAATTTTGGGATATATTAAAGTGTCAAAATTAATGATAAGTTTAATGTTTACTAGATTATATCGATATTTAATTTCTGTTAATGTCGACAATTTTATAAATAAATAAATATCTTGTTTTATATAGACTACTGGGGATCCTATCAAGAAATATAGCTGTTGAGGTTGCGTGATTAATGTTGTTGGTTTCAGTTGCCGAGTTTACAAAATTGACTCCTATTACGGAAAGTTTCACAAATTGATATTTAAATTTATGAAATTTTTCAATTGAAATCGAAAATTAGCTTTAAATCCATGAAATTTTAACTCAAGGAGAAATTTCTTTGCCGTGTATTTTTTGCCGAAATTTTAATATGCCATATGCTAAATATAAACGTAACCCAAGATAGGTAAGTCAAAAGTCGAGACTGCCTTACCTGACCCGCAGCATCCGTGTTTTCAGGATTAATTGAAGATATTTTAGAGCAACGAGCCAAAAGGTCTGGACGATTTAGTACCATATACCCTTTTGGTGTAAAAACCGAAACTACGCATAACATTGTAATTTAACGTGTGAGTATTTTCAAAGGAGTATCTTAAGTAATATTAAAGTTTTTTTTAAAAGCAAACTTCAAAATTTGCTTCTATGTTGAAAATGCACTTTAGATTACATATACGATTGCGATGTTGATACACTTTTATTGACAGGTGGCAACAATGCTCATCCTTTTAAGTTTTGCAGTTAATGAATTGATTATATTCGCTTAACAACACGCACAAACAATGAAATAATTTAAAAAAATCTAGCTGTTTTATTTCAAATCATCTCAATTTCAAGGTATTATTATCAAGGCAGTTCTTATTATAACTGTACACTAAATATTTCTAGTTAGCGTAAAGGGTGTGTCCCGCAGCTAATAGAATCATAGCTGAAATAAAAAGTTTCTCTATTTTATGAATTTGTCAAAATATTCCATTACATATTTTTTAAATTGATCGACATTGCTGTCTACATTTAAATAACCATAAAAATAGTTGATACTGTGAAAACGCTTCGATCCATTTAAATTTTCATAAAAGCTCTTTATTTCTATATCAAAGTAAATGTAAAATAATTGAAAAATTTGAACCTTTAATAATTACAAATTCTATTTATTCAAAAATATTATCAAAATCTTATGTGATAAAAAAACATTTAACCCAACTCATCGCGGAAAAGCTCAAAATAATAATGAAGCTATATTTGTTGCGTAATATCATTCTGATTTAATATTTTCAAATTATTTATTTGATGCAGGTATTTATTTGTAAGTAATCTATATATGTAAAAATGAATGTCAGTCTGTCTGTCTGTCTGTCCTTTATGCATTCCTACACCATTAATCCAATTGCGATAAAACTTTGTCGAATTATTGCTTAGACTACCGGGCAAAAGATAGGATACTCAGAATTTGATTACAAAAATTATCATAATTGAATAATTACGAAAAACCTGTTTTCATACAAGACTATTGTAATACGGAATGGCAATTTATGAAACATTGTATCCATAGCAACGCCGAAAACAAATCTGTCACATGCACTCACCTGTAGGTATTTTAAGTAGGTACTTACGTAAGGTACTGAATATTTTGAAACGAAATTCGATTTTCGAATAAAATATTTCAATGGTTGAATTTTTACAGATTTTTTTGTTTTAGTTTTATGTCGAATGACAGAACGAATTGAAATAAATGTTATGTAAAAATTGTGTGTGATATAGAAAGAGTAAATTTTAGAATTCCAATTGTTGTTCGACTTCGAATAGTATTATATTAATCAATTTTTTATTTTTCAAAAGAGAAAGAACTTATTAGCCGAGACTATCACTGAAAATGACGGATATCCACTTTATCGTCGATCGATTGAAAATGGTGGCAAATCCATCACATTAAAACTGCGAAACAACGATGTTGAAGTTGATAATCGTTGGATTGTACCGTATTCACCCCTTCTCTCGAAAACTTACAAAGCACACATCTATGTCGAGTATTGTAATTCGGTGAAATCCATCAAATACATTTGTAAATATGTCAACAAAGGAAGCGATATGGCAGTTTTTGGAGTGGGAAATTCAACTGCATCTATCGATGAAATCAAACAAAATCAACTGGGATGCTACATTAGTAGCAATGAAGCAATATGGCGCATTTTATCATTTCCAATTCACGAACGGCATCCAACAGTTACTCATTTGGCAGTTCACCTTGAAAATGGACAGCGAGTGTACTTAACAACGTTAACTGCATTTTTCTTATTGTGTAGGGGTGATATGTTTGCAAAGACGCTACTTTACTCTGAAGTGCCAACATTCTACAGCTGTAATGCATCAGAAAAAAAATTCAACGTCGCAAAGAAGGTAAAGCAGTTGAAGGAAATTACAATGCATATTCAACCGACGCATTAAGCCGTCTGTACACTGTTCACCCAAATAATGCAGAATGCTTTTACTTGCGATTACTGTTAATCAGCACACGTGGACCTAGATTCTTCCGAGAATTGAGAACAGTAAACGGTCGAATATGTGTCACTTATCGTGAAGCTTGCCTCGAATTAAATCGTCTAGAAAACGATGCTCATTGGGACACTTCACTCACTGATTCATCGAATAATGCTCACCCACAACAAATACATGAATTATTTGCAGTAATATTAACAATGTGCTTTCCATCCAATCCAAATGATCTTCGGGAAAAATACAAAGACTACATGAGTTAAGATATTTTAGATAGTTTGCGTGTAACAATTCAAAATCCTCACGTTCAATTCACAACAAACGTGTGTAATGAGGTATTGCTATTGATTGAGGACATATGTTTAGTAATCGCTAACAAATCACTCCTACAATTGGGAATGGCTGTGCTGAATCGATCTGAAAATGGCTGCGCTGAATCGATCTGAAAACGACTTGCTCGATCGTGATTTCCAACGAGAAACACACTTTGATGTGGATGAATTGGGTAAATTTGTTCAAACGAATCTTCCGAAATTGGTTCCAGATCAACGTATAGTGTATGACATAATTATGGATGCAATTACAACTCAAAAAAGTGATTTCCTAGATGCACCCGGAGGCACAGATAAACCTTCCTCATTTCACTCATTTTGGCAGCCACACGATCACAAAAAAACATTGCACTAGCAATCGCATCATCTGGAATTGCAGCAAACTCTTTTGGATGGTGGCCGAACAGCGCATTCAGCACTGAAATTGCCATTGAATATGCAAATAATTGAGACACCAACATGCAATATCAATAAAAATTCATCATGTAAAATTATTGTATGGGACGAATGGCACACAAAAAATCATTGGAAGCACTTCATCGCACACTAAAAGATTTAAGAGGAAATGAACAACTTTTTGGTGGCGCACTCATTTTATTGTTTGGTGATTTTTCCGACAAACTCTACCTGTTATATCACGTTCAACAATGGCCGATGAACTTAATGCATGTCTCAAATCATCCGTTTTATGGCGAAACGTACATAAATTCACTTTGAAGACCAATATGCGTGTACAACTACAACATGATGCATCCGCTGAACGTTTCGCAAAACAATTGTTGGATATAGGAAATGGGAAAATGGCAATAGAGGAATCCACACAATGTATCACATTGCCAGCGAATTTCTGTAAAATAACCGCAACCATAGACGAATTGATTCACAAAGTTTTTTTCCAAATATTGCACACAATCATAAAAATCATCAATGGCTCAGTGCACGTGCTATATTAGCAGCCAAAAACAAGGATGTCAATTTAATCAATTTCAGCTTACTAAATAAAATACCTGGAGAAGCGACAACGTATAAGTCAATCGATACTATAACGAATCAAGACAAAGTCGTCAATTATCCAACAGAATTCTTGAATTCACTTGATTTGCCAGGCATGCCGCCGCATGTTTTAACATTGAAAATTGACGTGCCTATCAATCTTCTCCGAAACACAAATCCACCGCGACTTTGCAACGGTACCAGGCTTTCTGTAAGAAAAATGATGCGCAATATTATTGAAGCTACAATTTTAAATGGAAAACTCAAAGGAGAAGATGTACTGTTGCCACGCATCCCAATGATTCCGACAGATATGCCATTTGAATTTAAGCGTCTTCAGTTTCCATTGCGAGTCGCCTTTGCAATGACCATCAATAAGGCGCAAGGACAGTCGTTACAAGTGTCTGGACTAAATTTGGAAAATCCATGCTTCTCACATTGACAACTGTATGTGGCCTGCTCACGCGTTGGAAAACCTTCTGATTTATTTGTGTACGCACCAGATAGAAAAACAAATAACATTGTGCATCCAAAAGCATTCCAATAAATTACAACACATACGGCCGCCACTGTCAAATTTTGGTAAGAAAAACATAACCTCAGCTTTTCGCTTCTAATTGGCTCCGGCCTCGCCTCAAATCCGACTTATCCAATTGGAAGGCGAGAGGCTCCCGACGATACGCTTCCATAAACTCGCGGTTTCTTTTTTTTAATGGCATTGCAACGCATGCCGGGTACACGCTAGTATTATATAAATATATTAATTGATTTAAAAGTTGTGTAAGCTTTTTTCCCTTAAAAAATAGATTTTCATTGTTTCTTTTGTGAATTTGACAGCCTTAATTAAAATCAATAGAATATTTTATTTTTGAGTATTTAAGCTTCATAAGTGTTGCATTAACAATATAAATAGATTTCAAATATTATTTTAATGATTTCATTAAGTGAAAGTAAAATCTACAATGGTTTCATAATCCTTAGTACGGTACGTTTAAAATGATATAGTTTTTAAAACTTCAATATTAATTTATACCGACCCCAAAAAATTTTATTCATCCATGATCATTTGATTCTTGAATTGAAATTCTTAAAAATGGCTTTAATTACTTTTATCCATCCATATATCAAAACTGAGATACACTTTAATATTTCGATTGTGTCATTAGAGTTGGGACACCAAGATTTTGGAAAAGCAACTATGCTCAATGACGTTGAATTTATTCTATAACTCAATCTTCTTTTGTATTCTTTACTATATTATATAATATTTAAATTATAAATATAAATACAGCTTAATACGTATAACTATCGCATTTAAACAACAATAAAATATGATTCAAACATCATATAAAACCTTACGATAACCTGCAATAGAGCTAAAAACATATTTATTGGTGTTATTTTTGATGTATCTTCTAATATTTTTTTATGAATGATGCAAAAAAAATCTTTATAAAATAAAAAAAAACATTTCGTATCGTGTTATATATACTTTTTTCCGATGAAACCTTTTCAAAATAAACAATGGTCATGGTAATGATTTTTAATGCAATAAATACTTTTCAAAAATGTTAATTGTTTTACCAATCACACAATTATAATTTATAAGATACAGTTTAATCATATTATGGCCAACAATGCATATAAGAGTGTTTGTGCTGGTGAAAATTATTAGAAACCTAAGTCCCTTGAGGTGACGCAAAAAAAAAGAAAAATGACAAAAGAAAGATAGATAAAAGATAAACATTTCACACAGAATGTTTATTTTTTGTTGTTTTTGACAGCAGCACTTCTCAATTAGAGTGTCGCAAACACTGAAAGAATGTTTTTCTTTAAAGCAAAAATGTCTTTCACATTAATCAAGTGGATTGAACATTTATATTACCTATTTACAAAGCTTTTGGTTTTGCATATTTTGATATAAGACATAATTTAATGGCCTTAAAATAATACATCGTATTTATTTTGTAATGCAGTATCAAAAACTTGGACAATGGAGTGCATATTAACCGCTTCAATAAAAAAAAATTACTGGTTTATCGGGCATCTTGCAGAAAAATATCACTTCGTCAAAAATTACTTGATACACTTTAACATTTTCATGAAATTCCCTATAAAAATATTTATGAGAATCGATTAAATTTAAAGCAGAGTTCTTTTGGTAAGAAAAAGGTCTAAAGATTTTTGTATTATTATTTAATATAAATGACTATACTATTTTGCCAAAACTAGAACCAGTGGATGGAAAACTTTTGCAAAAACTTTGTTTCCAATATAAGAATACTAACTGATAACACTTTTTTGGTGTGTAACATGACTAAAAATGTTTGTTTCATTTGAGTAATTGGAATGGTTCTGAACCATTTTCTTTGTTTCAAGATTCTCAATAACTATTTTAATCTCATTGTATTTTTAGATCAATGTTTTGTTTTGACTCATGCTGTGATAAAAGAAATAGGAAACTAGGAATACTTTTTCTATCAAACAGTTGATTATTGTTGTATAAAAATATAGAATAATTTCATAAAATGAGTCTTGATTTTCGAATTAAATATAAAAATGTGTATTATCATATTAAGTGTGTATCATAATAGTTCAAGGCGTAATGGTATCACTTTAAAATCTTAGATATAAACAGGCCTTCGGATAATTATTCCAGCCAGTACCGCTCTGTAGCCAAATAATTTTCCTGGCATCTATACATGTCATAATGATAGGGAAAAAAAGAATCGTAAACAATTTTTATTCATAAAATAAAATCTGACAACGATACTATACTCAGCATTTGCTGTCAAAAGTACATCTGTGCTTTAGAAAAATCCCTTGTCAAATCCAGAGTACTGATTAGATTTTCCTTATAGCGTAGGGCTTAATATCAACCGTGAAAGGGTCAACAAGTGAGGGAAGAAATAAAACCAAATCTAGAAATACCCATGAAAGAATTTGCCTCAGTTAACCCTTATCATGCAGAAAGGTATCGGGTACTACCTCAAATCAAGCATCACAACACCGCACCATTTTATGCATATTTAGGAATATTTACATGAGCTTATGTCTCTGACAAAGGCAATTTGCACATTTATTTATCAAAATAATCAATCAGACATATTAATTTGACATTTATTTTTTAACTTTATTTGTAACATTAATGTTTAAAAATTTGCATACACTTTTTAAGTTATTGATAAATTCAAATTATTCATTTTTCTATAGTTTGCCATCTCGAAACCATTTCACTATCATGATCATAAATACGTGAATTATTTAAAGTTTGTACAAATTATATGAAAGCCAAATTATTGATTTTCTAATGTAAATATGCGATTTAATATAACATCGTTTTTCTTTATTGATTGAATTGGCATTTACTTACACCGTAATATAATAGAACTCCATTATAACACGGTGGAAAAATAGCAATGTATTTTAGTTCTACAAAGTTTTATAAGGTATAGTTTATAGCTATTTCGGCTCACGCCTTCGTCAGAACTGACGAAGGCGTGACTGACATTGTTTTTCATTTTTTCACGTACCATATAAATTTAAAAAGAATTAAAAATCATATTAATAGTTTTTGGTGACGAGTAATTTATCGAAATGGTTTGATAAATTATTTAGCGCATTATTCAAATGATATTTATTCTTTTTTTTTTTATTCTGTGTATTAAAATTTATATTGCTCCCTGATGGAAATATATGGTCACCGCACAGTGCTTCCAAGATGAGCTGTCCTCCACCAGTCTCGTAAGATCGTTCCAAGTCACCCCAAGGTCTGGTAGCTTAATGTATTACATCAATTTAATATTAAGTAAGTCATCGATTCCAGCATATAGTTATTGCGCCTTTTTCTGCGACTTTAAATATAATGTGAAGATTTTTTCACTAATTTACCGGTATTATAAAATTAATTTTATCAAACTGTTAAAGGTAAATAATAAACAATTTGCAAGTTATTTTTTCTGTTTCATCTTTATTTAAAAACTTAACGACCTCTTACAAATAATCCACGTGCAGTAACTTTTTTTTAAAATTACTAGTCGTTTAATGATGTTCATCAAATATTATATAATAATATTATTTCAAGTTGTGCATTGTTACACTACACTCAATATGAGTAAGTCGTGCTACGCAATGTCGGAAAGTATTTTTTTCTTTAGATATAAATTTTTTTTAAAAAATCTGGAAGAAAAAGTGTTAAATCAATATTCGGAATGTGGCGGCTGTTTCCTGTGTATGTACTGAAGGTGTTTCCGGTCAAACGAAGTCTCCGTTTCAAAACGGAAAGGTTATTCTTTTCGTATGGACATACGGTGTGTCAATATTGAATTTTATCCATAGAAAGTGCTCTAAAGATTTTTTCACTTGACGATTTCAGAGGTATAATGGAGGGTAGAGTAGATTTGGTAGTGGAATATGGTCCATTTTGAAGTGTTTTGGCAAATGTTTGCATATTTGATATCGTTATTGAATAAGTATACGCTGGAGACTCTCCTTTTTATAAAAGAGTGTGCTTTGCTTTTATGAGTAACATAATACACATTACTTTTGTTTAGACTGAAAATAATATAAAGATAAGTCTAATGTAACATTACAACAACTATGATCAAAACTATAGCTTTGACTAAGTTTTTTTTTAACGACATACGCTTCAATTTTGTATTTCCTTGAAACTATGTGCCATCTTTTTTAAAGTCATGTCGGCCATCTATCTACACAATCTTTATTTTCAAATATAATCATAAAATAATTGCCTGTAAGAACATTTTTTTATAATTGTTCGCTTCTCTAAATCAATTAAACTTTGTTTCATTGTGTATTTAAGACGTTTTTGCAAATCTATCCAATCTTAATAAATTATTGTATTAACATTTTATGTACTGATGTAAACTAATTTTTCGAAGTTTTTTTGGTTAAAAACAAACACATTAGAAGGTCATAACTAAAACAATAAAAAGTTTTTTTTCTATGTTGAAAGTAAATGTATTAAAATTACAAAATATACGAGTAAAATTAAGCCACTTATTATAAAATTATAATAAAACCTCGGCAGACAAAGTTCTAAAATTGAACTATCGATCGATTGTACCAATCAAGTGTGAGAATAATCTAAATTGGATGCACACGGTTAATAGCTACATATTTCATAGAAACACGGGCAAAAAATTAATAGAGCGCATTTAATTAAATTCCAACGAATCAAGTGAGTGGCGAAAGTAATTATATATTTAGTCAAAACCATGTAAATGCACAAATAATTTTCTACAATACTGAAATATATTAACTCAAAATCGGAAATATTTTCCCCTAATTTTTTTTATTTTAGTTTTATACTTATTAAAATAATATCAGGTAATAAATCCAATTGAATGACTTCTTGTATAAAACTATATGAGGCAATCTACAAATTTTATATAATTTATCATTCAGATAGTATTGAAAATCACTCAATGAACAACGGTTATGTTTTCTTCAGTTGAAATGGGAAAGAGATAAGTAAATTTCTTACATTGATATACAATATTATAAATATTATGGTTTCACTTTTATTTTTGGCATACCATTTTTTTATCAATTTATATTTTCAGAATGCTTAAAACCTTAAAATTGGATCAAAAAATTTTAATTAACTAATATCATTTCAGGGCAATTCTGTACAGTACATATACTGTTAATGAAAAAAAATAATGTCTACATAAAAATAATATAACGCGCTGAAAAAATAGCAATGTATTTTAGTTCTACATATTTTTTATAAGGCTTAGTTGACAGCTATTTTGGTTCACGCAGAACTATTATCGATTTTCCTTTTTTAGGGTCTGTCAAAATGCTTAATTATGATTTATAATCGAATAATTGTGCTCTAATTTTGAGAACTGATATAATATCATAAAAAGAAAATCACAGTATTTTTTTAAGATTAACCTAGTCATTATGAATGTAAATGCTCATTATAATATTTATTCTATTTTTTAATAAACGTTCAATACTATTATATCTTGTACTGTGGGATCATAATAAGTGTGTTCTAAATTATCTGCTCTTGAAATATTGAGCTCCTCGAAGTTTAATAATTTTCATCGTCCAAATCTAATCGATAATCAATGAATTTTGCACAACGTGAATTTTCTATAACGAGATAATAATAACCAACCTAGCTTAAAATTTAACTTAAACCTCTTAAGGCGGTTTATATTTCATGATGGAAAAAGTTTCTAAAATCTATTTATATAATTTCGCGAAATTGACACCTAAAAGATTTTCGCTCATTAAATTTCATAGAATTCATGTGCGGTACATACTTTAATATGTACGATTAATTTTGGTGGTAAAATAAATTTTATATTCAAAACAATTAATGCAACCAGAGGTGCATAATAGTTATTATTGTTCTACATATGTGTTACATAAACCCTAAATGACACTTCAAATATGTTATAGTCAGTGAATTATATTCGTAAAAAAGTTGACCAAAAAAATAGTATTATATATTTTTTAATAATAGAAACACAATGTCGTTCAAAACTCACGAACAACAATAACACTTGAGTATATAACGTCTAAGAACTTGACATACTCTTAAATTACCATTATGATAAGATAAGATGACAGGATCTCACGTAATTATTTGATGAATGAATATATCAACACCGACATTTTTTTATCAAATTCTTTATGTTTTGTTCGTTTTTTTTTATATTCTATTATCGATATTATAAATCAAAAATTCGATTTGTATTGATGATGCGAACTATAATATAAACCATATAAACATATATAATCAAACAATAAAAAAAATAGTAATATATTTCCAATAATATTTTACCTACGATAGATTTTAATTTTAATCTTACGTTCGTGCTTTCGTTTGAGGCTACTCATATAGCTATCACAATTATTCTTCCACTCTATATTTTTACAAGTAACTATTATTTCATTACGCAAATTTGAATATCGTGCAAGTGTTGATCCATTTACCCTTTAAATGTGCTAATAACACAACAGATTAAATTTTATTTTGTGTTATGATTGAGCCGATTGTATTATTCTACAAAAACATGACGTAACACTCGTTATTTTGCAAAATAAAATCCTTACAGGGGATTTAAACACTTAAAAAAGTATTGCTAAAAAAAACTTCCTATTATTTTTTTATGTAATAATTTTTCGTCACAAATTAACAGTTCATTTCCAAAATGTCGTATGGAGAAAGAACTTTAAACTCGATTGCAATATAATTTTAAAGTTATGAATGATTTGAATGGGATATTTTACACACGGTAAAACGATATTGTCTCTCGGAAACAAAATAAACTTACATTCGCCATTCCGGAAAAATCATGATTTGTGCTCTGTGCAACTCTCGCGATATGCTTTTTTAACGATGGTGCACTGCACCACATATATCATTCAAGTATTTTTTCTCACCCACATGATGAAATTTTGCAACACTGAATATCGTTTGTTAATAATTATTATGTTTGATTTCAGAAATTGGATTCCTATTTATTTCAGTATAAATTTTTCGATAAATAAAATAATCATACGATAGTTTAAAGTCAGCATTAATGATTGAAACTCTACTAAAGTCTTCTAAAGTGTTTCATAGCTTACAGTAAGTGAAGTATGCGACTGAATTTCTTATAAGCACCAAATAGTGTACATTTTGTATAAATTCCAAATTTTCATAAAACAAGTGTATATTTGTATACACGATTTTAACATCATTTATAATATTTCGAGATCATAGACAAGAAAAAAATTTCATATTGAAGTGTCTTTTTGTCTGTGAAAATAAATATATGTACATAATGTATATGCGAATTTAACCCCTAAATTTTTATTCTGTCAATGTGGCTTTAAAAGTTTCTTCTATCTAGAAATAAAACAACACTTGAAGCTTGCTCTAAATTTCATAGACGTCTCGTAGATTGAAACAGAAATTCTTTGAAACTTTCTTCGAAAATGGGTATAATTAAACTCAAGGATCACAAGCCTAATGCGAAAAATTGCAATTCTTAATGAGATAGTCAAGTTGAAGTGTAGAAGCTTATTTTGTTATTCTGAGAACTCAAGCTAGGCAATATTCAATTTAACATTGGTATATTTTGAAATATTTGCTATATTTTCTCATCCAATATAATAAAGGCAATTTGGTCTTTCTAATTAAATCTATACTTATTTAAAGGTAATTAATGTATTTCAAATACAATAAGTCGAATGAACTTTTGGTTCGTTCTTTACTTAACTCTGATGAGCAGTTTAATTGAAAATGATATATAAAAAAAATAGGTACTTTATAACGTACTGACGTTAAGTTGCCAAATATGTAAAACACTTAACTGGCTGAATAAATGCGTGAACTTCGCCTGCTTTGATATATATATATATATATATCTATTTATTCATTCGTATTGCTACAAATTCAAACTATGGTTATATTTCGTTACCACTTGAAATCATCATTTTATGTCTCAGGTAAATTTCATCACTCTGCTAATAATCTTGATGAATAATTCTATAGAAACCAAAGCAACCACTCGCATGTTTCAAAGCTTATGTTAAAATTATAATTCATCATAAAATATTTAATAACACGCGTAAAAGCATTAATTAGTTACACATCACGGCGTTCGAATTTCGTAAGTAAATAAAAGCCACTACATAAATAAGTTGTGAAATTTCACCGTTTAACTTTCATTCTATTTCTTAACTTTAAATAAAGTTAAGACAATCAAATTTTTTTAAAACATAAAGTATATCCTTTGAATACTTAGCTCACTTCTTAAAACTCATTTTTTACGATATATATTCTATATGTACCTATGGAATGGTAAACAGTTACACAAATGCATTTTTATTGTGCTCTTCTTAAAATGATTATATTTTTAAATTCGTTTTTTTGATGTTAAAAATATTCTGCTGAAAAAAAATTACAAAAAACACCGTAAGATTTAATTATGAAAGAATCAATATTCGGACTATAGTAACATATAAGTATATAATTTAGCATTATTTAAATTCACTTTTAGCAAAATTTTCGAATTAATTGAAAAATAAAAAAAACAATCATTTGTATTCAATAGACATAAAAGGCATTTTTAAATACATTCGCAAGCTGTAGTCACATATCGTCAAGTGCTATAAAGGCACTCTACGATACATTAAGTTTATAGGTGCGTACTTACTTCTACGACAGTCGTAGCCTAAGGTAGAAATCGTAGCAATCTGTCTCGAGGGAACAATCTGTTACAAAACTGGTCGCTGTATATATTTTCCACAGGGTATACATAGTGTTTTAATATGTTAAGCAGTATAATTATTCTGGCATTCAAAAGAATTGCTTTATATGTGTATCACACGAAAGTTGTAAAGAGTACTGTATCGTTTAACATTTAAAAACTTGACAAAAGTAAACAACAATATTTTTATTTGCCTTAAAATATACTGAAATATAAATTTCAAATTTAATAAAGCCCACGAATATTCTGAAGCTGTGTATATAGTCATGTAAAATTGAGTGTTATATACTATCGTATGTTTAAATATAGAGTTCGAAACAAAATACTATTGGTATCTTTGTCTTCACATCTTTAAGATTTGCACTTTTCACAAATGCGATTTTTAAGCAATAAATTAAGTTCAAGGAAAAACTGATATGATTTTATTTTAATATTGTGCACTTTCATCAATATTAAGTATGTAAAGAAGATTTTATGAAATAGGGTACATTTGCACAATACGACAATTTATATGGAAACTTATGTATGTATTGTTTAAGTACGTTTTTTCCTAAATACCCTGCGGTTACATATATTTTACGCCGCATTTGCTATTCAAGAACCCTTCGTGAAGGTTTCAATACAGATTTTGCGCCTGCCTGACAAGCGGTACTGTTTTATTTTATTTTTTGCTTTTGTAAGGTGAATTTTCAGATTTATGGGCGCATTTGATCGTTTTCTAGGGAAAACATATAAAAAAAATCTTAAAATATTTTTTTTCATCACGAACATCGCAAAACTCTTTATACAGCACACACGTGTTTATAATACTTAACATGGGCTTATTTTGCTTCGTTTAGAAAAATCCTTATTTCAATAATTCATTTTATTTTTTGTCATATTATATCAAATTAAAAGCCATCAACAGTATAATATTTTAGAGAGCAGAATTATAATTATTGAAAATAATGACAACACACACAAATAAACATTATAAAAATTAAATATAAACGGTATAATATTATATATGTGTGACATACAAGTGAAAGTATACAACATGACAATTTTAACATAAATAATTCATGGCTTATTATTCATCGACCGCACATTTTTTTGACCAATGATTATTAAATCTTTTGCTTGATCGATTGAAACCCATTAGCTTCATTAGCTTTAATGATATTTATAAATGAAATTGAAACATACTTTTTAACTTTTAACTTGTTTAAATATTACTATAAATTAACAAAGTTTCGTTTGTTAGTTTTTGTTTTAAATGAGAAAAAAGAGGCCTTGTAAATTCTTGAAAATTATAGCAAGACCTAAGTTGATTAAGAAAGAAGCTATTAAAAAGTTATGCCACTAACCAAATCACAAGAGATTACCACCTAGGCTGGCAAAATTTATATGTCATAATATTTTGAAAATAAAACCACCTGTAGAGAGTAAAAGCTTGAATAAAACCTTTTTAATTAGGAAAGTATATTGTGTTTAAATTTCAAGCTTAAAACAGCGCAGAAAGCTTTCATAATACAAAGTCAAAAGTTAAGTCATGATATTTCTCATAAATTACAAAATTATTTTCAACGGCACTTTAAAAATCTTCTTTAAAAACAGTAAAATTATTACGGTTGACAGAAAAACTAATGAAAAAATACAACTCTCCATCAAGCCGCACGCAAATGGATATTGATTTTATTTTATCTAATATTACTTTTAAAATGCAATCCACATATTTACTAGGTGAAATAAATTAGAGGTGTTTTAAAGTGTAACTATTATTAACCCCTCAAATTCTGTGAGTCCTAACAATGCTTAATGCAGTCCATACTTTTAAATATTCGAGCAAAAATAATTTCCTTGTAAACATGTTCTACAATTTTTATGTTCAACATGCTTCGAGAGCTTTTTAAGATATTCAGGTACACTTTCCACGAGCATGCAATTAGCCAGTAGAGCTTTCAAATCCATCTTATACAACATGTATCCACTAAATATTTTATAGCACATATGAAAAGCTCTAGTAATAACGCTCTATATACTTTACGATAGCATCGTTAAGTGATACTGTCGATCAGGTTTACTACGCTTCAGTGGCGAGAAATTTGTATCTTAATTCAAAAGTGAAAGAAAACCTTTAAGGATTATAATTAAATTATCTTGTATAAGAGATTAAACGAGAATTTTAAAATGAAGTTTCATTATTAAATAAAATTTAAGATATCGATTTCTTCAAATCGTTGACAAACATACTTAAAAATGCTTTTATTTGCATAAGCATCTGAAAATATTTTCACTAAGTTCTTAAACATAAGAATTAAATAAAATCACTAGAAATTGTGTTGAGTATCCAAAAATATATATCAATCATGCAATTTAAATATATTCCAACCAAAATTCAATAGAACATTCAGTATTTATTTTGCAGTAACAAAACAATACTAATTTAAATAATTCTTTTCTAATAAAATATAATTATCGTTAATCATGTTTTTTATATAAAAAAATCCTTTTTTTTATTTCAGCTTTTCAAAAATGGTGAATTAATTATAGTTGACTAACTAATATATTTTTTTAAGACCAGTATTGAAATAAATAAAAAATCGGGCCTACGTAGTTAAGTCGATACAATGACATGAAATTACTTCTATAATCATGGGTTTTTTTACATAACTAAATCTTAATCCCATTTTTCATCACTGTATAGAGTGTAAAGCATAAGAGATGATAATTTACAAACGCTAAAACCAATAACACCTGTGAGGGAAATTGCGGTCAAGCCAACCTTCTTAATATCCCTTGAGAACTACGGTTGAAAGGCAAATACACACGTACATCAAGAATATTAAAAATATAATTACGAAATCCAAATAGTAAAAAACAAACCCTTCAATACTTGTTTGATACAAAATAAATGAAATTTATTATTGTTTCCAATATCATTTTTTGAGAGTTTTTCTGTTAAGGGTAATTGAAGATTGTGGTTTTTTTCAAGCATTCATATACCTAATTCATTAAATTTCTTTCACTAAATCCTTCAAATACGTATTGATTAATATTTATATTAAATGATAGTTTTCTTTTCATCATGAAAGCGTACTTAATTCATTCAATTATAATTATGAATAGTTTTTATCTTCTTCATAACCTACATGTCGATATACTGCTGAATGAATTACTATACCCTAGTTAAGTGCACTTGCACTTTAAAATCGGATAGCTTCCACACACCTTCTTAAATAGAAAGGCTCGTTAAAAGGTAGATGGAATATTGGAAATAACCTATTCAAATGTGTTTCTTTCAAATTTTAACACAAGTAATGCAATTTTGTCTCTAGCGCAATAAATCAACTCTTACAATGTATCATATTAATAAAACTGCAATACTATTCAAATATACACTAAATCAGAAATTCCTTAAAAAATGACAATTAAATAATACATAGTTTCACTTAATGAGTCAAAATACATTGCACATGAATAATACGTAATTATCTTTCCTGATGTTTTACCGACGATGTCCTCTCTTGATAAATGTTTTTTTTCTCAAGATATGGTCAATCTCATCTTAATTAAATGATATTATTTCACTGTTAGCACCGTCGTAAAGGTATATTATTTTGTATATAGGTCAAGTAAATTATTTTCGTCTCTAAACAGAGTATATTATATTTATTTTTTAATTTCAGAATTACTGATATTGAAAAAAATAGTTTAACACTTGTCATCATATTTTATGATATAATAAATAATTACAATAAATCATCAATGAATTTTCAAAGAATGTAATACTATTTATTATTTAGTACAACAAAATCATGTTTGTTGCTTCAAAATTGCTTGGCCATACCCTTCGTAGGGTTTGAATTGTCTCACAAAATCACTACACCGTAAGAGATTAACTTAAAGCTGTGGTTTGTCAAAACATTGTTATTGTAAAAGCTTGGTAAAGCTTTCAAAATACTCCAACAAATATACAATACTATTTTTCATTTTATACGTAGACCGGTTTTATAATATTTAGCATTCCATCTATCAAGTTACGATTTCTGTCTGAGTCATACATTCATCAAGCATAAATTTATATTATTACATATGAATTTATAACATAATTTTTAAATTCATAGGAAAATGTGCCTTAGCTACCATCTAATATACGCATTCGTTTGACGCGTAACACTGACTTATTTACGTGTAGCGATAGTAAATAAAATAAAATAGTTGATGCAGATATAATATATTATTGGAATTCCATTCTACACAACTTATTATGAAAGCAATTAACTCTTTAGATGTTTAATAAATGTATGGCATAAGATGTTTTAAATATTGAGGTTTAAAACGATCAAGGAAAGAACTATTACAACTACCCAAATCGTGAAGATAAATCTATGTTTTGAAGTGAACTATAAAATGAGGTTATTAATAAGTTCAACGTTCAACCAGTTCAAATTATTTCGCCTCTCGGTATCTTCCGGCATTTTATTATATCACACAGATGCAACAGAGCTGACTTTCACTGATGCTGAAATGCAAAACTCAATCGTTAGTGACAAAACATACGTAGTCGTACAAAGTTTCGTCAATTCAAATTAAATCGTCATCTCATGTTCTCTATACATCTACTGCACTTATTCAAATATATTATTAGTATGTCTCAATGGAAGATATTTAGGTAACTATTGCTTTTATATAAGGCTATATATGATACAAGAGTTCAATAAATTCTAGATATAAGTAAATATGTAAAGTTAATCAGAACAAAAGCACTATTAATATTCAAAGGCTATTTTCGTATTTGTATCTCTTTTGATTTGGAAATCTTGTATCGTTTTATCGAACTAAAACAAACCAATATCAATTTTAATGTATTTGAAATAATTTCACTTTACACGGTGACAATTTTTTTTTTCTTTAAAATTTCATGGATGATTTTTTAGAGTACTTACATTTACATATATTGAAAAGGCATAAAAATTTGATTTTATTTCCAAACAAAACCATATCATCGCATAAAAAACATTTTTATTTTTCGTAGCTTCTTTAAATTTGACGAATATAAAATCTCTACCGAGGAAAAAAATATGCAAGGCATTTTTCTCAAAATTGGCAATGAAAGTGGTATTTCATTTTTTAACCGCACAATGTCAAGTTTGCGCGAATTCGTACTTTTAATTTTGCCAAAATTATTTATGTAAATACTATTTTATAAATAATGTGATTTTAAAAAATCAATTTCTGCCATAATCGCTTTTAACGGTGCTTTCACAATTCATTCGTTATCTTACAACTTTTAATCAAATAACGCAAATGTATTATATAAATGGTGGTCTATGACATTCTTCATCACTGTGTATTAACAAGACGATAAAGGTCTTTCTTCAACAATGAGAGCGTCTAGAAGACAGTCGAGGAGTCACCGCGGTAAAGCTATACGCAAACGCTGAATCGAGCTAAGCGAATTTTCCCCCGATACAAAATTCCAATTTCGTTTCTGAATGAATCCCTTTATCAATTTCCGCAACGTCGTGGAAAATATCGCTAGGGGCGCTGGAATAGTTCAACGATGAATCGTTTCATATTTTCATAATCAATATTTACTTGTCTTGGCGCATTTAAGTTGACACCTTCTTGGGCTGAACTCTAAAACTGGTGTACAAAAAAAAAAACAAAATAACAAATGAAGTATACAGACAATGTTGCTCATTTTGCGTTTTTACGAAATATTAAAAAAACTCTTATCTATTAAAATACTTCTTCCGATTCTTTTACCACATGTAAATTAATATAATATTTGAACAAATTAAATGCACAATAATATCATAATAATCATATAGCCTGTAAAACGGTATAATTTTAGTTAATACAGACATTATTTTGGTAAGAATATCAACGATGCTTTTATTTTTCAAAAAATATCCTTAAAATATTTTACATCAATATATTGCAGCTGTTTTGAGCTTCCATAAGAATTTAACACTAAAGTTCTGAATTGAAATTTTTCATCACATCGATTTTAAATCGCATTTAAGTAACCTTGATATATTTCTATCCACTCTACAACAGACTGATTTTAAGCGACCTGCTCAATTGTCGCTAACTAGGTAGAAGTCTTTGTTCCGTGCCAAAATTTAAATATTGACACGGAATTCCACGCACGAAATCTTATGTACAAAGAAGCATTAACGAACGGCCGGAAGGCTTATGAGGGTGTAGCGATAGGTAAATTTAATACTTCATAACATCTATTCTTAGTTCAAACGGTGAAAGATTTACGTATCCACAATTATGATATTGCTATTCTACTGACAGTGAAAAATGATGGTTGTTATGGGATAAAAAAAGACATTTAATGAGAAAAAATCGAATAAAATATGTTTTAAATTTACTTTTTTTAAATAATAAAGTATGTTTATATATATTTAATTATTTAAAACATAATGCCTTTCCCCGAAAAAATAAAGATAATACATCAAAATTTATTATAAAACTGCTGTTTTGGTTATTTACAATAAATTTTGAGGATAACTTTTTTTTTCTATGATATATACACATAGTGTTTATACACCCGTAAGTAAATAAGTCGTTAGTTTTCATTTGTCACCAAAAGTCGTTATGTCAAACAGCCTAGTAAAATGTCATTTGCGTAAAATTTACGCCAAAATTATCATCGCAAGTAATGATTACTGCGAATCAGGCATTGATGGGTGACAAGGTATGAATGCGTTCACAATCGAATGTTTTTGTTTGCGCATGTAATTTTGTCTGCGTGTTTTGAATAAAGAATTCGATACAACATATCGATAGCGAATATGATACATAGTTACGTATGGAGCAATTTCCATAGTGATAAATTTCAATATAATTTTCTTTGTTGATGTAATGCTCACTCAGTATTATTTTCTATCATTATAGCGGTATGTATATATAATGTCTCATAAATTTGGATTTATTTTAAATAAAAATAACGAAAAATTTGATTCGGTTTGTTATAAAAATCAAACCCACGTTTTCTTTTGTAGAATGAATTTGAGACCATTAGCAAGGTGGCGATAACAATAGAAATTTTAAATGTCTCCATTTCGGTGTAATGGGTAAATCTAATTTAAATTTATACCTCATTTAAGCGATCGGTTTCCTTTATTATAACTTATTAAAAGTACATTGTTTCAGTAGATCAATTATTTTTTTATTCCGTCTTATCTTGATAATTTGGATGAATGCCTAGATATTTATCTAGATTTTTATCTCTTTACGGTTATATGGATTTCTTTAATGAAAAACAACCAGTTCTTGTTAAGTGTTTTTGGTTGGTCAATTCGACTCATATAAAATTGGTCAGTAGGTTTATATATATTATTAAATGAAAAATTTAAAGAGACTCTAATTTTTATGTTGATATTAACATATAATCCCCAGATTTGTTTTTGAGACATTTTTGTTGTTTTTATGATATTCTCGTAGGTGTTCCAATTATAAACATGAATATCCCTGAAAATCTGATCTTGTATATCAATTATGTATGTAAAAACAAGATTTTTTTACGATTAGGCTTTGCGTGACAGAATGCGTGGGTTTTCAAAGGCTTCAAAATTGTGTCGTCATTGTTTCATAATTAATAATATATTTAACATAAATGGTACTACAAGCAAACTCATCTATTTTTTGTTAAATCAGTCACACTGTTTATTTAGATTGTTTTAATGATAATTTAAGGGTTTAATAAAAAATGTGTGTCTCATAATACTCAAAAAAAAATGTATGACTCATAAAAAGCGTGCTTGTGGTACCAGTATGCTACATATATTAATTGTAAAAAATGATTTTGAAGACTATACGACCAATCGAAATAAATGTTATTTTTAAAAACTTATTGATATATTAGACCAAATTTTTACCACATTACAAAACTTATTGGTAAATCCCTACAAAACCAACAACAACTGTATCGATCATATACAAAAACAGTGAGAAGCAAAAACGTTGTATTGGCAAGTTCATTTAAAGGCACCCTGGAGATTCGTGAGAAATGTACCTGCTTTCTTAGAGAAAATAAATATTTTCTCCATATAATATAAGCTCTCTTGACAACAGATTATTGTTGTGTTTCATATTCGATTATAAAAAAAATAAACAAACAAACATTTCTTAAGTGTGAAAGGAATGAGAAAGTCTGTAAGAAATACATGAAATACCTTTTCTTTAATTTTTAGTCATATTTTGCAGAACTTCAATGAAATAATTATGTTTCAACTAAGGTTATACATTATTTTTTTTGAATAAATATAATCATAAAAATACAATTTGTCAAATCAGCGAGCAGTAGTGGTATTATAACGTTGTTGTTAATAAATTTTATTGTACTTTTTGACATCTTATCATTTGTAATTTTTACTCAAATTGCACAGAAAAAAAATACTTTTTTTTGTATTCAAAATTTTAACCCATATTTCATCATATAATATAAGTCGTTTGATTTTTAAATTAAAAAATACATATTTGAAAAAATACATAATACTTTTAAAGATAATCTCAATAAAAAGATTTAATGACAATCTACATATTAGGTTTAATTCGATTATGTTGTACTTTTATCCAACAAGGTTTAAAAACCTTTACAAAAAATGTATGTGAGTGCTATATTTCAAGCCCGCTCAAATAAAATTACAATACATACTTAAAATAAACTAAACACACTTATTATTCCCCCATATGAAAATAGAACATGAGCATTTGGGTTTATTAAAACAAAAAGTTCGCACCAAATACGTTGAAAAACATTAACGTTTCACACGAATCACTTGGATTTTTATTTAAGGCTTAGCTTAAGCTTCTAAAACTTTATCATCAATACTGGGGCAGTTTTGTTAAATTCCAAGTTAAATTTACTATTTTTGGATGGGTAAAAAAAATTCAATATCAAACTTTCTTGGAAATAGTTCGAAACGATGTTACAAGGTTGATTTTGATTTACTTAAATTGAAATTTGCATACTTATTACATTATAAAACTGGTTAGGTTTCGAAAAATGGACTAAAATGCATAAAATTAAATTTGTTGATTGCTTGAAAAAATGTTCACAACAGTCATTCACGCACATCTATCGCATAACTCGTGAAAAATAACTATTTTAGATTTTATACGAAAATATGCTTTTTAAAACAAGGATGAGAATAAGTCAATTAAAAGGTTTCATTATGTAGCCTTACAAATGATATGTCACTTTTGGTATAAGATGTAAAACATCATTATGGAAAAATAATATTTAATGACGCCCGTGCTTCGAAGGTGTTATTTGAAAACACACTATTTACAGAGGGTGAAATACATATATAACATAATATAAAAACAAAAAATATGTAAGTTGGTAAAACTAGATCTTTTTGTAAATATGTATTTCTAAAACTTGCAACTGTAAATGTTTATTAAAAAAAATATTGTTTTCATTATTGCTTTATCACTTATTAGTTAAAATTTTCATTTATTATGCGTATGAAAAATGTTTTTTCTGTACAATTTAATTGGATTTAAGTAGAAATATCTTTATTCCATTTATTGTGATTTGAAATAAACTGTATTTCAAACAAAATATGTCGTATGAATCCTGTTTTCATACCTTCAATGATATTGAAAAGTTACATGAAAATGAAAGCTCAAACATTCCTGGAATGCCTTCAACGAAAAAATACTTTCGATACATACCTACCTTTGGTTGCTATTTGACTGTTGGACGAAAATATTTCATAATAATATGATAATAGTGCTTAAGCACGCATATTGAAATACTTTGCTCAAAATTCTTCTCGTCAGAATTTATACGACACTAAAAATCTAGCGGTCTTTCGGTCACATATTGTAATGATTGTTTCTCTTTCCGACATGCTGCAGTTTTTATTAAACGGTTTTAATAGGTTATGTTTTTTAGGCTATAAAGATACATTAATTAAAAGATAAAATAAAACACAAATAAAGTGATTATTATTTTTAAGCTGCAATGTTAAAAACAACACTTAAAGTTTTTAATCATAGCAATTTGAAATTGAAAGATTAAGAAACACATTTTTAAAACGTCTCAATAATCTCGATATTGGGAAGAAAAGAATATACGGATCACAAATTTAAGTTGTTAATCGTCACTTCGTTGTGGAAGACATATTTAAATAATAAAAACACGACTATTTGTACTATTTGCACAATTTTATATTTTTATGAACGACACCGATAAAAATATAATTACTAAAATTGTAATAAAAATTGCATTGCATTTCATTAAATGAATGTAATCTTTTTTGCCACTTAATAGTAAAATGAAGTTCTTTTGTTAACAGAATAAATTAATTATTTAAGTAACATTATAACTTAATTGATATATTCTTCTTCTCTTTTCGAATTTTTACGTCAAACAAACCTCATTATATCTTTGTTAAACTGTTATATTTATAATTATAGCCACCACTAATTAAATTTTTAGTGACTAATGTTGTGAGAAAACTTTACTATTGTATATTAAAATTATTTAAAAACAATTTCTGATATCGTGTCCATTTCCAGCACGAAACATTACATTACAAGTGAAAAAGTTCAAGGTGAAGATTTTTTTGTATGTAATGTGGGATTTTTTGAGGTAAAATATTATGAAAATCTAACAATTTGGATGTGAATTCAGTTCTCTTTTAAGAAGTCAATATGAAAAAGGAAATGTTCAGTGTTAGAACTATCGGTCACCTTACGTCATTTGTGTGCGAGAATTAGGTCGTTACCACAGCCAGCGGTAAATATATAAGATTAACTTCTTAAGATGGACAAACAATCGCTTAGACCCAACCTATGCAGAAACAGATTGAACCACAATAGTGAACGGTTTCATTTAATTACTCATTCAATCGCTAATTCAGGTTTACGTGTCACAATAAAAAATTTATCGTTTTAGGCGGATGTCCGGTTATAAAAACAGAAAAGCTTTCCTAAGTAAATTACAAAAGCAGGTATTCGTACTTTGTTGCGTGATTCGTCCATAAAAAGCTTCGTGTTCAGAGTAGTTTCTGGAATGTGACGCAGATGCCAATATGTTATTTTAAACATATAGCGTTTTATTTAATGTAACTAAGTATGTATGAGAAAAATACTAAAGTTCATGTGTAATAAGAAAATTAAATTCGGACAAACAATTGTTATAAAATACAACACGCAAAAATGCTAAAAAAAATACTCTTTGCGTGTTTGAAATGTAACGTATGTATTTTTACATTAATTTACTTTCAAAACATAATTATTTTAAAGACAATCGTGAAAAAAATCAATTACATATATCGATGTAAACTTCGTTACTTTAGTTTTTTTAATGTAACAAACATCTAATATTGATGCGATAAATATATATATATTTATAAATTGTGTATCTCAGAAAAAAAAATATTAATTTAAAAAAAATGAAATTAAAAAACTTTAAACTGAAAAATAAAAGAAGTAATAAAATTTTAATTTTAATATATGGTTTGTATTAGGACGAATTGTTGTTCTAAATAAAACTTTTTTAAAATAGTACTTTTAAATAAATGTATAGTTGTTTTCTTTCTAAGTGATTCTGTGTTTTCAAAGTTTATTTTTGGTGGCATGCGACTGGTTCGCACACCTTCTGAGAGCTTTAAATAGCATGACAATAGTTCTCAACCCTTGTCAAACTAGTCAAAAATCACTAGTCAAATTAACGGCAAAAACATTTAACAACAATCGAATTCCCTCTACACAGTACTACACAGTCTTTACTTTCTTTATAAAAAGTCGTAAAATAAAATTTAAAAGATATCAATTTCCTAAACATTTTTCTAATTATGTTCAAATATTTGTTATTTATTTGTATTTTAAGGGTGTGGAAGATATTAAGGAATTTAATAAAAAAAAAGAAAATTTTTTTCAACATATTAAAATTTTTTACTACAATCCTTGGTAATCGGGTATGCTTATCGTGAGATGATCTTATTTTCAAAATGCAAATAGAAACGTTTGTAATAAAATCGTTATTTTAATATTTGTCGAATAGTTAATTTTACCACAAAAAAAAAACATAGGATGTAGCTGTTAACGTATTTACGTGCAATCATCAGTTAAAAGATAATTACCAATTATGATCTAGACAAGAAAGTGCCTTTATTATAAAGAGTCAGAAAAACATCTGAGGCATTATAATGATCTTATTTTGAGATTTGTCAAGAAAGATCCTTTGAAATAGACAATATTCTATATTTATGATGTGATTTAATATGATGATATTTATCTTGTATTTTTTTGCGTTCTTCTTATATGATGAATTTTGCATTTAATAAATTGGTTTATTCGTCTGAACCAATTTTAATATTATTTCATTTGATCGAGCTAGGCTTTATTGAAACTTAATGAAAATTTAACATCAAGGCAACTAGCAATAATCTTACATATGGAAAAAATATATCAAAAGAAATTTTGATCATCTAACCAATTTTTTTTATTATAAATTTTCCAGAAAGATCATTATATAAAGTATGACATTTATATAAGATTTATTGTGTCACGTAAATAATTATCCAAAAAAAGGAAGCTTATATATTTTTCAATTTCTAATACATTTTTGTAATTTAATTTTAACATACTACTTCAATTTGAAGTGCCTTTAAAATGATCAACTAATATTGAATTACATAGTTTCATTTATGTATAAAATATATAGATTTATTTGAACAGGATAAATAAAAATTTAAATTAGTTTTTGAGTGAGTGAGTACATTTTGAATCAAAAATTTATTAATGATCGTTTTAAAGATATGTGAATATAAATATTGGTCAATTCATTTTATTGAGACAAGTCTGACAGCTTAATATTATATTTATTTATCTGAAGAATCGGAAGAAGAAACTTGGCCGCAAAATGTGATGAATCGATTTATCTAAGTTCACAGACGGACAATGATAAGAAAGAATATTTATTTGTTCAGTATGACCTCTAAGGGATCCGTATAAAATAAATTTAAGAAATAATGTCGCGTGCATTTAAAATTATTTATTTTTGGTAGAATACTATTTTAATGTAGAAAAAATCTTTCTATTCTTTGGCTTATAACTATCAGTCAGCTAAAATTGTGCATATCAGTGGGTTACCGACTGGTTTCACGTGAAATTTCAGACTCAGACTCTCAACCTCATACCTCGTCAAAGACTTTTGCAATATCTAAAGCTGTAACTTTTTGAATGAATTTGATGATAAGAATGAATCTACTTGTGATCAACTCTACTACTCGAAAAAGTTTGTGCTTTGAGAATGATCCGCGTGAAAGCTGTGTTGTGTGTCTGAGATTATTTTTTCTCTGTTACAAATTTTTGTAACTAATATTTTATTACAAGTTCTAGATTTTTTTTTTTGTAAAACGCATATTTATTGGTTGATTATTTACTAGAAGAGTGTGATCTTTGCGATCAGTATGACTCATAATTTAAAATTATTTTCACCAACGCAATTTGCTGTCATTTAAATTAATGATTAAAATGAATTTATTTATTAAGCATAAAAATAAACACATGTTGCTACAAAATATGGGCTATGGTAGAAATTTTTAAAAAGTTATTTATACTTGTCTAGTCTCGGTAAATCATTGAAACTCCTCGATATATCTGAAGGCATCATTTGTTATTCTATAAAGTGCACTTTATAACCTCTTATAACCATACAAAGTGCACTTTATATTTGACCCATTTTCCTGTCGGCTTTCGTTTTATAATAAGGCCAGACAGGAAAGTGTTTCCAAATAGAGAAATAGTACACTAGAGCTTGATTTATATTGTACAATATTGTACGATTTTTATCTATATGTTGTACCAAACAACAAAATATCCCAACCGTGTTATAAAATTCATATGATACTATAGAAAACAATTTGTAACTCATTTACATAGGCTTTTGAAAAGAGTAGAGATAGAAAGCACATAACGCTGAACATTACTAACGATTAGTTCATAGCTCTTACTCCACCTCCTTTTTTGAAAGATCGGATATGTGGTAGATATTTGTAGACATTGCTAATGCCTTATAACAGAAATTTATAAGTCGATTAAAAAAGAAGTTGTTTGGATTGGGACTTGAGCTCTTGAGATACAGGATCTTGCAAAGCCAACAAAGTTGAACACTGCTTCAGGAGATTGACAAGTAGATCAATTACGGTCTAAATATAATATTTTATCGCGATTCAGCATTTTTCCACGCTAGTAACTAATCAAAAATTTCTCACAGTATTAAAAGATATTGAATTTTTAAATGCAAAATTGTCAAATAAAATATTCACGATCATTCTTAAGAAAGTCTGAAAAAAGACTCTTTAAATGAAATTAGGTATTACAATTTTACTAGATACATAAAAAATGCGAGTATACTGAACTGAATATATTTTTAACCATTTATTTACTCTGAAATATACCAAATAATCTTCATACAAAACAAAACTTCTCGCAGATGAAAACAAAGATGTCTTCTTAGTAAATAGCCTCAAGTAAAACACTTAGTGTTTCGGAAAATAATTAATGATGTTTCCTTTTGCCAGCCATTACCGCTGTAATAGTCTTTTTGCTAATTAATTAATATTTAAAAGTCACTTTTTCTGATCATTTATCAGGTGATTCTGTCAAAATCAACCCAGAAAAATGACGAAATAATTTTATTTGATGCTAAGAAACATTCACCTAAAGGCCTTGTCAGAGTGATAAATACTCTTTTCAGTGTTTTATTTTCGGATTCCAACATTAATTCATGCAAAAATTTTACAATAGCGATTCATTTTCAATTTAATATTCTCAATTTGAATTCAAATTTATATGCTACATGGCCATAAATGGTCACATAGCATAGAATGTGCGTGAATCGTACATATTATTTATTATCCAAATTTCAGAATGAGCGTACATTCAAAGAATCATTTATCAGGGTTAAAAAAATCATTTGATGATATGATAGCTTAGTAGTATAATAAAACCGTTGCAAGGATAAAATATTTTTAAAAACATTTCACAGTTTCGATTATTTATATTTCCAAAACATGTAATGTATTTATATTAACATAAAAATTTGTAACATAATCATGGGTAACAATTAAGTATTACGTTTTATGGTTATAGATTCAACGGATAATGAAAATCTTCGATTGCATTCTATGGTAATGTTTCAAATTTACAGTGCTTAATGCACATGCATTCATTGAAAGTTTGACGGTCGCTGTTATAAATAAATCACACTTTTATCGATCATATCAAAGAAAGTAAATTTAATGTAACGTTAAGTGTTTCTTCGATTGGACATCAATTGACTTGAGAAACGGAAATGTGCTTTGGTGGCAAGCGACGTCATCAAAAGTTGTCGTGTGACGTCATCTAGCATCCGCAACACCTTGAAGATAATTTGCAGCGTTGTTGTGGCGCTCTATTCAAGATATATTAAATTTTCTAGCAAGGCCTGTGCTTGGGTTCGATTTGGCATTCGATTTAAGCATTTCAATGTCGATTGATTTGAAATTATTAAGAAAACTGAAATTTTATTATTTTTATTATTATATTATTCAAGAAATTTTCTAGAGATTTTTTTGAATTAACGTTCCTATAACAATACCTTGAAGTAAGTTTTCAAAAATCCAGCCAAAGTATTAATTAAAAAGTTAAATAGAATATGAAGTGCATTACTTCTTCATTTGTCATAATTATCAGGATTGGCTTTACCCATTGCAAGCATTATGGATTGAATAAAATAATTGAATATATATATTCTCAATAAACATCGCTCATGATGAACGAATTTGGTCGTGATCGATATGAAACATGATATAAATATTATATAAGTCAAACGTAGTTTATTTTATTTTAATTATAATATCTCGCCACTATTTTTTTGAACAGTTATATCCTGAAGATTAAATGCTTTTGAATATGAATCAAATAATTTACATGATACCATCAGCTAAAACAATTGAGTGAAATTATTTGAAGATTGTAAAAAATGTTATCTTTTCAATAAAGCCTTATTGATAATTACGTATTGTATTAAATATTGCCAGACTAACAAAACATTTTCAATTAAAATTACCAAATTATTTCTTTCGGCATATTTGTCTATTTTGTATCTTGAAATGTATCTTTATTTTTTTATCAAAAGGTGGCATAATTATGTAACAGAAGAATTTTAAATAAAGTCTAAAACAAATTGAAAGAGACTTCAAATTTTCTCTAGTGTTTCGTTAATCTTTTAATGGGAGTATTCAATATTTCTTTAGCCTAGACTTGTAATATCCATCTTAAAAGTCTTTTAAAATAATATTGCTAGAGTTGGAGCTAAAGATGTTTGCTGGAAATTTATGAAATAATCAATGGGAAAAAATCTCATCTTATCTATAATAAATGTATATTAAATTCAATTAGAAATTTTTGTTTTCATATTTCATTTTAGTTTGAATAATAAAAATTAAAAGACCAATACTTCTTTAGGATAAGCCATATATTTTTTACGAAAAATTGTGGATTGACGGTGTGTTTTGACATTATTTCTAATGAAGTTCACTCCCTGAAAAAGAAATATATTTACATTTTCGTAATTATAGTACTCAAAAAATGGATTCTTTAATAATTTCATTGTGCAAAGGATATTTAAATACAGTTCTTTTATATTAAAATAAACGATATCTGTAGTAAACATTCAACCTCGCAATTCAAACACGCAATGCTGAATGGTCAACATGATTGTGATTGTATTACTTGAGAGCTAGAAATCCCATACGGACGCTATTGAAATACATGTTGATTTATGTGTTTAAAATGAGAAGAATAATGAATATTAAGTTTTCTTTCACTCTATTATCCTCAATCTGTCTATTTTAGGAAGTTCAGCGACTGAATAATAAATATTTATCGTACAACAACATCTATTGTTCCATATGCCCTACAATTGGACCTGGCAATATTTCATTTTTCTAAATTCGATCATCAAATATAAATAGTTTATGATGATTAACTTAAGTGGTTTGCGTGAAATAAAGTGAAAAAAAATGTTTCTTTTCATTCTTTTCAAACGATAACATCTTACCGTTTCTAGGAAATCCTTTTTCCCTTAAGGCCGTAGAATAAATAAAACATGGGGCTATTTTTAGAAAGGTTTGCAGAAAATACAATCGCTGGGATTTGAGATGGAGGTGCCAATTGATCAAACATGAATTGAAATATAACAGTGAGGTATTATTTATTGACTAGCCATAATGGCCGTGTGATGGGAAATTTATAAAGTTATCATGTGCTGTGTTCCCCAAAATTTTGTTTCCTAGTATATAATAATAATAATTTTATCGTCTTGAATTTCAATTCTGCAAAAAAATAGTTAACGAAAACTAATTAAAGTAGTCTGTAAAATTTTAATCAAAAGCTTTTGGACAAAAATCGGGCCACATCTTTGATTATTTAAAATATATATTTTTGGGTTGATAACTTCGTAAAAACCTTCTCGATTGTGTCGTCTTAGCAAGAATACTTATAATATTTTGATTTATTAATAATAAAAAGTTCAGCCTTATAATATTTATCTGATAAAATATAATTTTGATAATGAAGAAAATAAAAATATGCAAGTATATCGAGGTAACTTTGGCCAAGTCTGCATATTTACGTATTGTATTGGATAAAAAAATAAAACGATGCAAATTATGATATAGCTGTTTGATAAGATATTCAATAGGCCGAACAATGTTTTTTGATGAATTTCATGAAAAATTCATGTTGAGATATTTTAATGACAAAAAGCTGCTTCAAGTCGGAAAGATATAAACCAATAAGTGTGAAAATATTTTCTTGTCAATTTTCCATTACTTTAAATATGATAGCTTTTATTTTTTTATGGAAAGTCTATAAACTTAAAAAATATAGCACAATTAGGATTTTTCTATGTCTCAATATTTTAAAGTTTATTTACGGAATTTTGAGAAAATAATTATCGGGCTTATAAGAATATAGGCTTAAGAAATCTTCCAAAATCATTTTTTTTCTTATGATTCTAAAATAAATGTCCCATAATGAATTGTCCTAAAACAGAATTCACCTTATCGTTAATGTCTAAACCTTACTTAAGTTTCACATTTTTAATAAGTGAAAGAAAAATAGACCATCAACGTATATATTGTAATTTGTTTTTTAATTTCAAGAAATCACAAAATATATTTTTCAAGACAGATAGAATGGTGTAGATTAATTTCATAATATTTTTTACAATCGTTCAATTCATCAATGTTTGTGTAGTACTCTTCACAATATGTCACTTTACTGTTAGAAAACTATTTTCTTTCGCAATTAATTGTACAAATAAGTTTAGTTTTAATTTATATTTTATATAAATGATCTTTTCAAAGTTATAAAGCTATATATAAAAAAATGCAATAGAGCCTGGTTACTTCCATCACAAAAGTATATAAATTCCATTGATAGATTGGTTTGTTTTGAAGATCTTTTATCTAATGAAGTCCTATTATGCTTTGTTGTGGGGTTTCATTTTTATAGAAAGATTCCCAGCCAGACATTACAGGTATCGTAAAAATAAATGACCTACTTTATTAAACCAACGGGGATAATATTTTCACTCAATGTCGATATATTTTTTGTCGACTGCGTTCAGATTATGTGTAATAACTTTTGTAAGATATTTCACTTTTTAAATTTAAATTATGATATTTAATTATAATTTAATAAGTATTTTTTTATTACACCGAATTTTCTTTACACGACTCTATCGAAAAAGATTTTCACAGCTTATCGTAGAAGTATAGGATGAGATATAGTTGTTTATCACACAACACAATTTTATTAAGAGAACACTCTTAGTACTGTTTAATGTCAACGTGTATTTTATTTTAAGCCCATTGTAAAAAACACAATTACATCATTTGAATAGTACAATTCAAAACAATAATAAATGATCACTAACAAATACACATCATTTAGCTGAAGCAATTTACTATTTTTTTACATGAAACATTAAAATGACGTCAAGTACCATAAAAAGTATATTTATTATTACTTTGATACAGGTGTTTTTTAGGAAGGCTTACTAATTGGATTTGTCATTATTTTGATAATTATGGATTTGACAGCATATATTTGGCACTTGTAAAGTTAAGATGTAGAAAAAATATTAGATAAACTAACATTAATCATGAAAATAATGTGTCAAAGTCTATCATCAATTATTATGACGATATGAAAATAATATGAAATATTGGGTAGAAATAATTTTCCATGGAAATCCATAATAAAATGGTTTTGATGGAAGAGTTTTGAAGCAAATAATCATAAGCCTGGACTCCAATGTACGAGATAAACACAGCTGTCAAACCAATCCATTAATAACACCATAAACTGAACATAAGTCATCATCAAATAAGACAATAATTCTATAGAAAATTATACACAAAAGAGCATTTATTTCCACATTATACTCAATTAACCCAAAACTCTTTTCCACAGGACCATGTTTTTCTCAGGATTTCTACCCTGAATTTGATGAAAAAAAACATAAATCGTGATGAGGCCCATTTCCGATCAAAAGAACTCGTTATTTGGAAGTGGATGACAACAGTTAGTTTTGAATCGTTTTGACAATATAAAATCTTTGAAATGCATTAAAAACTTTACATTTTATCATATATAGGTAGCTTTACGGAGGGGTTAGTATTGAACGTTATATTTACTTTGATAACTTTTCTACAGCAGAATTAGATGCTTCGGACTTGATTAACATGCGTTTTTATCAAGACGATTAACCTTCACGTACAACTAATGTTTCAATCTAAATACCGGTATAATAATAAAGTATTTAACCTTCCCGGCGAACCCCTTGTAAATGCATAAAATTAATTTCCCACATTTGAGAATTTATTAGCACAATATAAAAATAGGATGTCAGAACAGATAAGTAAATGTATTATTGAGCATAATTCTGATGAGGGCGTAAGCCGAAATAACTTTCAACTATCTACCATATAATTTTTGTATACCTAAAATACATTTCCATTTTTTCATTGTTTTATAATGTATTTTTTCCAAGTAAATGGGTTTTAGTTTTTCAAAAATTGATAAAATAAAATGTATAGATATTTAAGTATTGCTATGCCATCAAATAAATATATTCGTTCTAATTCTGTTTTAAATTATAATCCGTTATATTAAGTTCTCCTACGAATAGTTTTCATTATGATTTGAATATATACTGTCATTGGTCTTCTCTATTGAATCGTTAATACTTTAAAAAAGTACTTTAACATGGAATGTGGTATATCTACAATCAGCTTGTTCCGCTGTTCATTTGAAAAGCGTTTCAGTTTAGGTAAATTTAGCAATTTTTTTATGCGAGTTGAATTTTCTCGTGACAGATATGTATTCCATATTATTTTTTTAAATCTGTATTATGATCGATATAGAAAATGTTATTTTAATAGAAAAATGTTTTAACTTTTTGAGAATTATTCAGGAGTATGTTTCTTCTGATAACATTTTCAAGTTATTGACTAATTCATATTTGTTAACTGGATTCAAGTACAAACACAATTTCACTAAGTATAATTAATCTTTGGTTTAGTACAGAAATCTTTTTCGTGAACCTAATTTCTTGTATTGGACAGATATATATAATATAAACAAATACAAAAAATCAATTTACTGTGCCGTTGATATATGATTAAGAATAGAAAATTTGTGAGAATTTTATTTTAATCTTAAGTTATTAAACATTAATATAATACATATACACATGTTTTTTCTTTGAAATATTCTGAAAATTTCTTGCAAATCAGTATTTATCAGTCTTCAAAGTATCTCTAAGATTGTTTGGTTTAGGCTTCAGATCAAATTTAAAGAAGGCATGTACTAAATCTATTCTATATTGCTTTGTGACCAAGTTTCCTAACAGAATTTTGCGGGTAAGTTAGTCAGTAACTAAATTACAACTTTACAATGCAAAGTTAGATCTTAACCGTGACGTCACAACACATGAGTAGACGGCAAACATGGAACCTGTGGCCCTTTACTTTATAAGAATAAGCGATATAAAACCAACGATAAATATTAAACAATTACCTTTTTATTCATTCAAGGCATACATTATTCATTCATATAACATTTGGACAATATGACGTTAAATATTTAAAAGTTAAAGTTCAATTCGTTGGTAAAATATTGTTAAAGATTTAATGATTCGTTTTCCTAAATCAATTTCCAACGTGAGTGGACTAGTTTGTTGTTTTTTTATTATTTTCAATGGTTGTAGTAGTTTTTCTAGGTATTAGATATTCAATTTAATTGTTGTAATCTTGCATTCAGGATTCAGGATTCCGTATGTAGTTTATTTGGGAAGACTTACTTTAAAATCTTGGCTAATTAGTAAAATAATACGTTAAAATGGATGATTGATTATCGGCCAGTAAACTCAGCTTTTAGATATACATGGTAAAGGTAAATCAATAAAACGTTAGTTTGCTTTGATTCTTAACACAATTCATTCTCAATATGTATATTGAAAGAAATTTTTCTGAATATTCAATTTATTTCATTGATTTGTCATGTTGGGTCATAGGAGCTATTGTGTTATATTTTTATGTGCTGATCGTCATAGGTAAACTATTCTCACGTCAGCACAAAATTATGTCAAAGGCTTCAACAAGTTTTGTAATTAAAACATAACTTACCGATAGAATAGAATTTTCAAGAAAATAAAATTCATTCCCATGTCATTCTACAAAAAAATCAAAACACCAATTATTCTCTAATATAATATATATGTAATAGAAAATTTTTATTCCATCATATTAATACCTATTTCTCATAGTTACTTTCAAACTACTTTGCTTTCAATGTGTTAACGTCAAAATTAATATATGGATGATATTTCATATTAAGTTCATGTAAAATATCATTTCTCATGTATTTCAGTAAATTATCTCACCCACATTAAAATAGAGTTGGTTAACTCAATATGGTTTCCTTTAAGTTAAGGGAAAAGGAAGTAGTATTTATTGCGTGCATAAATCATCTTGGAAAATTTATCAGGGGTAAACCTCTTAGCAGAACACTTTTTCTCATCTTCTGCTAATTTGTAAAAATGTTAAAATCATGCAATAGTGTTTTATAAAATACATTATGAAAACAAAGTCTGTTTAGAAGTGATTTTTTTTTTTAAATATTTGTTTGTATATAAATGTTTGTATTTGTGTCCTATATGCGTTTCTATACCATTCATTCAATTAAGATGAAACTTTCTTGGGTTGTTCTGAACACACTCGTAAAAGTATTAGGACAACCTAACGACCGGTTTCGCTCATCGCAAGCATTTGATTTTTCATCCGATTGCGATAAAAAAAATTGAGTTGTTTTCCACATGCTCGCGAAAGATTTTGAATCAGTATTTCAGTAATCACAAGATCAGGACCGGTTCCGCTCATCGCGAACACTATCAAGTGATACATTGGGCTATGTGGATATGTGTCTCACATGGACAGCTTTTTATGGCCTATTCAGGCGTCGTAAAAACGTCTGATTTATTTTTTAACATAACAGAACACTTCAGTTAAAACAATTAAAACACAAACTCTTACTTTCTTTAAGTGTCATGTAACGCATGCCGGGTACTCGCTAGCTATATAATATAAAAATAATAATTTAGTCTTGTTACTACACCTAACTTGTAACTACCTGGCAATATAAGGATTAAAAAAATATACATAGAAAATTTTTACAATTTTTTGTTGTCATCAAACAATATTTAACAGCAATATACCTCGAAAATAGGTTCTTACTTACAAAGTTATACTAAATGGAAAAGAAACCGTATAAATTCAAAATCATTAATTTATTTAGCTTAGTCATAAATTTATTTTCGGCAACATTGCAGCTTATTACCAACTGAAATAAATGTTTTTGTGTATAAATTATGCCAATCTTTTATAGATAACTATTTAATTTTAAGATTCGATCGTATAAGCCGTGTTAGGATTCATTGACAAGTGTGTTTTTTTGATGTAATACATTTGTTATTAGCGCGACATTATAGTATTCAATGTTATTTAATCGCTTTCGAATTGAGTATATTATATTAAACATTATTAACTTTTAACAGTCGGTGAAACAGTAGAAATATATTTGGGCGTAAGCCGAAATGACTATCAACTAAATACTAAATATTTTTTGTAAAACTAAAATACATTGCTATTTTTCATCATATTACAATGAAGTTCTATCAAGTAAATGCCAATTCAATCAATGAAATTATGGACAATAGGTATATTTTGTCAGTCATGATATTTTCAAGTGTTTTCCATTTAAATTATTGTTTTTGAGGTCTGACATCGTTTCAGTTTGCATAAATTATTCATACGGCGCTTCAAGATCCTTCACGACTCTTCATTATTCAAAGACGACACAGGCAGCACAAGTTCGTGTCATGGCTTCGATCGAAAACAAAACGAAACACTGAACTATGTGGGCTTCATTTAACATGAATAAGTACCAATTTGGGTTGGGGAAGTAGACCTAAACGGGATTGCCATCGGAAATCGATAGAAAATTATAATTTGAGGGTAAAATATAACAAGAGATTCGAGCAATTATAAATTGCGTATTTTTTTATGTTTAAGAATATCTTGTGCTCAATCATGATTCAAAATAATGTAATAGTGTATGATTTGCAATTGCAATGTCGAATAAATATATTCCGAATTGAAAATCTCAAAAAAAATTGTTTTAATTAATACTACTTATGGTTCATGTAACGTTCTTTATTTAGGGCTTAAACAATGAAAATATTCTATAGTCGTGATGTACTTTTTATAAAACAATTTGATGATAAAAACATTAAATATATTTAATTAAATCATTTGTGTTGAATCAAAGTTTCGAGCACGATGGATTTTTTCCAAAGTAAATTTTTAAATATGATAAATCTATCAAGAAAAGCTTTATAATTTGGTGATTTTATAGAAGAGGCGTAGGAAGAAAGTAACTTTCTTGACGATGAAACATACTTTAATCGGAAGGTTCATGGAATCGATTCTGTAGAATCAATAGATTGGAAAAGAGCAGCGTACTTTAATATCGTCACAAACATTCAATATAAGAAGACGTTACCAGAAGATTAACTACCCATCTTCCCATGGCAAAATTAAAGAACATACATAGATATATCCAGATTGCTCGCAGTTTTTCGATATAACGAAGTGCGAATAAACAGATGTCCAAAGATAAATTAGTTCTGTTCATAATTATAGAATCTCTTGGGACATTTGCCTATAGGAATTTTGTTTTCTGATTTTTTTCATTACCTAAACATCTCAATCAATGAATATTTTGAGAAACGAGTTTTTTTGTCACAATTTGATTGATTCAAACAAATATTTATTGATATATTATATGATTTATTGGTATATTACACGTTTAGACACTCACTTAATTTTCAGATACTATTCGTAAGAAAAATAGGCGCATAGTACTCAAAAATATATTTTAAATCAATTTCTGATTTTTCAGTGATCGGTAAATACCAAAGAACATACTTTTTATTTCAGAAGCATGGGCATATTGTGATGTTGAAAAGAATACGTGGACGTCATATTGTATACAATATAAATGTAAGTAGTAGATGTTAGTGGTATTCAACTAGAAATGTATCGTTTTCTACAGATGATATCTCATCAGGTCCCGCATTATTTGATTCCGGTATTCCAGACTTTGACTGTGACTGTCATAAGTCTGAAATTCCCTGGAATAGATTCCTTGAATCTTACTACAAGAATTTATAGTATAAAGACGTAAGTACCAAATCATTATAACGTTTTTAAATATGTCTTATTAAATATTTAAAATAAAGGATACAATTTATGATATCGACTGAAGGTGCTTGATGGAACTTCAATATTAAATTTGTCAGTTCTGTTGCATCCGTGCGATGGAATACCTGAAGATGCCGAAGGGCGAAACCCGGGTCGTTTGTGACAAGAGATATGAAATCGTACAAAGTTGCAACAATTCAAATTTAATATAGGATACGATGAACATGAATACATCAATAAAAAAAATATGAATTTTTGAAACTTTGTACGATTCCACATGTTTTATCACTAAAAACCCTGTACTGAATGCCAATATAATCAAATAGCTTTAAAATGTATTTCAGATTTATATTATATTTAGATTCTAGCCTTAAGATTTGTGTTTTTCCTTTGTAATTCTTCTTGTATATAGCTTTTGCAAAATGTTAATTGTGTGTCAGTTCTGTTGCATCCTTGTGATAGAATCCCTGAAGATCTCGAAATGTAAAAACCGGTCGATAGTGACAAAACATGTGGAATCGTACAAAATTTAAACAATTCATATTTAATATTAAAATTATATTAAGCTTCTTCAGTCGATATCATGAATGTTATTTTAAACGTACTTCATAATAGACGAACATTCCAAAGTATGAAAAATTTTCATATTATATTGATGGAATGTGATAGGATTTCTGCCAATTTCTTTTATTCAATTTCTATCAAAAATATTCACTGAATGCACGAACTTGCAGTGTACATGCAATATACATGATATTTAATATTATTGTATTCTGTATTATTTTATTTATTATATATCTTCTTTTTAAGAAAAATAGAGCAAGGTTAAACGATCGGTTCCGTGAAATTTCGTATCGGCTTCATTGTCATTTCGTTATGAAAGATAGTTTTGGGGTGTAAAAAAATGACAGAAGTATAATATTGCAGAGAGATCAAAATATTATGGCATATATAAAATATCGTAATGATAAAGTTTTTAATGTCACCGAATATAGAATATTTTTATATTTGAATTAAATATCCCACTGAATTATATGAACACTTAAGGGAACAATTATATTGAAACTATCAATAAACCACAAATTCAACATCATTAATACACAGGTATCGCAAACAACACAGAATTCCATAACACTAATTTTAAACCTTTTGCATACATCCATCTTAGTGAAGTAATTATTTTCATATTAAATAGGAATCTACGAATAACATCTATAAACAGGCAGTTAATAATTGTAATTATAATTAATGAAATACCATATCATATTGATTTATGTTCTAACCGAAGCCTATAGCACCAATCAGGCTTATCATTCAATTTATTATTTATAGAAAATTTGAAACGTATTAAAGTTTATTATATGTTATTGTTTATATTTCAAAATCACTTATTTGTAAAATTAATTAAATTGAATATTTTATATCAAAATATTATTTCCACTTTCTGAAAAAGCTAACATTATAAGATGATTTTAGAATCATATTATAATGTAAATAAAATAAATGAAATATAATAATAAAAAATCTACTAAGAATTATTCTGTTAATACAATATATGTAATACTGTATTTACCCATTCGAAAAATCCTGCCAAATAATACTTTTTTCAACCACAGGTAGAATCTAGTATTCCGCAAACATTATCGTGATAATTTTGCAACTTGCGAGCGATTACATAAATATGTAGGTTAAGCAGATGTTCTCAACTAAAAAGTTTACTACTTCAAAAAGCAACCATTTGGAATGAAACATAAATTTACCTCTTCTTCTTTCGTGAAGTATATACATGGCAAATTTATGATGGAAAAACATTCGATAAACCAACGTGTTTTGACCTTAAAGGCATTTTACTAAAACCAATCATAAATTGATATGACGATTATAAAATAGTTATCAAAATAAAGAAGATAAACCCAATCCTGGATCACAAGATGCGAGAAGATTAGCTGAAAAAAATGATGCTGTCAAAAAAAGTGTTCAAAACAATCCATCAACCTCAGTTTGATGTCGTACTCAAGAAATCAGACATACGATAACAACTTAGAGGATAATTATGCATAAAGATTTGCCATTTAAACAAAATATTCATGACGAAATTAATTAAATACCAGTTGAAATGTCTTCATGTTAATACTATTATAAAAAGGCATACATTCGTAAAGCTAACAGAAGCGGACATTTAGCTGACATTGTCTACTTCACGGAATTCCCAACATCAAATGAAACAATTATCAACAATAAGCCGTTTTATAATATTTTCTTTTCACATAAAATATACCAAATATAAAGTATTTATTCTTTTTCACAAATAACCTGTATTTTATTTTACTGAAATTTAAGCTCTTTTAACGGAGCTTATTGCCACAACCGTTGTCTCAATAATCCGATGTCCTTCGGTCACTTGTTAGTCTGATATTTAAATAAATACCAAACTATAAATTTTGGGAATACTTTTTTGAGAAGACTGTCATAATAAATTTAATTGTTATTATCATTATATTATTTATCTTTCATAAAATTGAAAAGAAAAAAAAATCAGGTGAATTTTAGCTTGGTAACTAGCAATGAATGCAATCTACAATTTCATATGATTTACTGCTTTCTGTATGAAAAACAGACTATCGATCATTTTACATGCTATTTCCAAACATTCTTTTTTGCATAATAAAACCGTAACTCACTCAGATATGTGTATCATACAGACGTTGTCAACAAGGCACACCGATTTGCAAAGGTAGGCCCTGGTTATTTTACTTTTTGATAAAATTATTTACCAAAAATCAATTTGACTCCAAATTCGCTTTATTGGTTGTATCATATAAATAAAATAAAAAACAGATATTTTAAATAATTCAGATTTAAAAATCACTTGCAAACTTACCTATTAATCAGAACATATGACAATATTGAAAAGCGCCGCAGTATAACACGAAGCAATAAAAACGCTGCACGGTTGCCAGAGGCAATGCGATAAATTAAACGGAATTGCTTCTCTTCTACAATCCTTCTTAAACATTTATAGTACAGGTGTCCCACACTTTTCTCTTCCGACTATTAAGTGCTCTTTTTCCAACGAAACTATGATAATGGCTAATGAAAACTGACTATTTTTACTATTTTGCCTTATTCTGAATCGGTTAGTTAGTCATAAATCTTAAACTTTTTAGAAACTCAGATGATTTATTTTCTTACCAATCATTCTTGCCAAAAATGATTTTTCTTTAAATGGTTACAAAGTGAAACATTTACCTATAACCCCTCAATCGGAGAGCTGTCCAAGGCGAGTTTAGACGGTTCGTTCTAAAACCTAAACTTATTCGTACAAATGTTTCATACCACCCAGAACATTTATTGGTTGCTTAGTTTCCTTACGCACAAATACAATTAATAACAATTTTAAGTTGTTCGAATCATAAAATCCGAATATTGTGGCTACCAAATTCGTGATACTTAAACAATTAACAGATAAGTTAAAAGCAATATTATTTGTAACATTTTTTTCTTAAAAACATATATTAAAACCATATGTGCACAAATACGTCCATGCACAATTTTAACAATACAATCTTACATCTCTTATTTTTCCTTTTTATACTTTGCATGTATTATTACCGTTGGTGGTGGTCAACGGTGAAAGTTATATCTTTATGAAGGCTTGAATAAAGAATAGGCTTTCATGAACCCACTCGAGTCGTAAATGTCAAAAGCTTTAATCCGTTTGCGTCATTCCCAAATATGTTTCAATATTTTTAGAATCAATTATAAAATTTTAGTCCAGCATTTCGTCGTAGAATGAACACTTATTTATGATTATAACTATTATTATCATACTCATGAGTGTCTTAGATAAAAAATGTATAATGTACATTTTTGTATCAAATTGCTTGACATGTTTCATGCTGGTATTATAAGAAGATGGTTCACTCTTGTTCTAATAATGTGCGTAATTAAAGCATAAAGCGCCTGCTTCCATTAAAACTTTTGCCGGGCAAGCCATGAATACGTTTGACGTATACTAAGGTAATAATAATTTACGGAGTGTTTTATTTACCAGAAATTCATATAACATGCGATTTTATCGATGTCATCGAAAAAACAGTGTTATAAAGTCTTAGCCTTGTAAATTGACGAACCATTATACATTATATAAAAGGAATTAGATATCAATTAATATAATATATTCAGTTATAAGTGTGTGTAAAAGATTTTCGCTATTTCCGAATTACCGTTTCTTAAATAAATTGCGTAGTTGATTTAAAACAAAAATACTCTCGTTTGTGTACTGCAAAAGGTTTTATACTGCTTATTGTTCGCAAGAAGAAAAAAAAACAATAAATCATTACACAATCTAGCAATATAGTTAATGATTGATTAAATCTAACAATATATTTTATTTACAGAAACAATGCAAACTTTTGCATGCGATTTCTAGTTAAGATACAAGAATTAGTCCCGTGTGTGCTTGTATTATAGTTTCAAAGCGAAAATCGCAAAAAACATCGATGAATTTAACAAAATTATCAATAAAAATATCATTTTTTCAATTAAAATGTACTAGATTGAAATATTGTAAATGTTGGTAGCCGTGCCTACATCAATCGTAATAAAACTATATGATTTTGAAAAAAGCCCCAGGCCAGATTATACAAAATAAAATTGCAAATAATGTTGAGCTGAGTAAATGTTGTAATGTTTTGATAAAAACCTAAAAATAGTTATTCCCGAAGGGAAAACTAACGCCACCTACCCCAGAGTAAACAACTAAATGTAGAACTGTTTCACAAACTCCTATTATGAATGCTCGTACACTTATATATTATTGGTGGGTTTCATGGATAGTTTCGAAATAATTGTGGAAAATAGGTCCATTTGGCGAGTACAAAATCATAGTAAATATGCATATTTTACATTTTTAAGCATTTATGCTGTGTGATACATACTTTCCATAATATGAAGAGTTTGTGGTCATTTTCTGTATTTATTGTCAACAAATATCTTCTTAACTACTCACCACCGACGATATGTGATTTCATATATAAATTTAAATTTGCCTTTAGATTATAAGACGAAATTTTGTAGTTCGAATACGTAAAATAAATATCAAATAATTTATCACAAGGAAGATTGAAATTAAAATCGATGGGAAATAAATAAATTCAATTCTATAATATTTTTTCCTAAAAACGATTTTTTTTAATTCATTTTATGCCTTGCCATTATTTGTAAAGTTGTTAATAATACACAATAAATAAAGTAATGAGAAAAGTTTAAAATTTCTATCCTCTAACACGACATTTTTACATCGCCGCCTTTTTCACAAAACGCCAACGAATTCTTTAATCTTTTTTTAAGAAAAACCCAAAAAAAGTTTTTTTTTCTAAAGTTAATTCTATGTTTACGGCACTAGTGTAAAAGAATCTTACTAAATTAGTTCATTTTTGGAAACATCGTATATTTTGAACGTTTTCATTTCAGTAATTCAGACCGTTTTTGTTCATCGATTAATCCTTAGACATTATTTGTACCAAAACAATCTTTGATATTTATTTTTAATAGTAAAGATTAAAATCGTTAAGATATTTTATATCAATAAATTTCATTTTTATAGAGTCTAGACGACATCCTATTTTGAAATAACAAAATATGAACTATGTTATACCATATAATTGTCTATAAAAGAAAAAAAAGCTCATAAAACTCGAAAGAGAGTGCAATAGTTCTTAATTTTAACATTATACTCTGTTGTCTATTTTTGATACACCTTATGTATTTATGAGGTACATTAAATACCCGAAAAAAGAATCGTGTGCTTTGATGTACGTAATAAAAACAGAAATTTCAACACTATGTTTTAAAAATACAATATACGCGTAAAATTATTTAAAATTAAAAAAGCTAAAGGCCGTAATAAGACTTTTTATTTTATTATTTTGACAGTTATACTTTTAACATCACTCGACAATCGTTAAATACAATCTGATATATTTAAAATATCTTTGTATCTCAAAATGTATGAAACCCAAATAAAAATATTGACTATTTTTCAGCAGATCGATTTGATACATCTTTGTAAGTCTGTATTATTTGATAAGAAACTTTACTTTGATTTTAAGATTTAACTATAATATTTATTATTTTTTCAATACAATCCCTTTCTACCCAGAAGTAACAGTTTACTCATTAAAAGTGGTTACATTTAATCAATTCTCAAGTATTCTCAAATCAAGTATTCTCCAAATACATCAAATAATTTATTATTTTAATATATCATGAAATTGGATACGGCAAAATATTTTATTATCATATCTTCTACACGTTCTAAAAAAGCATTATGATACTACCTTGCGTCACTTTTAATATGTTAACAGTCAATTCAAGGTTAAAAAAACATTATATTTTAAAATAAAATGAAATGTCGTTTTTATTTTTTTCATATATATATAACAATCATATGTTTCTTTTGCCCTTTTTGTTTTAGCGCTATTATCAACTGATGATAATTGTCTCCAACGTGAAAATAATATTATAATATCCAATATTGTTGTCTCATGACTATACACATATTTACGAATGTACTAATATAGTATATTAATACCAGTTTATTAGATAATCTGTGAATGAAGAGTATTAATCAAAATAGCATGACAAGATAAAAATATTTTTAATACGTTTCTGTCTTATAAAATATTTAAGTATTTTTTCCTGGCGTAATATTCGACACTAAAGTTTTAATATGCACAGAATTATCAAAATTACCAGAAACATATACACATTCATAATGAATTATTAACAAATTCAAAACCTGAAAAAAGAACGTTATTATTCCTAGTTTTATGTTTATTGTTGTTAATAGTTTCAATACTTAAATAGATTTGCATTGTCTGATACGGTACACTTCATTTTGTATTCACACGTTTCACCCTAATAAAGGTCAACTAATTATTGCTTTGTTTGATTTACGTGAGACCTAAATAGCTACCTTAAATTTTGAAAGTCTGCAGCACAAATAAGGGCGTGTAGGCAATATATTAGATATTTAATAACGGCTTAGATTCATTGTTGAGAATTTTTTTCGTATATTCACACAAAACAACTAACTTCGTGAGAAAGATTATTAAATAAAAAAAAAAATATCGTATTTTCAAAAACAATCTCAATTTATTAGTATGATAAAATATTCTATTTCTTATCAAATATTATTTCAGTGAAATCTATAACCAATATAAGTGATTGAGTGATGAAATACTGTGAAATTTTTGAACTATTGTAAAAATAATCAAAAATGCATTTTCTAGCTTACATTTGTGAACTAAAAATGTTCCGAAAATTCCGAAATTCATTCACATACTGGCATATAAGAAAATTGGTTGATACCACGATCAAATCGCATTGCAAAAAATAATTATTTGCACCTAGTATGTGTCTGCATTGAACAGCTCAGCATATCAATCATGCTCTAGAATTAAAGAGTTAATTTTATTATTTTCATTATATTTCAGTAATAAAGCATACAACTATGAGATCAATATATTTTCAAAGTTAATAATAGAAATAATACCCTTTGTTCGATTATAAGATTAAATGGATCACGTCAGCATCAAACATTATGAAGCTATGGAACGTCTCCCCTATGCCCTCATCATAACTCGTTAATACCCAATATACAATATTACTAAAGCCTGACATGTGTGAAAACTCATAGAAAACCACAACAACTAATACACTAAAGAGAACCTTTTAAGAATCTACCATTAACCATAAACTTCAGAGATCGTACAACTATTAATATAACGTTTTAATTCATGTGTGTACAATTTAAATATTTCTTGACTAGTGTAAATTATCCACATTAAGCTTCGGTTACTTGGGAAAATTTATGGAAAACATATTATCACAAACTTACCGATTTAATAAAATTTGGCGATAACCATAATTACGTCGTTACTTATCTCCAAAACTCTCGATTAAAAACATTACTGGCATTTATATTCATAAATATTATTTAAAATACTTCCTTTGAACTAAATTTTGATAAATATACGCTAATAAAATTCCTTATTAAGCAAATTGTTATTTTTTTATTGTAAATATATTTTTATTTTTAAATGATGATATAACGTATATAAAACTATTTTCTGGTACGCAGCTTCGCCCGGAATAAACGGTGGTAATATTAAGACGTTGGTGTTATTATGACACCTTTTTGTGACAAGCAATATTTAATATGCAATGACATAAATCACTGCATGTAAAGTGTTGAGAATACCACCGTGAACCATACCTCATGTAGGATCAATTGAATTTCATCTATAAATGATAAAAGCTCAGTTGACTGAAAAATGACATTCAAATACATATAAATTTTACATTGATTTTCTTCAGTATTTAATTGTATCTATATACAGAAAGTCGAGAAAAGATACTGATGCAACCTGCCATACATTATTGAATTTTTTTTATTTAACAGATTTTAAGAAAATCGTTATATAATAATAGTACAATATCAAAACAAATTATATCTTGTTGCCGAGTAAAAAACTGTGTTAGGGTGGTATATTACTCATATATACATGGTCAAGGGTTAAATAAGCACATGTATGCATTGGATTTTTTTATTATTTTTTATAGTAATATATGAATACAAGTTCTTCCTATTAAGTCATGTTTATCCCGAAAATAATATGAGATAAGAATACCAACTAGAAACACCTTCTTTGCATTTTTTACAAGCAAATTTAATTTTAAAGACTTCTACATATATCTGATAAAATACCTTATTAAAATAATTTATTCTGTTAACAGAAGCAGATACGGTAGAAAATATCAGAAAAAAACACTTTATAGATTTAAATTTTACACAAAATTCATTGCAAAGATAATTTTAACTACTAATTTATGTAATAATTCAACATTTTCCTTTGTTTACACATGATTCGGGTTTTTCGACAACATATACAATAAATGCCATAGTTTTCCAAGAAAAGCTATTCACCCAGTAGGCAGTACGCAGTTTTGCTGAGTGCTTAACAATTTGCAGAGACTGTCATAATGTTTATAGCTATCGCAAATATGGAGGAAAATACCCTTCAAGCTGCAGCACTAAGTATAGCGAGCCAATGTTTTCTCCGTCATTTTTAATACGTTGAAGATATTCAGTGGTAAAATATATACCGATAGAACTAACCGTCTTTTAACTGTTTCATTTAAGCAGTTTAGTTAAGCCGTTGAAGAAATATCGATCCAAAACAAATGCCTTATATGATATAGTAAGTTTAACTTTATCAATATAAAATGACTATGACTTAATTAAATAATTAATTAAAACACAATGAAAGAGTTATATAATTTATAAGATAAATGTATGCATCTTCCATTCATAAATTTAAAGATACAATAAATCACTTAATTCCCTAACCATTTTTTTTTTTACTAAGAGACTTAGTAACATCCATGTAATTTCAGTTTTAATTGTTAATCGAAATCTACAGTTATGACAACTGTTGCTTGTTTTATATATGATGCGACATACTTATTGTGTGGAGATAAATTTTGTATTTTTTTTATGTAATAAATTAATAATAATAACATATAAACAAAAAAAAATCAACCAATTCTCTAAAAACTATTTCCGAAAATTATAATAAATTAACAATAGTGTATATTTATGATTTTTTCCAACTCCTAAAAACAGATTTCGATCAAATTTGATTATATGAACGCTCAGCATGCATATATTATACAATAGTATATATGAGTATAACTTTGTTGATATACGTTCCATTTCCCGCATAGGGAATTAATTGCTTAAATAAGTGTTATTCGATACTTTACTAATTAGTTAGATCCACGTTGGCATTTATAATATACAACAGTTGATTATTTATGCAAATGGTTGAGAGAGGCTAAACTTTCTTCCACACAAAGTGGGTGTATTTACATAGCAAACATAAAGGATACACGATACTGCAAGATATAAACATAGTCATTATGTATAGTCGGTGAATAAAGTGAACTTTCAACAAAACAACAATATTTACTTGAATATTTTCAAACTTTAGAATATAATATAATAACCGAGTAGTAAGTTTTTAAATTACAGTTTGACTTTTCACATCCAGATTTGTGAAACATTTTTGAATAAAACTTACCGCCAACCCCTATAAATTTCAAGTCACAAACAATGGTCGATATTGCGTTTATTGGCATGGCATATACAATAGAGATGACAATATATGGATCTCTTTATTAATGCCCGGTCTTTATGCCGCATTTTTCACCGTATACATTATTTAATCGGCTTAAGAAATGTATAAAACATACACAGAAATTTATATATCCAAAAGTTTTTCGATATATTTAAGAATATAAATACATTTCTTAGTTCTATATATACAATATTTTTTTGCGATCGGGAATGGTTTCGCTCATAGTGGGCATTATTAACTGAAAATTATATTTCGATACATATATGTATTATTTGTATATATTCATCTCTTATATATCGTGAAATTCGATCCTGTAAACGGATCATAGGTATAGTTGTCAGCTATATATTATCCTTTTTTATTATTTAATTTATCATGCTTTTCCATCCAGAAGTGACAGTTAACACATTAAAAGTAATAAGTATTATCTTTTATGATATCAAAGACATAAAACATTTTTCATTCCTCATTTTATAGGCAGTGGAATAACAAAGTATTCTATTTGAGTTTTATTTAAATAAGGAGTTCTTATCTAACCCATATTTCCAACCTTGACTCTCTCTATAAAGAAAGAGATTTAACGAGTGTCTTTAATCTTCCGTTGAAATAACCTTATCATAATCTGTATGGCAGTAAACTCTATTAAATTTATTAAATTCTTTCGATTTTATAAATATCTTGCACTGATTTTTGTTTACTGTATATCTTGATTTGATCAATTAAGAATTGAAAATAATTATTGCATCAAAGAATATTTTAATGAATATCACAGTGACTGTTATTTGTCTCTCTGTAATATTATTAACAACCCGCAATGAATAAGCAGTTGTTAAATGATAGCCGGTATATTTATATAAAAAAAACTTTTAATAACTTCTGAAAACCTTCATTGAATGCTTAATAAAAGAGATGAAAGCTTGTTCTTGGCTGTAGTCATATTACTCATTATGATAATGATACACTGTGGCATGGAGACATTAATTAGTTTACGTCTAGGCAAAAGCTGCTGGTATTTTTTATATTTTTCAGTAGACAAAAGAACCCTCAGTTCATTTTAATAAGCATAATTTTATATTCGATACAAATTCTATTTGCGTTTTCCTTCGAATTAAAATATTCTCGGAAGTTGGTAAATAAAATATAAGACGTCTCTATGTTATATCATTTATTATTAGCTTGAACGTAATTTGTATAATCATACCATTAATTTTACGAAACAATGGTTTTTGATTAATGACAATAAATACAATTGATTGGATTCTACATTTTATAATTTGCATGGCTAGCAGTGTCAATTGCCGTTGTTGCGTGATACGAGTTTAATGATTAACAAGTATCTCGCTGTGGAAATTGTATATAAACTAAGTATTGAATATATGCACATACTGCATTAGAAACTCTGATCTCTGAGGACTAATGGACCATTGGTGTTGAAGTGTATAATTTATGCGCCATTGTAATATCATAAATGTGCATTTTTACAACCTGACGTTTGCGAATTTCTTTTTATTTTATTGTTATTCATATTAAAAGTAACGAGTAAAAGATTTTCCATACCGATGACAAATTTGTGACGTTTATTATTTTATATGTACACAATATTGACACCAAAAGCGAATAAATCTGTAACTAACATTTACTTATAATTCAGGAAAATCAAACGCAATAATTTGTAATGATATCATATTTAAAACTCGACCGAGAAGTTATTTATCTTTAATTAATCTTTCGTGCAAAAAAAAAAGAATCGCTGCTTTATTTCTTTGTGGATAGTGATTTAAGCCAGTTATTTTTAACATCTTTTTGAAGAGGGTCAAATTTCGTTCATAACTTTAAAAAACTAGTACCAATAATTTAGAAACACCGAAAAATTATTATCAGAAACAATTCACAGATGAATATTTTTTCATTCGTACTTTTTAAGCTATTTTTTGTCTTTTGATAAACCTTCTTTCTTTAGTAACTTTTATTATGATATCAATACCACGAATTAGTTAACCAGACAACACTAAGCCCAGACATTAGCGATGAAAAAAATAATAAATTTTTTGACTACTCAATTTTGAAGTGAATACTTCCGTATATACAAAAAGATATTCAATAATATATATATATATACATAATGTGTTTTTTTGCACACCAACAAAGGAGAAATAAACTGTATTTTAATTTTTTTATTTGCGAGCTTATACTTATATTGGACGATCTTTTAGTCGCATACTTGAAGCCTTTGAGACAAAGCACTGGCAGTCAGATAAGGTTTTAATTAAAGTCCACAGTCCAACATATTGGTCCCCGTTGCCACGGTGATGAAATGGTTCTATGGTTTCTTTGTCATGGCATTCAATGAGCTTGATGCTCTACGAATACTTTAAGCACACATAGGAAATAAACACATTAATCAAGGTAATAAAAGATTTATTTGGCTCGATTTTCATCCATAATAATGAAATTCTTCTAAATTAAGCAGTGGTAAAAAACGGTAATGGCTAAATTCCTTCTTAATATATCGCGAAATTTTAGCGTTAATAAATGAATATTGTTAATTATTGAAAAACAAGACACACCTAATTGTGGGTAGTTGAAAGTTTTACATTTCTAAAATAAAAATCAATCCAGTCTTGATGACACTTTAGACGAAAAATTAATAAAATATGGATGCTCTATAATTACTTTGGTAAGCAAAATCAACGTGTTTTATTTTGTTAATATACATATAATTCCGAAAAATTAATAAATTGTTAACATCATTTTCATCGTTTTTTTTTAACATACTTCAAATATTTCATAATTTTTGTGATAATATAGAAGATAATGATACTATGATGTACAATAAAATTTTCATTTTGTATTGACTTTTACATAACTGAAAAAATAAATATTAGATGAAGCGAAATAAGAACAATAGATTAAGTGAGAAATCGTTTTCCAATTCGGATGACATTTTTAATTAGTGACGAAAGCTCTATGCTTTCAGCTCATATGATGCTCACAGGTCGAGCTTATTATGTATATTAATTACATAATTTAAATAAATGTAAAGTCGTAGTCGTGATGTCGCGGTGTATTGGCCGGAGTCAAAATCGTGTTTTTGGTCAATGTTAGAATCGGAGACATGAAAAATGAGCGATTCCGACTACTTTTTTGATTAGAAGATTTTGAAGAATGTCTCAAAGTTAAATCGTTTTTTTTTTGTTTATCTTTAATTTAATGCTCATAAATAGTAAAGGTAGGAAAAAAACCTTACATAAATAGACTTTTTATAATCGGAATCTTGTTGTTGGTTAATGTCGGATTCATTTTTTCACCACTAAATTTGGCACCTAATTTTACAAAGTACTATCATAAAACCCTCTCAAAATATCACTTCAAAATCTTATATACAATTGTTTTAAGCTTATTTATCATAGCAATAATAATACTTATTATAAATGTTACATTAACGAGAAATGCTGGTTACAAAAAAATATAATTTATTTGATCCTCAATATCGGAAAAAGATTTAAGTATTTCCCCCGTTGATGCCAACAGTATCCTCAGTCTCGAGCAATCACAAATTAGCTCTGTTTTTTTTTCATATTGTTCATATGAAGAAAATTTGTATCAAAAAAATAATAAAGAACATTTCGTGAGAATCAAGCGCCATCACATTGCCGTAACTGGGTGCGATGGATTGTCCGCAATCTCCATTCTGCGATTATATTTCGGTGAACTGATATTTACATCTGATATCTTTCAAAGAATTTTATGAATTTAAATAGATACTTGAATGAAGACGTCAAAAGCTGTCAGCTTGGCGACTTCTGTTGAGTATCTTCTTAATTTAGTCAGTTCTTATATTAAGATTTAACACGTGCGATAGATCGCATCAGATATTAAAAGTAATCCATCTTCGCGTAGCTTATTTGGAAACAGAAACCATCACTCAACATTATTAACAAAAACTGTTAATATCCTTATTTTATATTGTCTCATGTTTATAAGTATTCATTGATTTTGTTTCTTACCAATATATCATTGGTAATAAATTGGCATTATAATTTGCCACCAATATAAGTGTGAAAAACTGCGGTGGGTCCAGACTCACAAAAACAATCACCGTATCTCATCCACCCAAATAGCAGTTTTCTACTTGATTGCTTTGCATAAAGTTTTGTCAACGGTAATGGCTGGAAAACGCTAAACACGCCACGCTATTAGACTTGTCCACGCCCGATACAGGCCGAACATATCTGTATGCATGTAACACGTGGTGTCACGATGGTTTGATTTTAAGTCCTCGGTTTGTCAACGGCAGTATTAATAACTAATCGTCTGGTAATAACTCTGAATCTCGTATATTACGGACATACTACAGCTTCGACAATGCTTTAGATGATATGATGAAGATTTTTATTAACTAAATCATAAATTCATTGATTATAATTATTCAAATACATAGTTCGCGTCTCGTCAGATGGTAATATTACACTATAATTCCATAATTCACAATGGTAAATATATATATGTAACTTGTATCTCATTTAGCAAGCCATAACTAGCTTTCATTCGTAGCACATTGCCAGTATGTCCCTGCTTTCACTCTATTTAGATTTCATTGACTCTCTATCGTTTCACTTTTAAGGTGTTAACTGTCACTTGTTGATGGAAAGGCATGATATTTTAAATAATAAAAACACATTTTTAGTAATTATTTCCACAATATATTTTTGATCAGGACCGGTTTCGCTCAACGCGATAAAAAAATATAGTTCCACACTATAAAAAAAATGTAGTGTGGAAATAAGTACTAAAAATGTGTTTTTCTTATTTTAAAAAAATCTCTATCGTTTATTTAATGCAATATTATAAATAAGTTTTTCATTACAAGTATTTTTGATAAAATCTTGAAAGGCATTTTGACTTATGATGCATGTTAATTTCAAAAACATATAACTGAATATGAAATATATTGTTAATCCTTTCTACCAAAAGAAATAATTTAAATATATCGTACCTCCTACTGAGAAAACAATTACCAAACTGTAATAGTGTTATTAATGACAGCATTGCCAAAGTGTGAGTTTCCCTTGAGCAATTTATATATATAATATAATATAATATGCCATTATAGTCAACCAAAATTCTTTAATGCATTAATATATATGACAAGTCAGGTATACAAAATAATACAATTTTCCGTACCGTAAGGGCTTGATTCTGATCTAATTGCTCCATTGCTTAGTATTAAACATCATGATTATTATCGGCTTAGTAATAAAGTTAATTCTTCTAAAACCATTATTATCACAAAAATTGAGATTTAACGTCTTCCCATAAATATCTAATATTCAAAATAATTTATATTATAATTCTGCCGAATTTTCTTTTTTTTCACTTCCACCTGACATTCCTATAGGATCGGTAATATGTTGGAAAATGGGAAAAAGTCTTTTAAGTTCTACATTGAATACAATTTTGAAAGATTGTGTCCGTTTAATTACTAAAAAAATATATATTTTCTATAAAGGCCCAATAAGATATTTATTATATTTTCACTTTAACAATTTAAATCGACTAAGCTTAAGGAACATTCCATCACATGTTTCAACTATCAAAAGCTCAAATAAATAAATCAGGATATAGTATTGGAGTAAAATCACAACCGTTTTTTTGGCACAGATCGAAGCTTAAAACCGTTTCAGTTTTGCTTACATAGAAAGATAAAACGCTTGTTTTTTTTCTAAATCCTCCCGTTAAAGTTTATCCAAGCAAACATAAAAAAAGGTCAATATGCGTTGGGTTCAAAGCAAATGGATCTGAACGAATAATAATTACGAAAAAAAGTAACTACCCTTGTTGACGGTTCATGATGCTTTTTTATATTTCGCGTTGAAATTTTGCGCACAGGATTAAGGGAATGAATAAACGTTTTTTTTATAAAAAACACAGCTGTTTTCAAAATTATGTGAACAATTTATGATATCTGTCTGTTCTTTTCTTAAAACATATTTTTTAGCTTAATATGAAATTCAATTCTAAAATTTCGCTTTGTAATCTACTAATATTTGATTTGGTTTTTAAAACTCATTTTTTTTTTTTGTAATGTATTGAATTTTTAGTATGACATATTTAAATTTTAAAAAATAAGAGAACAAATCATATATAGTAAATATTAAATTTACAATGCAATATCGTAAAATTTATTTTGTAAATGATGTAATGTTGGTATTTTTTTTTAAATTGTTTGTATTTGAATTTAACATTTTTTTTACAAAATACACACTAATAAATATTTGCCAATATTACATAATTCTTATTGGCAATCAATGTTAGTGTGTCATTCGTGTGCATGAACTTCTCTTTTATATTTGATAAACCTGCACCTATCTCATATTTTTACTTTCAGATTTATCAAATATTTTCGGAATGACGAACCATAAAGACATTTACAAATTACATAATATTTTGTTAGAATTACATTTTTCTATATTTTCCCTATATTTCTTTTGATGTTTGTTTTATTAATAAAACTCTTTAACACAACCAATCACGTTAATTATAGTGTTAATACATACCGTACCTATAAAAAACAACAAAAAATGTACATCTAGGAAAAAAAAAATACGCATAATAATTCGATTATATTTTTTTTGGTTTCAGACAAATCATCTTTTTAAAATAAAAACATTTTATCAGAAATTATCTCACATAGGATGATTTACATATTCACCTTATGTTATTAGATATTTCCGACAATTGTTTAATATATACACGCTAAATTTAGCTTGAAATGGAAAAAAACCATCTTTGAAATGTTTCTTTACTCATGTTTCAAAATATGAAGTTTTTAATTTCAAACAAGAGACAATAAAATTCCAAAAATTTATTCAAAACGGTTTTCGGGAAGCTTATGACAAAAATTTTCGTTATTATAAAGTTTTTATGCGTCACCAAGGTGCGTAAGTTGAAAATCGTATTACATTTCCCGAAAAGCCTGGAATATTTTTGACAACAGACAACAGGATACACAAAAGCCTTGTTTGTATTAAAATAAAAGGAAAATTCATTGACACAAAGAAACGACAGAGCTAATACAGCTGATTGAAATACGCATTTAAGTTCGTAATCATGTAATTTATCTTTGTTAATTTCTTGTTCGTAATATCTAAAAGTATAATATATAATTAAGAACTTGATAATTTATTGTGACTCTGACATAGGACATTTTGCAAATGTATATAAATTTTGTTTATTTAAGAAAGAAGACGTAGTTCAATATTCTACAATAATTGGATTTTGATTACATACTGTATAAAATAAAAAGTTATTTAAAAAAAGAATTCAGGTTTTAATCGTGAAATACTTTTTTTAAAATAAACATTTGAATTAATTTCTATTAAATATTATTTATTGCTAAACCGGTGTTCTAACTTGAGCGCTAACAAAATGCAAATATGAACAAATAACATTTGAGTGCGAATAAACTCTCACGCTTACATAAATCTATGCACACAAGTTATTATATGAATTTAGCTAACACTCATAATTATTCTCCATATTAGCATCAACCGGCAAAAGACAAATATTTCTACAAAACGTTGTTGATTTTTTTTTTTTTTTTGCAATAATTTTGGAATTCTGGAATTGAAGAATTCCCACTCGATGTATTGAATTTTTCATTAAGAAAGGAATTTTTATCACTGATTAATGAACTTAAATACTTTTTTTATCACATTATAATGGTATAGTCTGTAAAAATAATCTACATTACACTAAATATCAACATATTATTTTTCGAGAAGCTATTTTTTTATTTATTTCAAATGATGGAAAGGCCTACAAAGCATTGTTTATTATTTTACTTTCTATACAGTGTCATTGTGAAACAAAAGTCACGTTCTTTATTTGTATTCCCATTCCCTGAATATATCATGGTAAAAAAATATACAAACGAATCCAGGGTAAATTCTTCATGCCTGAATAAATTTCGGAGACTATTTTTGTATTTGACGATAAAAGTAAATGTCAAAAAATACTATTCTGATCAATTTATGAAATTTTATATCAATAGCTTACAAAGTCAATCGATTCAAAAACAGCCAAACTCACCTTATATTTGATCACTAAACTACAAGTTGATACAAATGTAACTAATAGCTGTTTTCTAATGACTGCCTCGCTAGGTTTTGGTTGTGCTCCACTCTTTATTAATAACATCATCATATTTATTTTTCGAGTGGTTGATACAAAAATATAAAAAGAATTTTTATAATTTAATGAGAGGAATTAAGTTCATAATTTTTTTATCTTGCTAAAAAAATATTTACTAGTCGAAGAGCCTCTAATACTAACTTGTTTTCATAGAGAATACTGTAATTAATGATATCGACTGAAGGTGTTCGGTGGAATTTCAATATCAAATTTGAATTGTTGAAACTTTGTATTCTACATATTTTTGTCATTAATGACCCTGTTATGTCCTTTACGTGAAATCAGTTCAATGGTTCAAAAATTTCATTAATCAAACTCTAATGTAACGTCTTGTGATATTTAATTCTTACCTTTACCTGCCAAATTGAAATAAGTAGGTTTTTCCAAAATTACCCAATTGCATTTTAATGATAACAGATTATTAATTGTAGAATCCTTTCATAAATAGGTGATATACAGTATTTAGCGTTAATAAATGACATCATACGCAATTGAGAATTAATATTATTAAATCAATATTTTTTAAATTTAGTTTAGTTGTTATTTGGATTCTAGCTTTAGTGTTCTTCCTTTGTTATTAGCTTCTTTAATATATCGATGATAACTGTTATTATATTATGTATCAGTTCTGATGCATCCGTGTGACAGAATGTCGAGAGGCGAAACCCGGATCGTCAGTATCAAAACATGTGAAATCATATAATGTTGAACAATTCATATTAGAACATTGTAACTTTATGTCATCTGAAAAATAAATTCTGCGTTTTGAAGTCTGCACAGGTACAGGAAACAAATCGTAATTTTTACATATTCTTACTGGCCCACTTATAATTGAATCGTTGAATTTCGATGCTCCGATGCTACATTAGACTGGTTACATTAGATCTACAACTAGACAATAACTAGATTCATCATAAGGTTTTTTTATCCTTAAAGAGTGCGAAACAATTTAATTAGTAATTCACTGCACAACCATAAATATGAATTCATTTCGCATATTTGAAAATACGTGCACAATATGTCACCACTCATCGTTGTATATGGAACAGCATCAAATAAAATAGCATCGTTCAAATAAAAGTTTGCCTTCATGTTTACAAGGAAAAAAGTATTATTTTTGATCTCATCTCTGGAAATCTTCATATGAAAAAATTCATAACTGTTTGTCAACAAGTTGTTTATTAGCAGAATACGTTATTGTGAGTCTAAAAATTGTGATATTTCAGAGATTTTTTTTCCATAATTCTCGTTTTGATTCCTAATGTTAGTGGGAGATAAGTGGCTTAATTTTATTTCTTTATCATTTATATTTGTATCACTTACTTCGACGTAAGTAAAATAATTTTTCATTTATGTCAACTATAAATTTTTTTAACAGTTGCATAGTTTGGTTAAGACTGGTGTATTTTCTAAAACATAATTATTAAAAGCAATATATCGGAATAGTTTTAAAATGATTAAAAAATAAAAATAATTTGAATGGTTTTTATATATACATCATAACAATGACATCACTATCGCATAAATAAATTGAATTAGAAATAATTTTATCAGAACAATAATGTTTTATATTGTATGTGAAGTTTGCCTTCTTTATTAAGTATATAGACACAAAATCTCTTTTCTAAATCAAAAATCTTTTCTCAATACACTTGAAAATTGATTTTATTATAATCAATGAAAATTATGTCTTAACAATGTATCGGGTACCACAGCAAGATAAGAGTATTTAAAATAACATATAATAGATATTGTAAAAAATCATTGAGATAAACTTGAGAAGAAGAGAAATCGTAAACATCCATAGACGAGATCTCAATTTTTAATTAAAATTACACTCTTGCTGTTGGGAATAAACCAAGCTCAGCTAATTGCTAGAGTGAAACTTTACCACTTCACCGCAAAGGCTGACTATATATACTCAATTTTAATATTCTAATGTAAAATTTGAATTTAAAAAACTTGCTATTGGCATCATCTAACTTTTGGAAATTGTGTAATTGGCAGGATATTTCGATTCAAAAATCTTTATTTTTTAGCAGACACAAAGTTTATTGCGCGCGTAAATAATTTCCCTTGTAAAATGAAATATTTAACTTTGCCTGATTTTTTTTAACATTTTCATTTAATTACTGTACTTTTCTTTTGAGAAACCTGAACTTGATGGAAATTCTTCTTGAAATCTGTATGCAAAATAACCAAGCCCCTATACAAATTAACTGGGCTTAGCATAATTTCACTTTTTTCTTAAGGAAATTAATGAATAGATCCAAATAGCTGAAGCGCCTGGGAACGTGCTCAGGGGCGGATTCACTTAACAAAAGAGCTAATTATTGGGCGTTTTATATCTTCTTCCCATGAGACTCTCGTCTTTCCAATCTCAAACAAAATCCTTTATTTCCAGCTGTTTCAGCGATGGTCAAGTTTCTTTTGAAAATATTCGTATTTTGTAATGCACTTGTATATTGGAAATTTAGTTTAGGCAGTGAAGTCGAGCTTTTTTTAAATTTGTATTTTTAAATATCAGACATAAAAAAGGTTATCAATATGATAACCGAATCCAAAACTGTAAAATATTAATTAATTACACTTGGTCAAATATAAATTAATATTATTTTAATGAATCGGCGATGGTTTTGCAGTTAAGAACAGTTATTTTTTTTTATTTATTTAACTTTAAGTATATATTTATATTGTCCAATACAGTGAAAGCTGGTTTTGCTATTTAAAGTTAGTCAAAAATGATTGCAATTGTGTTAATTACAATGTTTCCTTTTTAATGATTCATATATGCTTTCTTGGAAAACGTAATTTTTTTACAACTTTAAAATAGTTTCAACACAAAAATATTGTAAAACGTGTCAGTTTAAAAAAAAACATTCCATAGAAACGAATGGGTGAAACTGAAAATCTCAGAATTGTAAAAACCTCTGATGTTTTTATTTTCAATAAACAGTTTTTTGAAATAATTTATAATAAATGATCACGTCAATCTTTGACATTTACTGCGAGATTCAAAACACACGATGTTCTTTTGTGTAACAAGAAGTAGGTGGCCAAACTATTTATATCATAGATAAAATATTTACTATGTAAGCTTTGAGTGTTTTTTTAATAAATTCTAATGCTAAAAAACGAGTTTACTCAAATACGATGATAATTTTTTTTTTTTAGGTTCATACTAAAATCTCACGAATGGTTTTCTAATACAACATTCTTTCACTTCTGAGAACTGAATTCACTAGATAAACATTTTTTTATTAAATGATAAATATCTTCGCAACTTTCATTTATAATTTTTCAGCAAATGACAAATTCTAACGAATATTGACGGTTGGGTAAGAACAGAAAAGTTTGAATAATGACGAAAATATTATACTACGCAAATATATGATTTTTTTCACGAAAAATCTTATTTTTTAGATGATTTTACACACAGCTGAATGATTTATTTCTATGAAACTAGTTTTCAAAATCTCTTTATTTTATTCTCAAGTTATCAAGTATTCTTTGAAATAGTACACTGAATTTTTACCACATAATGTTGTGTTTTCCCCACGGGAAACGATTCCTTGAACACTACTTCATACCGGAAACACTTCCGAATCTCTCAGGATCTGTTTATTGTCCCGGATAAGACGGGAAAATGAACAAGAAGGAGTAGCAACATAACGAATTGGTGAGAACAGGTGATCGGACATGTTTTATCTTAAATCAGTAAACTTGCGGTCTATCAATAAAAATACTCACCAAGCTTGTTTGAACTTATTCTAAATTGTTTCCGTTAGGGTATGGACAAAGTTACAAAAGCCGGTTTTGTTAATGAGCAATTTTATTGCAATCTTAAAATAATTCTAATGTAAATGAATAACCAACTTAATTGAAATCAGATGTAAAATCATTGAGGTATTCTTGTTGTTACACGTTGAAAGAAATAGTAAAATAAATAATCTAAATAATTCCGTTCACCAATTTAGTTCCATTTTTTGTTTTATTATTATCGAACATGTTTTCGCTTACGTGAATCTTTTTTTAAATTTGGATTAACCTACTTTCACGGTGCTTTTATTCCATATATATATAAATATACAAGTTTTGATATCGACTGAAGGTGCTTGATGGAATTTCAATGTCAAATTTGAATTGGTAAAACTTTGTACGATTCCACATGTTTTGTCACTAACGACCCGGGTTTCGCCTTTCGGCATCTTCAGGCATTCTATCACACGGATGCAACAGAACTGACGCGACACGTCAGTTAGTGACAAAACATATGGAATCGTACAAAGTTTTAACCATTCAAATTTGATATAAATAAACATTTATTAGTTTTAAGTTTTTTCTTACTATAAACATGCTAAAAAGTTAGTATCCGACTATGTAGAAGATTAAATAAATATTGCAAAGCGGATTAAACAATGTTTTACATTATTAATTACATCATGATTTTATCACAAACTTTTCATAAGTCACTATTATTTTTTTAAATAAAAATAATCATATTATTAATACATACATACTATCATTGCAAATATAAATAAATTTATACAAAGCACGGTTGGCAGTTATAACGACAAGCAAATGTTGGCAGATTTCATAATATTATTTGAGGTACTGCTTGTATCTTTCGTATAGTTTACTCCCAAACAGTAATGCCGTATTAGTGAAAATAAGTATTCAGTTCAGTACCCTTCAGGGGCTTGTTTAAAATCGTGATCGATAGCTTGTAATGATTCAATTTATGGCCCCCAAGTGAGTGAAAGAGCAGTGGAGCTAATACGCACATAATTTGAGAAGGTTTCCACCTCGCTTACCAAAGACCCCTGCTAATGATTGACCTGCGTGCCAGACAGGGAAAAATGATTCGGTGTATACTAGACTGCGATGAGAGACTGAATTATGTCTGATCGTGATTCAGCCTTTATACTGTGTTTCAAAATATCACCCAGTTTAACAACATGATCTGTTCACATCGTTATTTTTTTCACTGTTTTTAAATAAAAAAAATAAAAATATAAATAAATCTTTCTTAACTATATTAATGCTCACTAAATATTAGGTGTAGAAAAAAGTTCTGAAGTTTTTTTCAAACGCGTGTCTAAAAATCGGTCGGCTTCGAGCCTTTGGTTAAATAAGATGTCATAATATTTTTTTTCGTGTTGTGTGACATCTCAAGTTACGTTCTGTATAGAAAAAAAATATGTTCATTTGCCCCAAACAGAATGACCGACGTTTGCCCTTCATAAGAATATCTGCGCGGTTGCATGCTTTTTCAATATAGCGCCCAGAACAGTGCAGTCGTCGCCACAAAAAAACATTTGCCACGTTTATGAAGATGCGTTAAAGGTTCGAAAATATCAGAGATGGCTTACAAAATTTAAATCTGGCAATTTATGCATTGAAAATTACCCTCGAAGTGGACGACCTCATACAGTGGATAAAGTCGCCCTGAAAGCTGAAATCGAAAAAAATCCTATGCTAACAAAAAAGGAACTGTCCAATATAGTCGGTACTAAATGGTCCATAACACAGAAGTGCCTGAAAAGGCTGGGAAAAATTCGAAAAGTAGGAATTTGGGCGCCACATGCGTTGAGTGATCGGAACAAGGCGCAGCGACTAAGCGTGTGCCAATTGCTGCAAAAAAACACACTTTACGACCATTTTTTCTAAGCCTGATTATCGGAGATGAAAAGTGGATGTTATATACGAATATATCGAAGAAAAAACAATATCTAAATCGTGGACAACAACCAATTCCGACACCTCGAACTGGTTTGCACCCAAAAAACTCTTACTTTGTGTTTGGAGAGATTTCAAAGGAATAATTCATTATGAAGTGTTAAAATATAGTGAAACTATGACGGCACAAGTATACTGTGATCAATTAAAGAAATTAAGTACAGCTTTAACAAGAAAGAGGCCGGGCATGATGAATAGACGCAACGTTATCCCTGCAACACGACAAGGCGCGACCGCATGTGGCGAATATGACCTGGGAAAAAATCCAGGAGTTGGGTTGGACAAATTTATTGCATCCACCTTATTTACCAGATCTAGCACAATCCGATTACCATTTTTTCCGTTTAATATAAAAAAAAATTATGGATAAAATATTTCAAACAAAAAATGAAGTGAAAAACGCTATTTCCGTCTATTTTAATTCCAAATCAGTACAGTTTTTTACTAAATGGATTTTAGACTTGTGATATAGGCAGCAGAAGGTTATAGATAGACAGGGAGATTACTTTTTATAAATAAAAATACTAAAAAAACACTTTGAGTTTGACTACATCTAATACTTACTCTTTCCACTTCCGGCTTTTTTAAAGGATTTGTGGTTTTTTTATGAGAAAGAAAGAAAGCGAAATGGTTTATAATATCGACTGAAGGTGCTTGATGGAATTTCAGTATCAAATTTGAATTGTTACAATTTTGTACGATTCCACATGTTTTGTCACTAACGACCCGGGTTTCGCCTTTCGGCATCTTCAGGCATTTATCACACGGATGCAACAAAACAGAAAGACGAAACTCGGGTCGTTAGTGAGTCAGTCAGTTACATGTGGAATCGTACAAAATTCTAATTTGAAAGTGTAATGGATTATAGTCATATTATCTGCCTGTCATCTTCGTTTTTTGTGTTTATGTGGTAAGAAATTTTAGCATCGCAAATACTGATGCCTTCAAACAGAAATCTATAAATAAAATGTAATAATAAGTTTAAGCGGATTAAATTTTAATTTCTTATTCAAACGTATAACACGAAACCTAACATTTTAATTTTGCTTATTGAATCAGAATTCGCAACATTATATTATTTCAAATTGTTTTACAAACCGTTTTGCTAAGCTTGGAGAAATTATTTATCCTGCTGTTACTCTTGGTACATATTTGAATTAAAGGTATTTAAAATGATGTAGATTGAAATACGGTGAAAAAATAGCAATTTATTTTATAGAACTTAATTACATTGCTATTTTTCACCGTGTTAAAAAAATGGAGTTCTACTATGTAAATGCCAATTCAATCAATAGGTTGATTGATCTTGACCATGGGTATTTCCAATTTAAATCTGGAAATATTTTAAGATATTTGAACGCGTATTTCAATGACGCAATTTGGGTAGTAATTTTTAGTTGCATTAGTATTTGTATGCGAAATCATCACTTAAGTTTGATATATTACGTACAAATAGTGCATGTTTGAAGAAAGCAGAATTAAAAGCTGTTTGAAAAGCTTTCAATTATTAACCAAGGTTAATAAAGAAAATTTTATACCAAAAAACCGCAAATCATTTTTACCTTAGATGGACATGTCAAAACATAAGGTATTCCCGGTAAATGTGGAACACAGCAATATATAGGATGCATATTTATCTTTTAAATTGTCGATTTTGATTTAAAATTTGCAATTTTTACAGGTTAGCAAAAATTTAATACAGCTAAAATTCGCTTACAACGATAAATTCAAATTTCTGTACTTACAAGAGCGAATAAAATATTTATTTGGCTTCGATTTCATCTACAATCAGTTTTATTTTAATTTGCTTTGCATTTAGATAATACGCTAAAGAATTTCGTTTATGAAAAATTAATTTTGGCAAGCAGCTTCAATCCGACTACAATTTCAATTTGAGAATCGAAAAATATCATTTATACAATTCTACACAAATTTGGTGTGTAACAGATTATTCAATGTTTTTGGTATAATTGGCCACTATTCTCGTATAAGCAAATTCGTTTGTTACTTAGTGTAATCAATATTGAACGCTATTGAAATTAGGGATTTGGAAACAGTTCTGTAGTGCTCTTTGCATTTGATTTAATTTCATTAAATAAATTTTACTTTGCATATCAGTCAATTGATTTTTATGAAAATAGAAATAATTTAAGTAAAAGCGTAGTGAAAATATTATTTCAGTTTTCTAGCCGAATTTTCAACGCTTTTGATTAAGCTTCTGTGAGGCAAATTAAAATTCTCGCACAGAAATTTCAATTGATGCATGTATTTATCAATACAACATTGTCGTTGATGTTGAAATTCATTAGAAAAATCTTTTGAGTAATTTAAAAATCACAGCCATTCTTAAAAGTGTTTTGTACATGTATATGATCTCACCATGTTATACGAATTTTCTACAAAAAAGAGAGTTTTAATACAACTTGTTCTCAAAAACTAGTTTCTGATTAAATATTCCGGTACTATGTTTTTTGTTATTAAGTCACATTTCCTTTGTTTGTTTTATATCGATGTTGAAGCTAAAATATAGGTAAACACACAATTCCGATAATTACAAAATATATTTTTCTCAATAAAATATTATTTAACTCTTCTAAATCAATTTTATAATTAAAATGTTTCATGTAAAATATTTTTTGAAAACACCTTAAGCTTATAATATTTCTGTAACATTTCTGAAATTAACAAAAATTTTCTTTAAAACAGCGTTAAAACTACCCCGCTCATTCGCCATTGTAAATGTTTTCAAATTAACTAATTTTCTGATACTAACAAATAATCTATGTCACGTAATAAAACTGTATGTTTTCTTCACGCAAATCATCTTGAAAATATTTTTCATGAGTTTCTTATCGTTTAATTAATCATTTACAGGAAGCTCTGTATAATTATATTGTAATCAATGAAAGATCTATACAAACGGCTTCTTCAATAGAACTTTTCAGTTTTCAAAGTTACTATATTTTTGTTTTGTAAAAGACATCCAATTTTTTTATCAATTAAAACCTGAAAAATTGCTTCTTAAAGCATCTCTTTACAATGTGAGGTTTTAGTGTTTGATTAAATAGTTAACAAACTTACATTAGATGTTATGAAAAATCTTAATTCATAATTCACACACTTTTCTGATATCAACCGGTAGATTGTAATTTACATAATCAACAACTCTTAACAAGTAAAGAGGGTCATGGTATATTTCACCAACAATAATAATTAATATTTTCCATGCTTATTCGTGTCAACTTGTATAATGATCGTTCATTTTGTTTTTCTTCTTTCAGGTCTCTAATGTGTTTTTTGAAAATTATTATTCTGGAAAAAATACAGACTATCAAGGATTCCTTTTTAATAATCAGACTGCAAGCAACGATTATTTACAATTGATTGAAAAATCAACTTATTTTTATATGTCATATTTTTCACCCTGTTTTAGAGAAAGATTTATGACCATATTTAATGCCAATTTACAAAAGACAAATTTTAAAAAAATATCGCCTAATGTTTTAGTAGGTTCGGACTAAACAGGGCTGTCCAACTATTTGAGTGCTTCCATATATAAGTATGCCCGAAAATAACGAATAGCGAATCTTGAGCTGTGAATGAAAAAACATGTGAAAAAGTACGATTCAAACGTTTCATATTTAAATTTGAAATTCCTCCACGCAATCTCAGTAGAAATATCAAATTATAAAAGTCATTTATTCAAAAGTATTATTTGTTTAATTGAGATTTTTGACTCACATTAAAAATTTTAAATGTAATTGGACAGTTGATATTGCATGAGATATTTTGAGATATACTATTGTATTTATTTCAGTGTTGATTTTTATATCGTCATTTAAAATGTGTGCGAAATGTGAAATTTCGCTATTGTTGAAAAAATTATGCATTTTGTCAAATATATTAATTTTAATAGTAACGAACTAAAAATAAGTTATGATTTTTAAGTTACTATATATTTAAAATAACCTTTTAAAATTTCACAATTTAAATTATTTATACGAAAAAATTATAGAGAACAAATTTTCTTGAATATATTACCTTGAATAATCTACTTGTAAACTATTAAATGAGACTTTGAGTGCTACGCAGTAAAAACGCTGAATGATTTTATCTTCTCGGTACGTTATAATGGCGTGACCTGTCGCAAAATAATTGGGACCGATTGTCAAGGGTGCAATTTTGACATCTCGGACCTTGGTCGCCGTATAAACGTACGAACATATCGCGGCAGTTTTATTTTTACATAGAAATAACACATCTATATACTATACAAAACATTTTTGAAAGTGTAAGAATTTTTTTCTACGGCGGATATTTAATATACAAATACATAATATACTTAATAAACTGCACTAAATGACCGAACGAGACATTTTATTTGTATTCTCTTTTTTACACAATAAAGCATTTTTCAACTATCGATCCTATTCATATCTGTATTGGATCAAAAATATACCCAGTTAACCTGTTTTTCTTTTTCTTTATTTTTATATAATATTATGGAATCTGATAGTAAATGTGGGATATCCAACTAACAATATTTAACAGATAAATTAAATATTTTTTTTATTCTCGAAAATATATTGACGAAAAAATGATAAATTAATATTTTATAGAATACTATATAAAAATACAATAAGAATCAGACACATGTATACATGTATGATTGTATCCACGTATAGGAGTTATTCGCTGTTGTTACTTTCGATTTCGTTCGAGATTTTTCAAAAATTATCTTCGATTCGACACTTACATTCGATATTCCGACAAAGTAACTCTCTTTGATAAAATTTACGTCTGGGAAAATTGCTATTCAACAAATCAATAACTAGTTTCAGAGTAGAGTAATGAAGAGATCACATAATTTGGTCCGGAATCATCACTTTTTTAAAGATCACAATTTCTTTTGAAACAACATTTTTTTAATCACGTTATAAAGGTAAAAAAAATCGCGATGCAAAAAAAGTAAAGTCACCGTCTAATTACGTAAAAAGAGGACTGGGTGTATATTTTTTTAGCTGATAAAAACTAAATTTTCGAGCATGTATTGGCTTTTGGTATAGATTTGACATCGTATATTTACAACACACAAATAATAATATACAACATTGATTCAAAAGAATCTTTTTTCTTTTATTCTCGAAATAAATGTTCTGCGTGTCACGATTCGTTTACATAATTGTAGAGTCCCAAGAGTTTGGTGTCTTACACGAACCAAAAGTCGTTTACGTAATAGGGGATGATTTGTTGTGGTTTAATGCAGATTTAATCCTCATTTTGGGAGCACTTTTAGACCTAATGGACTGTTGAAAGAAAAAACTAATTTTCCTCTGTTAAATGAAAATCTCTCCGTTAAGGCAAAAAGTGGTGGTTTATGTTCAAATAAAATGGAGCCTGGAGATAATATTAATGTAAAAGTTTCTAAAATTCTATCACCATAATAAGTTCATTCTTAAATGATGATGTGCATAAAATTAATTATTTTTTGCAACAAAAATTCTTCGTCTACCTTTTGGTCGATAGATGTTAGCAGGACTATATAAATTAAAATGTCATCGGCGTGCGAAACAGATTAACGTTATGTTTATAAAAACTTTTTATTTAGGATTGAATTCTTTTGCAAAAATGAATTAAATTTTCCATAAACAGAAACATAGCATTCTATAATATTTACTTCAAAATCAAAGCCCTCTTTGAATAATCTATTTATTATTTAAAATATGGTTTATTTGGTAAAAATACATTTAACAACCAACATTATGTATAATATAATGGGACGATTGTGGCTTAGACGAATCCTACTATGCCTAACAATGTGATATCGTATCATATATGTTTTATATTTGAATAGATTTAAAAATGAAATAAAAGTTAACACACATTATATAAGCGTAGAGTATTCATATTTTTTAAATAAATATTTTTTTTATATAATCACACTTAAAAGATTTTCAAAAATCTTATATCACGTCATCTGTCATGTTATAAAAGCAGTGAAATGCACAATGCAAAGTTCACAAGTGCTCCGTAGTATGAAATAATAAAAAAAAAAACAAATGGCTTACACTAGTGATTACCAAACAGTAGCTCGCAAAATTTTATCATATGTATAAATTTGCCAATAAAATTTTATTCATTAATTATTTTTACTTTGATTTTTTTTTTACTCACCTATTTTCAATTATTATTTTGTTTATAAATGAATAATCAAAGTAAACGTTTATTTTTTTATTGGAAATCTGATGTTCTAATCTATTTAAAGCATAATAATAATATTATGTATGGTACAATGAAAGCAGATGATAAAAAACTACAAAAAATGAATATATATATATATATATGTAGCTCACCAGACAATTTCAATTTATGGAAGTAGCTTAATTGAGTTTGAAGACAACTAGTTTAAACATTCCAATTGTTTTTGTTAATCCTGAATTAGAGTTCAACTAAAGATTTTGATATCAAATTTTATTGTTATTAAAATAACGGTCGCTAACAAATATTCATGTGCAAACAAAACTCACCTGTACAACATTCTTTCTTGACGATCTGCTTCCATATAAATTCTGTAGTACATAAACAGCATAATGACTCCTGGCACCCAAAAACTGACACTTGAACTTATAACCGCATATGGTCTATTCACTGTAAACCCACACACACTAGGATGAGTTCTCCTGAAATTAAGATGCTCTTCCGTTGTGTACCAACCCATAAATATGGGCAAGAACGACACTAATGCGGGACTACACCACACTACTGCCAGCATCACTCCTAAGCGTCCCGTTGTCATTATAAGAGGATAATCCAACGGTTGCACTATAGCATAGTACCTGTCGACTGATATGCAGCACAAATGAAGAATTGACGCCGTCGAAAAATACACATCTAACGAATTCCAAACGTCACACATAAAATAACCGAACAACCATCTTCCGTTTGTAAGCTCGACACTGAAGTTAAAACACATCGCCCATATCGCAACAAGCATGTCAGCGAGAGCCAATGAAACCACAAAATAGTTCGTTATCACTCTCAACTTTCGATGTCTCATTACAGAAACTATCACTAAAAGATTTCCAAACAATGCTGCAAGGATAATAAACACCATAATGCTACTCTTCAGAGTTTTGATCAATACCATATACCATGGCATCAGATAAGTAACTGTGCTATTGTTTTGACTGAATGATTCGTCAAACACAAGTAGACTAGTGTTTTGATCGAAATAAAAAGTTCTATTGTTGAACGGTAGTCCCGATTCAGTTATTGAAATTGTATGAGGTGAGGCTATGCTGTCACTGGTCAAATCGTTTTGGTCAGAAAATGAAGCAGCATTTTCAGACGTCCAAGTATCGTGATAAGTGGAATAGTTGAAATCTGGACTGTATATTCTATCATTCAGCATATCCGCTACAAACCCGCCGTTCGAATTTGGTAAAAAACTCAATTTTTTATCCATATTTTAAATATACTTTTTTAAATGTTATATTATGAAAATTAGTACTGTATCTTCCTAACCGTAGAATAATGATTGGAAAGGAACGTTTTTAATTTTATATTTATTTATATTAATGTCACCTTTAATAATATGAGTTCCATTGCTTTATACACAGTACCATTACTATTTAACTACTACTTTAATACTAACATTTCAATTACTAAAACTAATGTTTTTAAATCTACGAGTAAATATTATAATAAAAGATAAAAATTAAATAGCTACTATCGTCTACACAATCTTTCGGTATGAAACTTATTTAAGTTAACGTTTGAGAATATATTTAATATTTATTTTAATTTATCCTGTGGTAAATAATATTTTGAAATTTATTTAATTTTCATGTTTGATCATTTAGTTTTTTTTAATCTTTATTATACAACAACATTTCAGTTTTTATACGATTCGTTCATCGATTTTATCTGTCAATACTATTAAGATTAAATTATTTCACATTTCTTTTATACTATATTAATTAAAATACCGCACTCTGATTTTTTTATAAAATATTTAAGAAGCCTAAGCAAAGCTCTGCGTAGCACTTATTAAGTACGCTTCGATAGTTTATGTGTGTATGAAGTGCGTTTATCATTTTAGTGATTTTGGTATTGAGTAAGCATTTACATATTTTTCCGTTGAAATTAATTTTGTTTTTCGTCAGAATACTTTGAAGAAGTTAAAAAATGTACATAAAACATTCCAAATGATTTATTTTACTCTTTGCTTAGTGTTGAATAGTTGACACGTCCTTTCTGAAAAAAAAAGAAATCGTAAATATAATATCATGAAAATATGTTGAAAAATACTTTTATCTGAAGTTTTGTTACCTGTTTCAATGACTAATATACTAAATTCATGACATAAAAATTAATACTTTCTTCGACTCAATTAATGCTGTATTTCAATAGTTATCAATGTCATTGTTCTTGTTGCAATAAATTGATTAAAATAATAATAAAACTCCATCGAACCGATTTTAATGAATGACAACTCGGATACATAAAAAAGGAAACGGTAATGAAAAAAAATGACAAAGTGACTAATTCCAAATGGGTAATGCTTCACTATATTAATCAATATTGATTAACTTTGAATGTGTTGTGTGACTTTGTTAGTGCAAAAGCACTGTATTCAAATAATGAAGACACGATACTAATATCTCCATAAATATATTTTTTATTGATTAGGACCGGTTTCGCTCATAAAAATGATTAGTTGATAATGCTCACTTTGAGCGAAACCGGCCCTCATCTAAAAAATATAACATTGTTTAAATAGCACCAAACGTTGTGTTTTTATTATTTCAATATTTAAAGCATTTTGGTACTAACATTATGCTTTTAATATTTACATATTGATTGATTTAAAATAAACGTCATAACTATCTACTATTTTCACGGTTATTTGAGTAAACTTTTTAATTAAATAATTTTTAAAGTAATGCGGTTTTTTAACACTTTTATTTATTATGCATACATATTGCACAGTACAGAGATATAATAAAAAAATATTTGACTGTCTAAAAATCATCTGATCTAATTTTCATTCTGAATAATATCAAAATTTATTATATATACATTTCTATAGATAACGGCTAGAAAAAATGGAAAAGAAAACGTTGAGCAAGTGAATTTAGCAATAATCTGACAAATCTGCCAATTTCAAAAGGGAATCCAATTACTTACAATTTGTTGAATGGAGCAGTTTACTGATGAAATTATTTTTCATAATAACTTCCCTTGTTACTGGGACTAACATGTTCATTGATAAAAAAAATATTAAAAAATACATTTGTTCTTAAAATATTTTATTATGTAGAAAGCATTGTTAACCTCCACTTAACTTTTTGCTTGGTTTCCCAATAGCAAAAACGAAACGATAACGCCTAACGGGCCAAAAATAATACATACAATTATCCCATTTCAACCCAAAACAGAAATTTTCGCTTCTCAGAATTGAAAATTACTTTCGAAGTAGTTACTTATATTCGGATAATTTCAGCAATAATGTGCCACCAAATTTTTCCTTCCAAAAACAATTGAATTTTTGTATAAAAAGTCATAAATTTGTTCTCTCTGTTTATTTCGATAACGGTTTGATTTTATTCATTTATTGTATTTGACTATTGACGATTTTGATAAAATTTTCACTACTCGTGATCGTTGGAATAAATGAAAAAGTTTTGTGTGTTTTATTCATTCAAAATTTACTAATCATAATATTTAAAACAATTAATAACAGTCAAAATGTATCCCAACTGTATTTTACATCAATCCTTTGTATCATAAAAAAAATACCTTGATTTGCACCTAAATGTTTCGGAAGATGGTTGATTCTGCCATATTTAAGATAAACCATAGTGAAAAAAAAGAATTGTCCATTTGAGATGAATGATATTATTCTACTTAAAACCCTTCTTACTTTTAAGAATTAAAGCGACAATTTAAATCGTGCCAAATTTTATATCTCACTTCCCCATCATTAGAGCTTTATTGAAAAGTTTATTTCCCAACTCTTTATCTGCTGAAAATTGTTGTGTTTCAAATATAATTCCATCGTTTTCGTTTCGTTATACCAAGCGATAGATTTTTCCAGCCGGGCAAGCTTTCCGAGATCAAAGAATTTGCCTGCTTGTGAAAAACAATGTCGAAAAATTCATTTAAATTCACACTTCTCGGAATTAAAAAGCTCTTTTATCGCAAAGGGTGCTTCTTTTTCATGTACTCCATACTTTGCCAAAACGTGCCAAAATAAATAAAATGAGTTTACCGCGCGCATATGCATAATAAGTCTGAAAATATTAAAGATTTTTAAAAAATTTCTCGTGGTCAAAAAAATTACAATAATAATTTTTCAATAAAAACCAAGTGTAATACGGTTTAAGTTCCATAAATAGTTTTTAAAGTATGTCTTATTTTAATTCAAAGTATTTATGAAACCTACAAAGTATTACGCCTAATTCAACGAAAAATATCAAAATAAATATGTAATCGATTACTAGAACGAAAAATGGCATTCAATTGAAATCTCATTTGAGTAGTATCCAATTATTTTGAAGCATTTTTTATTTATTGAAATGAAAATTATAAAAAAAGATATTTTTAGTTTTAAATAAAATTTAATAAAGAATTGCGTAACCAGCCTTGTTACCATTTGTTGAAATTTTTTGGACTTACTAACGCGATGCTCATGTGAAATCTACAATATTTTATGTTGGCTTCTCGTATAATTGAATATTTCTACATATGATGAGATTATTTGAATAAATTTCAATTTTTATCGTTAAAATTCTTTACAATTCCATTTTTCGTCACTACCAATCGCGTTTTGTCTCTCGGCATCATTTAGCATTCTAGTACATGGATGCATTTTAACTGATCAGTCAAAGTTTACAGTGTTGTAAAATACGAATTAAAAAATACATTGACTCAATTGATTGTTATAACTACTGCTTTGATAATAATGGTATTATGTAAATGGATGGTCACTTTGGGTGCTTTCGCATATAACAATTACTGAAGATTATAAAAGTAGAAACCATACACTTGAATAACCAGATATTAAGGATTGCGTAGTTTGAAGAATTCATTTTGTATTTTTTCATATTTAATTATTTGACATCCATTCTCGATAATGCCTAAATCAGATACGAAAACGGCGACATAACAGCTTAGGCAGCGATTGTTTTGCTAGGATATTTTAATAATCTCAACACGGTTTTCCAAATTCATCTAAAAAGAGAATTCGGAAGATATACCCACAATTGATTTCAAATAAAATGACTGATTGATATTCTAGTAAAATTATACATTCTTAAACCTAATTTTACTAAAATAATTCATACCTAAAACATTTTATGATCAAATTAGTGACGACCCTGTGCAAAATTATGTATGGTCTATATTCGAGAAGACAAAACTGGGATATTAAAGACAATGGGAGTTTCGAGTAATCTTCTACGAATTTTGTGAATAAAATTCCCCGAATATTGGAATATAAAACGCCTTTGTGCCAGTACAAAACTGGTAATTTTATAGCTCGCACTTACAACGATAAAGTTTTTCGCATTATCATTGAAAATTCATAAGAAATTTGAATAAATGAATACTGAGTATCAGTTATGCCATATGCAATAACTTAAGCAATTCGTTACTAATTTCTTTTAAAATTTATCAAATTCCTCAAATCGATAATTACATAAATAATGTGTCTCAAACTATTTTTTAATCTAATTAAAGTGATCACTCTCTAGAATAAAGACAGTATTGATCGCCTATAAAGAACTGTCGTCTGAATGCTAAATCACTGATCTTTAGACTTCCCTTTAATCAGATAGTGTCATCTTATTTTGAAGCAAATCTTGGAACACAATACCTTACTCCACTTATCGTACTATCGTGCTCAAAACCTTTTCTAAAGAGGGTTTTATGTTATTTGAATCGTTTTCCGTTAGAACTAGATTTATTTCATTAAATTTTATATATTTGCCTGCGTTGTTTTGCCCCAGCAATTGCTTAGGTCAAATTTAATTAAACCATGTTTTACGAAAGCATACGTTGCTATGAAAGAAAAAACATTTTTGTAAAATACTTTATCTCAATTCGATATAAAGAGTATTTCACTGTACATGTTTTAATATTATTCATAAACATTTTCAAAATAATATTAAGACATATACAGTAATATATAAATAATAATATTTCACAATAATTAATAACAACAAAAGAATAGCAATACTACAAAAACCAAATGATGGACTTTAAAGATTGTCATCCATCCATTCATATAAGGATGATAATTTGTATTTTATGTAGAATGCATACAATCATTGCTATATTTGAGTAATAAATAGTATAGTATAGTATTCATAACAACACTACACGAAACATAAAAATTACGAAAGCAGATAAGATAAAAATAAATTAAGCATAAGAATTCATTAACAAACTGAAAGATCAAGCTAATTATTTAGTACTCCGTGCATTTTTGGAGTAGTTTAAAAAGTGTTGAAGTAGCATGCTCATTAGAAATTATTATCTTGAGTTTTTTCTCTTGTAATTTTCAAATAAACGCAAAATAAAAGATTTATCGAATTTAAAACTAAACCTCTTAAATGATTATTTACTTCAAATATTATTGTAATAATATTTATTCAAGAAAAAATCTCGGAGTTTTGGATAAATTCTCTTATAGAGTTAAAATGTTTTTCGCTATCATATTTTTTAAATATATTTCAAATTACGAACGAAATAATCAAATATCAATATTTATTTTCCTTTGACAATGCTTATTGATTGAATTTTTATTTTTATTAAAGTTATATTTGTGTTTTCATTAAAAAATGGAAAGTAAAAATTGCAAACACACATAATCAACGAATATGATTTGAAAAGAAATTGAGAACTTCATTATTTAATTGCAAATTGATTACGTTTTATTTCAATCATCTTCAAACTGAAAATTTTCCGCAAATTTTGTAAGGAATCTTCAAAAAATATTTAATTATTTCTCATGTTCAATTTTTCATAAACCTCAGCTTGACATTCACCGATATCTTTTTTCTGTGAAGAGAAAAAGATAGTGAAAAACAAAGGTGGGCGGAATTTCAAAGTGATTTATATGCCACTGTATTATTCCGCGTAAGTTTACGCTACAGTATACGACTCCACAGCTCTACGCCGTCATACATATTCAACTCAAAAGCTTGGAGACCGTAAAATATTACACACGAAAAGATTTTTCGCCTGAAAATTACTGTTCCATAAAACGATTTTTTCTTAAACTTCAACTCCAAAATAATACACGAACTTCGGATTTATAATTCTTATTTAAATGACGTAATAAAATCTTTGAATCTTTATTTTTAAATTATATATGTATGTATTGTAATCAATTTTCTTCAGGTGTTGTGTTTTTTGCTTCAGTAAATAACTAAAAAAAATTTTTTGAAAAGCAACTGAGCTACGTCGTGGGTGCCATCAGATTAAAAAATATTGCAAGTCTCTGGATTTACCCTTACATTTCGTCGTATCAACCATATGTGTAACGGCTTTTTTTATATACGAATAGTATTGTAAAAATATATGCCTTCGTAAAATGGGGAAACATCTTTTATTCATGAATTTATTGCTTTCAATCACGTATAAAATGATTCTCTTTCTATGAATATTTTATTAAGTTTTTATCAAACATCGAAGATCTAACATATGCAAGAGTACGTGCAAACTCGCTTTTCGTGTGATACCGATAGATAATTTTAAATGTAATTTTAAGCCGACCGCTTATTATTTGACCATTTAAAATAATATGTCAACAAAAAAACTCTTTAATCTTATAAATATAGCACTGAAATGCGATGCAAATTTTATGGTACTCCCAAGCTTCAAGGCACAATCTTAGCGATAGTGTATTTGTGGCAAATTCTGTCTTCTTGTCTACAAAAAACTGTATACAGTGGAAACTTCATTGCATAACATGTAAGCCATTATCCTTTCTTGGAGAAATCATGGAATTTTTTTCCACATTGAAATAAAAAGAACAAACAGTTGAAAATTTTTTGAGGGATCCATAAATTACCTTAAAATATAAAAGTACTGAAACTTTGATCCAAAGAAATTCAAATTATTCATTTCTTTTTGACCGGTGTACTGAATTCGTTGATAATTTTAATATATGATCTATTGCATAGATTTTTTGTACTCACATTATCGTCATTGCTATATTATATACTCAGATATGAAATAAACATCAAAGCAACAAAGCTCTAAAGGAAGCAATATTCAACGGATTTGTATTGTATATAACAGAGTGAAATCTCAAATGAATTCGGGAATTGAAACACAACTGTGCACAGTATTTTTTACAAATGAGGAGATTTCATTTGGCAATCTTATTGCATCTATTACACTTCTACACGATTTGAGATTTTTCATTAAATTATTTGAAAAACTATCAATTAACTGCAAATAAATTATTGGTAACTTAAATTTAACATGTTGTTATAATTATTGCATTTATTTATTTGAATTTACATTCCATTTTTACGAGACAAGAATTATACCATGGATTTTTTTTTTTTTTAATTATAAACATCATAAATTTTGTTTCAAATAGTTTATTTCATTAAAGCGTAAAATACAGCTTTAATCTATTTTCATAGGTTACATATTGTCCCCTACTAAATCATTATATCATAAATTTAATCACAAAGGCAATGCAGGGACATATTGCTTAATTTAATTTATTGCCATGTCAATTTTACTACGATATAGTGATTTTGACTCAATTAATTTCCCTTCATGTGTTCATTTGTAAAGAAAGACAACGCCACGCGAAAACTATCATCGGTATATATTATTAAAATAATACTCGACAAATGCATAAAATAATATGTGAATTTATCAAATACGGTATAATTCTACCTGTTTTATCACCAACCATCAGAACTTCCGTTCCCGATATGTTTGGAAATTTTCATACTCGAATGTTCACCGATGGTCACTTTAAATGCATCCGTGGACTTTACCACATATCAAAAAGCGAAGCCCAAGGTGCTGCTCTTAAAACATACGGATAAGCAAGAGATTCAATCGATTCAACCTTGATATTGATATAATTTATGATATCGACTGAAGGTGCTGAATGCAACAGAACTAACAGTCAGTTATGTTGCATCCGTGTGATAGATGCCTGAAGATGCCGAAAGGCGAAACCCGAATCGTTCGTGACAAAACATGTGGAATCGTACAAAGTTGTAACAATTCAAACTTGATATTGATATTTCATCAAGCAGCTGCAGTAAATATTTTAAACCATTAAATTAAAGTTATAGACACTTTATTTACAATAATTGTAACAGTTTTTGTCTTTTGTTTTAGTCCATTCATAAATAATGATTTTAATTTAGCAAACTATGTAAACTTTCAAGTGATCTGTTCATTTTACCCTTTAAGACCTCGAAAAAGCCGCTAAATACTATATCAAATATTATATTATCTCAATATATCTTTAAATATTTCCGGCATAACAGATTTAAGCGAATGACAAATGTGCTAATTGATGCTAGTGTTTGGGGTGATATTTTCATTAAAATCGTTTTATTGGTCGTTTAACGGCGTCTCCGAGCAACGACCGTTATCCTTAAGCACTCACAAAACCCTCATTACGCGCCACAGACAAAGGAAGCTGAGTTTGTAAACTGACTGTCGTGTTTTAAACAATACATTAATTGTGAATTCTTGCGTTACATGTGACTTCGTATATTTCTTTGTCATTTAGATATATTGAATAATAACTTAAACGTTGTCCATTTCAGGGCATTCAATTTGAGATGATAATCTAATCTGCTCTAAAGTTTTATAACAGAGGGGAATTGGGAAGATCATTAAGAATATAACTTTTACATTTTTATTTTCAATTTAAACTTGGGATTGGTTATTTAAAAGAAAAATGAAAATTTTTAAACATTTAAAAATACATTTATTATGGGGAGTGTTGCTTTTTTTTAACATTTTAAGTTAAGTTTATAAAATAAAACTTTCTTGACAAAAGCTTACGTTCATACACCATTGAGATATTTTAAATTTTAATTCGACTTACTTAAATGATACTGATGATACTATATTACATATTTTATTGCATAAGCATATTACACTATTATATGTCGTTAATAGCATATTTATATATCATTTAACCAACTTTGAATAATAAGGAAAAATTCAACCGACGCTGAATTTTACTTATTAGATGGGCTAAAACAAATCCTTTCAATATTTCAAATTATTTTATTTTTTAATTTCTATGCCGTGCTCATTTCCAAACCTTATAATGCTTCTTATTATATCTCAAATCATTTTATTACTATACGGCGTAAACATCGCAAATAGTATCCAAAGGTTTTATAATTTATGATCAGTGGCTCACACTAATTAAAAAAAAAACTTCCTTAGATAGTTTTTTAATAACAGATTTTTAAATAGCTTCACATAAATAATGGTTTTTCTCTTTCTGTAGATAAAAAATGTAACGATTTTCGTAATGGGGATTGCTTTTCTGTTGAATTTTAAATGAGAAATAATTAACCCACTTTTCAAAATAGAAAGCCCGTCTGAGTCGCAATACCCAAACTAGGTGACATCTGGTCGAGATTGTAATTTCATTGCCACCATTGTGGAGACGACGAACACAGCCATTAGTGTGTGAAATATCACCATTACCGACATTTCGTCAAAACAATATGAAATGTTATTGTAATTTTCACAATACATATTTTCAATATTGGACTATAACGATTTCTTCTATTTATTTAAAAATATACAGTCGCGGGTATTATAATAAAAGGTCTAAAATAAAAACAAAATATTGCCGTTACAGTTATTGAAGAACGCTATATATATATTGTTACATGTAACAACGATAGTGTATTTCAAGTAAAAATGTTTTTAATACTGGCATATCAATATCAGTTATCATTATCGTCAGTTGAATCTACATTTCTATACGTGTGAAAACATATTTTAATACATAGATTCTTTTCAGTAGTTTCAGTTAATGTATTCGTTTTAGAACCTTCATTAAAACCACAGAAAACATTTTGATACCAGTATTGATTAGTATATTTTATTATATTAATGCACTTTTACTGTAATAGTCCTAATAATATAATAATCTTAATAAATATCTTAGTCAAATATAACACGTAAGAACAATTATTAATTTTCGTTGCATATTAGAATTTTCACATATGAAGAATACATAAGTAGCCAACTATCACCATCATTTATTTTTATATTATCTATCTGGTATAGTAAACGGCTTAAATTTTTATACGATATATCAGGTGTTTCTGGGTTGTTGTATTTCTTTCAACTGATTTGAATATTGTAAGTTCTACTTTATTTGAACATGAAAATTCCAAATGCGGAATTAAATACACATAACTAGTATTAACACTCGATGCCCTTGTTGACTTTTCTAAATCCTTGGTGAACAATTATTGGAATAGAAGTTATTAAAAAAAATATTTTACATACTAAAAGTATTTTAATAAGAATGATATTCATTTTTTTAAGTAATCTAATTCAAAATATAATTTGAAGTTAAATGGTTTTAAAACGATGTTTTTGTTTTCCTACCGTTGTTGAAACATTAATACCACAAATTTTATCGGAAAATCATGCGTATGATCAAAAACTTTGCAGATTAAACACTAATTATAATTATCAGCATCGCATGTTATATGTCAAACTATGAGCGATGACTCTCGAATGGAAAGTTCCACTTACAGACTTTCAGGTAGAGTAATATACATAATACATTACGCTTAATCGTTGAAGTTTTCGCAATAATTGCTTTACCTATGCCTAGTACATTTCAAAAAGCTTGCCTATTTCTCATAAAGTAATAACTGATTCTACGCTTCGGCGTAGTTCCATTGTATTGCGTATAAACAATGCTGCAACTATAAAAGTAAAAATAAAACTAACGCGTCACAATTTACCACTAAAACAAATTTTATATACAGAATATATAGTTGAGTAATATTTTCTCTTGTTATACTATTTTTCACACTAAACAACAAATGTACTCCAAATGAATTGCCCAAGAAGGCCATTAGCCTTCTTTACTCTGGTGATAAACATTTAAAAAACATCAAATATCATAGAATCATAATGAAATATATATTTTATTTTATAAAAGAAATATTTTTTCACAACTAAGAAAAATCAGTCAATGTCATAAAGCTTTCACAAATATATGATGTTTTTGAGAGGTTTTTTTTTATATTTAAGGTTCAAATAAATCACTCTTTCTCCCGATAATATCGCCAAATAATAATAAAATCAGTAGTAGAAATAATTATTTTCGTATCATAACTAGCCAAAATATAAAAAGCAATAAAATTGATAAACACATATTCAGACGTAATATTTACCTTAAGCAAAAACAGAAGTTTACTGGGTATTTCGAGAAATTATTTTGCTTGTACCTAAAACATACCAAAAGTATAATTTCTGTCAAAAACAGGCGCCTTTTCCATTGGCATCAGATTAAAGTGTTCAAATATTTTAAGGTATTTTTTTGAATGAAAATATGTATTTACTCTAGCTTACAAAAAAATAATATTTTTTTAAAAGAACGGTTGATGAGTCATTTTTTAAAAAAAGCCTGTAAATATAGAGCACATTTTAAAAATTGATTGAAAAATATCGAACACTTAAAAGGAATTAATGTTGCTTCTCTTTTCTCGCTTTGGTGATAAAATGGCTTTTCCATTTGTCAAAATTGATTTCATATCATCAACTTCAACTGTGACGAAAATAAATTTATGAAATTTGTTTTACTCACTTAATATGTTATTAAAAACATCCGTATTATTCAGAACTATTTACTTGATTTTTACCCTTCAAGCTTTAAAAAACCCACATGTGATTTATTAACAGATATGAATAGTTGAGTTCACCAGGAAGGGTCCTTTCTCGATCTTCCCGTTCCTAATTTACCTGCTTTTGATAAGACATACAACTTGCAAATATTGTGTAAATAAATCATTTCTGATAGAATTATCATCGAGTTTTTGGTAAAAAAAAGAAAATGACGAAAATATAACATATAAAAAATGTGATTTTCCTTTTCTACAAAAACGAGCCGTTTAAATTCGTTTTCCCGATAACTACGCATGTTGTATTACCTCAATTAATACTGCGTCGTTTAATGACACATTCGATAGAGTGCTTTTGTCCAGTTATCAATTTATTTTAATTAAACTATTCCATAAATGGATACAGAACATAATACATGATTTATGTGATGAAACTTTCGTTTTATGGTTTATATTGATAAATTATTTTACTTCAAAAGGTGTTTTTGAGAAAAAGATTCCCAGTGAAGTACAAAATAAGATACCCTGCCAATTAACCTGTTGGTGATTGATGACGGCATAGATCGACTACCACTATGCGTTGTATATTTAAAATTGCTCACAGATAAAATATCTACCTGACAAATAATGTTTTTCTATGGAAAAAAAATTCGGATACTATGATTGAATCTTATCTTTATAAAGTCAATTTTCAAAAAATATTGTCAAATAAAAATTCATGAAAATAATATAAAAACTCTTGTGGCCAAAAATTCTCTGCATACGATGGTCCAGTGATCAAGAGTATATAATAGTTTTAACGCGAAACGGCTAATGCCTTAACGGAAAATGTATTATATTCAATATTAATATTCGAAATAATGACTATCATTGAGTGTTTTGACAAAAAATATTGATGCGATGGCTGATTACTTACGTTTCTATTATTATATTCTATTATATTCGTATAAAGTGAAGTAAGATCTTTAATAAACTCTTCACATACTCGCATAATCATAATAAAAAAGAAGATATTATTCAAAAACCCTATCTTTCTTATCGTTCGTCTTATTTAATTTCCTAAAATTGAAAAATAAATAATCAACTTTATATTTACATTTCACATTTCTTCTACATTTTCTCAACGGGGCACTTTTATTATGGCGGAATTATAGAATAGACATACTTAAAAAAATCAGCTCATCAATTCTTTATTCAAAATAAGAAAGTTATTTTGATCAAAAAAAAGTTTAAGAGGTCTAATTTGTCTTTTAAGTCGGTAACACAGTAAAGGTGAAATTTAGCAATGAAATCAAAAAAATCATCTCCGTAATTTTGTAAGATTCCATATGTTTTGTCACAAACGACCCGGGTTCCGCCCTTCGGCATCTTCAGGTATTCCATCACGCGGATGCAACAGAACTGACGATTCAAATTTGATATTGAAATCCATCAAGCACCTTCAGTCGATATCATAAAAATTAAATTATCTCAGATTTAAAAGTAAGCCGTGCAAAGTGTTTTATTTAATTTCTTCAATTCACTCTTTTTCTACTAATTTTGAAATTCTATGAAATCGTAATGCTGAAACAAATAGATTAGAGTCGACATGTAATATACCATACTTGGACAAATACGGCTATTTGTTGGGTCATGTGCGACTCCCAATATCTGTGAATAAAAATAGTAAAATAGAGTTATCTTATTTCTCTATTATATTTGTATTTTTACAAACGTTTTTCTTCATTCTCACTTTTTTGCCTTATACATAAATGTCTGTATTTTTGTAAATAATAATAAAGATTTGAATTGAAACATTTTACGATTCCTACAGACACTTCATCACGCAAATGCAATAGAACTGATGACTTTAGTGATAAATCATGTCGAGTCATACAAATATAATTTGATATTGAAATGATATTTTACTCCCTCAATCGTCGTTATAAATTATATTAATAATTAATAGTTGTTGCAGAAATTTAATTGAATTTTTACACTACGTGAGACTACATTAGAATGGATGTTTTTTACTCCTTAATATATATGAAAATATAGAATACGGATCTCACCACCCTTGTGTATGCCCATTCCTGTTATATGCTATACTACCATACAATAGTTTTTAGCGTACAGCAAGGGTTCGTACGAAGATATAAAATTGAAGATTTGTTACGAGTACGTGACGACAGATAACACCTTTGCTATAATAACGCATACATACTTGATTCCCATTCAATTGACTTATTTTAACTTTGCTTTATATGCCAATACTACAGTAATTCAAAACGCAACAAGATTAACATGCCAGCGCATAAACTCAATTAAATTAGCACCAGTTGTTCGTAATAAAAATGTGCACAAATAAAATTTTTACCAATTTGCTTCCTTACTGAACTTGTTTGCGCTTATAGCGAGGTATAAAAAGGGACGAAATGTGAAATCTTATAACTCAGACATAAAAGAAATAAAATGAATATTTTCAAAAGCAAAATCTTGTTTTGGGACATTTATCCCATCTAAGGGCGAAATATGTTAGCCTGACACCTTTCAACTTTTCCATGTTTGCAAATTTCTCTAAAGTCAGAATTTGTGAAATAATACAAGGAGTTACAACTTCAATGAAAAAATTAAAATACTTTTAAAATTAAATCGTCATAATGATTCCATTATAATACTGTTCGTTTTTTTAACTGCTCATACTGGTGGTATAACAATTCTTCTTTTCAATCTCAAATGCCTATTATTCCGTATGATTTCATATGTGTATTTTACCAAGCGCAAATTTTATCATCAATACTTGAAGAAAACTGTTATGGATACTTGATCACGAATTAACATTTAGAGAATATTTTCATAGTGATGAATCATCAAAATTTCATAACACTTTTTTGGTATCAATATCTTCACAATATAGAACACAATATTATAAAACCTAAAGAAATTAAATACAGTTTCGTTTATAGTAAAAACTTAAAGCTTTTACATTCACCTTCACTTCTTAAATGCAATACATCATTTATTTTAATGATCGGAGAATATTAAACTTTTCCTGGTTATAATTTTAAAACGTAAATGCTAGGCCATGTCTTCGTGGTTTGACATTATGTCTGACGATGTAATACACCTTTAATATTGTACTACGCCATTCAATTTAACGAAGCTATTTTCTTAGAACTTATTTACTTTATATATTGTTACAAACAATAATTGATTAATATCGCCGGCGTTTGCTCTTCGTTAATATGGTTAATATTTAGGAATTTAACGCTTTGTGTCTGATGCTCTTTGAGATATACAATAGCTATAACGAGCTATAGTGCTACTTTGTCTCGAATTGCTTTTTCTTAAAAATTGATCATAATTAATTATTTATTTCTGATAACATCTACTACATGTGCTATTATCATGTACAGTGCATAATAATAAATATGAAAATCTAACAGCCTTATAATTTAGATCAAATAAACCAAGCAATAAAGTTTGAAAATAAATACAAAGTCGTCAGAGTTTTTTTCAAAATATAGTATGCTAGATTAACGTAGTACCTATACATTTTTTTTAAATATTTTACATATATACCGACGTTTACAGGCAATGGCTACATAAAATTTAAGGAAAAAATATTTAAATATATATACAAACATAATTTATTCTGTATTATCTCAAATATATTAGATTATATACATAAAGCGGCGCTTAAGAATACAAAATTATATAATTTTCCCTACTTTTTCATAAGATCAACGATTTTCTTTGTGTGCAGGTTAATATCAAATCTTAATGATGACTGGAAGGTATCGTGTACTATTTAACAATAATACTCCTAAAAGGTTTTGTTTTAAATACTTTTCATATATATTATACTTTAATATATATTACTAAGAATAAAACCTTCTTCTGCATAAAAAAATATCAATTCATTCAATATGATAGCGGCTACGAGTAAATAATGTTAGACATATCTAGGTATTTAAACGCGGATGGAACAACATTTAATAGAGTTAATGGTTCATTGATGGATTCCAAATACCATATAAAGAATCCACACGTAAAATGCCATATGTCAGTGAAATGTGTTGTAGTTCTGTTACACGAATTGTATATCACAAATATTATTATTTTTAAGATACCGTTTTTGTTTTGCTATTAAAGATAATATAATTCCATGTATTGTTTTCAATATACAATTACTTAAATATTATTTTGCTTTAATATTGTAACACACGCACTTCTGAAGAGATAAATATATATAATTTAAATTCATTAAAAGCCTACTAAGATTTTCTGAATATTTTGAATTGTAGTTTAATATAATTGCCATGTTGTATTATTAATTAGGAATCAGTTATTTTACAAAACAATAGTATTTTTCAAAACATTGAATGTGAAGTACGTCTTTTGTATGCAAGTGGATCTCGTCAATCTACATTATTTTTTAGTTATATATTCCATTCCATCCAAAAAATTTCATACGTAAGCAATTAAATCGGAAACCATATTTTTATTTAACTTAGCTCTAGAAATGTTGAAAGAGATACCAATATAATGAGAACTTTTCAATATATTTTACTTCTATGAGGAAATTTTGAGTCTTCGCGGATCAACTCATGTTACATGAAGATCATGTTTCTATTTCTAAATTAAAAAATGTTATGTATAAGCTCTATGTCAGCGTGTAAAAAATAATTCTCAAAATCGTTTAAATAAGGACGTAGCTGAATTTAAAAAAAAATATCCTTTTTCAATAAGCAGATTTTTTCTATTGTATAACCAAATTTTTCTCAATGTCTGTTACATTAATAAATGTCAATGAATATAAATTGCTGTATACTTTTTATGATATCATAAATTACAAAATAAGCAGTCAAAAATATGAAAATTTTTTTTTATTTATCCCAAATAAGATATAATGTAGTTACCAAGATTATTTCATATCAAATAACAGTGGAAATTTTATATGATTAATGCAGTATGCTAACATAATTAAACCGTTGAAACTTTTTCCCATGACAGTGATTTAGATTAACCAGTTCTCATTCATATCCTTCATTTGAGTTGTGACGTATATTAATTACGTTCAAGCAAGTTATAATCAAATAGTATGTTTAAATCCCATGACTTTGTTGTTTCATACATATTTTTTATATATTGCCTTTTTCATCCATACCAGCTGGAATTCACCAGATATGGATTAGCCATTCAAACTCAAAGCGTTTGAATAAGACTCGGTTGTTTAAATTTTCGAAATCTTATTATGAATATTACTTCGACACGAAATCATATTTTGATGATCGCTCTCTCATGCTACTTATCAGTTCCGTAGTGATAAAATCACTGACAATAAATCTCACAGCAGAAACAAGAAAAAAACCCTAAACATCATAACCGTGACATATCTTTTATTATCTTTCAACTTCAGAAGTAAAATTGTTATCGGTTTTTAAAACATTACAAAGGAACTTTTCAATTATATTATCGGTATTTTATTGATTTGATAACAGTTTAAAACGATTATTTTTAAACTTTTATTCAACATTATAAATATCCATGTTAATTGTGTATATTCATTAAGCGTACATTTATGGAAATACAATATTATTAATGGCATTTTCGGATAATACGTTAGCGATTTGTCAAACCTATATAATATCTTAAGTTTACCATATTGAATTGTAGTAATATGTTACTTTATGACAAAGCATATGCTTCAGGCTTACGTAAGCAACACCTTTACACATGAAGCTTACTGTAAAGCAAATGAGCTATCAATTATTTGATGATAATGAAACTAGCCAAAGTCTGTGAAAGCCTATCTTAATAAAAAAAATTAAAACAGGTTTCACCACTAAAACATGAAATATCAAATTTAAGATTAAATTTGATGTTGTCTATACCTAAATAAGTCTGAATTCAAATAGATGTTCGAAAGTAAATTTTCAAAAGTTTTCAAATTAAAATCAAATAAAATTAATAATTATAATTATAGCGGACCACTATATACCATTTTAACTTTAATCATTTTTGGTCATTTACAGCGCAAACTTTAAAATTAATCTTATTCTTTTTTCACAGTTATCTTTAAAGTAGTGATCATTCTCTTTTTTTCGTTTTAATTAATGAGTCACAAGAAATTTACTTGAAAACGCAGGGTATATTTTATCTAAAGAGAGTCTTAAATTCAGAAAATCGGCGTTTTGTATAAGTACCACATTAGTAATATATTACAAAGGTTTAATAATAATTATTTGAAATTTTGATACCTCTTCATAAGATAACCCCGAATATCAGACCTAAATGTGACAAACTTCGATAAATTTTAGACTTAATTTTTTAATTCTTCAATCAATTTCCTTTTCGAAAAAAATCTATATATATTGATTTGTGTAATTTTAACTCACTGCTTAAGTTTTACAAGAGCTTCGAAAAATATTAGCATTTGATGAGGGATTCGAAACGAATTGATTCATACAAAACTATGAAAAATACAGCTGTTAAAAAGTTCCAATGAATAAGACTAAAAATGAAAATAAAAAACTTAAGAAATACTTATGAACTTAAGAAGACATGCTTAGTCTTTGGCTCGCAATTTTTACCAGTTTTATTGTAAGACCACTACTAAAATTATTTTTTTTTTACATTAAAAAAATATACTTTTACTAATGACTTTTTAATTGTTCTCACCGCATGAGCCGTCATCGTTGAAAATGAATCCCTAATTGACTTATGAATAATATAAGTTTGCATGTGAAGTGTTTTCCAGACATTTGGTTTATTAACAAATCATAATCAGTTATAGCTTTTTTTCAAAAAACACAATTCAACTTTTTGTAATAACGTGTATAGATTTATTGAAAAGTTATTACGAAAATGATTTTCTGTGCCTGTATTAAAAGATTTTTTTTTCAAATTACGTTGTCTCAAAAAACGCTTAATTCACTGTTATATGTATAATATATTTTAATAAAACCGAACAAATTCGAGTACATCTACGCAATTGGATCACTGAATATGTTGAGAGACAAAACGTTGGTGAAAACTCAATAGTGACTTAATTTATATTATATAAGTGTGCAATATTTGGTTGTAAAACTTTTTTTTTGAAGTTCTACTAGAAGACTAGTAATATCTTGCTAACGGGAAAAGCTTGAAAACGCTTCGTTGTAAATATCATTTCATACAACACTGACATTGTTTCTTGAATAGTGTACAAAAGCGTTTTGCTTTTAAATTACAGTTGTCTCAAGCTTACATTAGATGGACATTTGCTCGGAACCGAATTATAGTTGGATTATGCATAAATCCAGTCTACGTTTTACACGTTTCAACAGGCTACGGCTATTTTCCTTGACTTAAACAAATACTAGGCAGATAATATTAAAACGTCTCCAAATTGGAGAAACGTAATTAATTCAATTCTGCTTGGAGCCAGTTGATTTGATCTACGCCACTAGTTGTATGACGGGGTCTCGATACCCTTTGACGATTATGAGATAATAATATATCCAGTGGCATTTAATTAAAATTAAATCATTTTAGTAAAACAACCCTCTCATATCTGCCTTAAGCCCGACAGAAATCTTGGGTTACTAGATAATATTATACATTTAGAAATAAAGGTGAAATCAGGGCATTATTAATCAAATAGTAGATGATTGTTATATTTCAATAATTTAGAAAATAGATTTCACCATGAACTATTTTCATAATAGTAATAAATGTAATTTTTCTAAATAACGATACAAAAAGTCGATTGACGACAGTATGATTGAATTGTATTCTCACGCATGTATCATATTTAGATGAAAGTTTATGCAATCAGCGATATAAATGATAAAAAAAAACCGTTAGAACAACTATAACACTACCTCATCAAAATATGGTTTCCTAACGTCTGAATTTTTTTATTAAATCATTCAAAGAGCAATCAGTTTTAATTTTTGATAATATTCTAAAATTATTTACGAATCCATGATTATTAATTAATGTTCTATTACCATAGAATTTTTTAAGCATTCTAAAAATTTTCAAATAAATACATTCATAACACACCACAAACAATAAATGATATTTTTGTATTGAAAATCTTACTCCATTATTTTCAAACATATTTATCAATTTTTTTATCTGTGTAATATTTTTACTTTTTTGTTTGATATCCAAATAGAACATTTAAAATGTTCCATCAACTCTTGTTATCTAGAAAAAACATCAGCGATGTAACTTAACCCATGTCATTTTCTAAGCTGAAAAGAAAATAACACATTCACTTTTGATTCATGTAAGAAGGAAATTAGAATCTCTTTCAACTTCGCACGTGCGTTTCAACATCTCACGTACGGCTTAGCACTCAAACTCCTCAAAATATGTTTAACTCTGAGAAAAATATGAATTTACATAGCTGTGAAATTGGTTTTATCTCTACTGAAATAATAGATCTTGTCTAATCAATCATTATCTACTTTTATTACTTTAAAAAAATCATATTTTTATCACGTTTGAATCTGGTTTTAGATACTAGTACAATCTTTTTTCTAATTTCGTGTTAGGAATTCACATTAGAATCAATTTAAAAGTGACGTGTAAAAATGGCGTGAGCTGAAATAGCTATCAACTATATTTGTTAAAAATAATTTTATAGAACTAAAATAAATTGCTATTTTTTCACCGTGTCAATTTAAAAGTGTTTTTATTTCCTTTATAAAACCATCAACTCAATTTCCGAGTGGTCAACGCTATCATCAATTACTCAGTTTTCACAGGTTTGGATTCCTAAGAAGAATTATGCACATATTTTGCTATCAAATAAAGGATTTTAATCCAAGGGTATCGATGGACTTAATCTCAAAGTCCTTACAAGATTCAAAACAACATATGGCGTATAAAAGTTGAGTATCAGAATTTTTCAATTAACGCTGAAAAAACTTCTGAGAAGCTTAATTGATTCAAATTCCATTTAGTTTACGACTCAAAAAATAGTCTTTTAATTAACGGGTAACAGAAAGTTTTTCAGTTGATTGGGAATTTATAAATATATAAGGATACTTAAAAAAAGCTTGGGTGTACATACATGATCACTTTTTAAGTTTGGATAAATGTAATATAATGACAATTGTAATATTTCTACATAGTGTAAAATTATTAGGACTCGTTTCGCTTATTGCAATTATTATAATCCAGACACTTCTAAATTGTTTACCTTCACGGAGTATAAAATTGTGTAGTTTAAGTATAGATTATTCGAGTAATAAAAATAAAACATCAGTTAAAAGTTACACATTTAATACCTTCTGATTTCTATTAAAATAATACTATTTACATTTTTTTTATATGGTATGATGAAACAAAGACCCATCGTTCATCGCTAGTAAAACAATTCATAAAAGAACATTTTTGTATGTAGAAAACGCACAATAACATCCTTACAAGTGTTATTTGACAATGTATTTTCCATTTGTTTCCAATCAATCATGCAAAATACAATTGTGACCTCCACGTAATGTTTTCTCCCGATTTTTAGCTTACCGGTCGCTTGACTCCACATAAAAAAAATGTTTCGTGAGAAGTCGTAATATAGCATGACCAAATTTTAACTTTATATTACAAAATACTCAAACCAACGCTTATAAATTATATTCATTGGGCGGTTTTCTGTCTACTGAACATGACATCATATAACTGACGTTACAATTCAAAACCAAGAATTGTTAATAGTGGTAGTCACATTTTTTCAGTCCTAATAATATGTTTCAAAATTAAGTCTCGAAAATTTCAGCAAACATTTGTATACGCTCATTTTTATATAAGAAAAAGAGTAAAACTTAAATATACAACTACGTTTATAAGGATAATATTTTAATTTAATAGTACATATGATATTCACCGGAAAGGTTTAGTTGTTAAATTTTATATTACTTAATGTATAATTAAAATAAAATGGTTTAATGCTTATATGTTAATGAATGTTAGAAATTACGTATGGAAGTCAACTTCGACTAAATTCCTGCCTCTGTAGGTCTCATAAATGTGGGCTCTTTTTATAATATTTTCATCACATTTTCACATTTTTCAACCAGTATTTAATTATGTTCGTCGCAAATGGCTGGTGTTCAAGCTTAAGCTGCTCTGGTTTGTCGGAAAAAAGCTTTTTTTTTAATATTTCACAAAAAACGTCCGTGACTGTCAAACCTGTTGACCATTGTGGCTAATTAATGTCACCATTTTTTTATTTTAATAAATTAAATAAAAATAATTCCATCGCACCATGATGTTGGAACCACCCACCAATTATTATCAATAATGTTCTCCATTAACAATTTCAATAATTTCAAATCATTCACTTAACGATAAATATTGTGTTATTTCGGAAAAATTTTACTGATAATGTGAAGTAATTTACGGATCTGATCGTCACAATGATTGATAATCGAATGATAAAATGATTTTACAATCAAATCACGTTGGTTTATCAACTTGACAACTGCCAAAAGTTATGTTCACCAAAATTGCAACCAAACAATTTAGTAAAACCATCCTTCGAACATCTTGTACAAAATGTGTCGTTGAATCCATAACAGCTGATAAAAAAAATTAAAAGCGCGCTGTAGAGATCATAAGAATCCACAAAAAGCTTTCAAGCATTCATGAATCGTAAAAATTTACGATGCTTTAACAATGAAGTCTATAAAATTTTATAATAAAAAAGTTGCGGAAATCACCTTCATTTTCTGAAATTCATAAGCAACTAATTAAAATTTACGAAATTCGCTGTAGATAAAAAAACGCCTAAATAGCAATAAGCTTCCCGCGTCACTCACAACAGGTACATCAATAAATATTATATATTCATGCATGTACTCTAGAGTGTGATCCATGTTTTTTAGGTTGGTGAAAGCTCTTGAGAACACATAAGTCCAGTAGATCGCAAAAAATATTCTTTCAAACAAATTTTAAAATATATGTTAGTAGTGTGAAATTCTACAAATCACCATTATTTATATTATCAAATATTAATTCAATCATACTTAGTTACAACATTAAAGGTTTTAATAATAGTCTGCTAGGCTCTATAAATGATTCTGGTGGATTATTTATCACATATATGTTATATTACTTTATCATATTTTACTATACAGATGATAAGAATTTGTTTAAAATACCATCGCGTAAATCGATATATATTTATATTGATGAAAAGTGTCCACATTTTATTTCCACAGTGTTTTTATTGGATCAGGACCAGTTCCGCTAGCTATAATATTTTCCAACAGATTTATTGGTTAAATTTATTTTAAGGATATTATTTTGGCATTATGAATTCCACTTTATAATTTATTTACAGCTAATGTTATTCAAGCATCATATCTCACATTTCATTACAAAGCTCTTAATTCTAGGCAATGTGTACTTAGCTTTGTTGGCTAAAATGAAGTTATTTAATGGTTTTAAGCTTCAGAATAGGTACTTAGTAGATTTCGCATATAACCTTGCTCTCTATTCAAGTTGAGTGACCGTCGATGAAGCAATTGAATCACTTACATTATAACTCTCTTATAAAACTTATTTAGTTATGTAAAGTTTCATTGTTTAAGCCTGATCTTCGTTAAAAAATTTCACACAAATAATTTAAAAAATGCGTACTTTTAAGTCTGTAAAAATTGGAGCTAAAATCACATAATAATCTAACTATAGCGTCTAATTTAAAAATAGTTACTTGGCTTAATACGCTGTGATAAAATACTGAAATGTCGACATACAGCTTTAGTTAATTATAGATATTGTTATAACGATACACGTATGGATGCTTTAAAATTTTATCGAACAACCCCTTGTGGGTAAACGGAGTATTTTAGCATTACGTAATACCATGCATTGAATTATGTCACATTGAACACGATGATATCGATTTCACCAAAAAATAGGTTTTCAAAAAGAAAATATCATAATGTCTGTCCATTTTTTGTTTCTACAGCGGAAATATACGCAATGCGTAAATCATTATGTACAGGTAAATTTGTCTAGAATGCTAATATCAAAAAGCTCTTTTGCAGCACCTATCATTCTAAATTAACGCATTTTTTCTCATTTAAAGAGCATGGCGTCTAATCAGTGATGTTGTCAAGGTGTTGTCGTCATAGCTTTCTTATTCTTTGCCTGGATAAGTAAACATCGAGTGTCGTTGCCACGCTAAGACAGGTTTAAAAAACTGTCAGGGAGCATAATTTTTATATTCGTCAAATTAAAATTCAAAGAAGTTGTTATTCTTAATATTGGTGTGTCAGACTGTAAAAATTTCAAACAAAACACTGATATATTAACAAATAAGCAAAATTTCCCATTTTAACGAATATTGATTTTACAACCTCCTGATTAATAGTTTTCTTTGTTCAGCCAATTAATGTTGAATACACATAAAATACGTCGCAAACTTAATTAACTTCAGTTAATCTCAAGATATCCAGCAAGACGATGTGATTTATTTTTGAGGGGCAAAATATGTCTAAAATAATGATTGAAAGCTTGTAATCTATGATAAATAAATATTTTAAATAAAAACAAAAAACATAACATTTGCTACGTAAAATTTATATAATCACGATTTTCAAATAATCACTGAAAATTTTGGCTCAGAAATACTTTCCTATAAATAAAATATTTTTATTTACGGTAAATCTTGGAATTTATATTTGAAATGATAAATTTTAAAAATTCTTCATATTTTATAAGTGTCGACACTAAGTTTATAAGAATTTGTTTCACTCAAGTCTAAAATGTAACAATTGATACTAAGTAGTATTTATGACGGTGATTCTAAATTGTAAAAACTACACTAGAAAGAAAACCACACCAGAACTCTGTCAACCTACCAAGAGGCTGACATTAATCAGGATAAATAATCCTGCGGGACAAGTAAACAAAAAACGGGACGGTCCGATGAAATTTGGTCTGGAGGTCAACAGTAGTATTATTCAACGAATGGTAAATGATGTACAAATATATCATTTTTGGGTATAAAACACCCAACATGAAAATTGAATATACAATACAAAATTTTACCAAAAATTATACAAAATATTTAATGCATGTTAACAGTTACAAAACAGTTAATCATTTTATTTAGATTAATTGAATCGTTCGTACAATCATAAATTGTCTCAGATGTCTTGAATAAAAAAAAAGGTTCGCAAAATACACATTTTAGGGGCACCCTGCTTTACTTTATGTACATTGACAGCTTCCAACTTCCGTTACGAGCTTTCCTTCGGCGCGGTTGTTAGTTTCAGTGCTTCTTGACCTATATACAACTCAGCACCGCTTTTGTTGTGAAGGCTTCTTCTAATACTGATAAATAATTCTTAAATTTTTCAGCGATTTATTGCAAAAATAATAAAATGATGAATTATTTTCGATGAGACTAATATTTTTCAGTCGTACAATACCTAAAAATAAAACATGTTCAGACCCAAAATATTTCTTGACGACTTTGTATTTAACGGTGATTGTTTCTCCTTGTGATTTAAAATAATAAAAACTCATTGCTTAGAACTATTTCCACTGCATTATATTTTTATGATATGGACCAATTAAGCTCATCGCGAGCATTATCAATTTATCAGGTGATAATAAAAAAGTGAGTTTTAATTATTTAAATATATCGCTCCACTTAGATTTGGCAGTTAACAAATGAAAAGTGTTATTTAGTTATTCAATATTACATATCACAGGCAAAAATTGGCGGTGGATAGAAAATAATATATAATATGTGGGTGCATTTAAATGTTGTAGCGACACCAACACTTGCAATACAATAAAAAGTTGAAATGATAATCCAGTTGTTCTTTTCGTTCGATATTGTGATCCAATAATAAAATTACAAAGTCATCGACGGACAACCTCAAAAAAAGTCCAGCGAAATATTATTCCTGAATTTTTCAAAAAATTCAAATCCCATAATGAGAGGAGGGAGGCCAAATTTTTGTACTTACTGAAAAACTTACGTAAAATCAATACAAATGAAATGAAAAAGAAAATATTTCGTATAATGTCATGTCATTCAAATGTGTTATTGAAATTATCATGAGTTTTGAGACAAAAAATTTGAACAAAAATGGCTTAATCTTTTTAATGACCATCAAATTGATTCAAACAAATTCATATCAAAACTAATTCTAAAAAAGTTTTTATCTACAATATGAAGATTTTTACCTTTGATACGAAATCAGTGATATTTTTCAGTGTGTATTCTTTATTTTGCTATATTTTCATTGAATATTTTATATATTTTCACTAAAACGTCTTAGTAAAAAAAACGACCGTGTAAATGAAAAGGCCTTCATTTCACCAAATGCACCAGACAGGTCTTACTATATATATCTAGGACTTACCACGTAAATTATTTCTCATACTTTAACCACAATATTATGCTTATGCTTTCTACAGCAACAACAAAGATTAAACCAATCAAGTCATCGCGTTATTTTAGAGTTATAAAAATGAATTCCATTTTTTTTTAAATATAGCATAACAAAAAGATTTACGTCAATGTGAAAATTTATTGTTTTGTTTGAATGAATATGTTAAACTTTCACTTTGCTAATCCATCATAAAAATGTGATTTAAAAAGCGAAATTTGCAATTATTTTAATGAATGAGATATTAGTCAGTCTTAACATTTAAGAGCATTTAGTAGACTCAAAATATTTATTTACTAAGAGTTTATATTTTTTTATTTTTAAAAATGATAAATGCAAATAAGACAAAAATTGTATTTTTGGTTTATAAATATTTAGTGTGGAATACATTTTATTTAACTTATTAATTTAACTGACGTAACAATAGTATTTTTAGCTAAAGCAAACCATATAAACTAGTTATGTAATTTTTATTTGGTATAATCAGCGCATTCAAATTAAAATAGTTATACCTACGTCTCATACATTTATTTATACTAAAAACACTTATGAATAACATAATATACGACATATTAAAAACCGTTTCAATCATATGAAATATATTTGAATGAGATTGAATACAGTCTGCAAGAACGTCTTTTTATATGAAATCCTTATATGCGCATTATGTTTCTATATATAGATATTCCATTTACCTTTTGTATTTATTGTCAGAATATTTTTAATATCTCTATATTTTAATAAATTTAAAAACAATAATCAGCCAACGTATTCGAATTTTATACATTCCAAATATTTGATTTATAATGAATTTCATCATTTTTCAAAGAAGACAAAATTTTCCACGGGTTTCCATGAGGGTGTATATTGGGCGCAACAATACAGTACATAAAATGCGTGGGTTCATTTCAATGCGCATTTTGTAATGTTTCGTCCGCTTTGAACGATTCCTTCTTAAAAAATGCATTTTTTACGTACAAATAAAATACAGGCCACCTAAAAATGATCGCATAAAATATTTTTATTACAACGCAAAAAAATAATGAATTTTATTATTTTTATGTTCTTATATTATGGAAACATTGTAAAATATTTTAGGAATAAATCCGCATGTTTATATTCGATGTCAATAAAATAAAGACTTAATATTTTTAATAATTAATCCTTAGATGTGTGTTTTTTATTAATGAATATATTTTCATTAAAAGAATGAGAAGTTTTAGCTCTTTTCGAAACTAAAAATTACTCTTAAAGCATATAATTAAAAGTCACTAAAATTCATCCATTCAGAAAATTGCTTATCATTTTGTTAAATAGTTATCACTGTCATAAAAACACATCGTTTATCTTTGAATGTAACATTAATTTAATCTTACAATTAAAATTCATAGTGCAACTTTACCTTTTATAAAAATACTCAAAAATGCGTCAGATATTATAAAAAAATACTTTACCTTGATAAATAAAATCAACATTTCGCCAATCCATTTTGACTTGATAATGAAAAAAGTTTTAATTACACTCTCTTCAACCACTCCAATATTATATTTCAGCAAAAAATCCAATGTTTAATAAAATAAATCACTTTATTTAAAATTTCAATACTAGTAAAAATTATATTTTAATACAACCACTCACTGTTGTAATTTTTTGTGATTTAATTCAAAACTTAAGCTCGTTAAAATTGCGTGAAAAAAATTCCAAATTACTTGCTTCGATTTAGTCTTCACTAACGTTTAGTATTCGTTTTTGATTGTTGGTATTGAGAGGCACATATTGCATTTTGCACATGTGACAGGTAACAATATTAAGTTCGCGAAATATTTTTTCTCGGTAGGCAGACAACTGCTCAGCGCCACGGTTACATTGCCTCTGCCAGAAAATTTTCCCATTTTCTCTGCTATGAGCCATCACTGGGGTAAAAGTGGCAATTACACCATAAGTTCTTAAATGAAATAAGGTCAAATTAATCATTAATTTCGAGTGAATAGTATGATTCATTATTAATCTTTTGTGTAATTTATGTTATTTTCCAAATAAATATCTTTTGACAAAGGTTGTACAAATATAAAGTTCTCAGAACGGTTCTATTAACATGTACATTTTTTAAACAGATAATATTTGAGTATATTTTACATGAAATCAACTTCTTCATTTAAGCATGGTGCTTAGTTCTCATAATAAGCCTGAATATCTTCAATATTGAAAAAACTTCGAAAAATGATAAAAGATTATTACTTAATACATCGACTCCCGGAAACGTGTTTTGACGTGATATACAAGCCTTTCGAAAAAAGACAAATTAGAGACATCAAGCGATATATTTGTCAAAAAAAATTATGCTTTCTTATTGTTAAAACTCATACTATTTCAAAACAGCCACACAATTAGTGTTATCTCTTATGAAAGTATTGGTTTACACGATCTAAAGTCTCAATCGTTTCTCGTCAACACACGATACCAACATTCTCCCACTTAGAGACGGTATAAAAGTAGCACTGAGTCCACTCCGAGCAGGTTTTTTTGCAAAATTTATGAAAAAAATTGTTTGGGAATATAGAAAAAACATATTTTGCTCCCTATACCGGTGACAGAAAAAAATCTCTATAGGGCTTGCAAAGTGTGCGCAAACCAAAACAATAACTTGGTAACTATATAAACATTGAAGTATGGCTCTTTACATGGGAAAGTGGTGTAAATGTTGTCACTTTAAGGCTAGTTTTAATAATGTTTTAAACCTTCTCAGAAAGTTTCATTTAATTTTATCCAATATTACCAAAGTAATGACATTTATAGTACACTTAAGAAATATGCCATTTGTTGAAAAATGGCCCGGACACAGAGGCTAGGTTTGCCAAATTTTGGTCGGGACTGATAAATAATTTAAATATATCAAACGTTTCATTATCAGTCTTATGAGGACAAAAAGGAGAAAATCCTAGAAATTAAATTTATTACTCACAAAACTTTCATTCTCTCGCACAAGTAAAAGGTATTGCTTGTATCTTTATTTTCCCTATAAATCACTCATAAAAACTCACACCTTCTCGTTTGTAAAATATTGAATATACAAGCAAAAAATCTAAGGAAACTTGTAATTCTTTGTCATAATCTCTTCGTAGAAAATATTTTTATTTAAATATGTTTTTGTATGTAGTATCTACCTTAAACAGAGGCGTCTCACAAATTGTAAATACAAATAATATTCAAACACTTGTTTGCTGGCGTAGAGCGACTCTACGCCCCTAAACAGGTATGGTATGTTCTACGCCCATGCACGAAACAATACGAAATTTTCCGACCGGCTACGAGAAACCCCGAGCCCAGCTTACATTATTATTTATACAAAGATGATTCACCAGAGGTAAATGATGACTCGATTCAAATTCAGTGTTCCATTACCGCTTATATCAAAAATCAGATATCGTGACAATATTGCATAATTTTCAAGCCTTGTATTTCAGAATTCTGAAATAAGCACGATGTTTTGACTTTGACTAGTGATTTCGTTTAATTAGTAATTAATATTCATCATTTTTATTTAAAATTACCAATTTCAATAAACATGTATTATGGTACGCCTGGATTGAAGACTTCGATTTACTAATAATTCATGCTTGTATATATAATATAATGTAAATAATCGACGACTGTATGAAACACAACTGTCACCCTAAAAAATGACAAAATTTTGATCAGTTAATAACGATATCAAAAATTAGCTTTAGAAAATCAGATTAACAAAAATAGACGAAAATTTTCCTCATACGTGCTAGAGCTTAATTATATTATAAGTAAACCATTGATCAGTCTGCTATTAAATAAACTGTTTTTATAAAGAATAGCATATACTTAAATAAAGGTTGTTGAATAATAAGGGCTTTAGACTAATTAGTGGAAGAAAAAGGTCAGCACGTATTCAAGAAAGAAGCATAGAAGAGCTTTTCGATATTGAGGAGATTCAAGAAAACATCTTATCCAAATTACTCTCAGCATTTCGTTTCAATCTATTTTTGTCGATCGATTTCTCGATAAAAAATAAAAACGTAATACAGTCGAACATAAATGAGGATATTGCAAAATTTTAAATAAATCATTCCATATAATGCTGTCATGAAAAATAGATATTTTTAGCCGTGGTGAAATCATTTCATTTAAAAAGTTAAGTATATATCCGTTCCCTACGAAAGTTCTTGCATCTTTCTTTTAATCAGATAACAATCGTATTTATTTTGAATGGTACGCAAATTGAATAATATTTAAATCAAATGACTAATGTATATAAATTAGGTTTTTTGCAGATACTCAGAACTGAAGCTTTCCATAAATTTACGATTCCTTAAATAACTTATTGAAAAGTTTTAGTTACCATTTATTTTGACAATCATAAAGTTCAATTTCATTCAAGAATAAATCTGTGTGTAAAAAAAATGATTATATCATTTAATTATGCTGAATTTATCGGTGCTGTTTGTTTTTTTTTTGCTAGCTTAATAAAGTTTTCTTAAAATTTATTGATTGAATTGGCATTTATTTGATAGAACTGTATTATAACACGGTGAAAAAATATCAGTGTTTTTTAATTCTACAAAATTATATTGCTATATTTTCACTACGCTATTCTTAAAACCATTTTAATGGGGGTCAAAACAATATCAATAACACATAATCTGTTTAATAAATTTAGAATAAATATAAGACCAACTTTTATCAATCATTCATTCAATAAAATGTTTTCTACATTTATTTATGTGTAGCTCATCATTCTCCATCAAAAACCGCTTACGGAGATACCTCGCTTAAGATGAAAAGTTAACTCTAGGATAGAAAGAGGCAGCACGGTATCTAAGACGAAAATGGTTTCAGCTATTTTATTGGAATTACATTTTCCATTTTAGTGTTAAAGGCTTTGAGCTATTTGACAACGGCAACTAAAATAATATATTAACCGAGATTTTGAATATAATTAACTATTATAAACTATCTTTTATGCATTGAATTCATTATCTTATCAAATTGAAATCAAAAACGAATATTTTCAAATTAAATTCCCATACAAATTAAATTATAATACTTCAACTTTATAATAACATATCAAATTTCAATTCAAGCCTGAAATGAAAATCGGGTATATTATCACTTAAAATTTAGATACACTTCTCTCTCTCCCGTAAAATGGAAGATTTGTCCCACTGTATTGCCGTGTTAAATGGAATCGTGTTAAGACAGGCAAAAAAATTATCATGATTTATGTACAAAAAAATTATCTTTATTTTTTTTATTTCTTAAATGTACATAAAATAGAATTAAGCATTATCGGAGTAGTATCGTAGTTACATAAAAAAAGCCGGAATCAACTAATCTATTTAAGATTCACGTAAACATTTTCTTACCTCTTGATGAAATTACCAACATTATTTAAGAAATATATACATTGCCAGATTATTTTCCCTTTGCAGATCATCTTTCATTCTAGACCAAAATATTCGTTTTATATCTTCCAACACTTCTGAAATTAATGTTTGTTCGTCTACCGATTTATCAATTTTATCGGCAGCTTCTTTGTCCTATTTCTCACATTTTACTGTAAACGTAATATTGATAATGTTTTGATTTAAAGAATCTCAATATTATTTCCAGTAATATTATTTTTCGAAAGCATCCCGCAACATTATGCTTTCCAGTTTGACTCGTGTAGGATTTTTTCATATTGGTATTTTTTATTGGCGTCATATCATTGCGAAATATAATATAATTATTATTGAAAGTGAATGTTTTATCCATCATGCTATCGAACATCTAAAAAAACCCAAGCTAGAATTTGCTTTTCGTTTACAAATAATTTTATAATCTTAAAGTTATCATGTTAGGTAACCTGAAAAATACTGAGATTCTTACAACTGGGTCAAAATGATTTAATTGGAATATTTTTTTTCATCTAAAGAAAGCTCCGTTTAATCAAAACTACGCTTTGGGTGTGCCGCGTCAAAAAAATTAAGCTTTATCAAAACTTCAAAAAACAAAATAAAAAAGATATGCTTATTTTTGTTAATGATAGTACAAGTACAAAAAACAATCAATAAGCATATTTTGGGGTCACAATTGGAGGTTCTAACTGGGTTACACTCATCGATTACAGGTCGATGATTCAAATAGCAATATGTAGATTATATTTATTTGTATCCAACTGGATGCATGTCAAACTCCCAATATTTATAACACCGCTCACTCTTTGGTGTCAGTAAAAATATATGTTGACTTAAGACACTTAGTTTAACGAGTTTGAAATATATTTTTATAATTCATTTTTTTTTTACACATAGTATTCGCCGAGAAGGTCTGCGTTTGGTCGCTTATTTTAGAACAGATTATTTGGGATTAATTTTGACAGTTCATGTTCTTCCATCAACTTTTTATCACTCACATTGTATAATTTAATGAATTTTGTTAAAAAAAAAATGTAAAATTTCCGATGGCAAACACATGTCTGGGATACAGTATATGAAAAGATCAGCAGAAAACTTTACCAATGTTCAAGGAAATATTCAAAACAATCTAGCAACCTCAATTCCGCGCTCAAGAAATTCAACTGAATAAAATAACTTTATAAAAATTATGCTTTTCTTTAGATTTAATATTTGATTGGCACAATAGTTTATTCCACAAGACATTAACGACGATGTTAATTTTGTTCACGAAAACCGTAATTTTCATGACGTATCATAATAAGATTTGAGGTCCATTTTCATTTAAGTAGATACGCCAATAAACAAAATAGTCGGTTCTATACAGTAGAATATTATTAAATTATTCGTATCTATTAAAGTAAGGTGTACTATGGAGTCTGGGTGAAAAACGTTATCGAAACATGATTGATACTTTTTTGATCAATTTGTTTTTCAATGTGTTAATTGTATAATCGTTTGTGAAAAGACATTATATTGAAGTAATTAAGCTCAATTTTTAGTAATATTCTACAGTTTTATAGAATTAATATCAGCACCAGTTTTGCTCATCGCGAACATTCACTATCAAGTGATACAATCCAAATAAAATCAAGCTAATAATTACCACGCGTACAAAATCAAAAGTCAAAAACGTATGAAAAAGTATGAAAAAAAAAATACAAATAATTAGCCAAAATATATCAAAATGACGTAAACAAGTAAAATTTCAAAACCCTCTTATTATTAAATGATACAAATTTGTTATAAAAAAGAACCAAATTAATGCTTCATTAAGATTTAAGACATATTCTCAAAAGAAATGAAATATCAAGTATTAACTAAGAGTATAAGATTCTTGAAATATACATGATTCTCAAAAAAGTATTAGAGAAAAATATTAAGTTTTATTTTGTAGACTTCCATTTCTACGACCTCTTGAACTTTGATTTCTTCTGGTATTGTGGTTTACAACTCACAAAAATACTCGCTTGTGGTATAAATAACATGTTTGAATAATTTTCTGCGAAATAAAAACACTACCGAGGTACTAGAAATGATAATAAATAAAATATTTGCGGGTATAGGTCAAACATCCACATGGCGACAAACGATATCTCCCACGCATTAAAAATATAACTCTCTAGCCTTATTTTAACCACCGCTTTATTTTCAATAAAGTAACCACGAGTCCTGTGCCCGACTTTTTTGATAATAATAGACATTATAACGTGTATTATTATAAAATAAGTCGTATACTACCCTTTCCCCGCCTGGGAAAACGCAACTGTTTTTATTACAAACCGTTATGTTGACGAAATTATGAATACATTATAAGATCTATAAATAAATTGTATTTTAACGTCTGATGTATGTTGCAATGATAATGAACTGTTAGCACTTTTCTTTTATTTTTCTGTCACATATTTTTTTTATCCGTAGGCCACACCCGCATCTACTGAGAAACTTTTCCAACCCAATGGGATAGGATATTTGACTTTTTTATTGATTGAATAGGCATTTACTTGGTAGAAATCTGTTATAACGCGGTGAAAATACAGCAATACATATTAGCTCCACAAGTTTTTTAAAGTCTACACCCACAATTTTTTTTCAGAGAGTGCAAAGATATAAGAATGGTGCTAATAAATAAGTTTTAGGAAATGAATCGCTCCCCAAGGTTATTTTAATATGGAGTAGAAATGAAAAGCGATGAAATTTTATATATTTAAAATAAATATTATATTTACTGGATAGTATTTTAACTTAAGCTATAAATTCTTTCATACATAGTCATAGTGAGAAAACTATAGTATATGTATAAACTTAAAAACATACATATATATATATATATACATAAAAACAACCATGTTTATCTATCTTTATGACATTGGTTCAATAAACCTTTAAAAATTTGTAACTTGCAATCATAATTATTCTATTTTTCTTAGACGTCCATTCATCAATGAAAATGAATATTTCCGTGAATACTTACTTTTCTTTACAAACATAATGAATATTCTTATTATTTGAATACCACCCATACTGTGTTAATAACTTTGAAGGAAATTTATTAAACATATATGAGTATATTTTTTTAATATGCTGAGTTTCCAATAATACAACATTCATTAAAAGTAGTGAAAATATTGTATTTGCGTGGGTATAGAAAATGAAAAAAAGCATGTTCAGCGTATACCTCATACGTATCATTGCCAATTAACCTTTGTGTGCTATTCCTTCGTATTAAATAATACAGCTTAAGTGGCTTATATTTTTAGTAAATCAATAATACAGCAACAATCGCTTGACTTTTTACCGAACCATTCAATTTAATGAATATTGGACAAAATACATTATCCCTTAACGAGGTAGACCATTTTATTATATTGTGTTCATTGAAAAACACTTTTATGCGTCCGTGTCATTCTTCATTGTTCACAAAACTTCTGTTATATTGGATTTGGGGAAAGTACTTCGTTTAATTGTATTCTTGTTCTCTTTGAGTAGATATTATTGGATAAGCTTTCTTCTGGGTTTATTTTATTTTTCGATATTGCTAAGAAGATATTTACGTCAAATCGATCATTGTTTTCTGTGAAAATAGTTTTCCAGAACGGTTTTACTTAATAAATTTAGTAAATGATAGACGTATCACTAACAAATTGTCCAGGAACGCCTATATAAATCAAACATTCGTAAGCGATTATAATTTTTTTTATATCTAACATTAGATTTAAAAAAATGCAAAGTGCAGAATGCTGATTGCGTCTATTTGAGTCCCAGAAATGGACAACAAATTGAATGAATTACCTGAGTCAGTTTCCCGACATCTTCGCTGACTTTTCATTCAAAAGGCGTCACACATTACATTTATCCAAAATTTTGCATTTTCACCAGACTTAAGTTTTCAATTTCACTTAATAGCCCGGTACACTTTGTGTTGTGCAAATTGTTTCCAAAACACTCAAACACAGTCAAACTTAAATGGTGATTCACATCAGCTACAACAATGTTGAACACGTTGCAATGCTGAAAAAGTGTTTGTTTTTTTTTGATTAGTTCATATTGAAAAATACCTTATTCTATGTCAGTAGTATGTATTTTCTTACTGAGATCAAAATTCCTTTAAAATTAAAATAATACTCTATTTTGTCGATAACTTTTTGAACATTTAAACTACTCTCTTTGTTAAGTTTTTATTTTACGTTAAATATGTAAATGGACACAAAAAAAAAACGAGTACTTTTGTGATGAAAATTTATTGACCTTTGATACATGATTCACCCTTATTATCCAAGAAGACGGCTTATTGTCAGGAAAATATTTAAATAGCTATATTTTCTTAGGAAACGAATTCCAAAAAATATTACATATATACTTTTTACATTGCCAATCACCATTATAAAATGACAATTTTTTCCAGTATATATATTTTTATCAACAATTTCTATTATTAAAAAATGTTTAAAAAATACTCAAATTTACAAAAATAGTTATTATAAATAAAGCTTAATTAGTTGGTAACACTATTTTGAATGACTACGTTTACTAGTTTCGGTACCGTTTCCAGTTTACTATCATTGAGTCGTTCAGAACTTAATCTTAATTTAACAACTGACTCGAGCCAAACGATCATAAAATATACTGACATTTAATGCTCGAATAGAAATTCATCACTTTTCATATTCCAAAACTTTTTTTGTTTTACTTTTGAATTGAAATTGAAATTTATGTTACTCGAAAATAAAGTATTTTTTTTTGTATAAAAAATGTAAATATGAAGAACAGCCATTTTTTTCAATTACACATTATGGTGTAAAATACATTATCATCTATTATCTACTATTATATCTATTATCTAGTTTGATTTCCTTTTACAATATGTCAAAAATGTTACAGTTGAAATGAAATTTTACAAATCACAAAAACGGGGACGTAGTCATGACATCGACAAACACTTGAACACTATTGAAGTACTAATATAATATTTTGTTTATATTAATATTTTTGTTTGGATATCCTATTTTTTATCACATAACCAGAATCAAAAAAATAGTTAAGATATTTGGGTTAAGTTTGTATGTCAGTGACATCTTGTAACAAAACGTTTTGGCTAAATTCCACTAAGAGGAGTTATCCGCCGAAGTTTTCTGTAATATCATTACATTCAATTTTATGGTATTACTATTGTACTGAAGATGGCATTAGTTCATACCTTTCTAGTCAATCAATCTACTGATTACGTATTGCTTTATTCAACTTTCCATTATTTATATTAGTAGATTTTACACTGTTTTTGTTTTTGATTTAAATAACTTAGACACTATGAATATGGAAAAATCAAAAATCTTCAAACATTTAATTTAAAAATGCACTTAATAATAATTGTATCATTGTCTTACTTTAGAATGTTTGATATTTTACCGAAATTCGTACGTATAAAAATGTGTATCATATCATATTTAATATATGTCACGCCTTAATTTATAGTAATGCCTTAAATAAAAAATTAATAAACTTACATACAATATGTACGGTGACTTATTGAATGATATCATTCTCTTAATTGATATTTAATTATTTTTATAATTTTTGTGCTTAGTTTCTTCCTTGAGAAATTTTTATTTGGTAAGCATCGGGTATAAATAGAAAATATCAAATGTATTGTTTTGTTTAGATTAATGCATCGATTATCGATATCCCGTTACTGTATTAAAAATGGAAGATCAATGATAAAAATATAATTTAAATGAATATAATTGCCGTGTTTTTTTGTTAATCTTCCTCTTAAACACAATTAAAGCTGGCCTTTGACAAGCCGGAAAACCTTAAAAAAAGAATATGAAATCGTTTATTTATCTCTTAAACTGACCTTGATAAATTTGTAATAGGCAGGTACATGTATAAATACCTTGCGGTTTCATTGTACTTACTGTAGAACCATGAATTTAATCCCGTTTCTGATACTTTTAACAAGTTGAATCAAGAATATGTCTGGAAACTGTAAAAAAGAAGAATCGACCGGTTAAATTAAGTTTCAAAATTCAATTTATCGTAAAATAAATATTTTTAGACAAGATTTTTTGAATAACGAACAGAAAATAATATTTATAAATAATAAGCACTACTCTTTAATAAATACTATCCAAGATATTTTCAGGTTAAAAAATTTTCTTTAATATTTTGTATTACTGTTAATTTTAATGGAAAACATTTTATCTCACGTAAAGCTTCGCTGATCTTCTTTAAAGAGGGTAAAAGGTTGACATGAATAAAACAAGTTTCTGACGATTGACATCGATTGTATATGAATTTATTATGAAGGAAAATTATAAATAAAACACTTGTCGAATTCATTCGTGTTCTTTCAATATCTGAAAATACCAATAAAGAAATACTGATTTTAAATAATTGTAATTTTTCATAAATATCTTGAATTAAATAATTGAGATTATATTATAAGTCCATAGAATTAATATAGCTTACCACATATACGTTTAATAAATAAATATTTAATGTCAAATACCTTAAACCTTTCACAATTTATTTCAAGCATAATAGTCATTTTATCATTCTATAAATTAGCCACCACAAAATGAAATTATCATAATTTATTCGCAAAGTCAACTCCAGAATACAAAAATATTCATTCATACATTGTGCAATTTACAATGGGAATTATTTATGGTTATTCGATGTGCGAAGAGTTTTAGATCGACCACGGTGGTCCCATAACAGACACTATTGTGGCTAAATAGATAGAGATTTTCGTTGTACCCTTTGTCATGATGTTTCTTCGCGAGGAGACTTGACAACAGAGATATTGATGGGAGAATTTATTGCTTTGGATTGACACCTCGCGAATTTCAATTGTGAATGGAATTTGGTATTACTGGAAATCAATTTGATTTTTCTTGTATTCAAAAAGATCATTCACACTAGATTGCTTAAAATATTTAGATATGGTCAACTGCCAATAAAAAAGGTTTGTATTCAATGTTTTATCATATTGGCTTTTTTGTGTAAACTGTACATTAGTAATAGAGATTTTAAAAAGTGATCAAATAAATGATAGTATACCATTAAACGAGTAATTAATAATTGTCTATTTTTTTTCATTCGTATGGCCATACAACTTACGACGAAGAAAACACACAAAAACTTAAACCGCTTGGTTATGATACCGGCATGTTGAAAAAAAATCTTTTGAATATTTATTATAGAAGGTTTTTTTAAATATAAATTTTATAAATTCTAGTAATATTTATAAAATATGAACTAACCAATATGGCTATTTCCTTACAGATAATATATTCATATTTTTCAAAAAGTTTCTCACTCAACTTCAATACTAAATCTGACATTAATTTGCAAGCATGCCAACTTATAACAACACATGAAGATTAGCATATAAGTACATTTTTAAAATATTACAAATAATATAAAGCAATATTACAATCCAAGTGTGTGTTATTTTGATTGTACATTTGCTATGATAATATCCATTCTATCAAATGCTAATATTCCACCGCTAAATTTTCGTTTTAATCAACGCTATAGCTTTCAGATTCTGAAGCTTTGTGTATTATATTAAATGGGAATTAGACTTTCAAGCGCCTAAGTGTCAGCACAAATAATTGTGAACGCAGCTTTACTATCCAACAGAAATACTTAAGTTATATGAATGGATTAAGAATCAATTGTCAAAATAGCTTTTGCGGTTAAGGTTGACAGTCAAAATATAAGATGTTTTTCGAATAATATACAACTTTTAAAGCATTTCATTTCATGGTATTAATTAAATTAATATGCCGTGTTATGTAAAATAATTTTAAATGAAGTATAAACGTGAAAGTCTCTAAAATAGTTCGACTGCAATGAAATAATGGTTGTTGTTTCGCATATGAATTCGATAATATTTTCAATATCTATTAGCCTTTTGATATTATGGACAAATAATATTTTTTTCGATGCGTTGAGTAAATCTATTCGAGCTTACAATGTTTCAAATCAAAATTACACCATGGAACATTCTATAAATGTTATTTCAAATGATTGTATACGAACATCGTTTACAACGAAATTAACGTTAATATCCATCCTAAAATTTTTTGGCACATATTATCTAATGTATGTGTGTGTTTTCATTCAACTATCCCTTGATTTAATATCTGCATACTATTGAATAAAGAAATACAAACAGTAGACATTTAGTCACCTTGCAAAACAAACTAAAATAAAGCGTGATCTAAGCTATCCTTCGTAGCACCTGTTATTTAAACAGTTCAAATTTTTGCGTGGGAACCAAACAGAAAATTGCATAATACTTCCCATGCTGATTTAGTATCTCTTAAAGTAAAATTCACCGATAAGCATAAAGCGAAATACTTTAGTCAGTAAGTCAATTGTCCTATATATTTCATTGTTACTGATTTGCAGTAGAAAAAAATGTATTGTGGTCATGAGCAAGGCGTGACAATATATCAACGGAGAGATTGGAGACCGTTTTACACGGTAATATGCCCATCAAAAACTTCTATATGAGCCTTTTTTACAATAACAATAATAGTCCAGCGTTCACACTTAAATAAAAAAAAAACATTTTATTGATTCAATTGGCATTCACTTGGTAGAACTCCATTAAAACACGGTGAAAAATAGAAATGTATTTTAGTTCTACTTAAATATGCTTCAACGCATAGGTCTAACGATGGCGTGAGCCGAAATAGCTATCAACTATATTTTAAAAAATAATTTTGTAGAACTAAAATATATTGCTATTTTTTTCATCGTGTTAAAAAATCAGTTTGTCAGCTTAAATTCGTCCATATTGGTACCACTTAATGAACATCTATAGAGCTTTTTTTTTATTAAGATTCAACAAAAATGATTATGTTCATTAGTGTGCAATCAAGATATCATTCTTAATATTCTTTGTATGTTCATCCTAAATTCAAATAAAATTTGTTGTGTTAATAATAAGTTAAGTAGTATTTATATCGACAAGTCTATTTTTCAAACAATAATTTTCAATATGTTAATAAAATTTTTTAATATTAGCCCCAGTTCTCCTATGTAATACGGATGTCTCAAAATCGCCCATATAAATATACCAGTATATCTTCCTTTTGTGTTATATGGGCTGGTGCGACTAATCAGTACTGAGTATTTCGCAGTGCAAGTGACTGTCATACTTAGTTTACCTGCCTCATTTTCAATCTACCTGTTGGAACAAATCCTGAGTAACAATATACCGTCAATTCTCAGAATGTTTCATAAACAATTCGATTCGCTTGTCTCATTCAATGAAATGAGATTATTAGATTTTTTCAATAACAAAAGGAAACTATTGTCATTTTTAACATCTAAATCAGGCTAAGACGCTTACTCACATCACAGTTAACATTAAAACTTGCTATTTTGTATGAAAAGAAACATTGTCAATGATATAAACACATTTTACAATTTTTGCTGACTATCGTAAGTGGAAACGCATAAGATTTTTAGTATCAAAACCGGTATTGATAAGCTACTAACATAATAAGTGTGTTGATTGTCTTAAGTAGCAATTAATAAATTTAACATTTTATTCATCATTCACCTATAGCTCAAAACACGCAATTTTACACAAATTCAATAAAAACGTAACTAAAATATAATATGACAACTGCTTAAGGCTTTTAAAAAACAAATCTAATCAATTTATCATTTCATTGATCCTATATTCATTCAATACAAAAACATAATTTTGCGTCAGCAAACAAAAATAATCCCGAGATTGGGTACAATAGGATGAAGAATGTATAATACACACAAATCATTTTTTTGAATACAGCCTAGAAGCTTGTTCTCAATGGTGTGACCATATTTTCACATTAAACGAAAACAGTCACGAGTGTTGATATGCTCGCTGATGATTTATGAAATCGATAGATACAACTCTTCTAGTAAATCAATATACTACTAGTTAATTTCTGCACCATGACAAAATTTTGACAATTTATAAATAAATGATATTCACGTATCAGCCACATAACCTAGTGGTAAATGATCCTGAGATGTTGTGTCACTCTAGGTTGAATTTATATTAATTTTTGTTTCAATTGTTCATGTCATCAAAAGGGCATAGTGATTCTCTCGCCGCTATTTCTTTCCTTATAACAATTATATTTTTGAACACTGATTATGAACCGGCTTAAGCGTAAGAAAACTTGGAGTTAAATAGTTAATAAATTAGTTATTACGAGAGGACATATATGGTTTGAGAATAATCAAACAATATTAATTAATACCGGTTAATATTAGCTTCAACAATTTAATTTAATTATTTTATAGAAGCAGTTTTTAATATCTATACTGTGGGATTCATTTAGAATTTACTCAAAATTTACAATGAGGATGTTTCAAAAATCATTTTGATTAAATTTGAAGTGTGGTCACTGTAAAAATCTTGAAAGAAGTATTTTTTCATTGATAAAACTTTCCACCTGACAAAATCTGCCTTCCCACGACATAAAATTATTAAAAAGGGCAAAATTTGTTAAAAATGTGGGCGTCCGTATTCATTGAATGATAAATTTAATAATTTCAAACTATTTGATTTTTTGGCCTTTTGTACAATAAACCTTCGGCATTATATATAAATTTTGATACGATGTAAACACTATATAATAAAGGATTTTATTTTTTATTGTGAGAATGAAACCATTGTTGTCACGCATATATTTATTTTTCTTGATAGACTTTTGCACTAGATAGACGATAAATATGGCCGATTCCTTAAAATTTACAGTCATCAAAGGATAGTCCTCTTTCTATCCAAATCATAGTGGTCAACAAAACTACGGAGTAAATTCTTATAGTGTCTTACAAGTGATGAATCAAGAAGACATTAAATTCCTTAAAAATAAAGACGGATTTTTATACACATATATTTGTAGGTACGGAGTACAACAATTAGCAAATACTTATATATATAATAGCCCCTAATACTTTCGTTGTCATATCACCGACTTATCTAGCACTTTATAAATTCGTTTAACCTGCAATGCCGGCAAGAGTCGATGAATACTTGTATATGTTTAAGTAATATTAATTAATTATCTTTATTAATTATTAAGAAATCCAACTGAAATTTATATATTACGCATTATATTTACACGTTTCTATTTCTGTAGGCCTAAATTGTATAATATATACATTTTTTTATGAAATTCATATTGTAATATTGTCAGTATTTTGTTCGTATATAATATTTTTGCTTTTTGAGACATTATCAAAAAGGATATTTTCTTTTTATAAGCGTTGTATTATTTAAAACGATGATGTCATGAGGCTAAAAAATGTATTATTATTATGATAAAGTGAGTAGTTCACGAGATCTTGAATAGAATAGTTAGTTGAAGAGTTAATCAAACATAACATGTTCTTAGATATATGACTTTGATTACGATTGAGAATTATTTATTTAAAAGGCGTTTATTTAACAGAATTGCAAATTGTTTCAGCATATATCTGAAGTTGTAATTTATCTACGTATAGGGAATAAGCAATATATCTCTTTACAGTAGAGATGTTGAAGAGACTTGACCCCCCACAGCTTATTCAACTTCCGCCCAATACAAGTAATGGTTCGAAAATGTTGTTTATATCTTACAATCAAGATAGCTCAACAATTTTCATCCACCATATATATCCATACATTTCTCGGGATAATATAATTATCTGAAATATTTATTAATATTCATATAATTAGCTTTAATTTAGCATAAGATTTTTTGATTATTAAGTGACGTCTTCTATTTCTTATATAAGGTATTTTACTTGTCACTATTTTAACAAATATCATAGATTAACCAGTATTTATCATCCTTTTTATAAATATTATTTTTATCGTTATCCGTAAGATGTATAATATAGTGTATTTTATTATTGTAAACAAGCGTTTCATCTAAATAATCATTTATTTTTTACACATTAAAAGTTAAGATATCAACTTAAAGTTATTATTTGCAAGACTAAAAAGTAAAGGTTTTCAAAAACTCTTAGTATATTCTATATCAGCCCTTTTTTAATCTAAAATTTCTTTCTTTGTGTAATTATTTTAATTCTTAACAAAGCTTCGATGAAAGCCTTTGGTCCTCCAATACTCAAGTGAATTGACCGCGCACGAATAAACAGACTCTGAGTTGTACAACTCAACACTTCAAGAAATGTAGAGCAATTGTTTGGTATAGAAAAATATCTGATGAATTGTAAACTTTTTCCACCAAACCATAAAGTGAGCTCATTTCAATCATTATTTCTAAACAGAAAAAACCGTGTCAATTTTGTTCCAAGCATTCATATCTTCAATTTTATTTATTCGGCAATATATTGTTGATAGTGTGTATAAGAATATGACTTTAACGTTCCCTTTTTTGTTTATTAGGATTATTTGACCAATTTTACCACAGGGATGTGCTTTATTAAAAAAAAGTGTTAAAATTGCATACTTACTGGTGAAAAAATCAAAGTTTATGTCGGAAAGTATTCACATGATAAAATAAATTTAAGATAATAAAAAATAAAAACATTTTCATGACCGAATTTCGAAAATTTGCATTTGGGTTAAAAGTCATTATTTTTATGTGATTTATGATAACAATTACTTATGTTTCAAAACAAATATTTTTATAAACACCATCAATAATTTCCACACTTGTTTTTAACACAACAGTTATAAATATAATACTTTCTGCTCCGTCAAGGGAACCTCTAATAATCACAGATAATCGAGTAAGGGAATACTAGCCGCGCAGTTCGATAAAAACAACACAAGAGTCTTCATATTCAATTGTCATTATCATCGAAAAAAAATCTTACTAAAGCACAAAAAAAAATCTGCGTATGGAAAGATGCGGTTGTATAAAAGAACGGGTATATTGTGTGCAAGCGTGAGATCTGCTAAATAAATTCTCAAAGGAATAAATCTCAATGTGTTCAATTGTATACTTGTATACATCAAGATAACATTAGCTTCTATAAACTATTTTTCATTTATTTTATCCATAATTATAATTGTTTCAGAAAATACACAGTATTGTATCACATGAAAGCCGATAACAACTGATTTCTTCAATAATTATTTTCTATTATTCATTGCACTTCAAATGCATGTGAATGAATTCTTGATATTTTACCAAATTCTACAGAATTAATGTAGGGCTATGGACATAAATTACTCGTATTATTGTGACGAGTAAAACTTGTGCAGTGTTAAATACAATTGGTTAGGTACTTGAATATTTTTAATATCAGAAAAAAAACTACAATATTACGTAACAATCACTATTCAAAGATATCGATGACGTTATATATAAACAAATCTATACAACAAAATGAAGCAGCGTCTTGTGAAGGCTATACTAATTTCTGTGCGAACATTGTTGTGTCAAGTTGAATAAAGTTTTGTATTGACAAAATTTGACGCGAATTGAATGGAAATCGCAACAATGTCCGCTTCCGGTTAAGGCTGTCATTGTTCGATTTTTAAATTATTATCAAAGCTCTTCAGCATTGGTAGCAAACAAAATTTTATGCCAGATAGTAAAATTACTTACATTGTATTTTATAAAATGTAATATTGAAACACATCTATTGTTTTATTTCATAATTCTCTTATCAATCAATTAATCGTGATAGTAGTTGATTAATTAAATTACAATTCCAGCATTATTTTTTTTCTGCAAATTCAATAATTTCTGTAATGATAATGTTTTATGAGCAGAAAATGCCATTGACATGATCTATCGAGTGCAAAAGAATTAAGCCAAGTAAGATTTTCGATTGACTATGTCGATTTGCGTGTGATCTAACAAAAATCCTACAGCCTTAAGATCTTCGTCTTAGCAATTTTAGGACGGTGCGTCGACGTCGAAAGTTGTTACAAAAGATAACTAACTGTCGTACTTTCAGAGAGATTCTTCTAGTATTTTTAAATTGTAAAATTTTCTCTGTCACTACAGTAATAAAATTTAATAACTCATTGTTTTCATCGAGTTTAAAGATTCAACAACTGAGACTTGCACTTTGATTAAGACATGCAGGTTTGGGTTGACAAAATACATAGGCTATCATACCATTGCTCACTTTGGGGAGTCAACGTAGTGACCAAGTTGGCAACTAGCTTAAGGGCTTTGCCAAATCATTAAAAAGTTACGTCTACATCATCTTTCCGTATAATCAATGATTGATTGATGCGTTTAAAATTTGGTATTAAGTGTATAGTGATCTTTCATCTCTCAATTTTTTTGATAAATATATTATACAACTTATAAGTTTGTTATTTTAAAAATATTAATTTAAAATTAATAAATGAAGATATTTTCTTATATTTCAGCTCACGTACCTTTGGTTGGTTTCAAATCACCAAGTATAATGCCTTTAACTATGCTATCGATTCAATTGAATGGAAATGTTTACTGTGTGTAGAATCTTTTTGAAAAGATCTTCTACATATTAACTGGATTCTCACATATATAATTATTTTATAAAATAATTTTATTGATCTCATACAGTCACGTGTCGAAACTGTTGGAGGATATTGTAAATTTGCAGGGCATTTCCGACACGTGCTTTGTTCATTTCCTTTTACTATAAATAAAAGAGTACAGATTTCCATCCTTTAATACAACTCATCATTGTTGATAAGTATAAGAGAAAATATCTAAAAATAAGAATTCATCACAAATGTAGCTTTTAGTTTCGTAAAACTTTATCAATCATGAATCTACAATTGATAGATAATTTCCGGAATTAGATTCCGGAAGAGTCTTAAATTACCAATATAAAAATGCAACAATTTCTTGAAAAAAAATGATATACTGAAACAAGACTAGCAACAAAATGAGACATTCAAATATTATCTTTTGACTGTTGACATTGATATCGTGTGATTTTTAAATGAAAACTCTCTTTTACATGTAATAATTATTGAGTAATAAATGTATAGTTCAAAATTTTTATATTTTTTTTAACATGTTAAGATCTGAAAGAAAGCCATTAGGTATCAAATAAAACTTAAAAATAGCATTAAAAAACATTTCTAGGCGTGGTTTGCTAGTCAGCTAATATATTCCGTGGGGTCAGTTACTATAAACAGCCCCTATAGAAGATATCCCCTAAAAAATATGATACGCCATTTTATATGTCCCCTAGTCAATAGGTATCTACATGAGGAGTTGTTTTTATTTATTTCAAAAGTGGCAGTTTTGATGACACCAAATTGTGGTGGATTCAGTGCTTAGTCGAATACTAAGCAGTAACTCATAAGTGACATAGAAGCAGCAACATAACTGAGGATTGGATTTTTAAAAAAATGTTTCAATCAAAATTTTCGATCTCATATAGTATCCTTTTCCAAAAACTGTCTGTCATAATACTACTAGAACTTACGTTCTATCGAAACATAGTTTTTACAACGTCTCTTGTAATACTCTTTACAATATTATATATAATTATATATAATATATGTTTGATTAATGCACCAGAACTCATTTGTGGAAATTATTACTTTACAGGTTTTTAATAGCATGCTTTCGTTTTATATTTATTAATATTTCTTAACGCTCGCTTTTATATACTATATATAATATATATAAATATATTTTTAGCATACTTGGACAAACTATTATACACTGATTATTTATGTGTAATCTTGCCAAGAAGTAGTTCTATACGTGCCAAAGGATATTTAGAAAAACTTTCGGCGCAACTAAGTTGATGTGGTTTTGTTCTGAACCGCCGAAACATGATTTTATCCCCATGGCTTTATGTGGGGTTGACGGAAATTAATTAAATTGGTAAAATTTCTCCGCGACAAAAGAAGGCCAACCCTCATGCATTTTAATGCAATAATTATGCTACATTGCACATAGTGCATATAAAACGAATTTTGTACCTACATGCAAAATGTTTCTCAAATTCATGGTTTGAAACAAAAATTTCTTTCTGTAGAGAGATTGCAAACTCTCTTCAATATTACAAATAAAAATTCAATTTTTAATTAAATTCTAAAATTAATT